>BSBK01003110.1:112500-1312500 GCA_027943335.1 Chamaecyparis obtusa | reverse complement strand
AATTATTTTAAAACAAATGAACAAAATTTAAATATTTAAAAAAAAATTAAAATTTTTATTTTTAAATTATATATATATATATATATATATATATATATATATATATATATATATATATATATATATATATATATATATATATATATATATATATATATATATATATCTGTTTCTTATCTACAACCAATAAACAACCAAATGTAGTTTAGTCAATGTGTCAATTAATTTAATTTTTGTCACTACCCATCAACAATGAACTCATTGACTATAGAATTTTTTCCTGGTAGTACAAAAGCAACAAATTTAATTTATAGCCATCTAAGTCTTATTTATGTTAGCTTCCTTTTCACTATTTGTTGATGCTTCAAATTTTCCAATCGATTCTCAAGGAGATTTGACCTATAAATATGCCTCTCAAAGCCATATGCTTTGTCCTCTGCGACTTAATTCAAGCAATGACTCCTAGTATGATTAACTCTATCGTTATAAGTGCTATTTTAGTTATCCTTTTCACAAACCCATGTATTGGCCTATTTAATTTTCCTGTCGAAGAATCCCAAGCTCTCATTTCCTTCAAATCAGCCTTGAACGTCTCTGATGGGATTCTAAGTTCATGGGTCAATGGAAGTGACTGTTGCTCCATGTGGGAAGGCATATCATGTAATAATCTCACAAATGATGTAGAGAGAGTTAATTTGAGTGCTTACACCAATGATGCAGAGCATAGCGTGCAGTGTGGAGTCATATCTAGTAGTTTGTGCAACCTTCCTTTCCTCAAATACCTCATACTAGAGAACACTGGTTTAACTAGTAATATTTCATCTTGTTTGGGAAACCTCTCTTATCTGAATCATCTATAGTTGAGATACAATAGGTTGACTGGAATAGTCCCCCCCCCCGTGATTTGTCTGATGAACTACAACTGATTTAGAACTTGATTGAAGAATCTGTGATACAGTGATCACCGAGGAGTTGCTGATTAGATATGTAAGAGGATTAAATCAGTATTATGTTTTCATTGATGTCAGCTAGTTTGATAGTACTTATCTTATAAGTTACTATACTGAAACATCTGAAGAAAAGATTGAAAGAGATGAAGAATAGAAATATCTACATGAGGAAGATGTATATGACATATGAGGATGAGGAATACACTGGGTAACTTATTTATGAGTCTATGACCTTATGATATTGACTTGATTATGTTGCACTCATCTATGATGAAGAATAGAGATGAAAGACACAAAGTAGTGTTGTCAGTTAATGAAGCATTACAGTATACACTGACGGAGTGTAGTGTATACCGAGCACAATGTAAACTAAGCTTGTATTCACTGACACATTTCTTTGTTAACCGAGTAGGAAAAAAGAACTAAATGAATAATTTATCTGATAAGGATTGATGAGCTAGAAAGTACCTCGAAATCAATGGTAACAGATAAAGTTTATTATGAAGATTAACGACTAGCATAATTCGAGAAAGATCTGACGGATTGAATTGAAACATGTTATTGACATGTCAGCCGAGGAAGGTTAAAGCGGCAAAATCAATGATGATGATTAAGCGGAAAAATTTGATGGAGGAGAAGAAAACAATTTACATGTCTATATAAGAGACAAAAGTTTCTCATTGAAACTAATGTTGGGAGAAGAAGATACTGCAGAATTATCACGTGAACAAGTTTTCATGCACATCTGATCATACTAGTTAAGGAGAACCAAACTGCAGAGTATACCGAGCGACATGAAGCTATTATCAAGCAACAGTAAGTCACTAAAATTGTTTGAAATAGAATTGATATACTAATCAGAGGATTTGAATGAGCCTAACATTGATCTATACATCTGCAATTGAGTTGTATTTAGGTAGATCATCTACTGTTACATTTTAACCATTGTACACAGTCAAATCTCTTAACCGGGTGGACTAAGAAAGTCTTTATTATGTTGCATTCATAGAATGAACATTGTTATCCTGTCAACCCCATAGTGAATGTTGGTTGGATGATAACAATCGGTCTAAAATCCTCTAACAAGATCACACCTAACAGTTTGTTTGTAACCTTTAACAGGGTTGGGTCTTCACTAACCTCACTTCAGAAGAGTGAATATTTTTGGGTTGTAGTCCCAGGTGGTTTTTCCATTCATAGGGTTTCCACGTTAAATCTCTTGCATTATGTGTTGATTGTGATATTTGTTTGATGTCATATTTGCATGTTGCATACTTGATTTGATCGGTAATCATTAGTTTTTATTGACTAGTAATCGGTAAAAGCACAGATAGTATAGTATTTCAAGTTACCGAGCATTATAAGTTTGAGATAATTTGTTTTGGATTATACATTTTGAATTGCGACATTGGATAACTGATTCACCCCCCTCTCAATTATTCTAACAATTGGTATCAGAGTGTTGGTTGCTTGGAACAGAGTTTTAAGGACTTCAGTACAAAGATCTCAAAATGTATAAGAGGGAAGTGCCTAAGTTGAACAAAGATAACTTCGCAGTATGACGAAGCAGAATGAAGCTTCATATATCTAGAATTGGGAATTCTTCCCTTACACTGATGGAGAATGGATACATTGCACCACCTACTGGTCCTCTGACACTTGATCAACTGAGAGACAGGCATGAACACAATATTACTATGATGGAAATTGTTACTTCTTGTACCTATGCCGAATTTGAAGATATTAAAAGCTGCACAATTGCCAAAGATATGTGGGATAAACTTGCTCAAGTTTACAATGGTGATGTGAATGTTAAAAGAGCCAAAGCTAAAAGCCTAAGGGGTAGATTCGATGATATGGAGATGAAGGAAGGTGAGCATATAGTGCAATACACAAATAGACCGAAAGAGGTAGTACATGCTATTAGAGCATCTGATGGTGTTATTGAAGAGGAAACAGTAGTAAGTAAAGTTCTCAGAACATTATTGCCAGTTTATGCAATTAAAATTTCTGCAATTCATGAAACAAGGTCTGCTTCAGGTAATGCCCTTACACTTGACAATTTGATTGGTAAACTTACAACCTTTGAATTGAATAACTTTAACAACAGTGTTGTACCGACTATTGAATCTTCTTTTATGACTTCTCTGAAGATTGGTAAGTCTAGTAGCTGAAATAATAAGAATGATAGTGATAGCAATATCGATGATGAGTTTGATGAACTTGAAGCTCTTGTAGCCAAAGGGTTACCTAAAGGTAAAGGAAGGTATAGAGGCAAGTTACCTTTAGCATGCTCTAATTATAAAGAAGTTGGCCACATTGCTGCTAGATGTCCACATAAGAAAGATGATGAAAGAACCAAAGACCGATCTGAAGGAAGCTATGGGAGGAGAAACAACAGGAGCTACCGATACAACAATAGAGACAACCGAGACAGTAATGACAAAGGAAAAAAGGTATGTTACATAGCTAAAGAAAATGAATCTGAATCTGATTCTAATGATGATGTAGAAGTTGTATTTGTTGCTATGAAAGATGACTCAAAAGAAGAAGAAAAACATGAAGAAACAACACTGATCTCTAAAGTTGATAGAAATGATACATGGATTATAGACAGTGGCTTTACACATCACATGACTGGTGATGAGGAAAAGTTTGATAAACTTGAAGAATATAATGGAGGATTTGTGAGAATGGGTAATGCTGCACCCTGTATGGTAAAAGGTAAAGGTTCATTGATGATTAATGACAAAATAAAATGTGAAAATGCTTATTGGGTGAAAGGACTGAACTAGAATCTGTTAAGTGTGGTACAACTGAACAATTCAGGCCACCAACTTACTTTTGAGAGAAAAAAGGTAAAGATCTATGATGATAGAGGAAGACCTGTTGGAACTGATACACAATCCAGAGGTAATCTATTTTATCTTGATATTGATCAGTCTTCTTGTTTGATAATGAAAGATGAAGATGCTTGGTTGTGGCATAAAATCCTATGCCATGTGAATTTTGATAACATGATTAAAATTAGTAAAAGGAAAAGAGTTAGAGGTCTGCCTAACTTGTCTAAGCCAGATCATGCTATGTGCCATGTATTAGGATTAACAAAGCAGAAATAACAATTATGTGCAAATATAACTAATATCAAAAAATAACAAACCACACAGAATAGAACACAAGACACACAGATTTAACGTGGTTCACCCAATCCCTGGGCTACGTCCACCAACAGTGAGTCCAATATTATTATTATCCAGTGATTACAACCTGATTACAATCCATAATCCCTTACAGCCCAATTCTGCCGCAAGTACTAAAATCATACATACTGAAAAATCCCTAACCCTAAGCCATATTATACAATATTTTCCCGCTTTAGGGTTAGAATGAGTTATAAGTAGTCAGCCCAAATAATCGAAAAGTAGTCGGCCTCAAAAAAAATTTCCTCGGGGGCTGCGCCCCCGAACCCCTGCTCTTAGGGGCTGCCACCCCCAAACCCCTGCTTAGGGCCCGACCCGACCCCGAACCTCGACGAGGTCGGGAGGAAAAGTGTACAGTACTTTCCTGGATAGTACTTTCCTGATTAGTCACCACAAACTAACAATCTCCCACTTGGTGACTGATCAATATCCACACTATACAAAAAAAAACCTCCCACTTGGAGACTGATCCTGTAGCAATACCGCTACCCACACGAGGCTCCCACTAGATTGAACCACCTTGGACTCAGTTGTTCCTTTATTTTGTTTAGTCTAGAAGACCAACTGAAGCTGAACATGAGTTCAACTTCTCCCTTGTTACTACCTTTGTAAACATATCTGCTGGATTATCATTAGTATGAATCTTTTCCAGCCTTAACTGTCCATCATCCAAAACTGATCGAATGAAATGGTACCGCAACTGTATGTGTTTTTTCTTTGAGTGCAAAGTAGAATTATTTGCAAGATGAATGGCACTTTGGCTATCTGTATGTAGAAAATTATCCTTTTGTGGATGTCCCAATTCTTCCATGAAGAATTGAAGCCATATCATCTCCTTGGCTGCCTCTGTAGCAGCAACATACTCTGCCTCTGTAGTCGATAAAGCAACCACCTTTTGTAGTCGAGAAATCCAACTCACTGCTGTCCCACCAACAGTAAATATATAACCTGTAGTACTCCGCCTGCTATTTATATCTCCTGCCAAATCTGAGTCAACATAGCCTTGTAGAGTAGTAGAACCCCCAAAGTGTAAACACTTACTGGATGTGCCTCTCAAATATCTGAGAATCCATTTGACTGCATTCCAATGCTCAAGACGAAGGTTACTCATATAACGGCTAACGACTCCCACTGCGTGTGCAATATCTGGCCTAGTACATACCATAGCATACATTAAGCTCCCTACAGCTGAAGCATAAGGTACCTTAGACATTTTAGTCTCTTCCTCTGGTGTCTTGGGACACATATTCTTAGTCAATTTCAAATGACCAGGCAAAGGTGTGCTGACAGCTTTGGCATTTTCCATAGAGAAACGTTGCAACACCTTCTCAATATAATCAGCCTGAGATAGAGACAATTTCCTATTTTTCCTATCTCTACAAATTTTCATACCAAGGATTTGTTTTGCTGCCCCCAAATCCTTCATAGCAAAAGATTTTGCTAACTGTTGTTTCAACCCCTTAATGTGATTCATGTTAGACCCAGCTACAAGCATATCATCAACATATAAACATAAAATAATGTAGTTGTCATCATCCAACCTCTTAAAATAAACACAATGGTCAGAATGACACCGACTATATCCATGCCCATTCATAAAAGTGTCAAATTTAATATACCATTGCCGAGGTGCTTGTTTCAAGCCATATAAACTCTTCTGCAATCTGCACACCAAATTCTTCTTACCCTTGACCTCAAAGCCTTGTGGCTGAACCATATATATTTCTTCATCCAAATCACCATGAAGAAAAACTGTTTTAACATCAAGCTGCTCTAAATGCAAATCTTCAGTAGCCACAATACTTAAAACAGTACGAATAGAAGTCATTTTAACAACTGGAGAAAATATCTCATCAAAATCAATACCATGTTTCTGTGCAAATCCTTTTACGACTAATCTAGCTTTAAATCTTTTTGTACCTCCATCCTCTTCTTTGATCCTGTAAACCTATTTATTCTGTAAAGCCCTTTTACCTGCAGGTAACTTACATAAATCCCATGTTTGATTTTTCAGCAAAGAGTCCATTTCATCTGTCATTGCAGACTCCCACTGAAGCTTTGTATCCACCTGCACAGCTTCATTATAACATTCAGGTTCACCAGCATCTGTTAACAAAATAGAATACAAAGATGGAGAAAATCTTTCTGGAGGTCTACTTAGCCTTGTTGATCGTCTAACACTCACTGGGGTGTGTGATATTTGTTGTTGCTGTTGTTGCGGAGCATAAAGAACTACTGGAACATGAACTTGTGGAGTATCATCCAGTACTACATAGTCATTTTCTTTCTTCTCATGCTGCAGCAACAGATCTTTTTTACAATACTTTCTCATTGAATATGACATCCCTGCTTCTTACAATTTTATGATTTTCAAAATCCCAAATTCTATAACCAAATTCATCAATGCCATACCCAACAAATACACATTTCTTTGACTTAGCTTCCAGCTTGGTTCTATTTTCAGAATCTATAAGTGCAAAAGCTTCACAACCAAAGGTTTTGAGAAAAGAATAACTCACCTTCTTACCACTCCATGCTTCCTCTGGAATACCACAGTCCAAAGGAGTAGAGGGGCCTCTATTGATTAAATAAACAGTAGTGTTCACTGCCTCTGCCCACATATTTTTGGGCAGCCTAGCATGCAACCTCATACTCCTTGCACGCTCCATTATTGTCCTGTTCATGCGTTCAGCCACTCCATTTTTTTGTGGAGTCCTTGGTACAGTTTTCTGCCTACGAATACCATTAGAGGAACAATATTCTTCAAATTCTGTGCTGCAATACTCACCACCATTATCAGATCTGAGACATTTTAACTTTTTACCAGTCTCATTCTCAACCAAGCATTTCCATTTCTTAAAAGTTTGAAATACATCAGATTTCTGTCTAAGGAAATAAATCCATACTTTTCTTGTTGCATCATCTATAAATGTAACATAATACAGAGAGCCACCAAGGGAAGATACTTGAGCTGGTCCCCATACATCTGTATGCACAAGCTCTAATCTCTCATTTTTCTTTTCCTTCCCACTCTTCACAAAACTAACTCTCTTTTGTTTTTCATAAACACAACTTTCACAGAAATCCATATTGACACATTTCAGACCAGGTAAAACTTTCTTTGAATGAAGTAATTTCATACCTTTTTCACTCATGTGCCCGAGTCTGTTGTGCCACAGTGCTGTGTCAGAATCTACAACAACAGTTTGATGTTCTTCCTGCTCAACTGCAGCCACTGTTCCTGAACATTCATTATCTTCTGAAACAATTAAAGTAGAAGGAACAATATGACTTGTACAAAGATATAAGGTGCCTACTTTCACACCTTTTACTACTACTAAGGAACCTTTTGAAACCTTCCAATTTTTATCATTAAAAGTAACTGTGCAACCCTCATCACCCAATTGCCCTGCTGAAATTAAATTCCTACTCAGCCTTGGAACATGTCTTACCTCTTGTAGTAGCCAATGATTCCCATTCTGCAACTTAATCTTAATTTTTTCCTTTCCAACAATCTGACAGGGTTCATTATCTCCCAAATAAACTAGCCCAAAATCCCCTTGGACATAATCAACAAAATAACTTCTATGGGGTGTAGCATGAAATGAAGCCCCAGAATCTAAAACCCATGAATCATCAATACTTTCTAAAGACAAGAGCAAAGCATCCTCCTCGGATTTGTTACTTACCACATTTGCCTCCTTGTTTCCATCATTTTTGTCTCCTTGATCTTTCTTCCGAGACCAACAATCTTTCTTCTTATGACCTGGTTTTCCACAGTACCAGCAATCATTTGGCCCTTTAGATTCGGACCTCTTTCCCTTTGATTTTCCTCTTGATTTTCCATGATTTCCAGAGTTGTTTCCTCTATCTCTTGTTCTGCCTGTGCTTTCTGTGTTCAATACACTACCCGATGTGGATGCCCCTGAGCTTTTCCTACGAATTTCCTCACTCAATATAACACCAATAACATCATCATACTTTAGGGTATTAGAACCAGAAACAGAATTACTAACAGCCATTACCAAGCCATTCCAGCTTTCTGGCAAAGAACACAAAATCAAGAGAGCCCTAACCTCTTCATCAAAAGTAATTTTAACTGAGGTTAATTGACTTGTAACTGTATTAAACTCATTCAAATGATCAGTAACTGATCCACCTTCTACCATTTTCATATTAAATAAACGCTTCATAAGAAATACCTTGTTTGAAGCTGAAGGCTTTTCATACAACTTCGCTAGGGTTTCCATCAGATCTTTAGCTGTCTTTGCTTCAGTAATATTGAATGCCACCGATTGTGCCAGGCATAGACGAATACTCCCCAGTGCCTTCCTATCCAAAATATCCCAATCTTCCTGAGACATTGATTTCTCTTTCTTGGCTACTCCCTCTAATGGCCGCCATAGATCCTTCTGATAGAGATAATCCTCCATTTGCATCTTCCATAGCTGGAAGTTCTTCCCATTAAACTTATCAACCTTCAGCCTACCCTCATCTGCCATTTCTCCCACTTAACCGAGAGACTCTCTCACTAACTCGTGAGACCTGCTTCAGAGAATAGATGAAAGAAGGAACAAAATAACCTGGCTCTGATACCACTTATTAGGATTAACAAGGCAGAAATAACAATTATGTGCAAATATAACTAATATCAGAAAATAACAAACCACACAGAATAGAACACAAGACACACAGATTTAACGTGGTTCACCCAATCCCTGGGCTACGTCCACCAACAGCGAGTCCAATATTATTATTATCCAGTGATTACAACCTGATTACAATCCGTAATCCCTTACAACCCAATTCTGCCGCAAGTACTAAAATCATACATACTGAAAAATCCCTAACCCTAAGCCATATTATACAATATTTTCCCGCTTTAGGGTTAGAATGAGTTATAAGTAGTCGGCCCAAATAATCGAAAAGTAGTCGGCCTCAAAAAAAATTTCCTCGGGAGCTGCGCCCCCAAACCCCCGCTCGGGGCCCGGCCCAGCCCTGAACCCCGGCGAGGTCGGGAGGAAAAGTGTACAGTACTTTCCTGGATAGTACTTTCCTGATTAGTCACCACAAACTAACACCATGAATGTCAAAAAGGTAAAATGACTAAGTCTAGTTTCAAAAGCAAAGACTATTCAACAAAGAAGATACTTGAGTTGGTTCATACCGACCTATATGGTCCTATGAGAACTCAGAGTTATTATGGTGATAGATACTTTATTCTTTTTGTTGATGACTATACTAGATTGATGACTGTCATGTTCTTAAAAGAAAAATCTAAGGCATTCAAGATGTTCAAATGGTATAAGGCAAAAGTAGAAAAAGAGACAGGTAACGAATTGAAATGCTTAAGATCTAATAGAGGAGGTGAATTTATCTTTGATGAATTTACTAATTTCTGTAATGAGCATGGTATTAAAAGACAAGTCTTAGCACCGAGGACACCTCAACAAAATGGCATTGTTGAAAGAAGAAATAGGTCAATAGTTGATTGTGTTAGAACATTGATGCTGGAAAAGAATGTTGCACAGACATACTAGAGGGAAGCTATCAATACAACTGTTTATGTTCTTAACCGAGTTCAACTGAAGAAAGACACCAACAAGACACCCTATGAGTTGTGGTTTGGACACAAATGTACAGTAAGTTATTTCAGAATTTTTGGAAGCAAATGTTTTATTTTGAAAGATGAAAGAAATGAAAAATTTGACTCAAAAGGTGATGAAGGGATATTCTTAGGATATTTTGCTAAAAGAAAATATGTGTCTGAATAAAACTACTAATAAAATGATTGAGAGTACTAATGTTCGGGTAGATGAGTTTGATGACAAAAATGCAAAGGAAAGTAAAAAGGAACCGGAAGATTATGGTAGATTCACTTACATTGAACAACCTGAGATTCTACCAACATAGCAGACAGTGATAACTGGTCAGCAGGCAAAGCCTACCGAGGAATAGGAAGGAAAAATTGAAGAGCAAGATGGCCTTACCAAGCAAGCAAATGAACCTGCCCAGGATGAACAAGAAAGAAGAGACCAAGTACTGACAAGATTTGTCAGAAGACATCATCCTGAGACTCAAATTATTAGACACAGACAAGCTGACATGATGACAAGAAGCAAAGCTAGAGAAGGTACATGTCTAGTTTGTGAATATGAACCTAAAAATGTGAAATTTGCATTAGAGAATGAGGAATGGATTAATGCAATGAAAGAAGAAATAGAGAAAATAGAAAAGAACAAAACCTGGAGTTTAGTACCCCAACCTAAAGACAAGAATGTTATCGGTACTAAATGGATTTTCAAGAACAAACTGAAGGAAAATGGAGAAGTGACAAGAGATAAAACTAGATTAGTATGCAAGGGATATGCACAAGAAGAAGGCATTGACTATGGTGAAATATTTGCACCTGTTTCTAGACTAAAAGAAGTTAGAATGTTACTTGCATACACTGGACACAAGAAATTTAAGATTTATCAAATGGATGTGAAGTCAACATTTCTGAATGGAATACTTGAAGAAGTTTACATAGAATAACCAAAAGGGTTTGTTGATCCAAATAACAGAGACATGGTATGTAGACTACATAAATCTTTATATGGTTTGAAGCAAGCACCGAAAGCCTGGTATGAAAGGCTGCATACTTACTTGTTAAGTATTAGATTTGTAAGAACTAGTGAGAACAACAATTTATATATGAAAGGAGATACCGATGATGCTATTCTTATTATTGAAATATTTGTGGATGATATTATTTTTGGAGGTCAAGATCATATATGTAAAGCCTTTGCTAATGAGATGAGAAAAGAGTTTGAAATGTCTATGTTCAGAGAGATTAAATTCTTTCTAGGACAACAAGTGATTCAGCAGAGTGATGGGATATTCATCACATAATCTAAATACATAAAGGAAGTCTTGAAGACATTTAGCATGGAAGATGATACACCTGTGGGAACACCGATGACTACTGGATGTAAATTGACCAAGGAAGATCAAACTATGGAGGTAAACCAGACACTATATCGATCTATGATTGGTAATTTAATGTATGTAGTGCATAGTAGACCAGATATAGCACATGTTATGGGAATCGTTGCTAGATTTTTTGCTAGCCCTAGAGAATCACACATGGTTGCTACTAAAAGAATCTTAAGATACCTAAAAAAGACTGAAGATTATGGATTATGGTATCCTAAGGAAGGCAAATTTGAACTGAAAGTTTATACCGACGCTGATTGGGGTAGAAATGTGGATGATAGGAAAAGCACCGCCGGAGGAGCATTCTTCTTTGGTGAAAGACTTGTTACATGGACAAGTAAGAAACAAACTTGCATTTCTTAGTCGAGAGCTGAAGCAGAGTATGTTGTCGTTGCTACTAATTGTTCAAACATTGCATATATTAAGCAAGTATTGGAAGAAATGAATGAGGTAATCATCGAGCTAGTGATTATATACTGAGATAATACAAGTGCCATTAATATTTCAAAGAATCTAGTGATGCATTTGAAAACAAATCATATTTCTATTAAGTATCACTACTTAAGAGAACAAGTACAGGAGAAGCAAGTGAAGTTAGAATTTGTTACATCTAAAGAATAACTTGCAGATATATTTACAAAGCCTCTACCAAAGGACACATTTGAATATTTGAGGACAAGATTAGGGGTCCGTCCCTTGTCTACAGGTCACTAAGGTAATCTGGATGTTGCATCAGCCTAATCTTATCAGAAGATCATTCATGTCGATGCATCATAGTTCACACTTTGGATCATGTCTAAAGTTGTGAAAAGTTTGGAGAACTGGAACCGATTGGCATATCAGTATACAAAGATATAGAGACTGCACCGAACAACAGAGAGTTACATGGCTAATATAGAGTTGTTTGTTTATTTGTTTCTTTTGACATTGTTGTCAAAGGGAGAGATAAACAAATATGAAATATATGGAACAATATGCACCAATGAGATATCTATCTAAGGGAGAGACAATCTGACAGAGCTGAACATTGAAGATCAGTTACAAAGAACAAAAGGTTTGTAATGTTGTTGAGTAACATAGTGATTAAACATATTAAGCTAAGGGAGAGCTTGGACAACATTTATTCACAGAGTTGTAGAATATATGTTTGGTATGTGTATGGTATATTTTAAATTACTTGAGTTGCCATCAATGCCAAAGGGAGAGATTGATGAACTACAACTAATTTAGAACCTGATTGAAGAATTTGTGATACAGTGATCACCGAGGAGTTGCTGATTAGATATGTAAGATGATTAAATCAATATTATGTTGTCATTGATGTCAACTAGTTTGACAGTACTTATTTTGTAAGTTACTATACCAAAACATCTGAAGAAAAGGAGTGAAAGAGATGAAGAATAGAAATATCTACATGAGGAAGATGTATATGACAGATAAGGATAAGGAATACATTGGGTAACTTATTTATGAGTCTATGACCTTATGATATTGACTTGATTATATTGCATTAATCTATGATGAAAAATAGAGCTGAAAGACACAAAGCAGTGTTGTCTATTAATGAAGCATTATAGTATACACCAATGGAGTGTAGTGTATACCAAGCATAGTGTAAACCGAGCTTATATTCACCAATGCATTTCTTTGTTAATTGAGCAAGAAAAAGGAATTAAATGAATAGTTTAGCCGATAAGGATTGATGAGTTGGAAAGTACCTCAAAATCAGTGGTAATAGATAAAGTTTGTTATGAAGATCAATGGCTAGCATAATTCGAGAAAGATCTGATGGATTGAATTGAAATGTGTTATTGACACATCAGTCGAGGAAGGTTAAAGCGAAAAAATCAATAATGATGATTAAGCAGCAAAATCTTATGGAGGAGAAGAAAATGATTTACATGTCTATATAAGAGACAAGAGTTTCTCATTGAAACTAATGCTGGGAGAAGAAGATACAACATAATTATCATGTGAACAAGTTTTCATGCACATCTGATCATAGTAGTTAAGGAGAACCGAACTACAGAGTATACCGAGCAACAAGAAGCTATTACTGAGCAACAATAAGTCACTAAAATTATTTGAAACATGATTGATATACTGATCAAAGGATTTAAATGAGCCTAACATTGATCTGTACATCTACAATTGAGTTGTATTAAGGCATATCATCTACTATTACATTTTAACCATTGTACATAGTCAAATCTCTTAACCGAGTGGACTAAGAAAGTCTTTATTATGTTGCATTCATAGAATGAACATTGTTATCCTGTCAACCCCATAGTGAATGCTAGTTGGACAATAACGGTTGGTCTAAAATCTTCTAACAAGGTCACACCTAACAGTGTGTTTGTAACCTTTAATAGGGTTGGGTCTTCACCGACCTCACTTCAGAAAAGTGAATATTTTTGGGTAGCCGATCCTAGGTAGTTTTTCCCTTCACAGGGTTTCCACGTTAAATCTCTTGTGTTATGTGTTGATTGTGATATTTGTTTGATATCATATTTACATGTTGCATACTTGATTTGATCTGTAATTATTAGTTGTTATTGACTGGTAATTGGTAAAAGTATAGACAGTATAGTATTTCAAGTTACCGAGCATTATAAGTTTGAGATAATTTGTTTTGGATTATACATTTTGAATTGGGACACTGGATAACTGATTCACCCCCCTCTCAGTTATTCTAACATTGTCAACTCACAAAACTTAGCTATTTAGATGTAATCTATAACCAAGTTAGTGGTGTTGGGATATGAAGCCCAATGGTCACAGTGACTGTTCAGCTTCTCATGGCTCTTCGCTTGAAGGCTATTGTGAATGTATAAATGAGTGTGTGCAGTCATGTATTGTATTATTGTATGATGTATTGTAGAGTGGATTAATATAAGTGATTCCCTGCTTTAAGTGTGGACGTAGGCATATTGCTGAAGCACAATAAAATCTTGTCTATTGTGTTTTGTCTTCTTTGTATTTTGTTTACATTTTCTTTCTTTGCTTGCTTTTAATATTTACAATTGGTATCAGAGCCAAGGTGAGGCTAGAGCAGAGATGGAAGAAGGTGAAGTTGATTTTATCATCAATGAATTTCTTGGAAATTTGGGCTCGGTGGAGATTGAGCTTGTACCTACAAAGAGAAAAAGAATCGGCCATGTGCACTAGTGGGATGGTTGGGAAAATAAGCTCGAAGCTGAACCAGAAGATTTAAAAGCTCTGAAATCTAAGCTTAATGCAATTCTTGAGTGCAGAGGTGATGCACAACATAAGAAAGTCATCATGAAAGAATTGCGGAAGAGGACAAGGGTAGACAAGACTAGCAAGTCTGTAAAGGCCCTAGTGTTGGCCTATTATGAAATGGCTTCTCTTAGTTCTAGTTTCAGCCTTGATTATCCAAATAATTTTTCTTGCACAGTTCTTAGAATGTTGCAGCTAGATTACTCTACAGAGCATGGAAAGTTCCTGGTAGAAGAAGATGAAAGGGCAGATTAGAAGTTTTCTGGAGAAGAAGATAACGAGGAGAAAGTCATTGGAGATCCAGAAACTGGAAAGTCTGCTGGAAAACATGGTTTGATTGGGGATAATAAGTATGAGGTCATTTTTCAAAAGAGAGTTTTGGCATACTGCGAGAAAGAAAATTTGTGGCAACATACACTAATGCCACTTCCCAATTTTGAATTTGGGAATAAGATCATGGAATGAGTAGGAGCAGAGTCTCTTATAGATGCAGGGAATATTCCTGTAGAAGTGGAAGGCCACAAGGATGGAGAATTGGAAAACTGTATTCTCCCCCAAGGTAAAGCCAATGAAGACATGAGCAAGGCCGATGAAGATACTGCAGTCGCTGCCAAGGTTGAAAGCAGTGAGTTTGTTGTTGCACGAGACTTTAAAAGTAGTGGGTTTGTTAATCATGGCCCTTACATTAAGCTAAGTCCTCAATTATCTGCAGTTACTTCAAAACTGACAACATATCACAACAACGATATTGGCTTGAAAGGCTTGGTCACTGGGTGGACGGCTTGGTGACCAGCATGGATGTAAGAGGATTTTCCCATGACTTCTGCTCTCCATGTGATGTGTTTGTTACCTCCACCCAATCTACAGACTTGCTATGCCAAACACCGGCCTTGGATGTTCATACGCAATGTTGCGTTGAACACCTCCAGCCACAAGTGCTTGGACAAATCACCCAAATTGGGGATAGTCATAGGTCAAAAATTATGGAAACTTCAGTCAACAATGCAAAGCAAATCAAGGCGTTGGAGAATTTTAGGTTATATGATAGGGAAGAGTTTGACAAAAGAAATAAAAGAGCTTTCCGCAGAGTTCTTGGGTGGACCATATTTTGGCACTATGGTGAATGATGAGGAGAGGAACGTAATAGTTTTTCATGGTGCTGATTTTAAAAACTGTGAGCCAGGGAGTGATTGCAACAGCTTCATACTCCCCTTTTGTTACCAGAAACAAAACAATATATTCAACATTATTGATGGTATATATAAGAATAAATTCATTCACTCACAAAAAGGTTGAGAATTTTACACATAATAATCTAGGGATGCGCACACTGAAAATTGAGAAGAATCGCCTTAATTCTAATTTTAACTTTAGAAGCATCTTCAGCGTTGAGGATGTGTTTAAAGGTTTTCCATATAGAGAAGTGAATCATGAATCTACATTATTTATTGATGTTTTGGATGAAGTGGGAATGTTTTCTACACCTACAAGAAGTTGTGATCCTCATCATGGATTTAGGGATGAATTTGTATCTGTCAAATTTGTAAAGAAAGATATTATGTTGTTAAATTTTTTCAAGTTTGATAGAACTTGGAGAAGACTCATTTGGAGTGTGCTGGAGTAGAGTCAGGAAACCTTAAAATCTTCTCAAGGTCTCATTGTTCTCTAAGATGCGGAATAAGAACCAAGGGATGCCACACTGCATGGCTGTGCCGGTTGGACTTCACAGAGGAGATAGTTGGGAGATGAAGCCCAATGGTCATAGTGACTGTTCAGTTTCTCATGGCTCTTCGTTTGAAGGCTGTTGTGAATGTACAAATGAGTGTGTGCAGTCATGTATTCTATTATTGTATGATGTATTGCAGGCTGGATTAATATAAGTGATTTCCTGCTTCAAGTGTGAACGTAAGCATATTGCTGAACCACGATAAAATCGTGTCTATTGTGTTTTGTCTTCTTTGTATTTTTTTTTCATTTTGTTTCTCTGCTTGTTTTTAATATTTACAAGTAGAATATTGTCGTCATGTCTACAAAATCTTTCCTTTCTTAAGTTCTTGGATATTACCTTCAACCAATTCCACGAGAACCTTGAGCTTACTGGTCTTTCGTCCCTTGAGCAGTTGTATGCTATGGAGTTTTCTTTCCATGAGCACATAACTTCTTCAGATTTGGCATTACCCTCCTCTGTAAAGATTTTATGGCTTTCCTCAGTTACCATTTCAGATACTTTGTTTGATAACCTTGCAGAACTAGCATTTCTAGTTTCGTCACATTGTGTACTGAATATTAGCACAACTTGGATTCCCAAATTCCAGTTAGCAAGCTTACATCTAATCTCATGTAGTATTGGTGGTCGAATTCCCGACTGGGTTTCCACTCAATATTCATTACAGGGATTGCAATTAGTCGAGGACAATATTGTTGGAGAAATCCCCTCCTGGTTATGGGAGAACAATCCTCAGTTGATTCAGTTAAACCTCTCAGGAAATCATTTGCATGGCAGCCTTATTATCTCGGACAGATCAGTTCCTTGTATGACACTATTGGACGTGTCTAGGAATAAGTTGACTGGACACATGCCATCTATGTGGCCTCGATATCTACAGCTCTTGATGGTTAATGACAATGGTGTAATCGACTCTATTCCTCAAAGCTTGTGCAATTTGACTTACCTTGTAAAGTTAGCTATGTCCAACAACAAGTTGAATGGAGTCATTCATCGATGCTTCGCCAATCATAAGGCAATTCAAGTGTTAAATTTAACGGATAATAGGTTGGAGGGAAGCATACCTCATGGGCTATGATCATCATCTTTAATTGTAAGAAATAATAAGTTAAGTGCGACCTTCCCTCCGTCAATCACCAATTGTAAGAGATTACAACTACTAGATATTGGGAACAACAATTTTTCTGGGGATATTCCATCGTCAGTTGGATATCTATCGGCCCTCCAAGTGTTGATGATGAAGGGTAATCGTTTCAGCGGCAGCTTTCCTTCACAAATTGTGCAACTGAAGCAGCTCCAGATCTTAGATCTTTCGTCTAACAATATATCAGGTTTAATTCCACATAACATTGCATCTCTACATGCAATGAGTGTAGCAAGTGAACACGGTCATATGTTATCTGATCTGTTGAACCCTTATCATATATTTGTAAGAGGCAAATGCTTTAAGTCATATTCCGAGTTGGGCCCTTTTGAGACATGGGTTTATCATGTTCCGACTCATGATGAATTGGACATGACTGTGAAAGGATTAGAGCTACACTATCCATATATTCTTTCCACACTCATGGGCATAGATATCTCTAATACTAGATTAAATGGGCAGGTTCCTTTAAATTTTGGAAAGTTGAAGGGGTTAAGGTTTCTTAATCTATCAATGAACAACCTCAGTGGAATTATTCCACCTAGTATGGGGGAAATGCGCCTACTAGAGTCCTTAGACCTTTCTACAAACAGATTTTCTGGAAGTATTCCTGCAGAATTTCAATCTCTGACCTCATTGGAATGTTTAAGTTTGTCCAACAACAACCTCTCGGGCAGCATACCGCAAGGAGGACAGATGATCACATTTGAAAACAAGTCATATTCTGAAAATCCGTATTTGGAAGGATGTCCACTTCCAAAGAAATGTTCATGGCAACAATTCGCTCCTCCCCGTCCTGCAAATGATATTCAAGATGGAAATGAAGATTATAGAAAGCACATACCATGGTATGGGATTGGACTTGGATTGTCCCATGTAGCAGGCTTTTCCTGTGTAATGTTATTGCTTGCAGTAAGAAAGGTATGGAGGAAGAAATACTTCAAGCGGGTTGATAAGATTTTGAAGAAGCTGCTTCCTTCCATCCGTAATAAGCGATTATGAACGCTTATTACGCCAACAAGATCAAGCAAAACAATGCCACGATTGTTCAGGTGACGAGGCTTGAAATCATAAATAAATAAAATACTATGTATGTTCTCACGGTATTAACCGTATCTGAAAGGCGACCCTCTATCATCAGTTGGAATGTTAGCCTGTCTTGCACCAAATTAAGCATGGCATTATCCGTGATGCTTTTCATGTCTTTTAGTAGTTATTAATTAATCTGCTTTTTATTATTAGAGGATGTTTTATATAGAATATGATAATAATAAAAATTTATACAAAGATTGCTTTATCTCCAGGTTTTTATTTATAAATTATTACTTTATATTTATTACTATTTTTCCGGTATTGATGCAAAATTCAAACCCCTCATCAAACAGTGTCTCTTTGCTATTACAAAATACTCGCACTTAATAACTGGTTACATTTTAAAAGAAATTTAATTTACAAATTGTTTTATTACAAAAAAATTCTACTATTTTGGCCTACTCCTTGACCTTTCCAATCTTTGTTATTTTTCTATTCTTACATAGACATTCATCCCATATCCACACCTCCTCCAAACTCAAACACCCACACCATTCTAGTCTTCATCGCAGATCTATTGACTAACCACAACTTCCACATGTGAAAACCCCAACTTCCACATGTGAAAACCACTTCTCTGAATGCTTCTTTACCTCTCGTGGTTGCTTCCATTCACTATGTAGTCCTCTTTTCACCCACGAATCTAGCTCCCCCCATCCCATCCCTCGTCCCCTCCCCCGTCCCTCGAAATAAAGGAGGGGTGAAAATTTATTCAAACTGAAAGAGAAATAAGAACAAACAGAGAAAGGGCATCAAATAGCCCTATCAAGATCAACCAAGTGATCAAATTGATGGGACAAGCCCATTGAAAGTTGAGTCTTATCAACAATGTTCCAATTACACATATGGTCAGAAGCCCACTTCGCCAAACAATCAGCAACACTATTCCATTCCCTGGGAATATGAGTGAAAGTAATAGACTCCAAAGAAGTACACAAATTATGAATCTGGTCCGCAATCAAAGCTAACTTCCAACTAACAACTTCAGAATGTTGCTGATTCAATAGACGTATCAACACTTGAGAGTCGAATTCATAGATAAGCCTTCTCCAACCAAGGTCACAAGCATTCTTCACGACATACAAAATAGTCATGGCCTCCATTAGGTTGTTAGTGTGATGACCTTTATAAATTGAAAACAGAAATTGAACATCCCCCGTACTATCTCTGCCAACACCACCAATACCAGCAGGGCCTGGATTGCCCTTGGAAGACCCATCCGTGTTGATTTTAAGAACACCCTGCAGAGGGTCACTCCACTTTCCCACCCTATTTATCTTTCGCAAGGGATGTCTACACATCTTTCTTAGCAATTTTCCATGTGAGGGGGGAATATTTAGGCGATTATTGAAAATATCCTCCCCTAGTTCCATGGCCTCAGAAGTGTCACATTTTGCAGAAACAGTTTCCCCTAAAGAATGGAGAATTTTCCACCATAAGTGAGGAACCTCCAAAAACTCATCCTTAAAGATACGATGGTTCCTCTCCAACTAGATATGCCAAATAATAAAGGAGGGTCCAAGAGTCTAGGCAACTTGAAGAAATGAAGTCTTCACAGGAGCCTTATGCTAGCGAACAAAGAATTCTACCAGTGAGGAAACATGCCAACAGGATTGGTTCCACACATTCCACCAAGAGTGTCAAATATGTCTAGTAAAAGAGCATTGGAAAAAGAGATGAGAGATATTTTCTTCACTAGTCCGACATAGAACACACATTGAGGGTCCATGGAAGCCATGCTTGCATAAATTATCCCATGTAAGGCACCGACTATGGACCACCAACCACATAAAAAAATTGCTTTTGGGCTAGGAAAACTTGTACCAGACTTGCTTCCACCAAGGCACTTGGATGTCCCCCAATGTCTGCCGAAGAAGCTCAGCATATCCTACAGACACTGAAAATTCTCCAGACAAATCCTCGCTGTCCCAAGCAAGAACATCATTACCAACCAAAATAGTACACTCACGAGACTGCAAAATCTGAAACAACTCCTTCCTATTCTCCTCAGATCCTCCTGGAGGCCATTCAGAAGGGTGTTTCCAACGAAAGGAAGGAGCCAAACCACTAACACACCCTATCTTATAAAAATCAACTGTGTCCCAACCAGCAGCACTAAAATTTTGATAGAGGGCATGGAGCTGTGGATGAGTGGAAAGGATAGGAGGGTGCCCATCCCAAGAGTCAAGCCAAAATAAAACTTGTGATCCCGAATGACAAATCCAAAAGAGACCATCTTTAACCAACTGAGCTCCAAACTTTAGTGTATTCCAAATCATGGATCCTCTCCCTTCCAGAGGAAAGCGGTGAACTTCAACCACATCAATAGCTGGAAAATACTTATGGGTGAGAATACAAGCCCAAAGTTGATGCTGATTAGTACACCAATGCCAATAAAGCTTTGCAGCGAGAACCTGTCCATTTAAAATAGCTAATCGTAGGCCAAGGCCACCCTCCTTCTGAGGTCTACACACTGTTTCCCATTTAACCAGACTCCATTTAGAAGTTGAAAGGTTCCCACTCCAAAGGAATTGATGGGACAGAGCATCAAATTCTGAAAGAAAATACATAGGAGCAGCCTGAACAAAACACTTGTAAATAGGAAGGGCTTGAATAACCGACTTTAATAGAGTCAGGCGAGCAGTAGTTGATAGCCATCGATGAGTCCAATGGTTAACCTTTTGTCATAGCTTATCAAGCAAAAATTGCCAGGAAGATCTAGGATGTCTACCAATAGTAAGAGGAATACCCAAATAAACAAAGGGAAGAGACCCAATTTGAAACCTCAAAATAGTAGCAATACACCTCTGAATAGCCTTGGGAGTATTGAAGAAAAAAATGGAGGATTTGTTCTCATTAACTTTCTGACCTAAAGCTGCAATATACACATCCAAAGCATACCTAAAAGAAGTAGCTTCCTGAAGACGGTCCTGTCCCATAAATGAAGTATCATCCACAAACTGAAGATGTGAAAGAGGAGGCAAGCCAGCACCCCATTTCCACCCATGAATCAAACCCTGGTGAGCACGAAGCTTAAGAAAGCGGCCCAAACCCTCAGCCAGAATGATAAAGAGGTAAGGCGAAATAGGGTCCCCTTGGTGAAGTCCTCTAGAGGCACCAAAGGGCTCTGAAGGAACACCATTCACAAGAATAGAAAAAGAAGCTAAAGAAACACAACTCATAATCCAGTTCACCCATTGTTGGCAGAAACCAAAGGCCAAGAGGATCTTTTGGAGAAAACTCCATTTGACTCTGTCATAAGCCTTAGCCATATCCAACTTAATGAACATAACTCTCTCTTTGATGTATGCATAGAGTGAATAACTTCAGAAGCAATAACAATACCATCAAGAATTTGCTTACCAGCCACAAAACCGCTTTGTTCCTCCAAAATCAAAATTGGAAGGCATATCTTGAGTCTTTTAGCAATCAATTTGGTGATAATTTTGTACACAACATTACAAAGAGCAATGGGACAGAAGGAGTCAAGATTGTCAGCACCTTCTTTCTTGGGGATAAGAGTCAGTAAAGTGGAGTTCAATGCACAAAGCATTTGCTTATTTTGAAGGGATTCCTTAACCACCTCCAAGAGATCCATATTAATAATTTCCCAAAATTCTTGAAAGAATTCCAAAGGGAAGCCATCTGGGCCTGGAGCTTTACCTTTATTCATCTGAAACACAACCTCTTCAAGTTTTGACATCAAAATTGGACGAATAAGAGAATCATTCATTGCATTGGTGATAAGAGAGGGAATGCAAGAAAGTATCAAGTTCTCCTCCTCAGCTGCAGGCCGAGAATCTTCAGCAAAAGGGTAGAATAAAATTGAAGGGCTTCCTTGGTCATAGTAGACTGAGAGGAAATTTGTAGTCCTTCTGTTGTAACAAGAGAAGAAATATACCCTTTGTTACGATGAGCCTGAATAGAATGATGAAAAAAGCAGTATTTCTATCTCCTTCCTGTAGCCAGTCAATGCGAGCCTTTTGTTTCCAGTAAATCTCTTTCCAAAGTTCCCATTCTTCCACATCCCGCATAGCCTGGGATTCTGCCCTACCAAGAGCCTCTATAAGCCCAGAGTCCCTGATTTGGCCAGTAATCATTGCAAGATGATCTAGAGCATTCCTCTTTCTAGACTGAAGGTTTCCAAAGCAAGAGGTATTCCATCTCTTAAAATGATATTTGACATCTTTAAGTTTCTTCTTAAAGAAAAACATAGCTATGCCATAAGCTGGGCCACCCTCTCTCCACCACTTAGCCACCAAATCATAAAGGGACAAGTCTCGGAGCCACATAAGCTGGAATCTAAAAGAAGGGTTCTTAGGGACTGCAACAGGAGAAGAAGAGAACTTAATTGGCCAATGATCAGAACCTCTCCAATCAAGAATTTCAGAACTTGAAATCAAGCCACCTCCAACCCAATAACAAGAAACAAGAAACCTATCCAAACATTCTGAGATAGCTTCCTAACCACTCTGTCTATAACAGAATGAACATCCACTTGGGCTTGAAAAAGATCAGAAGCATGGCCAAGCCTAGGCCAACCTCCTCTTTTCTCCTCAAGACTTAAAATAGAATTAAAATCGCCTCCTAAAATCCAAGGAAAATAAGGAGCACAAGAATGCACATACCTAATGTGATCCCAGAGATGAATCTTCCCGCGAATGTCAATAGGGGTTTAAACAATTGTCACAAGAATAGTCTCACCAAAGTCCAAGGCAATAGCCACCATAGAGATTGAGTAGTGACTAGAAATCCACCAATGGGGATAAATCTTTCGAGGGTCCCAGAACAAAGCCAAACCTCCAGAATTCCCTTACGAACCAATACTTTGACAATGACCAGTGTACCAAATGCGTGGAGCATACTGATGCATAACCTCAATAGAAACCTTAGTCTCTTGAACACAAAAGACATCTGGAGAATGAATTGTAATCAAATCATGAATAGCTTTTTGATGACAGGTGCTATTCAAACCCCTCACATTCCAAGAGAGAATGATCATGGAGGGGTTTCAGAAAAGTGAGCATCAATAGGTTTAACAAACCCAGATTCCACCAATAGATCTCCAGTCTTTTTTATCTTCTGAAGGTCCGTCTTCCGCCCTTTTGAGGAGCTATTAGTAGGACCTTTCTTAAGGGGTCGTTGTTGCCCTCCCAATCTGTGAGATGAACCCTTATTTTGAGATGAAACTAAAACTTCTTTAGCTAAATCCGCCAAAATAATATCATCCTCTATGGAATTATTTAAAGTCACTTGAGCCACTTGTTGTCCCTGAATAGCTTGAATTGGTTCTTGTTCAAGAACTGGTACAACCTCCATACTGACCCCAACACAATTAGAAGTGACCACATGTGGGACTCCTTCTTCCAAAGATAAATTCTCCAGCACCTCAAACCTGTTAAAGCCTCCATCTGTCTGTCTATCCTTGAATGTCCTCTTGTGACCTCGTCCTCTAGCCTTAGTTTTAACTAGTACAAATCCTTCCTTGTCCTTTCCCTAAGGTTCATCCATCATGGGAGCTTTCCCTTTGTCCTCTTTACCTAGAGGAGGAGGTTTCGAAGAGGGGGAATGAGCTTCCTTATGAACTTTAGGGCATTGTCACAGGAGATGACCATACTCATGACAAAACCGACATCGAAAAGGTAGAGATTCATAATCTAACTACTGAATCCATGAAGAAGATCCCAAACAAATTTTCATGGAATTCGGTAGGGGATTATTCAGATCTATCTCAACACAAATTCGGGCAAAAGAAATCACCTTTTTATCAAGGGTTTGTGTAGCAACCACCATAGGCTTTCCCAAGAGACAAGCAATTTTATGTAAGATATCTTCTTGCCAAAACTTCAGGGGGAGGCGAGGAAGACGAACCCAAACAGGAACTCGAGAAGGCATCTCTTCAACTGAATTAAAACCTGCATGCCATGTTTTAATAAATAATTCAGCCTGATTATAAAAATATGGGCCACCTTCAAAAACTCTATTGCGATATGCCATATTCGAGAAAATAACCATAAAATAGCTATTTGTTGCAAGCATAATTTCCATATCCCCTTCAATCTGCCAAGAACTCTGGATCCAAGCTTCCAGAGTGGACAAAGGAATGTGAATTCCAAGAAACTTACAGATCAAAGCATGTCTGCTCCAATATGAGACATCTTCCACCAAATCAGGAGAAATAATCAAAATTGGGCGATCTTGGGTTCTAGGAAGACACCCATTAACCTTTTTCATTTTAGGATTAGCACTCGTATAAAATGTATCTGCTTGTTGTGCATGCATGCTTGAAGAGGACCCATTGTGAGCCTTGTCCATGCGAGAAAGCTCCACAACTGATGCCATAGAAATCTCTGCCATGCAAAGATTGAAGCTAGGAAAAAAACAAAAAACCAAAACAGCTGCCAGCAAACAGAAAAAATTCCTGTAGACACCAATCAGAAACAAAACCCACTACAAAAAAATAAAAAAACTATCCCACTGCTGAAACGCTTCCACAAATCCCACGCATGCAAACCTGCAACCAAGCTAGGGCATCCTCACTTAATTAATGTCAAATCTTATATCTACCTCTTGGCATCCTCAAGGACTGATGTCTTTATGAAGTTATTTTGATTCACATTCCCTTGCTTACTTCTCTTGTTTACTTCTTCTCCTACCTAGCTCCCACTTGGCCTTGTTTACTTTCTTTTGCATTATTCTCATTGTCTTTTCTTGTTGAGCATTGTCTCTTCATCTTCCCGCAATCCCTCTTTCCTTCAAGTTTCAAAAAATGCTAGCAAGAATTAATAAATAGGTGTTACACCTTCAAAGAGGATTTGCTTGGAAATTTGTAATGACTCTTCAGTTGTGTCCCATGCATAATCTGCAATCATAGTTCTTTGGGGCATTCAGTCAATAGTTCACGTGTCCTATCTTTGCTTCAATTTTGAAATGGCTTGGGAGGACGTAGGCAAAGGTTGTAGTATTTGGCTTTATGCCTGCCAAATTCATAAGACCACAACTTAACAAGTATCAAGCAGAATATCTCCCAAACGCAAGATTTAGGTTACCACAAAAACTCACAATGGTGTCTTGTAGATACTCTATGTACATGGCATCAACTTGTCAAGTTGAGTGGGCTTCTTATAAGCTAACAATTATAAAATTTATTTAGAGTTCTTATGGAACTAACAATAGTCCAAGAGTTCCAAGAGCTCTAAGAGTCCAAGAGTTCCTATTCTAAAACAATAGTCCAAAAGTCCAAGAGTTCCTATTCCAAAACATACTCATTCGAAGGCCCTTTCATGATAAACTTTAATATTATCTATATTTTTAAAAACTTTTCTTTTCACTTGAATGAATTCTGAAAAAAGCGATCAAAGAGGTTCCCAAGAAAATCAAAATTAGAAATCAAACCAAAATAAATACAAAAATCTTTTTGGACATTGTTGATTATGGATACGCGGTGGTGCTCCTACATCAAACACGTTGGGTAAGAAATTTTTGAGCATAGGCTCACAAAATGGAGTTAGCTAATCGAACTACCCTTTCAAATTACTGCCAACCTAGACCAAACTCCATCATTGTGTTTAGGAGGTGAAATGTCTTCTTTTTCCTTCTCTCCCAGCATCTCACCAAAATAATCGTCACCCAATGCTCACAGCTCTGCTCACCACTCTTGTCTCCTCTCATGGATTTACATCCACCATGTCTCTTCCTCACTAGCCATAGGGTGGTCCCACAATAGTAAGTCCCACTTTTTGGCCAACTTTGACACAGAGTTCAACATTCTGAGAAAAAACTTCACTTTTGAACACCTGTTGCCGCAAAACTATTAGGAATTTGAAGATGATGTAAACTAGAGTCTTTTAGAATTTTCTTTCTAGTTTCTAAATATATTTTAAAAAAAAAATCATTTATATTCATTTTTATTTCTCTTTCGAAAAGTGGTTTGCGTAAAAAAATTATGTTTTTAAGGAGTTACTGTCACTTGGATCAGCATAACTTTTTTTTTAAATATGATAACGATGTAATTCTTTTGAGATTATATTTGTAACTTCAATATCTAAATAATGCAATTGGATTTTTTCATTTTGGATCAATATTTCATAGTTTATTAAGTTTTAAAGTGGCAATAACTGTAATTTAGACATAAGGTCACTTGGATTGCTCTAACTTGATCTGTGTATATCAAAATTTATTTTTTCTTTTTTTCATAGAAAGGTAACACAAATATGCTTTTCCTGCATATTTTTAATAAATTTTATTTAAATTTACTATTTTTCCCGAAGTCTTGAAGAGGCAAGTTGTTGAATGACCAAACAACCTATGTTTAGTTAAAGTAATATTTAAAAGTGATAATGAACTCAATATGTATTAAAATTATATTCATTAGAAAGCTTGTTCTGAATAGCATCGTTTTACATTGTCTATTTGAAAAAATCATCTTGTTTAGTCCTTGTTTCAGGCCTCCAAAGGCCATTTTTTTGAAGTTCAGTTGTTTTCTGAGGGCAAAATTTCAGTTTTGGGTTCTTTGTGCGAAGACCCCCTTCGCACGAAGCTTCTCAAGTGAAAATCCTACCAAAAAGACAACCCAACGGAAATTTTCATTGGGTACTTTGCATGAAGTGTGTAATTCGAGCGAAGTCGGCTAGGGAAATTATTTTGTAAAAAAAATTAGAATGGTATAAAACTAAAACATTTTGTTTCTATTTTATATCGAAGTGCAATTAATAAATTCGCATTTTCTATTACTGAAGGCATTTTTTGAAGGAGGATTGCTATTTCTATTTTTTCAAAGGCATAATTTTGGAGAGGAAAAATATTAGATTAAAGTATTTTTTGAAGAAGAAAAATTTTGTTGACGATCTTGTGGAAGACATTTTTTGGAGCTCAAAGAAATGGGGAACAAGAAGGGAAGCAAAAGTAAATCTTCTATAAAAAGGTCACCCGGTACTGAGAAAAGAAATCATGAAGCTGCATTGACATATTATCATAAAACTAAAGAAGCTGAAAGACAAGCTGAAGTAGGAGGGTCAAGTCAAGTCGAAGAATTGCACATTGAAGAAGGGTCGGGATTACTCCCTACGGAAGCTCAAACAATTGATGTTCGATAAGGGTCAACATCACGTGCTCCTACTGGTATGGATGAACTTTTAAATTTAGCTCAAAATGTAAATATAAATATTAATTATAGAAACTTAGATCATTTACTTACAATGGATGTGGAGAATTTGAGATCACTTGCTAATGTTCAACCATTAAGTCTTGCTAAGAAGAGATGAATGAATATGATAGCAAGAGAAATGTTGGGTAAATTTGATAATTTTAAAACACTTGAACAAGCTCAATTGCTTTCACTTGTACTTTTAAACAAAAAGTTGGAAGGGGCATTAAAATTATTGGGTATAGGCACATCATCAAAGAAGAGAAATTTTTTTGACATGCAAACTTATATGATTGAAAATCTTAAGAAAGGTTTGAACCTGCTAGGGAAGTGATCTTGAACTATAGATAAGTCCATTACAAGAGAAGTTATGTTGACATCCACTGTAGGTAACACTATGGGATGAAAAAGACAACTATTTTCAATTTCATCTCAGTTTGGTTTTAATAGGAAAACAATATCACAATATGTTAATAGGAGAATACTTTTGGATGATAGCACCTTGGAAGACAATTGGGCAATCATGTGTAGAGCTCCTCATTCTGATAGGATTGATGGACTAAAAAATTTAGTCACATCATTTTGGAATGATAATACACGTCTTTCATCAAACACTAGAGATGTTATCAGACATAGAATTTCAGCTAATCAATATGAATATCATATGAAATATTGGTTGGACACAACACAACATGAAATGTATGTGTCATTTTGTAGTTCAAATCCTAATATAAAGATTGGGCAAACATTGTTTGAAAGATTTAAGCCATATTATATTAGGACAAACAAAGTGTTTGAAATTTGTTGTTGTCGTTATCATATTGAATTTGATCTCCACTATCAAATTTTTCAAAAGTTTGTAGAAAACACTTATAGTTTTGAAAATGCTCCTCCTACTAGACGAAGTGAGTTCATTTCATCCATTTTATGTGACAAAAGAGATGATGTAGCTAGACAAATAAATTGCATAAAAGGAATATGCCAAACATATGCCAATTTGTCTCTTTTTCCTTTGAAAAATAAAAATATTTATGTAACAAAGATAGTAAATTGCACTTGCATTACAAATATGTAAAGAATGAAACAAAATTTTGGAAAGAATCCAAAAGGTTAGAATATGTTGAAGAGGAGATAAATGTTGGAGTATTTATGGAAAAATTGAAAAAATTGGTTCAACCCTACATTCATCATGCTCTTTTTGCAAAGTGGCAAGCACAATAATTCCAAACACTGAGAGACAATTTCTCACTTGGAACTATTGTATCAGTTGTTGATTTTGCAGAAAATTATTCTTTTGTTCATTAAAAGGCAATTCAATCAGAATACTATTTTTCAAAGCAAATTACTATTAAGGTACATGTGTGTTATCAACATGCACAATTAGATTTGGATGGTATTTAGAGCATATTTGAAGTACGGGTTATCAAGAAGGAATATCATTTTTATATAAGTGATGATAGAGAGCATGACATTCATTATGTAGAACACTGCTTCAAGATGTTTTTTTGCAAATTTGAAAGAAAGAGGTATAAAAATTGATAAACATTATGTTTGGTCAGATGGATGTGTTGCACAATTCAAATCATCGAGACCATTTTATGCACTATGTAGATATCATCGTAATGAAAACATACCACATGTCTAAAGTTTCTTTGAGAGTGGACATGGAAAAGGTGAACATGCTGGTGTTGGAGCTTACATCAAATGTGCTATACAAAGTATCAAATGAATTATAAGGGAGTGTATATAAAAAATGCACATGATGTGGTTGAATGGTGCAAGACACATTTCACACCAAATGAGAATGACAAGTCATCAGGATTGACTCGGGCGGTGCCATATAGAAAATTTTGGGAGCTAAAAGGTATGCACACATTTTTAAATTATTTGAAAGTGGTTAAAAATTTTATGATATTTTTATTCAAATCATATTTATATAGAATATATTATATATGCATTTGGTCAAGTGTGGATAGAAAAATTATGCATGGTTGTAATAGGATAGAAAAGATGGGTAAGCGCACAAAGATGGAGGACCAAAAAGGTGGTATAAGATGCTACCTTTTTCCTAAAATCAACAAACTCTGAACTTCAACAAGAAATTGAACATAGACTCAAAATTTTAAGATGCGACAAAAACAAGAGTTTTAATACTATGAATCTAGTTCCTAAACTACTAACTTATTTTGAAAATGGTGCAGATTAAGACCCTCAAAAAGGGGGAGCACAAAAAGTGGTCCTTTTTTTGTCAAAAAACATAACATAGTGTTTGGTGTGCTCCCCCTAAAATGTTAACTTTTTTTTTGAATTTTTTTAATCGCTCCAGTGTTAAGTTAGCTAACACGATGTAGTTTATCTCAGAATTTTTTGGTAAATTTTTTATGAATGTATAATTTTTGATGAATTTATGAAGTGCACACATCCTGAAAACATGAAATTTTTGTGTGTTGCCCCTAGAAATTATTTAAATCTAATGAAAAATCAAATTTTTTATTTTTTTAAAGTGTGTAGAATGGAATGTAGTTTCTAAAAATGTAACTTGTTGCAAAATTCAATGAACAAGCCAAAATCTATGCCCAAAATACTGCATGTTGGTTTTTTACAAAAAATGGACATACACACAAAAGAAATTAGAGTTGAAAAACTTAACATAATCAAAATTCAAAATAAATTATATGCTTAGATAGCTAACAGAGAGATCTACAATATCACATCATCTGATTTTTACGTTCTTGAGCAATGAGTAAACCTCATGAGGAGCACACAAAAAAAGATGTCATTTTTTTGTATATCTACTAGAAAATACATCTCAGGCCTATTTCAATTGTCCAAGCCTTTGGGTTGGATCTCCAAGGTGAATCCAAGCCTTAGGATTGGTAAATTCCAATTCTTTACAAAGTGCACACGCCCTATAGGGTGAGTGCATGATTGAAACCTATGACTTTCATAGGGCACACGTGTGCACCCTATTTAAGACAGATTTAAATACTGATGAGAAATAGTTAGAGAGAGAGAGAGAGAAATCTCTCTCTCTCTCTCTCTCCTTTTCCTTCTCTCTCTCCTACTCTCTACCTTTTCCCTTCTCTCTCTCCTTCCCCTTCCCTCTCTCTCTCTCCACCTTTGTACCCTCTATATTTTCCCTTATTACCCTCTTTCACCATCTCTCTCTCTCTCTCTCTCTCTCTCTCTCTCTCTCTCTCTCTCTCCTACTCTCTCCCTCTCTACCTCTTTCTCTCTCTCTCTCTCTTTGTCTCCACCTTTGTACCCTCTATATTCTCCCTTATTACCCTCTTTCACACCCTCTCTCTCTCAAACACATATGCTCTCTCTCTCTCTCTATATGTATATATATATATATACACATATATATGTATATATATACATACATATATAGATATACATACATATATATATGTATGTATGTATATCTATATATGTATATCTATATATGTATATATATATATATACATATATAGATATACATATATAGATATACATACATATATACATATACATACATACACACACACACACACACACACACACACACACACACACACACACACACACACACATATATATATCCCATACTCTCTCTCACACACACACTCTCTCACTCTCTCTCCACCTTCATACCATCTATAGTTTCCCTTATTACCCTCTTTCACCACCTCTCTCTCTCTCACACACATTTTCCCTCTCCCACCTTCCTACCCTCTATATTTTCACTTATTATCTTCTTTCACCCCACCTCTCTCTCTCTCTCTCTCTCTCACACACACACACACACACACACACCCCTTCACAAATTCTCTCTCTCTCTCTCTCTCTCTCTCTCTCTCTCTCTGGTGCAGGGCACCAAGGCACTTATTATAGGCATGGGTGATAGGAAAGGGTAGCCTTGAAGTTTGGATCTTAGTGAGGTCCTAAGATGTAATAAAGACCAAGTGTGAGGTCAACTGGCTCTATGGTCATCTTATAAACCAAGTGGCTCAATTGGACCAAATGGTAAAAAATGCTTAGAATATTTAATTTTTGATAGGTTTTGGGTAGTTTAGGCTTAGAATGGATGGGTTAGATGCATCTAGACCTTGGTGAGGTCCAGTTAGAGCCTTGGAGAAAAATTTGTAAAAGTTGTTTGACAACTTTTCAAAAGTTGCTCGACAACTTTTGAAAAGTTGTTCAAATCTTGAAAATCGGTTGAGAAAACCTAATTAGGTGGTTCTACCCATTGAAATTGATTTAAAATCCATGAAAATTGATTGACCAAGAGTTAGATCAATTTTGTATCGAAGGCTTGAAGAATAATAGAGAAAAACCTTGATTTTGTGGATTTATGTGCATTACCAGTGGATGGTACAGTTCTGTACGACCTGATATTGTGTGCTTAATCATTGGAATAGTAAGAAAAAAATTTTAGCAACTAATTATTTTGGTTTTAATTCATTTGGTGATTCCAATTGAAGGTTGTGTTCACTTTTGTCACAGTGTTCCTGAACAGCCTTGATTTCTAGGGACTTGGCAAAATGTGGCCCTAACTTGTAGTTCCACTTGTGGATCCTCATGAAACTAAGGGGAATACAAGTTAGAAGCATGGTCTCTATGATTCTAGAGGCTAGAGGTTGTGTGTTCAGCGTTGATACCTTTTCAAGCAGGCCCTAGGTCAAGCATTCCTATGTGCTTGACTAGGTTTGGGATAGCCAAGTGGAGATGGTTGATGCATAAGACCCATTTGGCCCTGTGAAGTGTTGTATTTGGTCAAATTAGTTGTTTTAAGGATTACCAAAAGGTTTGGGGGTCTTGGGAACCCATTCTACTCATCCTACATCAAAGCCCTAGTCTAATTTGACCAATTAGGCCTAGGTGCTTGATAGAGGTTTGGAGGTGTTGGATTAGGACTAGCCTGAATGCTCTTGGAGTCTTTTGGGGAATCCAAAAGGGTATTTGGATTGGTTATTAAGTCCCTAGGTTGTTAAGGGATTTTGTGAAAAAAAGACCAAAATAGGGTTTAGAAGGCTACAAGGATTGTAGACCTAAAGAGCAAGATTGGTGTTGTGGGTTTGTGGAATTCAAATTAATTGTGGATCCTAATTTTTTTGGGCATCAATGATTGTCTCCACTCATTGAAATAGGTGGGTTGAATAATGTTCCTTATAGGGCTCATTGATTGAGTGTACTCGGGTGTGGGTAAAGGATCTCTGATTGATCCTAGAATCCATCGTTGGATTGTTTAAGGTGTTAGAAGACCTTAGTTTGGTGGTTGGCTATAGTGATCTACATCAATTTGTATTAGATCCACCAAGGTCTTGATTGGAGAAGTAAGAAGAAGAAAAGATGTCTGAAAATGAAGAAGAGAGGGAGATCCCTCTAAGGATAACAAATGTGGAGTTGGCCAAGTTGGTCAAGGAACAAATGGCAGAGAGCAGGGCTATGAGAGAGGAGAGTAGGATGATGAAGAGGGAAATAGAGAAGTTGAGGGGGAAGGTAAATATAGGAGCACAAGAAGACTCTGAGGTAGAAGAGGAGAATGAAGTGCAGGAACTCTTTGACCATAGACATGCCGTGCTGGAGGACTAGAGAGTCATGCTAGAAGCCCTTGAGAGGGTAGGTAGAAGGGACATCAAAATAGATCTCCATGTGTTTTGTGGCAAGTTGAATCCATAGGAATGCATGGACTGGATTGAAGCACTTGATAATCAATTTGAATGTGATAGTGTCCCTGAAAGCCACAAGTTGAAGATTGCCAAAGCCAAGATGAAGGGCTCTGCCCTTAGTTGGTGGAACTTTCTCCAAACTAAGAGGCTAGATGAAGGAAAGGAAGCCATAGCAACATGGAAGAGGATGAAGTTGGCAATTAAGAAGCAATTCATCCCAGAGGACTATGAAGTCCTAATGCACCAAAGACTATAAAGTCTAAGACAAAAGGATTTGTTTGTGGGTACATATACCGAGGAGTTCCATAAACTCACTCTAAGGGCCAAGGTGACTGAAAGTGAGAAGCAAAAGTTGGCAAGGTAGTTGAATGGTCTCAAGTACTCCATCGAAGATTAACTGACATTGTTCAATCCAAAATCAGTGCACTAATGCTTTCAAATGGCATAGAATATTGAAGAGAAACAAAGAAGGAAGGGTAACTCCCAAAACAAGTCAAGGGGAGCCAAAATAGAGGCAGAGGGATATTCAATGGGAGAGGATCTTTCAGTAGACCCCAAGGGGAGTCTAGCAGTCAAGACATTTAGGATGGTGAAGCTAGTCCTAGAGAAGGTTTTAGAGGAAGAAGAGGTAATGGTAGAGGGAGATCAGGAGGAAGAACTCCAGGTGTATTCACTAGCAGATGTTTTAATTGCAACCAAGTGGGACACCAAGCCTCAAGGTGCCCTGAAAAAGGTGGGAACAATCAATAAGGAGGGGACAGGAGAGTCCATCTATCCCAAGAGGATGATGCACAAGGCATACAAGGAGGCAAGGGGGTTGTAGACCTAGAGCAATGAGAATTTCTTATGTTTAATAGGACCCTATTCAAGAACCCTCCAACCAAGGAGCCATCATAAAGGAAGACCCTATTTAGAACTACATGCAAGGTGAAAGGTAAAGTTTGCAAAGTAATAGTAGATTCAAGCTCTACTGATAACCTAGCTTCTATTTCTATGGTAGATAAGCTTGGATTGAAGAAAATACCTCATCCTAACCCATACAAAGTATCTTGGTTAAACAAAGAACAACAAGCTTTAGTGAATGAGTAGGTACATGTGGAGTTTAGGATAGGGGACTATTGTGATGTCCCAGAGTGGGCCCCTAATGGAAGGTGACGTAGGTCTGTCCATACGGTTTGTCCCTACCATGTGTCCGGGGTGCTCGCTTGCGAGGCTGTCCTAGGGTTGCGCCCTTAACGCGGGGAGGTGCCATTTACTATCAATCTAGGCTTTTGGTGCAATGGTTACTAACTTGGTATCAGAGCCAGAGGTCTTGTGGTCGAGACCCGCGGAGCGTGGTGGGTTGTAATGTCCCAGAGTGGGCCCCTAACAAAAGGTGTTATAGGTCTGTCCGTGCGGTTTGTCCCTACCACGTGTCCAAGGTGCTCGCTTGCGAGGCTGTCTTGGGGTTGCCTCCTTAACATGGGGAGGTGCCATTTACTATCAGTTCGGGCTTTTGGTGCAATTGTTACTAACTAGTATCAGAGCCATCATCCTACCATCTTGTGATCAGATTATATCGAATGAGTGCAAGGGAAACTAGGTATTATAATAGAGAACAAAGAAGACAACAGTATCAAAGTCCACAAGTACCAAAAGTGGATACATTTTCAGCAGCATTAAGGGAAAATGATAATGGCAAAACAATTCAGACCATGGCGGAAGAAGACAAGGATACAAGAATTGAAAAGAAGTTTGACACCATGCTTGACATGATGTCACGTTTATTAGGGAAGATGGAACAACAGACAAATAATAATCTTTAGCATCAACATACAGCTGAACATAGTGGGAGCAATGATGGGGGAAGGTCTATTCATAGAGCCACTAATAGAGGTTCAGTTTCTAGACCACTTTTTCCGACCTTTTCACCTAGAGAAGAACAAAAATAGGTTGTTGCAACTACTTCTTTTGGTGATGAAGCAAGGCAAGCATACCTGGAATATAATGCTTTGCCTTCGGATTTGAAAGAATGATGGACCTTTGATCAGTTTATGAATCAAAGGAATAGAAGGAAGGGTGGAAGGAATGATTATTATACTCCACCAAGGAATGATTATCAACAAACACTTGGTCAGATCACTGTGCCTTACTATGATGGAAGTAAAAAATGCACAGCCAAATCTTGGGTTCAAAAACTTGATAATTATCTTTCCTTGAGACTAATGCCTAAAGAGGATGCCATAAGATTTGCCACACTACATCTTGAAGGAGCTACTGATGAGTGGTGGTATCATGGATTAGTCACTCTAGGACACAACCTTATCACTACATATGAGGAGTTTACCAATAGGCTGATTGAAAGGTTTGATGTCAAAGATCTTGAGGTGAGTTTCCATGAATTGGCACAACTTAAACAGCATGGTTCCCTTGATGCTTATGTGAATGATTTCCAGAAATTATTAGTCATGCTTCCTAACATCAGTGAAAGAAGATTGGTGGTCTTATTCATGGAAGGATTGATGGAGCCATTGAAGGGTTGGTTGAAAGCTTTCGATCCTCCCTCACTACAGGAAGCAATGAAGAAGGCATGCAGCATGGAGTTCGCTACCCCTACCAACAAGTTTACATCAAAGGGAACATTTTCCAATCGTGACAACAAGAAGTTTCCTAAGAAGGAAGACAAAGCAAAAGGTAAGTCTATTTTTCCATTTGATCGTGAGACACTTAATGATTTAAGGAAGACGAAACTATGCTTCTATTGTAAGGGGCCATATGATATTAACCATGACTGCCCTATGAGACCTAAGGGGAAGTCAAACCATGCAATGTGGGCACTAATTGAAGATTTTGATTCAGACCATCAATCTGAAATTAATGATTTAGAATCAGAAAAATCAGAACATGATGAAGAAGTAGAGGAAGAAGTGAAGCTTAAAGAGGCTCGTCTCACAAGTATTCAGCGAGAAGGGTCTTTTAGGATGAGAGGGGTTCTTGCTGGACAAAAGATTATTACCCTTCTTGATATAGGTGCGACACACAATTTTATTGATGCTAGACTTGTTGAGAGGCATGACTTATGCACCGAAGACTTTGAGGGTATTCGGGTTAAGGTTGTTGATGGTTACACTCTTAGGTGTGACAAGATGATTTCAAATTTGCCCATGCGCTTGAATAATTATGAGTTCAAGGAAGATTTTTATGTGGTGAACATGGAAGACACAGATATGGTTTTGGGAATGACATGGTTACATGACATAGGAATATTCACCCTCAACCTTTGTGAGATGGAAATGAGATTTGAGATGGATGGGAAAACTCATGTGTTGAAAGCACTTAGAGACACCAATTGCAAGACTATTTCTTTCAGGAGAATGGAATGTCTCTTGCATCATGACATGGTTGAGTGGGCAGCAGGTTGTGTTTTGAAGCCAACACAAGAAGAGCAGCAAAAACCTATTTATCCCCTTGATATACAAGAGTTGAGGATCAAGCATGATAAGTTCTTCAGCGAGATTCCACCCACTAGACCTCTAGATAGAGGGATAGAGCACATCATCGAATTAGAGGAGGGTGTTAAGCCCATGATAGTCACTCCCTACAGGCACCCTAAGCGGCTCAAAGATGAGATAGAAAAAACTATCAAGGAGTTGCTAGCTATGGGGCATATTAGACCAAGTAAGTCACCTTTTGCTTCATCAGTAGTATTGGTTAAAAAGAAGGATGGTACTCTAAGGATGTGTATTGATTATAGAATGCTTAAAAAGAGAACAATCAAGAACAGATATCCCATTCCAAGGATTGACGAGTTGATTGATGAATTGCATGGTGCCAAGTACTTCTCCAAAATTGATTTGAGATCGGGCTACCACCAAATTTGTGTGAGGGAAGAGGATATTGAAAAGATAGCTTTTCGTTGTCACTGTGGACATTTTGAGTTTGTGGTTATGCCTTTTGGGCTAACCAATGCCCCTGCTACATTCCAGTCTACTATGAATAGGGTATTTCATTCACAGTTGAGGTGATTTGTGTTAGTCTTCTTTGATGATATCTTGGTTTATAGCAGGACATGGGAAGAGCATCTTGCACATCTTGACATAGTTTTGGGTATTCTTGGTAATGAATCTCTATATGCCAAGGAATCTAAATGTGACTTGGTCATGACAAAATTATTATATTTGGGTCACATCATTAGTGTAGAAGGAGTTCAGATGGATCTGAATAAGGTCAAGACAATTGTTGAGTGGCCTACTCCGATGAATCTCACACAACTTAGAGGATTTTTGGGCTTATGTGGATTCTATCATAGATTTGTCAATGGGTATTCTCACCATGCAGCACCACTTACAAATTTGACCAAGAAAGGGGCTTTTGTTTGGACTCGTGAGGCACAAGAATGCTTTGAGATGTTCAAATGACTTATGACTACTTGCCCAGTGCTTGCATTGCCAGATTTCACTAAACCCTTTGAGTTGTAGTGTGACGCTTCAGGTGAGGGGATTGGAGCTATCCTTATGCAAGACAAACATCCAATTGCAGTTGAGAGCAGGAAGCTGAGAGGTCCTGAGAGGAGCTATAGTATATATGACAAGGAAATGTTGGCCAAGTTCAGGCAATACTTAGTGGGCAATAAGTTCATTGTAAAAATAGATCATAATAGCTTGAGACATTTCCTTGGGCAGTGGGATCTTAATGACCATTAGTAGAAGTGGGTAAGCAAGTTGCAATCTTATGACTTTGACATTTCTTTTGTCAAAGGTTCACAGAATGTAGTTGTTGATGCTTTGTCTCACCGACCACATTTGAGCTCTATGGCTGAGGTTTCAGAGGATTGGAGACATTTGATCATGGCAGAATATGCTAAGGATTCTTGGGCTTCGGGTATTATTGATGGGTCACTGCAGGATGATAGGTACATGGTGGTGAATGATCTTATCATTTAAAAGGGGAGGATCTTCTTGACTCTAGGATCAGAAGTGAAGAACATAGTATTGAGGTCCTTTCATGATTCACCATTGGCAGGCCATCTCGGGTATTTCAAAACCTATCGACAGGTTCGGGAGAGGTTCACTTGGAAGGGACTAAAATCTGATGTTCTACGATATGTTAGGGAGTGTGTTGTTTGTCAATAGAACAAATAGGACCATACATATCCTACCGGTTTATTATAGCCACTTCTGATTTCGGACAAAAAGTGGGAGTGCATATCTATGGACTTCATCATAGGGTTGCCAAAGGCACAAGGTAAGGATTGTATGTATGTGGTGGTTGATCGCTTGACCAAGTTTGCACATTTCTTTCTGATAACTACTTCATATTCAGCCACATAGGTTGCAGAACTATTTTTTCGTGAGGTGTTTAGGTTGCATGGATTACCATGAAACATTGTTAGTGACCGAGATATGGTTTATGAGCAATTTTTGGTAGGAGCTTTTCAGATTGTGTGGGACCGAGCTTTCTTCGAGTACTAGTTACCAAATGGGTGGAAGGGTACCTTAGAAATTATATTGTTGGGCAGCAAAAAGGGTGGGTTAAGTGGATATACCTTTGTGAGTACTGCTACAATACCACTTACCATCTTTCTATTCAGATGACACCATTCATGGCCTTGTATGGTTATGAGGCACCTAGCTTTCTTGATTTGTTGATGAGTGATAGTAGAGTGCCTAGTGCTGGAGACATGTTATGGGAAAATCAGGATATTATGAGGGCTCTTCATGAAAACATCCAGAAGGCACAAAACCAACAAAAATAGTATGTAGATCAGAAGAGAGTGGAATGCTCTTTTGAGGTTGGGGACATGGTGTATTTGATGTTGCAACCCTAAAGACAGTCTACTGTCAAGAGGAGTGGTGTAGAAAATCTCAAGCCACGATACTATGGACCCTTCCAGGTCATTAGGCGTGTAGGCAAGGTGGCTTACGAGCTAGAGTTGCCGGCGGATAGAAAAGTGCACAATATTTTCCATGTATCAGGCCTCAAGAAGGCATTGGGACATCATATGGTTCCTTCTGCAGTCCTACCACCCTTAGATGATGAGGGTAAGTTGATTTTGATACTAGAGGCTATATTAGCTTTTAGAGAGAAGCAGTTGAAAAGCCATGTCATTAGAGAATATTTGATTAAATGGAGGGATCTACCTATTGAGGATGCTACTTGGGAAAGTGAAGAGATTCTGCAACATCCAAAGTTGAGATTGCTTGGGGACAAGCAATTTCAAGAGGGGCGGACTGTAATGTCCCCATCTTTTTAGCCTCTCAATGGAGTTCTTAGCCTTTCATTCTTTGAAGGCTAAGTGGAGAAATAATTAAATTAATTTCTTATAAAGTCATTAAATAATTTAAAAATTAAAAGGTGACTTTATATTTAATTAATTTAATTAAATAGTGACTAAAATAAATATTAAATCATAAGTCACTAAAATAATATTATATGGGAAAAGGGAATCTTCTAGAAGCACAACTAATATTTGTTGGAAAGGAGGAAGCTTCTAGAAAAGTGCAATAAAATAATATTTTATGTTCTTCTAGAAGGGATGAAGGAATAGAATAAATAGAGGAGAGAGCCTCATTGTAGGGCATCCAATTTTGATAATGATATTTGCTTGTGCACTTGTGGAGCCAAGGGTTTCTGTAGACTTTGTCTTTGGGTATGAAAACTCCCATTGATAGCATAACTGAGGTGGTGAAAGATCCTCCGAAGGGTTGCAGCTATTGGAGGAGATAACTCAGTCTTCTCATTGTGCCAAATTTTGTGGCCTAGGGCCAAATTTGTGCAAACGATTTGAGGAATAATTTTGATACAAATTTCAATCATATTACAGCAGTGCTGGGGTCCCATGATTTTTTGAAAGGCTGAAGGTGACATGAACAATAGTCGTGAATAGTGATGCTACAGTGCCACTACAGTGCCACTACAGTGATGCTATAGTGCTGCTACAATGATGCTACAGTGACGCTACAGTAATTTTGATTTATTTTCCAGCTTTGAGAAGGTAGTTTGGGCTAAGAAGAAACTCCTTTCAGTAGTTATTGATTGCATCTTCATCTTCAACATCAAGCACTTCCATATAATCAGGTTCCTCTTATAATTTTCAGATGTTTGCATTGGTATATCAAGTGTATTTAGGTGCTGCTATAGATGATCTTTCATATCAGATTTAGCATTATACTTGAATATCTATTGTAAACCAAGAAGACTTGGCATTCCACTGTATTTAGAGATTTTAAGGAGCTGAAGTTTGAATTTCAAATTGATTACATTGTTCCTAGTTTTTATGTTTGCATGCCAATTGTATGATGAAATGTCACTTGGCTGTAAGTGTTAATTTGCATTGAATAGATGTCATATATTGCATCAGAAAAATACAAAAGGAATTGCATTCATGTTAGGTTTAGACTAAGTGGAAGAGAGGTTCATTTTTCAGTCATCCTATGATCTTAAGTCATCTTCCTTATTCTGAGAACAGACTGGAATAATAATTAGTCATATATCCCTCTATTGTACAAGTGTTTGATGAAATTTCTAAAGCAAATATAGCAAGTTTCAATCAAATTTGGACAGGGATATTATAGTGGTATCAGAGCCCATTGCACCAAAAGCCCAGATTGATAGTAAATGACACCTCCCCACATTAAGGGGGCAACCCCAGGACAGCCTCGCAAGCGAGCACCCCAGACACGTGGTAGGGATAAACCACACAGATAGATCTATGTCACCTTCCGTTAGGGGCCCACTCTAGGACATCACAGCCCACCATGCTCCGCGGGTCTCGACCTCGAGACCTCTGGCTCTGATACCAAGTTAGTAACTGTTGCACCAAAAGCTTGGACTGATAGTAAATGACACCTCCCCGCATTAAGGGGGAAAACCCAAGACAGCCTCGCAAGAGAGCACCTCAGACACATGGTAGGGCCCACTCTAGGACATCACAACTATCATGATAAGATCTTGTGTGATGTGACTGAGATGGATGCCTACCATCTATTTTTGGGGAGGCCTTGATAGTATGATGTGGAATCACATCATGAAGGTAAGACTAATGTGTATGAGATCACCAAGGGTGGAAGGAAGTTCACCATGAGACCCCTACCTAAGGATGGACAAGAGACTCCTCAAGCTAGTAGTATGCTAGTTGTGGGAGAGAAGGAGTTCATGAAGACCATCAAGAGGAAGGACACTCCTTGCTATGCCATTGTTGTGAGACCTTGAGAGGAGATAAAGGTATGTAGTGTAGAAAAAGAAGAACCATGGAGGACAGGGGGACCCAAGGAAGTGTGGGAGCTATTAAAGAGGTATAAGGGTGTGATTGCAGATGGAAAAATAGAGTCCCTTCCATCTATTAGATATGTGAGTCACTGTATTGATTTCATACCAGGTTACACATTCCCAAACAAGGCTGCTTACAAGCTCACACCTAGTAAGAATGAAGAATTAGCCAGGCAGATTGAGGAACTCTTGAGCAAAGGGTTCATAAGGAGGAGTATTAGTTCTTGTGCAATGCCAACCTTGTTAGCCCCAAAGGAGGGTACATAGAGATTATGTACTGACTCCAGGGCTATCAATAAGATCACCATTAGATACTAGTTCCCTATACCAAGAATGGAGGACTTGATGGATTGCCTAGGAGGGGAAAAGTACTACACTAAGATGGATTTGAAAAGTGGCTACCACCAGATCAGGGTAAGGGAAGGAGATGAGTGGAAGAATGCATTTAAGACCAATGAGGGATTTTTTGAATGGATGGTGATGTCCTTTGGTCTCTCAAATGCACCAAGCACTTTCATGAGACTCATGAATGAGGTGCTCAAACCATTCATTAACCACTTTTTGGTAGTTTACTTAGATGACATTCTCATCTATAGTAAGAGTAAAGGAGAGCACGTAGTTCATTTGGAACAAGTTTTGAAGAGGTTGTTGGAAGTGAAGTTGAGAATCAACCTAGACAAGTGTGTCTTCTTGCAGGAGGAGTTGATCTTCTTAGGATTTGTTATCTCCAAGGGGAACCTCAAAATAGCTCCATCCAAGGTGGATGCCATATTGTATTGGCCCACTCCAAGAACAACAAGTGAGGTCAAAAGTTTTCATGGCCTAGCAAGCTTCTATAGGAAGTTTATTAAAGGTTTCAGTAATGTGAGTGCTCTCATGATAGACACCATTAAGGGAGTAGGAAATGTTAGTTTGTGTAGACCCAAGAAGCTGACAAAGCTTTTGAGTTTTTGAAGAGGAAGGTGGCAGAACAACCTATCCTAGTCCTACCAAATTTTAGCAAGGTCTTCACCATTGAGTGTGATGCTAGTAATAGGGAAATAGGAGGAGTCCTAAGTCAAGAGGGCAAGCCAGTAGCCTTCTTTAGTGAGAAGTTGAATGAGGCCAAGCAGAGTTACTCAACCTATGACTTGGAGATGTATGCAATGGTTCAGTCTTTGAGGAAATGGAGGCACTACTTGTTGCCAAAGGAGTTTGTTGTTTACACTGATAACCATGCCTTGAGTTTCTTGAATAGGCAAGAGAAACTAAATCATAGACATGTGAAGTGGATGAAATATCTCCAATCCTACACATTCACAATCAAGCATAAGAAAAGGGTAGCAAACAAGGTTGTTGATACCCTTAGCAGGAGAAATCTGACTATCCAATAGGTAAGGTTAGAGAATGTAGGGATTCATTCCATGAAAGATATGTATAGTGAAGATGAAGACTTCAAGGAAGCATACCAGGTCTACAAGGACATGATAGGGCATTATCATAGCACTTTCACTGATTATATGCTACAGGAGGGACTACTCTTTAAAGGGAGTCAATTGTGCATCCCTAGGGGATCACTTAGAGAGAATAATGTGAAGGAGAAGCATTGTGGGGGTCTGGCAGGTCATTTTGGGTTAGACAAGACCCTAGAGTTGGTAAGAAGATTCTACTATTGGCCTAGGATGCGAACAGATGTTAGGAAGTTTGTGGAGGCTTGTATGGTCTATCAAAGAGCAAAGGGAAGGTCTACCAATGCAAGACTCTACACTCCATTACTAATTCCCAATAGGCCTTGGGATGTAGTCAGTCTAGATTTTGTGCTTAGACTTCCTAAGACAAAGCAGGGATATGATAGTGTTTATGTGGTAGTGGAAAGGTTCTTTAAGATGGCACACTTCTTTCCATGTAAGAATAGTCATGATGCCTCACATATTGCAGGGGTCTTCTTTAAGGAGATCATTAGACTACACGGATTACCTCTAGCCATAGTCTCAGACAGGGACCCCAAGTTTTGGGCTCTCAAACACCTTTAACATCTTTGATTTGTATGCCTACAAGGGATCTGAAGTGGTGGATGCTAATGAAGACACAATGCCCAAGGATGATCATGAGACCATCAAGGCTCTTCCTAAAACCCAAGTACCTGTGATTGAATGTGTTTTGGACAAGAGGGAAGAAAAGAATACTAGGAGGTAGGTATACCTAGAGTATCTCATCAAGTGGAGGAACAAACTAGTGGAGGATGCCAGTTGGATGACTGAAGCAACAATCAAGAAGTTGGGATACCAGTTGTCCACTCTACGAACTCAAGAGACTTGAGTTTTATTGGCCTGGGGAGTATGCTGTAGGGAACCAAGGAACTCCAACACATTTCATTATAGGCATGGGTGATAGGAAAGCGTATCCTAGAAGTTTGGATCTCAGTGAGGTCCTAAGATGTAATAAAGACCAAGTGTGAGGTCAATTGGCACTATGGTCATCTTATAAACCAAGTGGCTCAATTGGACCAAATAGTCAAAAATGATTAGAATATTTGATTTTTGATAGATTTTGGGTAGTTAAGGCTTAGAATGGATGGGTTAGATCCATCTAGAGCTTGGTGAGGTCTATTTAGAGCCTTGGAGAAAAATTTGTAAAAGTTGCTCGAAAACTTTTCAAAAGTTGTTCAAATCTTGAAAATCGGTTGACAACACCTAATAAGGTGGTTCTACCCATTGAAATGGATTTAAAATTCATGAACATTGATCAACCAAGAGTTAGATCAATTTTGTATTAGAGGCTTCAAGAGTAACAGAGAAAAACCTTTATTGTCTGGATTTTTGTGTGTTACCAGTGGATGGTACGGTTCCATATGACTTGATAATGTGTGCTTAATCATTGGAATAGTAAGAAAATTGTTTTTAGTAGCTAATTATTTTTGTTTGAATTCATTTGGTGATTCCTATCGAAGGTTGTGTTCACTTTTGTCTCAGTGTTCCTAAACAACCCTGATTTCAAGGGACTTGGCAAAATGTGGCCCTACCTTGTAGTTCCACTAGTGGATCCTCATGAAACTGAGGGTAATGCAAGTTAGGAGCATGGTCTCTATGATTCCAGAGGCTAGAGGTGTGGTGTGTAGGGTTGATACCTTTTCAAGCAAGCCCTAGGTCAATCATTCCTATGTGCTTAACTAGGTTTGGGATAGCCAAGTGGAGACAGTCAATGCATAAGACCCATCTAGCCCTATGAAGTGTTATATTTGGTCAAATTAGTTGTGTTAAGGATTACCAATAGTTTTGGGGGTCTTGGGAACCCATTCTACTCATCCTACATCAAAGCCCTAGTCTAATCTGGCTAATTAGGCCTAGGCACTTGATAGAGGTTTGGAGGTGCTGGATCATGACTAGCCTGAATGCTCTTGGAGTCTTTTGGGGAATCCAAAAGGGTATTTTGATTAGTGATTAAGTCCCTATGGTGTTAATGGATTTTGTGAGAAAAAGACCAAAAATAGGGTTTAGAAGGCTACAAGGATTGTAGGCCTAAAGGGCAAGATTGGTGTTGTGGGTTTGTGGAATTCAAATTTATTGTGCATCCTGATTTGTTTTGGCATCAATGATTGTCTCCACTCATTTAATAGGTGGGTTGAAGGTATAAGGAAATGTTCCTTATAGGGCTCAATTATTGAGTGTACCTGGGTGTGGGTAAAGGATCTCTGATTGATCCTAGAATCCATTGTTGGATTGTTTAAGGTGTTAGAAGACCTTAGTTTGGTGGTTGGCTGTAGTGTTTTGCATCAAGTGGTATCAGAGCCACCAAGGGCTTGATTGGAGAAGTAAGGAGAAGACAAGATGTCTGAAATGAAGAAGAGAGGGAGATCCCTCTAAGGATAACAAATGTGGAGTTGGCCAAGTTGGTCAAGGAACAAATGGAAAAGAGCAGGGCTATGAGAGAGGAGAATAGTATGATGAAGAGGGAAATAGAGAAGTTGAGGGGGAAGGTAAACATAGGAGCACAAGAAGACTCTGAGGTAGAAGAGGAGAATGAAGTGAAAGAACCCTTTGACCATAGACATGCCCTACCGGAGGACCAGAGAGTCGTGCTAGAAGCCCTTGAGAGGGACGTAGCTACAAGGGACATCAAAATAGATCTCCCTATGTTTTGTGGCAAGTTGAATCCATAGGAATGCATGGACTGGATTGAAGCACTTGATAATGACTTTGAATGTGATAGTGTCCCTGAAAGCCACAAGTTGAAGATTGCCAAAGCCAAGATGAAGGGCTTTGCCCTCAGTTGATGGAACTTTCTCCAAGCTGAGAGGCTAGACGAAGGTAGGGAAGCCATAGAAACATGGAAGAGGATGAAGTTGGAAGTTAAGAAGCAATTCATCCCAGAGGACTATGAAGTCCTGATGCACCATGCACCAAAGACTGCAAAGTCTAAGAGAAAAGGATTTGGATGTGGGTACATCCCCTTCTCTATCTCTCCTTCCCCCCTCTCTCTCTCTCTCTCTCTCTCTCTCCTTCTCCTTCTCTCTCTCTCTTCTACTCTCTCCCTTTCCCCTTCTCTATCTCTCCTTCCTCTTCTCTCCTACTATCTCCATACCCTCTTTCACCCCTCTCTCTCTCACACACACATATGCTCTCTCCCACATTCCTACCCTCTATATTCTCTCTAGGTATGTGCAGGATCATGGTATGCCAAAAAGTGGTGATGTGAAGAATATTTATTTTCACTCGTCCAAAAGTGCACAAATAGATTTGTTTACTTTTTAGTAGGTCTGGGTGTCAGTACACCTGGCCAAACCAAAAGCCAAACCTGAAGGAATAATTGGATATCTGATATTTTCCAGTGAATATATATCACTGTACCCAGCTACGTTCAACATTTTTTCATTGCAAAAATGTGAATGCAGCTAGGGTTTTCGGATATCCGGTCTTGTATCCCCTATCCATTTTTTCCTAAGTCACAAGGTAAGTAAAGCTTCTAATTTTTATTGTTTTTATTATTTTTTATTGTTTTTAAATAGAAATATATAATTTTTTATATAAAAATTAGGGTAGCAATGAATTTTTGTATTATTTTTTAAAATTCATTGTAATTATCTATTTTTTTCATTGTTATCAGACATGGAATCAAAAAACCCTCCTAATGATCCTACAAACAATCCAGAACCACCTCCCAACAGTCCCCCACCTCTAGAAGACGTACCTATCACAAACCCTCACTGTTTAGAAGATCTAATAGGAAATAATCTAAATGAACTTAGAGGATTTCAAACCACATATGCCAATATCCCCACATTGCTCCCCATGTTTATGAAAGTGAACTCAATTATTGAAAACATGGAGAAACTTACATAGCAACGTAATGCTTCACTTCTTTGGCGAGATTCTATGCATGCTCAGTTTGACGATGGGCTTGATTATGATCAAGTCATGAACCTAAATATAACAAAACATGACATAGCTAATCTTTTTGTGGATCCTAAAATCGGCCTAAAAGTAGACCCTAAAAAAACCAAGTTGTCAATTAAATGGTGCACAAATAGTGCAATACGTGACAACTTTTGGGACCGTTGGTGGATGGTTTTTGATAGACCACCTCACAATAATTTGGATGTCCCATTTTATTTCATTAGAAAATTGTATGCTGAATTTGTGCTTGGTCACAAGGTGAATTATTAGAGTTTGAGACCGAACCAGGGTGTAGGTTTAGGCACTCTGCAAGACAGGGCATGTGCACAATGGGTGAAATCCCATACATATGTCCCCCCTCCCGAGATTTTAGCACCTCCCATAGTGCAACATCTAGACATTATTGCTGAGGCTAGCTCACAGACTATTCAATCCATTCACACCTTGAATAATTTTTTGGTTACGCAGAATAGGACATTATTGCCTCCTCGCCCTGATGCTTCTGGTGCTTCCACATCCTCCACAAGCTCACATGTTTGTGTGCTCCAAACTTGTGTTATATGAAAGAATTTATGCTTTGGTCCCCTAACTAATAGTGATGCATATAATTTTAGCTTCGATGGGGATGATTCTATAGAGTACACTACAAGCACTAAAGTAGCTCATGGAGATGTGCATCAGGAGCCTATAGTGCCATGGACTCCCACTGTTATGGTAAGGGTAAACTGTTCACTTTTTACATTGTTTTTAAATTTTATTATTTGTATTTTTAGTAGAATTTCCTTATAATAAATTCCCACTTATATCTTTTTACATGTTACATTTATTTTTAGTTGATGACAGAGGACGAGATGGCATAGGTGGAGGGGTCCACGCTTGCGGCCATATTATTTGGTCTTGACTCTTCCACGGTACATATGTTTTAATGTACTCATTGGTTTCCTTTTAAATTATGATAATAGTATATGTACATTGTTTTCTAATTTTTATGATTATCTTTTACATACTGATGTAGGTGTCTAGTTGCCACCGGGGGGCAATGTGAGGGGGTGCAGGTGTTAGCTGTTGGTAAAGGAAAAGTAATTAAGTAATTTAGTTTGTTTATGCATACATGTATACTTGTCAATTGTGCGTACTCATTTTTAATTTACATGGTTTATTTGATAGAGAGTGGCATGTGATGATGCTGTGAGACCCTATCATCACGATGGAGTCACAGGCATATCCATTTGGAGTGATAGCCCCACGGTACATAAATTTCTAAAGTTATTTGTGTGTATTTTTCTATCAAGTATATATAATATGGTCAAGTTATGATAATATGAAGTATTTGTTTGACTTTTGTAGGTCACTCCTAGTTTGAGGGAGCCAGAATGACAAGGGTTTGTATCACTGATGAGTTAGCCAACAATTCTTGAAGAAAGTTTAACATAGGTAAGTTTTAATGTTAATTCAGTTATTTTGTAAACATATATTTGCTACCAAGTTTTTAACATTAAATAGTATAACTTGTAGATCAATCTCATGTTCACAAACATATACAGGTGGGAGTCAACATTGGTGGCACTATTCCTACGCTACGAAGGACATATGTTAGGTCTCCTACCCATGGGAGGAGATAGAGAGGCGAGGTATATGAGAGTTCAATTTTAGTTTAAATTTTATTTATTATTGTTGACTATGATTTTGAATTTTAATCTAACTTGGGGTTTCACTTTTGTGTTTGAATGCAGGATCCATTAGAGCCAAAGAGTACTTCAAAGAGGCTCCATTTTGATGATCCACTAGTAGAATAGGATGTCCTAGAAATATTTATAGTTGAACTTCTTATTTTGAGATGGCGTATGCCACATTGTATCTAGATATGTTGACATATAAATATGTATAGAATTATTGTTCATTTATATATATATATATATATATATATATATATATATATATATATATATATATATATATATATATATATATATATATATATATATATATATATATATGAAACTTGATATTCGATCCAATTTGTTAATTGTGTGTTCATTTATTCATTGTTAGTATGTAAATATGTTTGTGCACATATGTACTCATCTGTACAATTTATGCCTTAAGTATATTCATGTATATTCAAGTACATTATTCTTAACCTAAATTCACATGTATGGGCTACGTGTATGACTTAAGTGAATTCATGTTGTATGCTTTATAATTTATGTTCTACATGTATGCTTCATGACTTAAGAAAATGTATGTGTACGTTTTATGTGTTACGTGTGTTCACATGTGTTATTCATCATTTGAGGTATATAAGGATATCTATTAAAGTGGTTTCAAGGTTTTTAGACTTACCCTTTACTCCCAGTGGCTAAAAGACTTCAAACTGGCCTAATTACATAATCAAACACCCTTCTGGCCATATCAAAACATATTGGTCTTTTGGAAAAAATATCAGTACTCTACCTGTACCCCTGCAAATACACTAGGAATGCCTAAGAAACATGATCTTGTAGCATCTCACTGACCCTCACTGCAAGTTTGGCATCGAGCGAGACTAGCATGCCACATTCAAATAAATTTGAATTTCCTAGGATGAAGAGAGTTTATTGTAGGCCTCGAACATGTCATCCTATAGCATCTCATGAATCTCTGATACCTCTCATAGGGTCTGAGTTACGAGCCTAGAAAGTTCGCTTTCCAATAGTGCTTAGTGCACCTTGGGGACACTTTGGTCCAGCGTGGTTCGAAATGTTCTGCTGACTCAGTAGTTGAAATGGGGTTGTCTCTACCATTTACCCACCCAACCGGAGCTAATGGCATAGTCCATTCGGTGATGAGATGAATGGTTTGGAAGTAATCCATTGGTGCAACTTTTAATTGACCCTCATTGCAAGTTTTGGCATTAAGCGAGACTGGCATGTCAGATTCAAACAAATTTGAATCTCCTAGAATGGAGAGAGGTTATTGTAGGCCTCATAAAATTCATCCTATAGCATCTCATGGATCTCTGATACCTCTCACAGGGTCTGAGTTACGAGCTTCAAAAGTTCGCTGCCCAATCATGCTTAGTGCACCTTGGGAACACTTTGGTCTGGCATGGTCTGGAACGTTCTGCTGACTCAGTGGTCAAAATAGGGTTGTCCCTAGCATTTACATACCCAACTAGAGATAATGGCATAGTCCATTCGGTGCCAGAACAAATGGTTTGAAAGTAATCCATTGGCGCAACTTTCAACTGACCCTCACTGCAAGTTTTGGCATCGAGAGAGACTGGCATGCCAGATTCAAAAAAAATTTGAATCTCCTAGAATGGAGAGAGGTTATTGTAGGCCTCAAAAACACCATCCTGTAGCATCTCATAGATCTCTGATACCTCTCATGGGGTCAAAGTTAAGAGCCTCAAAAGTTCATTGCCCAATTGTGCTTAGTGCACCTTGGGGACACTTTGGTCTGGCGTGGTCTGGAACGTTCTGCTGACTCAATGGTCAAAATAGGGTTGTCCCTAGCATTTACCTACCCAACCAAAGCTAATGCCATAGTCCATTCAGTGCCGAGATGAATGGTTTGGAGGTAATCCATTGGCGCAACTTTCAACTGACTCTCACTCTAAGTTTTGGCATTGAGAGAGACTGGCGTGCCAGATTCAAACAAATTTGAATCTCCTAGAACAGAGAGAGGTTATTGTAGGCCTCAAAAATTTTATCTTATAGAATCTCATGGATCTCTGATACCTCTCATGAGGTCCAAGTTATGAACCTCAAAAGTTTGCTACCCAATCGTGCTTAGTACACCTTGGGGACACTTTAGTCTGGCATGGTCCAGAACATTCTACTGACTCAGTGGTCAAAATTGGGTTGTCCCTAGCATTTACCTACCTAATCTGAGCTAATGGAATAGTCCATTCGATTCAGGATGAACGGTTTGGAAGTTATCCATTGGCGTAACTTTCAACTAACTCTGACTCCAAGTTTTGGCATCGAGAGAGACTGGCGTGCCAGATTCAAAAACAATTGAATCTCCCAAAATGGAGAGAGGTTATTTTAGGCCTTAAAAACATCGTCATGTAGCATCTCATGGATCTCCAATACCTCTCATGAGGTTCGAGTTATGAGCCTTGAAATTTTTTTGCCCAATCGTGCTTAGTGCACCTTGGGGACACTTTGGTCTAGCATGGTCCGGACCGTTCTGCTGACTCAGTGGTTAAAATGAGGTTGTCCCTATCATTTACCAGCCCAACCGGAGCTAGTGGCATAGTCCATTCAATGCTGGGACAAATGGTTTGGAAGTAATCCATTGGTGCAACTTTCAACTGACCCTCACTCCAAGTTTTGGCATCGAGTGAGACTGGTGTGCCAGATTCAAAAAAAATTGAATCTTCCAAAATGGAGAGAGGTTATTGTAGGCCTTGGAAATGTTGTACTGTAGCATCTCATGAATCTCTGATACCTCTCACGGGGTCCAAGTTATGAGCCTTGAAAGTTTACTGCCCAATCATGCTTGGTGACCTTGGGGACACTTTGGTCCGGCGTGGTCTGGAATGTTCTTCTGACTCAGTGGTTGAAATAGGTTTGTCCCTAGAATTTAACCACCCAACCAGAGCTAATGGCATAGTCCTGGTGCTAGGACAAATGGTTTGGAGGTAATCCATTGGTGCAACTTTCAACTGACCCTCACTGCAAGTTTTGGCATCGAGCGAGACTAGCGTGCCAAATTCAAACAAATTATTGGCCCGGGGAGTATGGTGTAGAGAACCAAAATGGAGAGAGGTTATTGTAGGCCTTGAAAAATTTGTCCTGTAGCATCTCACGGATCTCCAATACCTCTCACGGGGTCCGAGTTATGAGCCTTGAAAGATTGCTGCCCAATCGTGCTTAATGCACCTTGGGGACACTTTGGTCTGGCGTGGTCTGGAATGTTCTTCTGACTTAGTGGTCAAAATGGGGTTGTCCCTAGAATTTACCCACCCAACCAGAGCTAATGGCACAGTCCATTCGGTGTCAAGATGAATGGTTTGGATGTAATCCATTGGCGCAACTTTCAACTGACCCTAAATGCAAGTTTTGGCATCGAGTGAGACTTGTGTGCCAGATTCAAACAAATTTGAATCTCACAGAATGGAGATAGGTTATTGTAGGCCTCAAAAATTTCATCCTATAGCATCTCATGGATCTCTGATACCTCTCATAGGGTCCAAGTTACGATCCTCAAAATTTCACTACCCAATTGTGCTTAGTGCACTTTGGGGACACTTTGGTCCGGCGTGGTCCGGAACGTTCTGCTGACTCAGTGGTCAAAATGGGGTTGTCCCTAGCATTTACCTACCCAACTGGAGCTAATGGCATAGTCCATTTGGTTCAGGGACAAAAATTTTGGAAGTAATCTATTGGCGCAACTTTCAACTGACCCTCACTACAAGTTTTGGCATCGAGCAAGACTGGCGTGCCAAATTCAAACAAATTTGAATCTTCCAAAATATAGAGAGGTTATTGGAGACCTTAGAAATGTCATCCTATAGCATCTCTAAGATCTCTAATACCTCTCATGGGGTCTGAGTTACGAGCCTCGAATGTTCACTGCCCAATCATGCATAGTGCACCTTGGGGACACTTTGGTTTGGCATGGTCCAAAACATTCTTCTGACTCAGTGGTAGAAATGGGGTTGTCCCTAGAATTTAGCTGCCTAACTAGAGCTAATGGAAAAGTCCATTTAGTGTTGGGACAAACGGTATGAAGGCAATCCATTGGCGCAACTTTCAACTGATCCTCACAACAAGTTTTGGCATCGAGCGAGACTAGCGTGCCATATTCAAATAAATTTGAATCTCCCAGAATGGAGAGAGGTTATTATAGGCCTCAAAAATGCCTTCTTGTAGCATCTCATGGATCTTTGATACCTTTCACGGGGTCCAAGTTATGAGCCTTGAAATTTTGCTACCTAATCATGCTTAGTGCACCTTGGGGACACTTTGGTCCATCGTGGTTTGGAACGTTTTTCTAACTCAGTGGTTGAAATAGGGTTGTCCCTAGCATTTATCTGCCCAACCAAAGCTAATGGCACAATAAATTTGATGCCAGGATGAATGGTTTGGAAGTAATCCATTGGCGCAACTTTCAACTGACCCTCACTGCAAGTTTTGGCATTGAGCAAGACTGACCTGCCAGATTCAAACAAATTTGAATCTCCCACAAAAAAGAGAGATTATTGTAAGCCTTAGAAACACCATCTTGTAGCATCTCATGGATCTTTGATACCTCTCACAGGATCCAAGTTATGAGCATCGAAAGTTTGATGCCCAATTGTGCTTAATGCACCTTGGGGACAATTTGGTCCAGCGTGGTCCAGAATGTTTTGCTAACTCAGTGGTTGAAATGGGGTTTTCCATAGCATTTACCCACCCAACCGGAGCTAATGGCATAGTCCATTTGGTGTCAGGACAAATAGTTTGGAAGTAATCCATAGGCGTAACTTTCAACTCACCCTCACTGCAAGTTTTGGCATCGAGCGAGACTGGCATGCCAGATTCAAACAAATTTGAATCCCCAAGAAGGGAGAGAGGTTATTGTAGGTCTCAGAAACAATGTCCTATAACATCTCATGGATCTCTAATACCTCTCATGGGATCCAAGTTACGAGCCTCAAAAGTTCGCTGCCCAATCGTGCTTAGTGCACCTTGGGGACAATTTGGTCCAACATGGTCCAGAATGTTTTGATGACTTAGTGGTCAAAATAGTGTTGTCCCTAGCATTTACTCACCCAACCAGAGCTAATGGAATAGTCCATTCAGTGCCAGGATGAATAGTTTGGAAGTAATCTATTGACGCAACTTTCAACTAACCTTCACTCCAAGTTTTGGCATCGAGAGAGACTGGCGTGTCAGATTCAAAAAAAATTGAATCTCCTAGAATGGAGAGAGGTTATTATAGGCCTCAAAAACATCATCCTATAGCATCTCATAGATCTCTGATACCTCTCACGAGGTCCAAGTTATGAGCCTCAAAATTTTTTTGCCCAATCGTGCTTAGTGCACCTTGGGGACACTTTGGTCCGGTGTGGTCCTGAACATTTTACTAACTTAGTGGTCAAAATGGGGTTGTCCATAGCATTTACCCATCTAACTAGAGCTAATGGCATAGTCCATTCAGTGTCAGGACAAACGGTTTAGAAGTAATCCATTAGCGTAACTTTCAACTGACCCTCACTGTAAGTTTTGGCATTGAGCGAGACTGGTGTGCCAGATTTAAACAAATTTGAATCTCCCAGAATAGAGAGCTTATTGTAGGCCTCAAAAATTCCATCTTGTAGCATCTCATGAATCTCTAATACCTCTCACGGGGTCCAAGTTATGAGCCTCGAAAGTTCACTGCCTAATTGTGCTTAGTGCACCTTGGGACACTTTGGTCCGGTGTGGTTCGAAACATTTTGTTGACTCAGTGGTCAAAACAGGGTTGTCCCTAGCATTTATCCACCCAACCGGAGCTAATGGAACAGTCCATTTGGTGTCGGGATGAATGGTTTGGAAGTAATCTATTGGCGCAACTTTCAACTGACCCTCACTACAAGTTTTGGCATCGAGCGAGATTGGCATGCCAGATTCAAACAAATTTGAATCTCCCAGAATAGAGAGAGATTATCATAGGCCTCATAAACATCGTCTTGTAGCATCTCATAGATCTTTGGTACCTCTCACGGGGTCTGAGTTAAGAACCTCAAAAGTTCACTACTCAATCGTGCTTAGTGCACCTTGGGGACACTTTGTTCCGGTGTGGTCCGGAATGTTCTGCTGACTCAGTGGTCAAAAAGGGGTTTTCCCTAGCATTTACCTACCCAACTAGAGCTAATAGCATAGTCCATTCGGTGCCAAGATGAATGGTTTGGAAGTAATCCATTGGCACAATTTTTAACTGATTCTCACTGCAAGTTTTGGCGTTGAGTGAGATTGGTGTGCCAGATTCAAAAAAATTTGGATCTCCCAAAATAGAGAGAGGTTATTGTAGGCCTCAAAAACACCATCTTGTAGCATCTCATGGATCTTTGATACCTCTCACGAGGTCCAAGTTACGAGCCTCAAAAGTTTTCTGCCCAATCGTGCTTAGTGCACCTTGGGGACACTTTGGTCTGGCGTGGTCCGGAACGTTCTGCTAACTCAAAGGTTAAAATGGGGTTGTCCCTAGCATTTACCCACCCAATTGGAGCTAATGGCATAGTCCATTTAGTGTTGAGACAAAAAATTTGGAAGTAATCCATTGGTGCAACTTTTAACTGACCCTCACTGCAAGTTTTGGCATTGAGCAAGATTGGCGTGCCAAATTCAAACAAATTTGAATCTCCCAGAATGGAGAGAGGTTATTTTAGGCCTCAAAAATTCCATCATGTAGCATCTCATGAATCTCCGATACCTCTCACAGGGTTTGATTTATGAGCCTCAAAAGTTCGCTGCCCAATTGTGCTTAGTGCACCTTGGGGACACTTTTGTTCACCGTGGTCTAGAACATTCTACTGACTCAGTGGTTGAAACAGGGTTTTTCCTAGCATTTACCCACCCAACCGGAGCTAATGGCATAGTCCATTTGGTGCCAGGATACAATCCTTGAACACTATCCCTTCACCCAGGGAATCATCATTTTACTTTGGACACATTTGACCAATTTTGACTCAATGACTTCAACTATTACATCATTTGATAATACAAATGTAATGAAATTAAGACAATAGAAATGTAAGGATACAAAATTAAGACAATAAAAATTATATAAGGTTACAACATTCATAGTAAGGAAACATGTTTTTTGCAATTTACATGGCATCAAAACGATACAAATGTGGGCTTTCAATATTTGCAAATCAACTCAATGGGATCTTTTATATTTCTAATTTTGCATCAAATTTTTTATATACAAAATTTGGCATCTAAATATGCACATTACATTTGATTGTTTTTTTTATATACAAAATTTGGCATCTAAATATGCGCATTACATTCGATTGTTGTTTTTATATACAAAATTTGGCATCTAACTATGCACATTACATTTGATTGTTGGTTTTATATACAAAATTTGGCATCTAAATATGCAAATTACACAACTATATATAAAAAATAAGTATCTTTTTTGCTCCAATCCCTGCATCCGGAAGGCAGAAGAAAATTTAATAGAGAATATAAGAAGTGCCCTTTTGGCATCTAAATATGCAAATTACAGAACTATATTTTAACTTGAGTTGAACTTACCTACTGAAGTGTGCCTAAAGGGTCATCTCTTTGCTTGAGAGTATTCAATATTGCTTTATGATCAGCAGTACTAATAGTCCAAAGTTCCTTTGTCTTTGGTTTTCCTTGATGTTTCAACAACTTAACATTGGCTGCTATAACAAGGTGTGAATACATGATAATGGTTTTGTGCTTCTCATAGTCTTCAAATGCAGGAATGCCATTATTTCTAATCATATATGTGCACAACCATGTTCCTGCAACAACATGTGATCCTGTTGGATATGTGAACATATCATCATCTGTCATCAGTTGTGCAAGTTTATGCTTTCCTCATACACAACGTGCTAACCAGTAATCTGATCTCTCATCATTCTCGTCTGGTGCAACCAATGCAAAAATATGTCCTAGCTATAGAAGATTTGAAAGATGGTCGTAGTCAAGTGAACAATCCATGTCATCATTTATTACAAAGACTGTGAGAGATAAAGGAGTAAGATAATGTAGAACCCATGTATCAACCCACTCACTTTACTCACGCTAATCCCAATCACACTGAAGACAACTCGGACAATAACAAGCCAACTCTCATGTCCAAATGGTCCATGTACTAGCATTTGAGCTTTGAAATGAATGCATTTTTGAAGAATATTTCATAGTTTGACAATCCAACCTATCTCCTATTGTGCCCAACTCAACTAACCAAAAGAATCTATGCACTACTAAATCAAGAGTCCCCCTTGTGACAATGCTGAAGTAAACCAATCAACAATAGAATGGGCATCAATTTTTGCACCTAAAATCCTTAGTTGCTCCTTAACTAGAGCTCTCTTTATGCATGCACCTGCTCCATCATGGTCCCCTTTCCCATGACTAGCCTCAAAAAACTCCAAATATGAGGTACACCTCTCTACATGCATTCTACATAACCAATAAAACATATGAGCATTTTTTAATTGACCTGTGCAATTATCTGACCAAATAAGATGTCTATCCATAACAATATTATTTTCCCGCACCCACTCAAAATAATTCTCAAAGCAATGTTGGACAAACTCGGATGAGTGCAATCTATCATCACTCATATAAAATTGGTACTCTCTGATTATCTTTTAGTCATCTTCTGTACTATCAGGGGAATGTTTATATGTTATGTGCACAAAAATAGAAACCTGAATAGAATTGTAATATTGAGCTCACAACTCATTTTGGTGCTACAATGTATAGTTCTCTGCAAAGTCAACAACTGATATAATAGTGTCAATCAAAAAAGTGTCCTTACACATCCTAAATTGTTGATCTAACCACTTAGACCTATGACTATGCCTTGCATACTTGTAAAAAAGATTCTTCCTGAAATTTGAAATAAAATCAGCTACATTGCACTCTTTAGTAACCAACTCGCATCTAGAGCCTTCACTTCCACTTTTTAATGTATATTTAATGGTTTCATATACCTTTTTGTGGACAATTGTCTTTCCAAAATCATGTTTGCGGCCCTCATGAAAACATTCAACAAACTTCACTAGCCCACCACACTCTGAGCACTTGTCATTTAAGTAATCTTTTCTATAAAAGAAACATCCATCATCTCTAGGACATAAAAAATGATCTAGCAAGTCTCTTGATGATTTTGGAAGAGCACTTGCACCACACTCCTCCAACATTTCATTACTATGCAAAGTAGAATGAATGGACCGTAACAATTCATGGTGCATTGAAAACTCCACATGATATTTGCAACAACAAGTATTTTGAATCTTAAGAGGCACACAAAACAAAGGCTTCGGGGCTTCAAAAGCTATTTGTGATATTTGCAATGTTGGATGTGTTTTTACAAAAAAATTTGAACAACATTGTTTGACTCACCTCCAAATAATGTTTGGGATGTGGGGTGCGGTCTCGAATGCCAATTCTCAACTTCAAGACATCCTTCACATTTGGTGACACTGTTGATTTAGATTGCCAAAATAGTTGAATTTGATCCTTCACAGCATCAGTAAGCTTCTTATCACAACGTGAAAGTCTCCCACCATAAGCCCATGTATCATTTTGAAGAGGATCATCAAGTATTTCTCTTCTTACAAGTGCTCTATCCAATGTTTTACGATTTAGATTCAAGTCAACACAAGTTTGTCTCATCAAATGAGCCTTTCTCAAATGATGACTTACTAAGGAGGTTGTAATAACCCTCCTAGCGGCTCTCTTATCTTTTTCTTGGTAGTCTTCCCAATGTAATTGAGAGCACTAAAAAGATTTCTCACAATAATAGCATTCCGCTCCTTTTCCTTGTTCACACTAATCTTCAATTTGACTAGTATACGTCTCATCTTCTACATCTTTAACAATTGCACAAACATTTGGCATTTCTCAACCAACGTCTTGTGCCTAAAAAATTGATCAAAAAGTTTTGAAACCCACAACTGAACGGTTCTTTTTGATCTCTTGCCATCAAAATTGTTCATTATGTTCTCATCAATTTCAAGTAACCATTTAGTTTATCTTGAAGTTCTCAATTTTGAAGTTTGTCTTTCTTCCTTCAAAGGGACTTCATTTCTCATATAATTTGGAGATGTGTAACATTGATTTGGTTCTTCTACACCATTATTACTGTCAATTCCTTCATATTCAATCAGTGGATTGTCATTGGCAATGTCCACACTTCCATTGGCCACATCTACATGTTCATTTTCAAAACCTACATTTTCATCTTCAAATTCATGTTCTTCACTTGAAACCACATTTAAAGGTGGGTCTATGCCAACATCTTCATTCATATTTAACATACCTTGTCTCTTGTTCTAATGGGCAACTTATCCATTTCTCTATACACTTCAACATCTTCATTTGTGATTCTCCTCTTCCGTTTATGCTTTCGTTGACTACTACTCCCATAGTCAGACCAAAAAGTAGATGCAAATTCCTTTGGTAATAGAGAAAATGACGCCAAAAAAGATGAATACCTTTGGTAATTGAGAAAATCACCCCAAAAAAAATATGAAATACCTTTGTAATTGAGAAAATCACCTGAAAAAAAAGATGAAATACCATTGGTAATCAAGAAAATCATCCCCAAAAAGATGAAATAGCTTTGGTAATAGAGAAAATCACCCCAAAAAGTGGTTTTTTGTCTTCTCATTGCAACTTGAATCTTGTAATTCATAAAAAACACGTGACTCTCTAGAGGACCCAAAGAATTTTGTTTTTTTTAACACTAGGAAATAGAATCAGATATTTGAAAAATATTGGATATTCAATATCTTACTCTCTCTCTCTCTCACCTTTCTCTCTCCTCTCTATCTCTCCTCTCTCCTCTCTCTCATTGTCTCACCTAGAGAGAGAGGAGGAGAGAGAGAGAGAGAGAGGAGAGAAAGGTTAGAGAAAGAGATGGGAGAGAGAGAGAGAGGAGAGAGAGAGAGGGAGGAGAGAAAGGGGTCATGGGGACTTCCTAAGGGTCCTAATGTGTGATAAGGCATACTAGGACCCCTAGGAAGTCCCCATGACCCCTTTTGACACATTTGAATCCTCAAATGTGTTCTAGAGGTCCTGCAACCCCTTCGAACACACTTGAGCATTCAAATGTGTCGAAAGGGGTCATGGAGACTTCCTAGGGGTCCTAACATGTGATAAGATGTACTAGGACCCCTAGGAAGTCCCCATGACCCCTTTCAATACATTTGAATGCTCAAGTGTGTCCTAAAGAATCGTAGGACCCCTTAGGACACACTTGAGCATTCAAATGTGTTGAAAGGGGTCATGGGGACTTCCTAGGGGTCCTAACATGTGATAAGATGTTACTAGGACCCCTAGGAAGTCCCCATGACCCCTTTTGACACATTGGAATTCTCAAGTGTGTCCAAAACAATCGTAGGACCATTTAAGACACACTTGAGGGTTTTAATATGTTGAAAGGGGTCATGGGGACTTCGTAGGGGTCCTAGTACACCTTATCATGTGTTAGAACCCCTAAAAAGTCCCCATGACCCCTTTTGACACATTTTGAATGCTCAAGTGTGTTCAAAGGGGTCGTAGGACCCCTTAGAACACACTTAAGGGTTCCAATGTGTTGAAAGGGGTTATGAGGACTTGCTAAGGGTCCTAGTACACCTTATCATGCGTTAGGACCCCTAGGAAGTCCTCATGACCCCTCTCGACACATTGGAACCCTCAAGTGTGTCCTAAAGGGTCCTACAACCCCTTTAGACACACTTGAACATTCAAATGTGTCAAAAGGGGGTCATGAGGACTTCCTAGGGGTCCTAGTACACCTTATCCACATTAGGACCCCTAAGAAGTCCCCATGAGTACTTTCAACAAATTTAAATGCTCAAGTGTGTTTGAAGGGGTCATAGGACCCCTCAGGACACACTTGAGGATTCAAATATGTCAAAAGGGGTCATGGAGACTTCCTAGGGGTCCTAGTATGTCTTATCACACGTTAGGACCCCTGGGAATTCTCCATGACCCCTTTCAACACATTCAAATGCTCAAGTGTGTCCAAAGGGGTTGTAGGACCCCTTAGGACACACTTGAGGGTTCTAATGTGTCAAAAGGGGTCATGAGGTCTTCCTAGGGGTCCTAGTATGCCTTATCACATGTTAGGACCCCTAGGAAGTCCTCATGATGCCTTTCAACACATTGGAACCCTCAAGTGTGTCCTCAGGGGTCCTATGACTCCTTAGAACACACTTGAGAATTCAAATGTGTCAAAAGAGGTCATGGGGACTTTCTAGGGGTCATAGTACGCTTATCACGTGTTAGGATCCCTAGGAAGTCCTCATGACCCCTTTTCACACATTTGAATGCTCAAGTGCATCCAAAGATGTCATAAGACCGCTTAGGACAAACTTGAGGGTTCAAATGTGTTGAAAGGGGTCATGGGACTTCCTAAGGGTCCTAACGCATGATAAGGCATACTAGGACCCCTAGGAAGTCCCCATGACCCCTTTCGACACATTTGAATGCTCAAGTGTGTCCTAAGGAGTCGTAGGACCCCTTAGGACACAATTGAGGGTTCCAATGTATTGAAAGGGGTCATGAGGACTTCTTATGGGTCCTACTATGCCTTATCACATGTTAGGACCCCTAGGAAATCCTCATGACCCCTTTTGACATATTTTAATGCTCAAGTGTGTTCGAAGGGGTTGTAGGACCCCGTAGGAAAAAATTTGAGGGTTCAAATCTGTTGAAAGGTTTCATGGGGACTTACTAGGGGTCCTAACACATGATAAAGCATACTAGGACCCCTAAGAAGTCCTGATGACCCTTTTTGACACATTGGAACCCTCAAGTGTGTCCCAAGGGGTCCTACAACTCCTTAGAACACACTTGAGCATTCAAATGTGTCGAAAGGGGTCATGGGGACTTGCTAGGGGTCCTAGTACACCTTATCACCTGTTAGGACCCCTAAGAAGTCCCCATGACCCCTTTCGACACATTTGAACCCTCAAGTTTGTCCTAAGGGGTCCTACGACCCCTTCGGACACACTTGAGCATTCAAATGTGTCAAAAGGGGGTCATGGGGACTTCCTAGGGGTCCTAATGTGTGATAAGGCATACTAGGACCCCTAGGAAGTCCCCATGACCCTTTCAACACATTTGAATGATCAAGTGTGTCCTAAAGAGTCGTAGGAACCCTTAGGACACACTTGAGCATTCAAATGTGTCAAAAGAGGTCACGAGGACTTCCTTGGGGTCCTAACATGTCATAAGGTGCGCTAGGACCCCTAGGAAGTCCCCATGACCCCTTTTGACATATTTTAATGTTCAAGTGTGTCCAAAGGGGTCGTAGGACCCTTTAGGAAAAACTTGAGGGTTCAAATGTGTTGAAAGGGGTTATGGGGACTTCCTAGGGGTCCTAATGCGTGATAAGGAATACTAGGATCCCTAGGAAGTCCCCATTGACCCCTTTGGACACATTTGAATGCTCAAGTGTGTCCTAAGGAGTTGTAGGACCCCTTAGGACACTCTTGAGGGTTCCAATATGTTGAAAGGGGTCATGAGGACTTCTTAGGGGTCCCTAGTACACTTTATCACGCATTAGAAATTTTTTTGGTACGAGAGAGAGAGAGAGAGAGAGAGACTAGGACCCCTAGGAAGTCCCCATGACCCCTTTAGACACATTAGAACCCTCAAGTGTGCCTAAGGGGTCCTATAAGCCCTTTGGACACACTTGAGAATTAAAATGTGTCAAAAGGGGTCATGGGGACTTCCTAGGGGTCCTAGTACATCTTATCACGTGTTAGTACCCCTAGGAAGTCCCCATGACCTCTTTCAACAGATGTGAATGCTCAAGTGTGTTCGAAGGGGTCGTAGGACCCCTTAGGACACACTTGAGAGTTCCATTGTGTCGAAAGGGGTCATGGGGACTTCCTAGGGGTTCTAGTACACCTTATCATGCATTAGGACCCCTAGGAAATTCTCATGACCCCTCTCTCTCTCTCTCTTTATCTCCTCTCTCCTCTCTCTCTCTCTCTCTCTCTCTCTCACTCTCTTAGATGTAGAGCCTTCACCTCCACTTTTTAATGTATATTTAAAGGTTTCATATACCTTTTTGTGGACAATGTACCTTAAATGTTCTTACATCAATTTTTATGCCACTATTAGTTTCTAGAACAAATGATGAGCGTACAATGGTTCTACATCTGTGTGAAATTTCTTTTCAAGAGTTAAAAAATCAATTGATTGTATTCAGTCGAGGGGAAGTCCATTGATATCTAGTTATTCAGTATAGTCAAACCATCAAAATACAAGGAGTCTGTAGAAAAATCCTGTGCTGGATACTTTCAAGAGGATTTGGGCTGAAACTGTCTGTCCTCAAATCAACTGTGCAGGTATTTTTTTGAAATAATTTTGTATATCAAATAATATAATACATACTAATATAAAAATTTATATTATAATATTTATGCTATGTTATTATTATTTAATATTAATATTTAAAATAAAATTAATATTAACATAACAAAAATATAATTTAATATGAAACTTGAATAATATTAACATAAAAAGAATACAACTTAATTTATAAGAGAATTAATATTACTATTAAAAAATACATTTATTATTCAAATTTGGGAAAAGTGGGGCAATTGGAATTTCAAAATAGGCGGGCTTTTTCGGATATCTGATATTATCGAATATCCAGTTAGGCTTGGTATTTGCTTTGGCATTACCAAACGTGGGTGGTCAACCCTTTAGGCGTGTTTCAGGAGATAGTTCTTGATATTGGGACTTCGACCATGTAGCTGACGACTATTTTTTCACCCGAAATTGATGAAACAAAAAGGGTTTCTTAAAGACATTATCATCTTTCCATCAATATAATTCCTGTCAAATTTTGAGCTCGGTAAGTAATTATTACTTATTTTTCAATTGACTTATCCTTAAAGTCATAATTGACATACTAATTGAAAAATAACTATAACTTTCAAACCATTTAACCTTTTTGAAATCTGAAACATGCATCACATTCTATGCTTCGGCTACTATAAGAAAAAAAAAGTTTTGAATTTGGTAAAATTTTGAATTAGTTAAGGTGGTCAGACACGAGAGTTGTTTTATTCTAGAAAAGTTGTAGTAGAAAATTCATAATTAATTATTTATTTGACTTGAAATTACAAAAAAATATGCTTCACATCCAGGCATGAGTCTACTACTTATATCTAGAATCTTGGGAAAATATATCATCATTTGATTGTGATTAAGGTGGTCAGACATACACGTACTTTTTATCTTTTCCCTGAAATTTTTGTAGTACTGCATTGAAATCTAAAATTTTGAACAATTAGACAAAAAAAATTTCAAAAAGGGCTAGTAATTTAGAAACTATATTCAATTTCCTACAGATTCTATTTTTACAATTTTTTCACATAAGGTTCATAAGATGTTCAAACTTTTATGTCAAGTTGACTAACCCTGATTTTTTGATTTTTCATTGTCACTTAAGGCCATCGTTTGGTATACCATGATCTTGTACATACCCCTCTTTCCAACATTCCTACCCTCTCTCTCTCTATCTCTCTCTCTGGTGCAGGGCACCCAAGTCCACCTCCAGATAATCTTTGTCTTGTTTCAGTTTGGTTATAATAAAGGGGAATGGCTCTTTAAAGTTCATTTCCTCATTTTGAGTCTAGTCCTTTTGTGTGGTCAAGAATCTTATGGTCTTATCATAAACCGGGGATATCTTAGTCCACTAGACTATTACTTACTTTTATGTCTTAGTTTTTTTTGGGTTGTTTGTTTATGTTTTGGTCGGCTTTGTTAATGTTCTATTTTCCATCTTTTGGAAAAATCTCCTAGCTCATTATTTGGCATTTTCTCAAACTGTCGAAGGTAGTCATGTTGGCATTACAACATTTCTTGCAATATTGTCGACTGTTGGTAATTGGCTCCCAACAGTCCCAACTGGTTTTAGGCCGGATTGGGAGATGGTTACTGATGTTAAAAGCTTGTCCAATTGTAGGATTGGATAGAAGACCTTGGAAGAAAAATTCAATAACAAAGAGAGTAAAGTTCTAAGTATGTACCTTGTCATTTTGTTGTTCATTATATCATATGTTGATAGTGCCAATAAGTAATAGATTTCATACTATTGCAGATTCTTTTGTTTTGATGCATCTACAGTACAGTGTTATGTGATCAAGTTGTTACCAACTTACACAGTTCACCATGTGTGGGAAAATATTTGCTCACTGTTATTGGACCTATGACTAAAGTTTTTGATTTGTAAGCATCTAGTTTCTGTTTTAGTTTTAATAGATTAAGGTGACTCTATCAGACCAGACTCAAAAGCCATTGTCTTCAGCTCTGACATGAAGTCCCAACCCTAACTTGTAATTTCGCCATAAAATTTCCAATCTCATGGATTGAAAGAAAAGTTAGGGTAATGTTTGTTTTTATTCAAAATACTTAGAACCGAGCAGAGTGTTAAATTTGCTTCAAGGCTGATGCCCTAGTTAGGTGTATGTTATGAGTTTAACCATTGAAACAAAGAAATGTTTGAAATAGTGTAATAACTAGAGATTTGACACCCATAAATGAGGTTCACGGGCACATTGAAGACTTTTGTAATTGTATCCATAGTGTGTACCCAACGTTTGTCCATTCCAAATTGACCTAGTCTAACTTGATCACTTAGATTTAGTGTCTCTACGACAGACAATGTTGCTAGAGTAAAGTGGCTACAATTGTATAAAGGATTCACTGGGACATCCTAGAAAATAGAACAGTCTATACCAAAATTGGTCTCAGTTCCTGTTGAGTAATTAAATGAATGAAAGAACAATGTTAGAGGAATTAGTAGAAGCTGAATACTGTTTGCACTTGATACTTATGGACCTTCTATTAACCAGTGGGTTATAATTGAAATAGGAAGAATAGATTTCAATATCCTGTTGTTATCTATTGAAGTTTAACCAAAGTACTATCAATAAGATTGTAGCACTTGTGAGAAGTTAGGGAACTAGAAGGGTGTTGTCAAAACTAGTAGAAGGGTGTTGTCATTACTGGCAAAAAGGGGGAAGTAGAGTTATTAGAGTTCTTCCAAATTTCATTCAAGGTAATCGATAGGTAAAAGGATCACCATTGCATCTAAAGGTATTCCAAGATTAGGGAGTTTAACATAGTTGGTTGGAACCATTACTCATGGCTCAAATTGTCTTTATTAATCTATTATGTAGTACATTAGGCTTACTCAAGCTTAAGTTGTAAGCAATTTGCATCTATCTCTCTCTCTCTCTCTACCTTCATACCCTCTATATTTTCCCTTATTACCCTCTTTCACCCCTCTCTCTCACACACATTTTCTCTCTCCTACCTTCCTACCCTCTATATTTTCCCTTATTAAATTCTTTCACCCTCTCTCTCTCTCTCTCTCTCTCTCTCCTACTCTCTCCATTTCTCCTTCTCTATCTCTCCTTCCCCTTCTTTCCTACTCTCCTACTCTCCTACTCTCTCTCTCTCTCTCTCTCTCTCCACCTTTGTACCCTCTATATTATTATTATTATTATTCTCTTTCACCCTCTCCCTCTCTCACACACATTTTCTCTCTCCCACCTTCCTAACCTCTATATTTCCCCTTATTACCTTCTTTCACCCCCTCTCTCTCTCTCTCTCTCTCTCTCTCTCTCTCTCCAACTTCATACCCTCTATATATTCCCTTACTACCCTCTTTCACCCCATCTCTCTCTCTCTCTCTCTCTCTCTCTCTCACTCTCTCACACACACACACACACACACATGCTCTCTGACCTTCCTACCATCTCTCTCTCTCTCTCTCACACACACACACACATCACTCTCTGACCTTCCCCTTCTCTCTCTCCTACTCTCTCCCTTTCCCCTTCTCTATCTCTCATTCCCCTTCTCCTCTCTCTCTCTCTCTCCACCTTCATACTCTCTAAATTTTTCCTTATTACCCTCTTTCACCCCATCTCTCTCTCTCACATATATGCTCTCTTCGACCTTCCTACCCTCTATATTCTCCTACTCTCTCCCTTTCCCTTTCCCTTTCCCTTTCCCTTTCCCTTTCCCTTTCTCTCTCTCTCTCTCTCTCACAACATCACTTTCTCTGACCTTCCCCTTCTCTCTCTCCTACTCTCTCCCTTTCCCCTTCTCTATCTCTCATTCCCCTTCTCTCTCTCTCTCTCTCTCTCTCTCTCTCTCTCTCTCTCTCTCTCTCTCTCTCTCCCCTTCTTCTCTCTCTCCTACTCTCTCTCTCTCTCTCTCTCAACATCACTTTCTCTGACCTTTCCCTTCTCTCTCTCTCTCTCTCTCTCTCCACCTTCGTACACTCTATATTATCCCTTATTACCCTCTTTTACCCCCCTCTCTCTCTCTCTCCACCTTTGTACCTTCTATATTTTCCCTTATTACACTCTTTCACCCCCTCTCTCTCTTTCACACTCACATTTTCTCTCTCCCACCTCCCTACCCTCTCTTTCTCTCTCTCTCTCACACACACACACACACATATGCTCTCTCTAACTTTCCTACCCTCTCTCTCTCTCTCTCCACCTTTGTACCCTCTATATTTTCCCTTAGTACCCTCTTTCACCCCATCTCTCTCTCTCTCTCACACACACACACATATGATCTCTCTGACCTTCCTACCCTCTATATTGCCTCTATCTCTATCTCTCTGTCTCTCTGTCTCTCTCCACCTTCGTACACTCTATATTTGGTGCAGGAGCACCAGGGCCAAGGATAAAAGGTCCAGAAGGAAATAGGGTCACTGAGTAGATCCTTGAGGGAAGTAAAGGAAACATGACCATAAAATTGTCCTTTAATCATGTTTTGATTTTCTTTGATGTTTTGATTGATCACTTTGTAGAAGGATCAATGATGTAAGCCTTAATATCATTTGGAGGTTAAAATTGTACCTTAGGTCATTTGGAGTATCCTAAGGTTGATAACTTGTTTAATGACCTATTAAGGTCCATACATGTGTAAGTTGGCCAATAGAGCCATTTATGTGAGTCAAATGCACTTAAAGTGCCTAAAATGTGCAATTTGCCTAAATTGGCAAAATAGACCTAAAAGGCTCATGTAGGGGTTTAAGAGTGGTTTAAGGTTTTAGAGTTGGGATAAAATTCTAAAAATACTTTGGAAGATTAATTCAATGTATATGAGTGAAAGGTTGTTGAAGATTAATTCAACTAGACAACACAGTATAAACAAATCTTTATTATAACAGTCATATTTAACTGACTGTAATGAGTTTGAAGAGGAAGTTGGGAAGCCAACCAGACTTTGGAAGGCTATTTAGGTTGTTTGTACATGAGTTTGGAAAGGGTAGTGTTTAGGGAGGTTTTTTTGAGGTTGTGTGTGGAAAAGACAATGTAAAAAAAAAGTTGGTTTTCAATAAAGATTTAAAAATCTTTGCAAATTGTTAGCTTGTTGCCGTGAGGAACAATCAATGTTCTTGGACTGTTAAACCATTTATTTGAATGCTATAAGTGGTTTGAAATGCATTAGATTTATGGTGGTTTAGTTTTTATTCATTTCATATGTTATTTGCATTGTTTTGTGAGGTTTAAAAGGGAAGAAGCTCAGTCATTTGTTGACGGTCCCTAAATAGATTTTGTGTGTAATCAAAACTTTGTTTTGAAGTTCAAATGAAAACATAGGCCCTCACACTTTCTATGGTGAATGTGACTTGTGGGAGGAGCCAATAAATGTACTATATATTCCCATAGATGTTTATTTTTAGGAGCATGCAAGGGATGGAGTTAATGATCTTTGATTGACCAAGAATGTTGTCTCAGAAAATAGACCCTCAGTGCGAGGGCAACATCTTTCCAACAAACTGTTGGATGTTTCTCTTCTTTGGATATGTTGATATATCCTAATGATGTCCATCCTCACCAGAGCAATTTAGATGTTTTGATTTGGTTCGAAAGTTACGAACCTCTGTATATGGGTATGTCAAAGAAGACACCAAGAATGTAGTGACCGTGCAAATTACAAGAAGTTTTTATGCATGCATGTATAAAGGGATTTGTGTGAAGGAGGAAAGGATTTTGAAAGTTAGTGTGGTGTTTCACCAAGGTGTTTAAGAGGTTAGGGGGCCAAGGGACCCTTTGCATACGGTGTTTATAGTGACTACTCTCAGAGTTAGTGCTTGACTGTCAATTCATAACAGTAAGAAATTATTTCTTGTTTGTTTGATCACAAAGTGGTATCAATGGATCAAGTAAGTGTTAAGTATGTGGAAAGAACCTCAGGAGTCTAAAGGGGGGTAGTATTGAATGAGTCTCAGTATCTAGAGTGGAAGAGACATTTTTTATGTACTTATTTTGTGACTATCTCAAAGTTAGGTCCTCATTGTTTTTGTAGGATAGTCATATGATAAAATCCAATGTTTGTGAAGGAAAAAGGTGAATAGATGTAGGATATAAGATGGGGATTCTAGTGGAAAGAAAGGTAGCAAAAGGAAGATTTTTGACCATTGAGACGTCTTGAAGTAGGGATTTCTATAATATTCCCATGCGATCCACTACTCTCCGCATCAATATTCTCCCTTATTCCCCTCTTTCACCCCTCTCTCTCTTACACACACATATGCTCTCCCACATTCCTAGAATCTCTCTCTCTCTCTCTCTCTCTCTCTCCTTTCTCTCCTTATCCTTCTCCTTCTCTCTCCCTCTCCCCTTCTCTCTCTCTCTCTCTCTCTCTCTCTCTCTCTCTCTCTCTCTCTCTCTCTCTCTCTCTCTCTCTCTCTCTCTATCTATCTATCTCTCTCTGTCTCTATCTCTCTCTCTCTCTCTCTCTCTGTCTGTCTGTCTATCTGTCTGTCTGTCTGTCTGTCTCTCTCTCTCTCTCTAGTGTGCAAGGCACCAAGCACTCCAAGACACTTCAATGAAGTCATGGGTGATAGGAAAGGGTATCCTAGGGGATAGGATTCATTTGGGATCCTAAGTTTTAATAAAGACCAAGTGTAAGGTCAATTGGCACTATGGTCATCTTATAAACCAAGTGGCTCAATTGGACCAAATGGTAAAAAATGCTTAGATTAGTTGATTTTTGATAGGTTTTTCTATTTTAGGCTTCATATGGATAGATTAAGTTCATTTAGACCTTGGTTGGGTCTAGTTAGAGCCTAAGGGAAAGATTTGCAAAAGTTGTAATGCAACTTTCAAAAGTTTCTTGACAACTTTTCAAAAGTTGCTCGACAAATTTGAAAAGTTGCTCACAAATTGAAAATCGGTTAAGAACACCTGATTAGGTGGTCCTAACCATTAGGATGGATTTAAAATCCATGAAGTATGATTGACCAAGAGGTTAGATCATAGTGTAATTAGAGGCTTGGAGTTTTAGAATGAAAAACCTTGAATTTCTGGAATTCTGAGCAATACCAGTGGATTGTAAGGCTTTGTACGGTTTGGGAATGATTGCACAATTGTTGTTTTGTTAAGTGCTTTGTATTGAGGAGTGAATGATTTTGGTTTAAATTCATTTTCAGGTGTGTATCAAAAGTTATCCCCATTTTAGTTCGGGTGACCTTGAACAACCCTGATTTCTAGGGACTTGGAGAAACGTTGGCCTAACTTGCAATTCCACCAGTGGAGCCTCATGAAACTGAGGGGAATGAAAGTTAGGAGTGTGGTCTCTATGATTACAGAGGCTAGAGGTGTGGTGTGTAGGGTTAATGCCTTTTCAAGCCAGCCCTAGGTCAAACATCTCTATGTGTTTGACTAGGTTTGGAATAGTCAAGTGCAGATAGTCATTGCAGGAGACCCATATGGCTCTATAAGTTATTTATTTTGGTCAAATTAGGTGTGATAAGGATTTCCAATAGGTTTGGGGGTCTTGGGAACCCATTATACTCATTCTTCATCCAAGCCCTAGTCTAACTTGATCTATTAGGCCTAGGTGCTTGGTGAGGGTTTGGAGGTGCAGGATCAGGACTAACCTGAATGCTCTTGGATTATTTTGGGGGATCCAAAAGGGTATTTGGATTAGTGATTTATTCCTCAGGGTGTCAAGGGATTTTTGGAATTAAAGGCCAAAAATAGGGTTTAGAAAGCTACAAGGATTGTAGGCCTAAAGAGCAAAATTGGTGTTGTGGGTTTGTGGGATTCAAATTGATTGTGGATCCTAACTTGTTTGGGTCATCAAAGGTTGTCTCCTCTCATTGAAATAGGTGGGTTGAAGTTATAAGGGATAATACCTTATTGGGCTCATTGATTGAGTGTACCCAGGTGTGGGTAAAGGATCTAGTTTGGTCCTTAGAATCCATTGTTGAGTGAATTTGGTAAAGTGAAGACCATAATTTGGTGGTTGGTTGTAGTGCTCTACATCAAGTGGTATTAGAGCCACCAAGATCTTTTTTGGATAGCAGATAGAGGACAAAATGTCTAAAAATGAAGGAGAGAGAGAGATTCGCTTGAGAATCACTAATTTGGAGTTAGCCAAATTGGTCAAAGAATAGATGGCAGAGAGTAGGTCCATCAGAGAAGAAACTAGATCCCTAAAGAGGGAGATGGAGAAGTTGAAAGGTAAGATGGGTAGAGAAACCCAAGAAGACTTTGAGGTAGGAGAGAATGAGAATGATGGAGAAGATCCTTGGAGGAATAGGCCTGGAATAGATGGTGATCGGAGAGTGTTCCTAGAAGTCCTTGAGAAGATGGGGAGAAGGGACACCAAGGTAGACATCCCTACCTTTTGTGGCAAACTTGATCTAGAAGATTGTGTGGACTGGATAGAAGCCTTGGACAATCACTTTTATTGTGAAAGTGTAACAAAGGGCCAAAAGGTGAAGTTGGTCAAGTCTAAAATGAAGGGCCCTGCCCTTAGTTGGTGGAACTACCTTAAGAATGAGAGGGTAGATGAAGGAAAGAACCTGATAGCAACTTGGAAGAGGATGAAGTCTGAGATTCAGAGATAGTTCATACTGGAGGACTATGAGGTCATAGTGCACAAGAATTTGCAAATTCTTAGGCAAAAAGATTTAGATGTGGGTACATACACAGAGGAGTTTCATAAAATCTCTCTAAGGGCCAAGGTGATTGAGAGTGAAAAGTAGAAGCTAGCAAGATACTTGAATGGACTCAAGTATACTATTCAGGATGAACTAACCCAGTTCAATCCTAAATCAATGCACTCTTGTTTCCAAATGGAACTAAAGATTGAAGATAGGCAAAGAAGGAAGGGTGACTCTCAAAACAAAACTAGGGGATCCAACAATGGAGGTAGAGGAAAGTTTAATGGGAGAGGATCCTTCACTAGGTCCCAAGGGGAATCTAGCAAGCAAGAAAGCCAAGAAGGTGAAGCCAGTCCTAGAGGAGGCTATAGAGGAAGGAGTAATGGAAGAGGGAGATTAGGAGGAAGAACTCTAGGGGTATTCACAGGAAGGTGTTTCAATTATAATCAGACATGACACCAAGCTTCTAAATGCCCTGACAAAGTGGGAAACAATCATCAAGGAGGACACAGGAGGGTGCACCTAGCCCAAGAAGATGATGTGCAAAGTGTGCAAGGAGCAAGAGGATTTGCATACCCTGAGCAAGGGGAGTTCCTAATGTTCAATAGGACCTTATTGAAGAGTCCTCCAACCAAGGAGCCAACACAAAGGAAGACACTATTCAGGACCACATTCAAGGTGAAAGGTAAAGTTTGTAAAGTTATAGTAGATTCTGGATCAACTGATAATCTAGCTTCTATTTCCATGGTAGATAAACTTGGATTGAAAAAGATACCTCATCCTAACCCATACAAAGTGTCATGGTTGAACAAAGAGAAACAAGATTTGGTGAATGAGTAGGTGCAAGTGGAGTTTAGAATAGGAGACTACCATGATAGCATCTTGTGTGATGTGACTGATATGGATGCCTATCACCTATTACTAGGGAGGATTTGGCATTATGATGTAGAAGCACATCATGATGGGAAGACCAATGTCTATGAGATCTCCAAAGGTGGAAGGAAGTTCACCAGGAGAACCTTGCCAGATGATGTAAAGGAGACTGCTCAAGCCAGCAGTATGCTAGTTGTAGGAGAGAAGGAGTTCATGAAGATTATCAAAAGGAAGGACACTCCATGCTATGCTATAGTGGTGAGACCACAAGAAGAGAGAAAGGTCTGGAGTATAGAGAAGGAGGAGGAACCATGGAGGATAGTGGGACCCAAGGAAGTGCAAGAGTTGATAGGGAGGTATAAGGGTGTGATTGTAGATGAAAAAATAGAGACCCTACCACCTATTAGAGATGTAAGTCATTGTATTGACTTCATGCCTAGTTCCACACTCCCAAACAAGGTAGCATACAAGCTCACACCTAGTCAGAATGAAGAGTTGGCTAGGCAGATTGAAGAACTCTTGAGCAAAGGGTTTATAAGGAGTATTAGTCCTTGTGCAGTGCCAGCCCTGCTAGCCCCAAAGGAGGGTACATGGAGGTTAATTACTGACTCCTGGGCTATAAACAAAATCACTATAAGATATCAGTTTCCTATACCAAGAATGGAGGATTTGATGGATTGCCTAAGAGGGGAAAAGTATTATTCCAAGATGGATTTGAAGAGTGGTTACCACCAAATCAGGGTGAGGGAAGGACATGAGTGGAAGACATCATTTAAGACCAATGAGGGACTTTTTGAGTGGATGGTGATGCCCTTTGGTCTCTCAAATGCTCCAAGCACCTTCATGAGGCTCATGAATGAGGTGCTCAAACCATTCATTAACCACTTTGTTGTAGTCTACTTAGATGACATTCTCATCTATAGCAAGAGAAAGGGAGAACACTTAGACCATTTGGAACATGTATTGAAGAGGTAGTTAGACGAAAAGTTAAGAATCAACCTAGACAAGTGTGTCTTCTTGCAGGAGGAGTTGATCTTCTTAGGATTTTTTTATCTCCAAAGGAAACCTTAAAATGGATCCATCAAAAGTGGATGCCATATTGGATTGGCCTACACCTAGAATAGCAAGTGAGGTCAAAAGGTTTCATGGCTTAGCAAGTGTCTATAGGAAGTTTATTAGAGGTTTCAAAAATGTTAGTGCTCCCATGATAGACACCATTAAGGGAGGCAGGAAATGTCAATTTGTGTGAACTCAAGAAGCTGGTAGAGCTTTTGATTTTTTGAAGAGGAAGGTGGTAGAACAACCTATCCTAGTGAGTTTGTGTGGACTCTACACTCCTTTTCCTATTCCCAATAGGCCTTGGGATGATGTTAGTTTAGACTTTGTACTTGGACTTCCTAAGACCAAACATGGGTATGACAGTGTGTGTGTGGTAGTGGACAGGTTCTCTAAGATAGCACACTTCTTGCCATGTGAGACTAGTCATGATGCCTCACATATTGCAGGGATCTTCTTCAAAGAGATCATTAGACTGCATGGATTGCCTTTATCCATAGTCTCTGATAGGGATCCCAAGTTCCTTGGTCACTTGTGGAGGACCTTGTGGAATAAGCTTGGGACAGACTTGGCATTCTCATCTACATACCATCCCCAATCAGATGGTCAGATCAAAGTGGTTAACAGGTCTCTGGGTAACCTTTTGAGGTGCCTAACCAAGGAGCATGGCTAAACTTAGGATTCAGTCATTGCTCAAGCAGAGTTTTCTTATAATGACTCTATGAATAGGAGCATAAGTCAAAGACCATTCTAGATTGTCTATGGCACTCACCCAAGGGGAGTGATGGAGTTAAAAGACATTAAATAGAGAGGAATAGTGCTCAAGCTAGTGACTTTGCAGAGGTCATGAGGGATGTCCATAAGGAAGTGAGAAGAAGGTTTGCGAAGGTGACAATGAAGTGCAAAGAAGTTATAGACACCAAGAGAAGAGATCTTCAATTCTCAGTGGGAGACTTAGTGATGGTCCATCTGAAGAAGGAAAGACTTCCCAAGGGAAAGTATAGAAACTTAATGATGAAGAAGATAGGTCCTATTAAAATTTTGCAGAAGTGTGGTCAGAATGCTTACAAGGTTGAGTTACTTGCAGACATTGGGCTCTCAAACACCTTTAACATCTCTAATTTGTATGTCTACAAGGGATTTGAAGTGAAGGATTCTACTGAAGACACAATGCCCAAGGATGATCATGAGACCATCAAGACTCTTCCTAAAACCCAAGCACCTGAGATTGAATATGTTCTAGATAAGAGGGAAGGAAAGACAACCATAAGGTAGGTATACTTGGAATATCACATCAAGTGGAGGGACAAGCCAGTAGAGGACACTAGTTGCATGACTAAAGTAGCAATCAAGAAGTTGGGGTACCAGGTGTCCACTCTACCAACTCGAGACTTGAGTTTTATTGGCCTAGGGTGTATGGTGCAGGGCACTAGGCACTCCAAGACACTTCAATGAAGGCATGGGTGACAGGAAATGGTAGCATAGGGGATATGATTCATTTGGGATCCTAAGTTGTAGTAAAGACCAAGTGTAAGCTCAATTGGCACTATGGTCATCATATAAACCAAGTGGCTCAATTGGAACAAATGGTAAAAAATGCTTAGATTAGTTGATTTTTGATAGGTTTTGCTAGTTTAGGCTTCATATGGATAGATTAAGTCCATTTAGACCTTGTTTGGGTCTAGTTAGAGCCTAAGGGCAAGATTTGCAAAAGTTGTAATGCAACTTTCAAAATTTGCTTGACAACTTTTCAAAAGTTGCTCACAAATTGAAAATCGGTTAAGAACACCTGATTAGGTGGTTCTAACCATTAGGATGGATTTAAAATCCATGAAGTATGATCGACCAAGAGGTTAGATCACATTGTAATTGGAGGCTTGAAGTTTTGGAATGAAAAACCTTGAATTTCTAGAACTCTGAGTGATACCAGTGGATTGTACAACTTTGTATGGTCTAGGAATGATTACACAATTACTATTTTGTCAAGTAACTTGTATTGAGGAGTGAATGCTTTTGGTTTGAAGTCATTTTCAGGTGTGTATCAAAATTTATCCCCATTTTAGTCTGGGTGACCCTAAACAACCTTGATTTCTAGGGACTTGGAGAAATGTTGTCCTAACTTGCAATTCCACTAATGGATCCTCATGAAACTGAGGGGAATGCAAGTTAGGAGTGTCATCTCTGTGATTACAGAGGCTAGAGGTGTGGTGTGCAGGGTTAATGCCTTTTCAAGCCAGCCTTAGGTCAAATATCTCTGTGTTTGACTAGGTTTGGAATAGTCATTGTTGGAGACCCATATGGCTCTATAAGTTGTTGGTTTTTGTCTAATTAGGTGTGATAAGGATTTCCAATAGGTTTGAGGGTCTTGGGAACCCATTCTAATCATTCTTCATCAAAGCCCTAGTCTAACCTAATCTATTAGGCCTAGGTGCTTGGTGAGGGTTTGGAGGTGCTGGATCAGCACTAACCTGAATGCTCTTGGGGTCTTTTGGGGGGTCCAAAAGGGTATTTGGATCAGTGATTTATTCCTTAGGGTGTTAAGGGATTTTGGTAATTAAAGGAAAAAAATAGGGTTTAGAAGGCTACAAGGATTGTAGGCCTAAAGAGAAAAATTGGTGTTGTGGGTTTGTGGGATTCAAATTGATTGTGGATCCTAACTTGTTTGGGTCATCAAAGGTTGTCTCCTCTCATTGAAATAGGTGGGTTGAAGTTATAAGGGATAGTACCTTATTGGGCTCATTGATTAAGTGTACCCGGGTGGGGGTTAAGGATCTAGTTTGGTCCCTAGAATCCATTGTTGAGTGGATTTGGTAAAGTGAAGACCATAATTTGGTCATTGGTAGCAGTGCTCTGCATCACTCTCTCTCATCACCCTATCATGTCTCTCTCTCTCTCTCTCTCTCTCTCTCCTCCTAATCTCTCCCTTTCCCCTTCTCTATCTCTCCTTCACCTTCTGTCCTACTCTCTCTCTCTCTCTCCACCTTCATACCCTCTATGTTTTTTTATTATAATTCTCTTTCACCCCCTCTCTCTCTCTCACACACATTTTCTCTTCCACCTTCCTACCCTCTATATTTTCCCTTATTACCTTCTTTCACCCCCCCTCTCTCTCTCACTCTCTCTCTCTCCACCTTCGTACCATCTATATTTTTTCTTATTACCCTCTTTCACCCCCTCTCTCTCTCACAAATTTTCTCTCTCCCACCTTCCTACCCACTATATTTTCCCTTATTACCTTCTTTTATCTCTCTCTCTCTCTCTCTCTCTCTCTCTCTCTCTCTCTCCTCCATACCTTCTATATTTTCCCTTGTTACCCACTTTCACCCCCTCTCTCTCTGAAACATTTTCTCTCTCCCACCTTCCTACCCTCTATATTTTCCCTTATTAAATTCTTTCACCCTCTCTCTCTCTCTCTCTCCACCTTTGTACCCTCTATATTATTATTATTATTATTATCTTTCACCATCTCTCTCTCCCACCTTCCTACCCTCTATATTTTCCCTTATTACCTTCTTTCAACCCCCCCCGCTCTCTCTCTCTCTCTCTCTCTCTTTCTCTTTCTCTCCTCCATACCTTATATATTTTCCCTTATTACCCTCTTTCACCCCCTCCCTCTCAAACATTTTGTCTCTCCCACCTTCCTACCCTATATATTTTCCCTTATTAATCTCTCTCTCTCTCTCCTCCTTCACACCTTCTATATTTTCCCTTATTACCCACTTTCAGCCCCTCTCTCTCTCAAAATTTTTCTCTCCCACCTTCCTACCCTCTATATTTTCCCTTATTAAATTCTTTCACCCTCTCTCCCTCTCTCTCCACCTTCGTACCCTCTATATTATTATTATTATTATTCTCTTTCACCACCTCTCTCTCTCTCACATTTTCTCTCTCCCACCTTCCTACCCTCTATATTTTCCCTTATTACCTTCTTTCACCCCCTCTCTCTCTCAACCTCTCTCTCCTCATCTCTCTCACCTTCACAAATTCTCTCTCTCTCTCTCTCTCTCTCTCTCTCTCTCTCTCTCTCTCTCTCTCTCTCTCCCCCCCTCCTCCTTCATACCTTCTATATTTTCCCTTATTACCCTTTTTCACCCCCTCTCTCTCAAACATTTTCTCTCTCCCACCTTCCTATCCTCTATATTTCCTTTATTAAATTCTTTCACCCTCTCTCTCTCTCTCTGTCTCTCTCCACCTTTGTACCCTCTATATTTTTATTATTATTATTCTCTTTCACAACCTCTCTCTCTCTCTCACATTTTCTCTCTCCCACCTTCCTTCCCTCTATATTTTCCCTTGTTACCTTTTTTCACCCCCCCTCTCTCTCTCTCTCACCCTCTCTCTCCCCCTTCTCTCTCTCACATACAAAAATTCTCTCTCTCTCACACACACACACACACACACACCACAAATTTTCTCTCAACTCTCTCTCTGTCTGTCTTTGTCTCTCTCACCTTCACAAATTCTCTCTTTCTCTTTCTCTCTCTCTCTCTCTCTCTCTCTTTGTCTGTCTCTCTCCGCTTCTCTATCTCTCCTTTTGCCTCTCTCTCTCTCTCTCTCTCTCTCTCTCTCTCCCCCTTTCCCCTCTCTCTCTCTCCACCTTCGTACTCTCTATATTTTCCCTTATTACCTTATTTCACCCTCTCTTTCTTTTTGATGCATAGAGGATGGACAATTCATTCAAATCTGCATATCTTTATAAACTTTCTTAATTCAACATTAAAATATTCTTAATGTCCACACATCTCATTTCTCTTTAGTGAATTGAAGACTTATAATCTTAGCATTATTCACAAGACAATAATTTTAACTTAAGGTAATAGTACCGACTTAAGAATGCTTTCCTTGATAAATCACTAAACAATTGCACCAAACAACTGATTTATACCCACTGGTTCTTCGCACCTTCGTGGTCTGAGATTATAAACAATCACCTTGCAGGTCTATTGAATCATGGGCCGATACCTTCCTTTAATTCCAAAATACTAATCATAAGTATCTTCAAGTATCATTTGGGAATGATCCTCAGTTTCACTCCTTGCTATAACACGGTGCTCACGAGTTGTTTGACTATCCCATTATCCGGAATGGATCTACCATTGTTTTACCATTGCTAGGCTGAGTTCATCAAAGGCCGATCTCACATATAGTGACTCCTTGTCTATTGTCACTCCCCTCTTTAACTATCTGGTGGCAGATTCAATCCATCAACATGTCGATATAAGGATTTCCCACTAGTATAAATTTCGTGTCACGGTTTTTGGAAAAAACTATTATAAAGTTAAACTCATTCAAAAGTCCAACACTTGGGTTTTAGTAAACTGTTAACTTCCTCAATAAAATCTCGAGACCACGAATTAACTTATATCAACAAAACAGAGAGAACTTCAAACTAAATAACACAACTGGTTCCATGAACCATTTGTCAAGAGATAACATTAACATTTGAAATAATTACCACTTTGCCAACATTAGACTATTAATATCCCAAATCGGGACTGTCACCCAAAACAGACATATAATAAAATAGAGTATTTAAGAGATTAATAATTGATCCTTACGAACAGCAAATAGAATAGATTCTATTTGTAACATTCTTTTGAACATTACTAAATCTATTTTCCATTTATCGATATCCGACAATAATTTAAGAACTGAGAAAGATAACAAGAAAGTAAGAATTGTTAGGATTAACAAGGCAGAAATAACAATTATGTGCAAATATAACTAATATCAGAAAATAATAAACCACATAGAAGAGAACACAAGACACAAAGATTTAACATGGTTCACCCAATCCCTGGGCTACATCCACCAACAACGAGTCCAATATTATTATTATCCAGTGATTACAACCTGATTACAATCCGTAATCCATTACAGCTCAATTCCGCCGCAAGTACTAAAATCATACATACAAAAAATCCCTAACCCGAAGCCATATTATACAATATTTTTGCCGCTTTAGGGTTAGAATGAATTATAACATGTCAGCCCAAATAACCGAAAAGTAGTCGGCCTCAAAAAAATCATTCTGTACTAACAAAAACCCCGGCGAGGTTAGGAGGAAAAGTGTATAATACTTTCCTGATTAGTCACCACAAGCTAACAAGAACCCAAAGTTCTTGGAAGAAAATTCAATCACTTCTTTATTATTCTATCTTCCATTACATTGTTTCTTCCTCATTCATTGATCCTCAATCATTCTATTCTACGCTAGTCAACTGACTATTATCGGGTTCTCAATTGCATAAGTAGAGAACTTCCCAAAACTGAATACTAATAACTAACCAACTAATCCCGTAACCAACTTCCTAACTTACGAATGATTCTAACGGCTCTCCATGACCGATTAGAAAAGTATATTAGCTAAACTAGTAATGGATCATGGAGTTGACAAAAAAGTTGTCAACTTCACGATGATACAAAACATTTATTATATCAAAGCACCTAATTATACCTGACTGAATACATTATTAAAATAACCATTTAAAACTAAGACTTAACCCAACCATAACATTATTAAAAATAACCATTGAAAATGCATGTAGAATCCCATATATTTGAAATGATTGGAGTTTCAGGATGCGCCTCCATCATGCTCCTCAGGACAAAATAATTCAAGTCCCTTTGAATCATCCTTCTTTCGAGTCTTCCAGTTCAAGTGCATCATTCAGTGAACCCTTGAAATGATAGTTGCCAAAATCAAATCTTCAAAGTACAAGGCCAACTCATAGGCATCAACAATGAGATGCTTCACCATACATGTGTCCTGGACACTTGCATAAAATAAAACCAACATTTCTCCTCTAGGAATTTGAATATTGGATTGATCAAGGCATCAAAACTCCATCTCCATATCCAGTAATGGAAAAAAATTCTTCATTGTGAACTGCTGCCATACTATCCTCCATGCTCACCAATCCGAATGTCTTTTCATGTGAGACAATATCATCTACCATTTGATCATTGTAAACCATGTGACTATCCTCAAGCTTTTCCATAATCAAATCACTGCTACCCAAATCAACAATTGCTTCAGCACCTTTATTTTCAACTAGAACCTTCTCAACACAAGGCTCATCTCCAACTGTCTGCTCTACACCAGCATCGGTTTTCTCCTCTTTTCCTACCAATGGACAACTCTTCACCTTCATTTTTGTTTCTTCATATGCTATTTGGGCTTCAATCAAGTCAAATATGGCTTGATCTCTTTTGTTCATCATGTCTAACTTCATCTCATATGTTGTTAAGTCATCTTCAATTTTCTATCTTCTTGCTTCTTGTTTGCTTTTGTTTTCTTCTTTTCTCTTTTCCAATTCTTCTTTCTTTTTCTTTTTCTCTTATGCTTCCTCATAGGCAATCCAGGCATCCAATTTGAATAACAACTGGCCATCTCTTCCTTTCCTTCCATTGAAAATAATGTAACTTGTTACAAATCTTGCACTTCTGAATGCTTGTGAAGGACTCAAACCCAATTGACCAAGTTGGATTTGGTTTCCCCCAAAATCATTCACAAATGGATACACAACACCAAGAAAAATTCTAGAAATTTATCTGGAAAAACTTGTCAAAAGCATAATCAAGAATCAAACATAATCTGACACCGCTAGGTCCTGGTGTGATTTTCCCCTTTCACACGCTCAAGAGCTTCCTGCTCTGATACTAATTGATGCAAAGAGGATGGAGAATCCATTCAAATATGCATATCTTTATAAACTTTCTTAATTCAACATCAAAATATTCTTAATGTCCACACATCTCATTTCTCTTTAGTGAATTGAAGACTTCAAATCTTGGCATTATTCACAAGACAATAATTTGAACTTAAGGTAACATTACCAACTTAAGAATGCTCTCCTTGATAAATCACTAAACAATTGCACCAAACAACTGATTTATACTCACTAGTTCTTCGCACCTTTGTCGGCTGATATTGTAAACAATCACCTTGCGGGTTTGTTGAATCATGAGCCGACACCTTTCTTTAATTCCAAAATACTGAGCATAAGTATCTTCAACTATCCTTTGGGAATGATCCTCAGTTTCACTCCTTGCTATAACACGGTGCTCACGAGTTGTTTGACTATCCCGTTATTTGGAACAAATCTACCACTATTTTACCATTGCTAGGCCAAGTTCATCAAAGGCCGATCTCACATATAGTGACTCCTTGGCTATCATCACTCCCCTCTTTAACTATCTAGTGGAAAATTCAATCCATCAACATGTTGATATAAAGATTCGCCACCAATATGAATTTCGTGTCACGGTTTTTGGCAAAAACTATTATAAACTTAAACTCATTCAAAAGTTCAACACTCAGATTTCAATAAACTGTTAACTTGCTCAATAAAATCCCGAGACCATGAATTAACTTATATAAAAAAAATAGAGAGAACTTCGAACTGAATAACACAACTTGTTTCATGAACCGTTTGTCAAGAGATAACATTAACATTTGAAATAATTACCACTTTGCCAACATAAGACTATTAGTATCCCAAATCGGGACTGTCACCCAAAACCGATATATAATAAAACAAAGTATTTAAGAGATTAATAACCAATCCTTATGAACAACAAATAGAATAGATTCTAGTTGTAACATTCTTCCAAACATTACTAAATCTATTTTCCATTTATTGAAATCCAACAACAATTTAAGAACTAAGAAAGATAACAAGAAAGTAAGAACCCGAAGTTCTTGGAAGAAAATTCAATCACTTCTTTATTATTCTTTCTTCCATTACATTATTATAAATAACCATTGAAAATGCATGTAGAATCTTAGATATCTAAAATGATTGGAGTTCTGGGATGCGCCTACATCACTCTCTCTCCCCCTTATTACCTTCTTTCAACCTCTTTCTCTCTCTCTCTCTCCACCTTCTCACCCTCTATATTTTCCCTTATTACCTCTCTGTCTCTCTCTCTGTCTCTCTCTGTCCCTCTCTCTCTACTAGAAAGAAAGTAAGGTGTAATATTTAAACTAAAAGGAAGTCACATAAAATATAGATTATGAGTGTGAAGTCTCACAATAGATACAATTTATAAAGGGTGAAATGAAGATGATAGAAATCTGGAAGATATTTTGTTGACATTGCTTAAAATATAAGATTAAGAGCATCTAAATGAAGAATTGAATATAAGATTTTAAAAACCAATTAATATTTCACATAGAATCCATAAAAAGAATATATAAAATATTATTACAAGCTTAACATAAGATCATTTACAACCACAAAAGGAATGACTCAAAGTTCATTAAAAATTTCTAGCATTCAAATATTTACAGAAGAAAGTATCTTCACTTATCTTTTAACAAATATTTTGTATTTGTGGGAAGAAAAAAAATAACCCTAATAAAAAATCTAGAATTAGAAAACAAAAAACTAGTTCTCCTAAAAGATCTCATTTTGTTTCTCCACTCTACCCTATATACAATTACAAATGAAACAATTTTGTGTTCCCTAAAAAGGAAAATAAAATAAAAAATATATTTTTTCTCTTCTATGATAAGAATAAAGTTTGCTTTATAGTTTCAATAAGACCTCAAAAAATGACTTTATTTTGAACCTCCTTTTTATTCACTACTTCTCATTGGCTAGAAACTTTGTTTAAGGAGTCATTTTCACCTTGCAATTTCTAAATTTGATCACTATTGGTGTTATAACTTTCCCATTTGAAACTATAATATTGTTGGTGTAATTAAGTATTCACTAATTACACTTTACTTAAGTTTACTTAGGATAATGCATTTGCATAATTAGTTGTCTTTGAGACACCTAGGAGTTTGCATTTCATTTTAGCACATGGTTAGGAGAATTTCCACTTTAGGTGTGATAGTTTTCATTAGATAGCTCTTTATGTGTGAGATCCACCTTTAGTGCTTTTATCACATTATCATCCTCTCATTGTTGCACATGTCGCACATACTTTGATGTACAATGGAGGATGATCCACCTTTGCTGGACATGTGATTCCACCTTGTGTGGGTGATATCTTATCATCTCCTTATCATGTAGTCTTATTGCATTGTCTATATATTTGGACACTCCTACTTTGTAAATCAATTCAGTTGGCTATAATCAATTATTTGATCATTTTGCCTATCTCTCTTGTGCTATCTCTTGAGCTTCTAGATCTTGGTTTCTATTCTTTTCCTTAGGAAAATTCTTATATGGTATCAGAGCGATATCAAAATTCTTACATGGTATTAGAGCCAAAGGAGTCTTCATTGTATAACCTATTTTGAGAGAATTTTATTGTAGGTCAAAATTGGAGCTTGCTGGTGCAAATCAGAGGTTGACATCACATTGAGGAGGTCCAAAAACCCCTGAATTGAATTTTGTTTCATCCAAATCGGATATCTGAAGCAAAATCTAGAGCCATTTGAATTTTCAAGGTTCGGCGGCGGCAATTCAAAAAAATAAATTTCAGAGGCGATTTTCAAACAACAATATCTCAGTCATCCGGACTCCTTTTTCAGAGCAATTGTTTTTGTTTTGTGGTAGAATTTCACAATCTACACAATGGTACAGGTGATTTCTGATCTCTATTTCTAATATTTTCTGCAAATTGCAAATTCTGATTTTTACAACTTTAGAGGCTTTGTTCGGGCTCATATGCACACATTTTCAAGTGATATTTTTTTTGAAAGTTCATGATTTTTTGTCTACTTTCTAGATCTGGTATCGGTTTGGAAAAATTTTGAGTAGACATAGTACTTTCAAAATTTGGTCTATTTTGGCCTATTTTTGGCACTTGTAATTTGTTAGATCCTTGAGAGATCTTGTGTATTATTTGTTTGAGTCTACTATAGCTTCATATTTTATGTTGTAATCATCAAAATTAGAAGTCCACTTTGATTCATTTTGGCAAGTGGCAATTGTACATGCACTATATATAAAGTGCCAAAATCATCTATTTTAGGGGGTTCTTTGGCTCATTGCATTTTGGGGGGTGCATTATTTTTTTGATCTCATTGTTTTATATGAGAAGTACATCATGGATGGTTTCATTAAGTTGACAAGATGGAACTATAAGCAATTGAGTGAATTGGTTCTTGCTCATCTTAGTGAGCATAACCTATTGCCCTATTTGTATGAGGATAGACCTAAAAATCTTTCTTTCAATTGTGACTCTTACTCAGAAGTTGTTAAGGTTATCTATTTGAATATGGATATGGATGTTATGGATTCCCTTGATGACTATGATGATGAGACATAAAATATTCCTGGTCTTTGGACTGTTCTTTGGGAATTGTATGGAGATCCACATATTCCTCCACTTCCAAAACGTCTAGAACCTCCAGTTGCAGCTCCTTCTCCTCCTTCCGAGATCACATCTCTTGATGATGCATGTCTTCCTATAGCCATTGACTCTTGTGATTCAGTGCGGCAAGATATTCCTTGTCTTCTAGACTTTGTTCCATGGGATGACTACCTGACAAACATTGCAGGTTTGTTTGTCGAGTCCTACATTTCAGATTTGGGAGACTTCATTGACAACATTCATCTTCTCTTTGTTGAGGATGATCCTTCTTCAGGTGTTGTGAGGGAGCATGTTGACCCTCATCTTCATTCTCCACTTGATCCTTCTTTCAAGATTGACATGATTGTGGATTCTTTGATACAAAATTTGGAGGAGGTCTCTTTAACTTCAGAGAAGACATTTGAGTCTTTGGAGATTGGTTTTCATGAGTCTCAAACTTCACTTGAGATGTCACATTGCATGGTTCAGGTTGACCATACTCATGTGTTGGAGATTCCTATTCAGTTTCCTAAGACATCATACATTTTGAAGATTCTTCCTAGAGATTGGGGAGGATTCATTGATACACCTATGGACTTGTTTCTTCCTAAGGGGAGGAGCATTATTTAGTTTTCTTGGTGTAGTCTCTACATTGATCTAGGTGCATCTATCATGGGTGTACATTCTACATTGAGGGCGGGCTTTCTTGCTTCTCTTCCTACTTCATTTGAGGAGGCATCTTTGTCTTTAGAGTTTGATCCAAATTCTTATGTGGATCAGTTATCATAGGTTCCTTGTTTGTCACCTTCTATTGGGCTTTCTCCTGATTGGTTCGTGGCATCTTCATCAACCAAGGACATGGAGACACTTGGGCATACTTCAAAGACATCATACTTTATTTGGATTCCCCTTCCTAATTCATATCCAAAATGGGAAGCCTTCCTACATCTATACTTGGTGTATCTTCTTCCTAAGAGGAGAAATGTTGTTTGTAGGCATTGGACTATGTTTTGTCTTCAAACACTTACCATCCTTGGAGGAGATTACTCATTATGGGGGGGATATCATGTCTCCTTGTTTCCTTCTTTTGGGGGGATTTTTTATTGTATATGCATGATGTATATCATAATTGGGGGGTCTTGATTACTCCATCCATGCATGCATCTTGTATTCATCTCTCTTTTTGGGGGAGGGTTTTTCCCATGAGGTTTCCCCTCTTTCTCCACTTTATGAGAGATTGCATTATCTATTGCTCTTGCAGTTTGTACATGGGTACCTAACATGGCCTAGTAGCTGGGACCCATCTTGCATTGTGAGCTTAAGTGCATTCCCCTAAGTTGCACTTAAGGGGGGGTGTTGGTGTAATTAAGTATTCACTAATTACACTTTACTTAAGTTTACTTAGGATAATGCATTTGCACGATTAGTTGTCTTTGAGACACCAAGGAGTTTGCATTTCATTTTAGCACATGGTTAGGAGAATTTCCACTTTAGGTGTGATAGTTGTCATCACATACCTCTTTGTGTGTGAGATCCACCTTTAGTGCTTTTATCACATTATCATCCTTTCATTGTTGCACATGTCACACATACTTTGATGTACAATGGAGGATGATCCACCTTTGGTGGACATGTGATTCCACCTTGTGTGGGTGATATCTCATCATCTCCTTATCATGTAGTCTTATTGCATTGCCTATATATTTGGGCACTCCTACTTTGTAAATAAATTAAATTGCCTATAATAAATTATTTGATCATTTTGCCTATCTCTCTTGTGCTATCTCTTGAGCTTCTAGATCTTGGTTTCTATTCTTTTCTTTAGGCAAATTCTTATATGGTATCAGAGCGATATCAAAATTCTTACACATATTATAGAGAAGTATCTTCCATGTCGATAATATTTCACCAATTTTTAAAAATATTTCCATCCATGGTATCTTTCTTAAATGATTTATCTAAAATTAAAACTTTGAAAATTTTCTTCACCACACCAATCTTAGCTAAGTCAGTTTCATTTTCACCTAGAATATTAGCATCTATGAAAAGACAATTTGATTAATTATCCATTGAAATTGAAACATCAATTTAAATCAGCTTTTTGTACTTGTTTAATGCTTGTTTAATCACAAAAAATTTACATTTTATTCCTTTCAACAACTTGATGGTTTCATTTTGTTGATAATTTCTTTAGCAATTATGAAGCTCACACAATCTATCACTTGTTTAGTGACAAGAGTCCTCTCATTTCCCTCCAAGAAGGTTGTGAGGCTAAATAGTGTAGTAGAAGCCTACATGAGTTTTGAAGAAGTCCATTAAGGGGTTAAAAAAGGCTAAAACTACATAATCCCTATTGGAAGTTTCTAAAGGGGTAACATCTATAACCACAACATTATCCACCAACAAGGAGGAAGGAACCTTGTTCTCCAAAGGGGAAGAGACAAGGAAAATCGTAATCTAATGAGGGAATTACACCACCAAGCAGTACAGTGTACTTTCCTACAAGGACAAAGAAATCGAAAGCAAGATGTCTATTAGCAAAGTATTGTCACTATCAAAATGATAGAATCTCATAATTGAGTGGTTGAATCCACTCTCATTCTCAACCATCAAGATGACCTCTCCATGAAGAGGCTTAGAGATGTTGTGTTCATCAAAATATGGACACAAGTAGAGTGAATAATATTGGATGTGGTTGAATCCATTTTTAATGAATGAACAATAGCATTACCAATATCCTCAATGAAAATATCATCCTACAATTGAACAATAGCATCTGTGGTGAGAGACTTCAACAACCCCAAAACCCGCTTATAAAAAAATTGAAAGAGAAGGCCACAAAATATTAGATATACAGATTAAACTTCAACAAGAATTAAAAAATAAGTTTCAAGCACTTCCTTATTATAAACCATGTTAAGGGGAGTTTGAGAATAGGAATGGGGTGAACCTTTCCATACATAGAAAGGAAAGCATTCGAGGAGTTTAAATTTTCCCGTAAAACATGTGTGTATCTTTATAGGTGTTCATATTGCAGTAACAACCACAAGTCATGGAGGAAATCTCACCAATTCATACCGAATTTAGTGGTATTCAATACCTGAATGGAAACACAAGTGCACTTGTAATAAGGATGGAATTCATTAGCACAATCCAAGACATGATGACGTTAAAGAGGATATTTAGCAATACTAAAATAAACTAGGAATTGTCAAATATTTTTATATGCTACCATGATCTTGGAGTTAGAAATGGTGCCAATACATGTAGACATGTAGTAAGAAAATTTATTTTTTAGTGTGTAGCAATAGCTATGTATACACGGTGATTATCTACATGGAGACATCATGTCTGATCATGTCAACATGTTGATGTCATGGTATAGTTAAGATATAGTTATGTCATTCTTTGTATTCCATGTGTTTTTTAGACAATTAGACAATTATTATTTCATGGCGATGCATATGAGTATCTTCTCATGTGAATCTTCCAAGGTTGATGGTAAACATTCAAAGGTTGACTGAGAAAGGTACAAATATAGATTGAGACTTTACAAGAGATGTATTGTATTGAATCTTTGGACTTCAGGTACAATATAATTATGAATATCTTTTAGTTGTAGGTTTTTCTTCATTAAGATTTTCCCAATTAACATTGGTGTCTCATGTAGTCTTGTGTTTGCAAAATGTTCTATTTATTTCTATTGTTATTGTTAGATAGATTGGTTAATAATATATTTTTTTTTATCACAACCTTAGGTTCTTTTATCACAACATAGCAACAATTTGGAATAAGTGTACATAATCCCCAACAAAAAAAAAGAGTGCACAAGACTATTCATGTGTTCTAGAAGAGGGTAGTAAAACTAGTTGGAGATATCATGTCAAAGGATATAATGAAATATATTGGTGGGTTGCTCAAACACCCAAAAACGCTAGTACCTAGGGAAAAACTTAACCATATTAATGAGACATTTTCTCAGCCTATGTGTAATGCATGAGAAAGTCACACTTATATTTAGTAAAACTATAAATAGTAAGAGCTTACCAAGTGTAATGCATCAATCTTGAATTTTGTAATGAAATTCATGTTTTAAAAGGGGTTACACACTCTAACAAGCATAAAAAAAATATTGTAGTGTAATATAACTATTTGAATACTTGTTCAATTTAGTTTTTAAAAATATCATTTGACTACAGTATTATATGTGTTTTCATCAACAACATATATTTTCTATATTTTAATTATTTAGCTAATTCTTTAGAAAAGATTCATAATATCTACTATTAGAGCTCTTTCCAAGGCAAAGAGGGTAATTTTTTTTCAAATTATTTTTATAACAAAAATCTTACACAAAGTTACATGTGGCTGTTGCAAATTTCCATGTGATTACATTTTATAAGATAAGACTTGCATTTGATTGTAAAATATTTGCATGCGATTGCATACTAAAATTATAAGCTTGCATGAGGTTACATTTGGCTATAGAAGATTTGTATGTAGTTGCACACTAAGAAAAAACTTATATGAGATTAGTTATGGTTGTAGAAAAAGTTACATGTGATTGTCCATTATAACTAAAGGCTTATATGTGGCTGTAAGAAATTCGCATGTCATCACAAAGAGCTTGCATGTTGTAAGAGTGCTCTAAAAAAGTTTGTAGAATTAATAAAGTTGATTAACGATGAAACAAATCCATTTACATAGTTTCCATAAATTTAAGAGTACTTGGGTTAAATATTAACTTGATTAATAGGTAATAGTAGAATATAAAGACTTGCATGGTTAGTTTTGAAGAATAATGCAAAAATTGATATGAAGATTTCTATTGGTTAAAGTAAAAATATTATAAATTCTTAGAATGTAGTCATGGCCCTTTATAATATTGTTTAGCCCATAATAAAGCATATTCTTCTTTAATTTAATCCTTAAAATTCGAAGAATATAAGTTATCATATGATGCAAATAAAATATTATAAATCTCATTTTTGGCTTATATTATACAAATATGTATTTATTCCCGTATTTTGAAAACAAAACATATTGGACAGCTAGAATATAATTTACCAAGAATATGATATTGTGATTTATGCACATACTTTGTAAGTCATCCCACTAATTCATCAGATATGTATGGAATATTGTAGTAGTCTTTAGCAAGACTCTATGGAACCTTATCAAGTACAAGGCATCAATCTTGAACATTATAATTGAAATTTATGCCATAAAGGAGGTCACCCCTCAAAAAGACCAACCATATATTGTATTGTGATTTCACTATTGAAAAACATATATTTTTTATATTTCAATTATTTCACCAATAATTTAGAAAATGGATCATAACGAGATTTCATGAAGTAGTGTTCCTCATTATTCTGTCTTACTTGTTAACATGTCTTTTCCATTATTTATTTCTTCAATATGCTTACTTTTCATTTGTCTTCTATGCTACATAGATTGCCTCATAAGTTGTCCTAAGCCTTAAAATTGCCTTATTCGATGAAGTTGAAGACATCAAAAACCATTTAAGGTGGAAAAATATGTTAATGCCCCACGGCCATTCTATGATACTACTTACCAAGAACAAGGATGCTGGAACTTTTACAAGAAATGGTACAAAAACTAAAAACTCTCCACTGACAATCAGCAAAACCTGTATCTTTTACTTAATATTCAACCATGGTCATCCTTCTTGACTATCTTATTACAACCAATCATACTCCAAAACAATTCATCACATATCTGCCTCACATACAGATTCAATTGTCCCAACAAACACAACAGGTGTCTTATATCACTAACCAATCCAGATACCTATTGCTTAATTAAACTTGGCATTTTGAACTGCAGCCATGGAGTATTACCAATACAGGTAGTAAATAGCTGCAAAAATGGCTTTTACATATCTATTCCCTATTCAAATTAAAGAAGTCTACTCCAGGTAGGTAGCAAAAGAACACTTAAACAAAGAAAATATGGTAGCGGCAACATTTTTCTCAAATTATCTCATCTTCTTAAATACTTGCGTCCACTATCTTGTCCAAGAGCTCAAATCTTTAGGAACCAGGGCCCAGTTTCAAATTTTCTAAAACTAACTCTGGCACATGTTGGTCTTATAATTGATCGTAAAAAAATAAAATCAAATGCTAATATATGAACATGTGGGAGAAAAATGGGGGAACACTGGCTTAAAAAACTCTTGGAGCTTGTTTAGTCCGATCTCTTATTATAATGTACACACCATCATATGGTACATGATTGCTTCTTAAATTCTTCAGCAAAGTACATTTCTATTGCATTTATCCTTTTGCTCAATTTTTCGTCACGTTTCAACTTGCTTATTTCAATATTTTGGAATGTAAGATGAGATTTATTGCATAAAATGAAATCTCCAAAATATGACTTATTTAATCTTCAGACAAGAGCTCATCTAATTCTTGAACAAAATTGTCAGCAACTTTCTTTGTATGTGTTCCATCTAGCCTATTTTCTACATTAAATGTATGTTGCTCAGACAAGAACTCATCTAGATCTTCAAAAAATCATCAGAAACTTTGTTCGCATGTGTTTCATCTAGTCTATTTTCTACATAAAATGAATGTCATTGTTGATTCCAAATTTCAGCAATCCTCTCTAGATCCTCCCCAACTTTTGCTCCATTTTCTTTTGCAGCATCTAATAGTTCATCTACACCTTCCATGGTACTAGTCTCTATCAAATTACAAACATCATCTTAAAAGTTCTTCAAAAAAAACTAAGCCCAATAGATTTTGACTTTCCAAATGAACTTCAAAATGGCTTCTTATCTAAAAAGCAACGATCATTTTGAAAATATACCTTGAATAACTAACTCTATCGCCCTTGAGTACTTAGAAGCAAGTTTCCTAAGTTCATTGAGTCTTAGATCCATCCCCTGCCATTGCAAACATAAATCTTAAGGTTCATCATAAATAGTTAAAGACGCATAGTTCAGTACCTTTGTTGGAAAAGACCCAATTCTTGCACAAATTTCAGGTTTGTGCCTAATTGACAAATTAAATTATTTTTTACTTTTCTTAAAAACTACTATTTCTCTATAATAAAATTTGGCAAAAGTTTTTAATTCTTCCATAACTTTATAATATAAATTTATAACCATAGAAAAGATCTTCAAAAATCTTTGACAGCAGGCATGAATTTGATGGCACTTACAAGATTCATGTGAACATGGTTTTGTATTGAAGATGTGATAACAACCTAAATTCTGAAAAAGACAGATTAGTCAACAATTTCCCCATTTAAGAGTGCAGGAAATAAAGATGAACTTAATTACAAAAAAAATAAGTCGCTTCGTTAGTTACTTCTTGGAGGCAACTTGGAGATACGTCTGTTGCTGTTTTGCCATAGCATTAATTGTTTTGAAAACCAATTCCTCATCAACTTCAACAAAACCAAAAAGAAATATGTTTTTGGTTAGCATCATCTTTATTGTCGCAATAGCAACTCCAACACCATTCTGCTTTGCATCAATCACTAGTAAAGTTAGCTTCTCGAAGTCCTCGATATTTATATAAATTCATAAACAAACACTGCCATTAGATCAGATACAAGAAAAGAAAAGTACAAGAGTTAAACAGCTACAAAAGCTAAAAACATTTTGTACAAAACTCTCTCCAAACTGTAGCTGGATAATTAGTAAATTTTGAATCTACAGAATTAATTTTTTGAATCCAAATCGAAAATAAAAAATCAATTAAGAGCATACTTAGAGATAAATAAATTTTAAATGGTTGTTCAAACAATTGTGTTTCATAGAGACAATATAAGGTATATAATCATGCTAGTCTCTCTGAAAGTGATCCTCTAGAAACCATATGACCTGAGTACATTAGTTTCTGTCACTATTAGTGGGCCCAAAACAATGCTTCCAAACTTGTAGAGAAGATATAAACAACATTTCAGAATAAATGGAATGACACTAGTATGATAGGGAAATGTCTAAACTAAACGGATGTGTGGCATTTAATTAGATAATGAATGGATGCTTACTAATTGCGCGGTCATATAATGTCTGCATGAAGAATGCTGAATCCTTATCAGTGGGCCTAGCCTTGTGGATGAAGCAAAATTTTCTGTTGTGCCATATAATTTTCATTTGTGCAAGAGTTTTTGCTTCAATCTACAATCCAATAAGACTTTTTCTTTATAACATAGACCATAGCAACAACTCCATCCACAAAGATAAGAGATAAAAACCACCTCCGTAAATTCAGCTACAAGCTCATCAATATCCAACTTAAAAGGAGTCATATCCATGGCCAAAGTGATGAATTGTCTGGTTACCTGATAAATGATAAATCAAAAGAGTATGGCAAAATATGCTACCCAAAACCACCTTAAAGAAGCTACCAATTTCATATAATTTCTTGATGAAAAGTACACACAAGTCAGAATAAAATGAAAGAAATAAATTATGCTAATGTCTAGAGAAGACCAAATTAGGTCAGAAGGCACTAAAATGTTAGCCAGTTACAATAGGAAAGAATAATGTAAGACATTCGACTATGGAAGTAGCCAATTACAATATGAAAGAATATTAGAAGACCTTCGGCTATGGAAGTAACCCAAACCATAGTTTAAAAAATTTGCAAGTACATGCAGGACTCATGAGCACCCACCTAGAAAATCCCAAGCTAAATAATCACAAAAAAAAAATCAGTGCCAAGTTTTTAGTATAAATTGATGGAGGGTTTTCGTAAGAGTTGCCAAAAACTCATGAAGAACTCACCTAAATTGTGTTTGTTGAGATCTTAGATAGGGATAAAATGCAAAAACATGATGTCAAATGTGTTTTCTCTATATGAAAGAAAACTTTAATGAGCTATTAGGTCAACAGCTAAGGTGTGATTTGAGACTGCTACGAAGGAATTCAAGGCCGTGGTTGAGTTTTTGTGTTTCTATACTGTGCATGGTTTCAAACTTTCAAACTTCCGTTCAGACTTTCAATCTTTAGAAGTTTGCACAGACTTTCAAGGATGTACATTTCAAAATGGGAAATAAAAAATGTAAGTTAAACCTTTGAATTTTCATTTTTTTTCTTCATTGTGCTTGTCATTGTTTAAAATTTTAATGTGGGGTTGTATAGCCCATGACAATATTTTTTTCAAAATTTAGCACCTGTCAAGGGTTGTATCATAGTTGAAAAAATTTTAGACTCTACAAAACTTGGCTGGCCCAAAATTTATAAAATTTGGGACTTGACAAAAAAAAACTCCGAAAAAAATCAGCAACAATTCTGCAAATTTATTGAGCATTTTAAAATACATAATTTTTCTAAAATATTTTTCAAAAATACACATATTACTAAATTTGTTGAGCATATCACTACTTTCCATCATGTATAAATCAAAATTAGAGTTTAATACTATGTTGGCAGTATGGATATAGGAACGAGTACAAGTACGAGAACCAAGCACATTGGTATAGGGAAAAAAAATTGCACTTGGGTACGATACGTTTGGTTGTGTATATATATACAAAAAATTTAAAGACAAATACACAATTGCAAAACTAAATGCAAATGATAGTATGATACTTCATAATTGATCAATGCCAAAATGGTAGTGAAAAAGATAAATATTAAAGCAAATTGATAGTTAAATATTTAATATTTATCTTTATCAATTGGCATTTAATAGTGAGAATTTTAGTTGTCTAAGTCATAGAAGCATAAATCATTTAGGGAATAAATCGGCAAACCAAAGGAGTAGGAGTTTTTTGAAAAAATAGGGAAAAAATCAGCAAAAAATTGGGAAAAAAATCGAATTTACAAAAAAATATAATGATTCAAAGCGCTTGCACAACCTCCTCCTAATATATTTTAAACTTGGAGGACTCAGTTTTAATAGTGATATTGTTTGTATAGACTTTAATCAATCTATGATTTCAAGTAGCACCAAAACATGATGTGGGCTTTCTTATTTTTCAAAATCAAAATGAAGACTTTGCAAAATATTGCCAATAAAAGAAAATCTTCATATTCATATAACTAGAATTCATTTGTGATATTGCTATCACGATTCATCTGTGTAGTTTTAAAGTCAAACTCATTGACCCAAGTTTCATGAGTAGTAGTTTACAAGATTCCATCTCTCATGAGAATGAATGGAACACTTAGCACTCATTGCATCTAGGTGATGCTCATAGAAGTGAAGCATTGGGACTTCTCAAGAGGTTACCCATCCCAGTACTACTCAAGCACAAGCGTGCTTAACCTTGAAGTTTCCTCCAAGGTTAAGCCCACTTGCTTACAACCCCATTTGCAAAACCTTCAGCAAGTATTGTGCCTTAAAAACAATTCATTCAAAAGCCCCTTAAGCTCATCAATTGATAAGTAGAAGATATTTTCCACAACTCCAATTGTGATATTTCTATCAGGATTCATCTGTGTAGTTTTTGAGTCAAAGTCATTGACCCAAGTTTCATGAGTAAGTGGTTCACAAGAACCCATCTCTCATGAGACTAAATGGAAAGCTTAGCACTCATTGCATCTAGGTAATACTCATAGAGGTAAAGCACCAAGACTTCCTAGGAGGTCACCCATCCCAATACTACTCCAGCTCAAGCGCGCTTAACCATGAAGTTTTCTCCAAGATGAAGCCTACTTTTCTTGTAGCCCCATTTACAAAACCTTCAACAAGTATTGTATGATGTCCCCATTTTAGCAAGTTTCAAGATTATGGATAAGCTAGCTCATCATCGTGACGCTTGTGAGCTAACACTTGAATTTGAGGGTCTCTGTTCGATCGACTTGCTATTTATAATAAGTCAGGGAGTTGGTTTGTATTTTTGGCAGTGCTCAATGGTGACACCTTGGGTCAGGAAGTCTCAATTCTTCCTTAGAGCTTTGAAAATAAGAGCTTAATGGATGTTATTAATTAAGTTTGACTTAATTAAATAACTTAATGAGTTTGATGTTCTAATTGAATGGTGTGTCCAAGAAGCCTCTTTAGTGAAAGGTGTGTGCAAGATGACTCTTGGCGTGGATTGTATTGAAGAAGTTTTGCATTTAAAAGTTATTAAAAAATAATGCGTTGAAAAGTATCGAATTATCTCATTCACATTATTATGGACTCTTTTGATAAAAATTGTGAGTGAAGAGTTTGACAAGGGTTTGAATGAGGGCATCTTGCAAAAGTTGGTCGATTTTCTTCATATTTTAGTCACTTTGAATAAGTGTTTGATGCTAATGAATTGTTATTGATAATTTTCATAAGGTATGTTGTGAGATGTTTTTTTTGGTTGCCACAATCACCACACAATTGGATGACATTATTGGTTAGATAGCAGCTCAGTATTAAGGCCGCGTATGCATTATAAGAGGCTGTCATGACCTTAGAAACTCCACTCAAGAGGCAGCCTTTCATTATGAAGACCAGCATTTGGAGTTGTGGCTCATTTTGATTTAGGCCAGAGCCAACGTCCAACATACTACATCCATGACAAAGCCATAGACTCATTGTGGATTCCAATGCTTCAATTTAACTTCCAAGTTCATTATATATACATACATACATATATATGTATATGTACATATATATCTATATATCTATATCTCTATGTATGTATTTATGTATGCATGTATGTATGCATGTATGTATGTATGCATGTATGTATGTATGTATGTATGTATGCATGCATGGATGTATGTATGTATGTATGTATGCATGCATGGATGTATGTATGTATGTATGCATGCATGGATGTATGTATGTATGTATGCATGTATGTATGTATGCATGCATGTATGTATGCATGGATGTATGTATGCATGTATGCATGCATGGATGTATGGATGTAGGTATGCATGCATGGATGTATGGATGCATGACTGTATGTATGTATGTATGTATGTATGTATGTATGCATGCATGGATGTATGTATGCATGGATGTATGTATGCATGCATGTATGTATGCATGCATGGATGTATGGATGTATGTATGTATGTATGCATGCATGCATGCATGTATGTATGCATGTATGTATGCATGCATGCATGTATGTATGTATGTATGTATGTATGCATGCATGCATGTATGCATGTATGCATGTATATGCATGTATGTATGCATGCATGCATGTATGTCGATTTAAATTAGTTGTGATTCAAATTTCTTTCCTTGACTTCACTTCCATCCTAGAATCAACCCTATTTCTGAGTGATTCGTTAATTTCGTGAGTTTTTTGTAGGGTTTCTTAGATTTTTGCAATGATTTTTTACATTTTTTGCCATTTTTTAGGGATTTTAATATGATTTTAATGTGCTTTAAATGCAAAAAGGTCATTGAAAATCAGGTCAACGATTGGTCAATGATTTTTTCATGAATCGAGATTTTTTCAAGGAAAAAATCAGCAAGCTCCAGGATTCAGGATTAATAGGGATTTTTTGCAGATTTATGCTTTTATGGACTCTAAGTTCTTAATTCTGATCTCCCCTCATTGTAATCAAATTTCTTATATGACAAGAGATCCTTTTACTCAAAGACAAAATTATGTTTGCAAAAAGGAGTGGGATCTTAATATTTTCATCATGATGGAGGATACCACATTTCTCTATCATACTGAATTTTAACAATGGTAATCAAGAGTTGGTACTAATTGTCCAGGATCTTTGGTAAAAATAAAATGACAGAGTAGATCATTATAGTATAAGATCTTATTCAACATGATCAAGACAATCTTTCTTATTCTTTTTCAAGGCCAAAATCTAACGCTATAAATATGAATCAACAAAATTTTTATAGTAATTGGGTTGATCTGAGCATATTGTTTCATAACAAACACCTAGCACAACCCCCTGAGAGAGCATGGTGCATAAAGATGGAGTTTCATAAGCAAGGAATAACTTGTGAAAGCTCCCTAGATGCTATGAAAATGACCATAATACAATATTTCCCATCTTATTATGGCATTCAATGGATGAAACCTTAGTGACTTTCCGACACAAAACTCAACTAGGCATGTAAGTTCATACAAAAGAGGGAAGTTGTTCTATTGGATTATAATATGAACATATTCCTATCACATACTATAAAAGGACTCTATTGGGGAGTGAAAATATTTTTTGTTATTTTGGGAGAGGAGAAGAAATTTGCATTCATCACTATTCCAAGGAAAATAATACCATCTATAGTGTATAAGTGTAATGCTCCTATGTTCTACATTTTGATTAAGGGGGGAGAAAGGCAAGAATTGGTAAAAAACATCACATTGGTTTTTAGTATTTACACAATTGATGGCTGATCTGAAATTCACCTACTAGATTGTTTGGGTTAATAAAAATCAAATGGTAATATACGGGGTAATAAAAAACAAATGGAAGCCATACTTGTAATGTCCCCTTTCGTTAATAAACTTTAATAATAAATATAATTTATTATTAAAATTAATTATATCATTAATATCATATATTAATAGATATAATACTATATATTGCTATAAATGAATATAATAATATTATAAATATAATTTATTACAATAATAAAATAATATTAAGAAATAACAATAAAGAATAAGATATAATTATAATTGTAATTATAGTGAATATACAATTATGAATATAGTAAATGATAAGATTTATAAACAAATAAATTAATTATAATTATCACATATACATTCCATAGATTCACGCATTTAGATTTAATATATCAAATTAATTATATATTTGATATATAATTATAATATATGCATATATTGTAAAATATATATAATATAATAATATAATAAATGAATAATGATAATAATAATAATAATAATAATAATAAATAAGAACAAATTATTAAATAAATTAATAATTATAATGTAGATGTGCGTTCTACAAGACATTCCTTCCTCGCAGTCAAACACTTACATTCCAATCACTAATACTGGCTTATACGGTACAAACTCAATCAACATATATTGGAGCACAACATGTCTACGTGACGGGAAAGATTATAAATTGTGTTAAGACGACCTGATGAAATAATAATATGTTAACCAAATAGAAGTCCTTAGTATGAGTTAGAATATAATCCACGCAAGCAGACCAGATGATCAACAATTGAGTCAAAACGTATAAGTGAGCATACGCCGTGTCATTGTTATTCATAGGAAAGAAATCAACGTTCAGCAATTAGGGAATGGCGTCATGGTGTACGATTAGGAGAAAACAACAATTACGTCAAAACTATCCTTAATTAGAAATGATACTATCATTTGAAAAAAATATGTCGTTTGAGGATTAATAGATGTGACTCTCACACAATGCTCATCGGGGAGTATTTAAAGGAAGGACTTTTCTGATTTTGGAAGGATCTCATCAAGTAATGACTGGACTGGCGTAAATTAGGGGCAGAAGTCTAAACGCATATTAAAGACATCACCATTGCTGCGAGCATATATTGTGGATCTCAGTTACGTCTGTATTGTTATTGCCAATAACATAATTCCATATTAGAAATAAAACTATTTTACTGAAGAATCGGCACAGATCACTAATTTCAAGAGTTGAAAGATCATGTTTGAGATAGATATTGATTGATATAAGCAGTCCTTCCAGCCATTCATTGGATACATTTAAGGACGAATTTAGAGACAACAATCTAATTACTCAAAAAGAGGAGACGTACAGATCTATGGAGGGAGTAAGTATAATATCAATTCCAATGTATATGTGAAGAATTAAAATCTATATTTGACCGCTAACATATATGAAGGAAAATATATAAAATCATTGGATACAAAATAAGTCATTCATAATGGTCAGAGACCACTAAGAGTTGATACTCAATAACAACATTTTATATTCTATTAAGGATAAGGAATCCTTAGATCACCTATGATACAGATCTATATATGAACTAGACCAATTTTTACATATGTTATTGTTCGAATCAGAGATAGGAAGATAATATTACGCATAATCTCTATCATAGCAACATCAAAATATTATGAATTGGTAGTTATAGACATTAGTCCCAACAGGGGACATTACAATACTTCACACTAATTTGATCATGAATAACCAATATCATGACACTGAAAAAGAAGGCATAGTGACACCAAGAAAAATTAGGGAAAGTGAATAAGATTTTATCATACAAAGTAAAGGAACCATGAAAAGCACCATTGCAGATCTAAAGAATGAGCTTATTCCATAAAGAGTATTGAGTGAAAATGATGAGAAGTTATGCATTCAAGAAAAAGATGAAAAGATGAAGGAATGCAACAATATGATTGAGAAATTAACAGCAAAAGATGAATAAAGATGGATGCTCATGGGATGCTTGTAAAACAGATATGCATGAAGAAATGTACACAAAGCTAAGACCAGAACAAAATGACTTGGAAAACACATTGAAAGAGTGTAAGGATATAAGTAAGGAAGTACAAGAAAAAATGATTGAAAATGACATTTTGTTTGATGCTTGCAAGGTGGAGTTGGAAAAATTGGGCTACAAAATCCCTTTTTGTTTCTTTTCTCTAAGGATGAGAGAAAACTTATCTTAATGAACCCTATGAATTTCCAACACTTGGAATGTTGTTGAGTGTCATTGGGAAATACAAGGTCATGAGCCAGAAGAATAAAGGCCAATAAACTGTCCTCATACTTCAGAGGATAGTATCAACGTTGTGACATTGAAGGACTACATTCACATTGGTAGTCTGGTAGAGACAGGTATACTGACAACTACTTTCCAGGAACATCATTGTAGTACAGAGCCAAACATAACCAAGTCAACAAGAGAAGCATCACTTGGTGTAGAGTTTTCCATTCCGAATTATATAAAACTAGCGCAGCAAAAAATGAATTGTGAAATAGACCTTCATTAAGCACAATTCCTCAGAAAGTTAAAATTGCAGAGACAAAACCTTTAACTGACTTGGGTATGACTCGAGAAGTTTTGCAAATTAGAACAAAAAACATAGCATAAATTGAACAAAATATTATTTGAATTATTCAAATATGATAATTAAATTCATGATTTAGATTTAAGCTAAAAATATAAATGTAATTATCATTTTAGAACTTGAAATATTGTTATAAGAAAAAAACCAAAGGGATGTTACACTCTATGTCATCAATTGCCAAAAGTATTCAATTGCAAAATATTCTATTTGTTACGTACTTTGGTATCTTTTGACTCCCTTGCTTAAATCATTAACCTTGATCATTGTCTAGTATGATCCAATCTACCAATCACTCTGTACTTTCCCATTTCTCAAAATACAAGTGCTAGGAAAAATTCTATTTATTCATAATTATCACAGAATTTTGAAAAGACAGTCCATGGAAAAACAAGGTTGATCCTTGCACAATTATAGGAGGAAAATTTGAACATCCTCTAGGAGTTAAAGTGACACAATTAATCAGGCATTGCATTCATGGTGGTGTCCATGAAATGCAAGTAGAAGAACTACTAAATTATGGTTTTCTTTTTATCAAGGTCAGTCAACTTAAAATTTCATCCATGGTGAGGATGAAAGTGAGAATGAAAAATGCATCATGAACATCAATGATTAACGAAATAAAGTGGGTGGTGGTGGCCAGGAGGACTATGTTATTTCTAATGAGCCTCAATTCTTTGTTAAGGAGCTCTAGCTTCTTTGTCCTTGTATCCCATGTGATTTTAGTTTTGACTGATTGCAATGGAACGTATCTTAGATATGAGGTAGTTGCAGCATATCCTTTATTGCAATTGTAGTTACCACAACTCTCACAGAGTTACCCATAATAACTCTATGTTTAGAAGTATGCCAACTTGCACAAGGTTCAACTAATTCTAGGCAGAGCTTAACTTAAATAACCATGTATTGTGGCAATTTTGTGGTGCAAATCCTGATACCAAAAGTTTGACTTTGCCTTGTTAATTTTTTCTCACAACCAAGCATGAGCTCCCTTTATTAAATTCTAGTTGGCTTATAACTTTTGGTCCAAAACATTATCTGCAGTGTTAAAGACCAACTCAAGATTCAAACAGTTTCCCTTTATAACCATTTTGACATATATCATTCCTCTAAGGAACAATCTAAAAGGGAGGCTAAGGTATGAGATTTAGTAACCTTGTATTCTAGCAGCAATTCAAGAGATTGCACCGACTGCTTCCTTTCTTCTTTCCCTTCAACATCTTGATTGTATATTAGTTGGATTAGCTTGTATCTTGGAGCTCCCTTCACTTTTAATTAATCACAATGGTTTAGCTTATTAGCATGCAAGGTCAAGGCTTCACGGCTTCAAATTGTTAAGAAAACAGAGTTGTGGTCTTTTACAAATGAACAATAAAGTCTGAAAGCTGTTTGAACTAGTGTTTATAACTAAAAGATAGTGTGGTCTGCAACTACCATATTAATGGCAACTTAATCCCCCTTTGATTTGGAATGACATCACAGCACTTGAAATTTCAAATCTTAATTGCCCCACTCCTTTTACTCTTTTTAGATTTGATTTGATACAAACATTTGATGTTTTAACTTTTAATTGTAACTTTTGATGGGAAATGATGACAGTTATCTGCCACATTTTCCCTTTTAGTATAATTTGTTTCTATTTGAAATAATTTCCCCTTTGGGGCTCCTTTACCCTATTAAATGCATAGATCTAACATTTAGGATTCAACAGTCACTGATAGGGTGATTAATATAAGTTTCCATCACATATGCAGCTGACACTTTGGGGACATTCGCCAACCGTTGATCTTCAAAGAATTGATGTTGTGAACCACAAGATAGCTCTCTGGGTTAAATAGCACTTTTGAAAGCATAAAATAACTAAAAAACTATATCATTAGTCTTTTGATCATAGAACTTGAGACCTTTCAGCTTTTGATACAACATTTTCAATTTCCTGCAGCAAGCGAATCCAAAATTTAAACACTACAGAAGCCTCAAAGAACATGCCCCAATACTGCAAGCACAAAACTTATTTTACAAGCCTCGTTAATGTTAAAATTAGAACTAGAAAAGCATAGAAGCAATATACAGAAACTCAAAACATACAAGAATAGATGAGACAATAATTGTATCCTAGGAAACCCTCCAACCTGAGGGGAAAAACCTAGCCACACTAAAAAATGATTCTTTATTGAATAATCATCAAGTTTGAATACACAGCTCACAAGCTTAACAAAGGAGTTAATCCTTCTTTGTGATTGCTCACACTTAGAAATCACACATAGAATGCTTTATCACAATCTTGATACGATACTCAGCAAAAACTCTCTTATGATCAATACATAGAATAAGTCTCAATCCTGAATGACTGTAGAAAAACAACACTTAAGCAAAAAAATACCGCAACTCTATCAAGATAGAAGCAATATACAATAATAATCATCGAGAGCAAAATGTACTCAACTTGAGTGTTTTTCCAAAACATGGGAACTCCAATTGATCATAACACTAACAACACTAGCACTCCAAACGTAATTAGTGTGGACAGTGATGGTTATGAATAAGTGTTGTTTCATCTTCAAATCATCCGAAGCATCAAAGGCGGAGACTACACAATGAAGAGAGAAGACATGATGACATATTAGTTGGCAATGGTAACACAGCCACTCCATAGACAAACATGAAGGCATAATAAGTTATTGCAGTTATGAGCCAAGAGCTAGAATCAACCATGCTATCGTGCCTTCAAGAAATAGAACACAAGATGGGATACAAAACAAGAGAGACCCGTCCAACAGTACCATCATAGGTAACATAGGATGATAGAACCATCCAGAATAATCAAAGCAGGTCAACATAACCATCACAAGAATAGAGAATGGAAGAACTGTATAGTATAACCATTCTGCAATCACAGGCTTATGAACAAGAGTAACATCAACGCAGAAGAGATAACAATGTTTGATAGGCACAACCATTGCAGGTAAGAATGATAGCTCCTGCAGCTACCAAAAACTCTAACAATAAACAGGTAACACACAACAGAAGCAAAAGATATGATACACATTCACAAGAAACACCCCCTGTAGCTTAAGTATGGTGTTTGAGATATATCCCTTTGACCAGGATAGTAAGTACATACCCATCCATACTCGTGAGCTCAAAGGAAATCTCCTGTTTGCATGAAGAAACTGTATATGATCCACTCCATAGGGAATTGAATTTAGAATGTGGTCCAAGCTTCACCATAATGACTTCTAATTTGAGGACTTTCTCCCAACCTAGAAAAGGTTTTCTCTATAAAATGTTTGTGTCTAACCAGCATTTGACAATCCCTTAGTGATTTTACTTTCATTTCTAGTAGTTTCATTCTTCTCTTCTAGATCAAAAAGCTCCATTATCCTCACCTCCTTCACTTTGTTATCTTCTATCTCAATTGCTTGATAAACAGTACAGTAGGAAGTTATAAAGAGCTAGGGAAGGACATCTTTGTCATATATTAGGGAATAAGGAGACATACCAATTTCTCTCTTTGGTCTTATCTTATCTAACCATAGCGCTTGCTATAGATGTAGGTGTCATCCTTTCTAACAGTTAATGCCAATCCTTGTTATGATTCTAATGACGTTTTTATTAGTAAATGGATAATGTTTACAAGCAGATGCTATATCTTAGAGTGAATGTTGGCATTTTTATGCCTAGCACGTCCATGGTTGTGGCAATTAGGGGACATCCTAACAGTGGTGCTCTAGTGAATGGGTGAATTGAATCCCTATTACAAACTACCAATAGATTGTGACATTGGACTACCTTAAATTATTTGAGATCAAACACTTTATCAAGATCGTGACTCATCCAGTATCTTGTCTCACTCAGGCACTGTCAGTGGATTAATGGCACTGTGAAGAACCAAATTGGATCTTCCTGGATGCTTATTAATAATTTTGAAAATGACTAAAACTAATTCCAATAATATTCATGCAAAACAATTTCCAAAGATACTTTCACCAAATTTAATTATCTAATTCAAATAAATAGCAAATCTGAATGAACATTCACTATTTTGAATTTCACTTCATCAAGTTTTTGTAATAATCAAATGTCATCAAATTTGAATGCACCTGTACTTGCATAAATTCTCCTTATGCTGTCTCGAATTTCCTGAGTATGGCTTCCACCTTGTACATCCAACACATGACTACTCCCAACGATACGTGACTGATCCAAAACTATGTTGCAAAAAATAGGCCAAGGATCCTGCCGTAGCAATGCCAGACCAATTACAATGCCACACGACCCTACTTTGCAAATCCGAACCAAAGGAATGGTCCCACAGCTATACTGGAGTCTTCACGTGACCAGGAATCTGCTGCCGCCAAACCTCTTCACTCTCACGTGCCAAACAGAAGTTGATGCCAGCAGCAAGAAGGGTTTCGCTGTCAACAATGCGCCTCCCACCAATGTATTAACGCAACATGAAAGATTGCATAACAATCTTTCAAAGAAAATCGATAATACTTCTCTTGCAATTACTTTCGATAACCAGGGGAAAAATTATCAACCTCCAATAAATTATTTCAAAACTTCTTTGTGTTGAATTAGCAAACACAATTTCATCAGAAAACTTGAACTTCAAATTTGAAACTTTCACCAATTTGATATACAACAGCGCTGAACTGTGATCTCAAAAATAATCAGCTGTGAAATTCACCATTAACAGGCAATGGCTCAAATCACGAGATGAGGAATGAGTCCTCGAAACCCTAGCCAGGTTTGTCTTCTTCACGAACTTCAATAAAAATAATTTTAATCATGATCATCAAAAGTGCTTTTTCGAGTTGGTTTTATAGCTTTTTCGGAAAAAGCACAATTTCACTTTTTTCATATTAAAGGCTTAAAAAAGATAGCTTCACTTTATAACATTAAAGTTATAAAGTTATTAAGTTATTAAATTAAAATATTTTAATTTAACAATTATAACTTTAAAAACAAAGCCACTAAATCCCGCCAACTAAAACCAACTTATTTCCAACACCAGAGCCTCAAGCGCAAATTGCCCTGCCGGAAATAACCCACTGCCAAAAATAGCCACTGCTAAAAATAGACTTACTAAAAATAGTAAGTCTCTCAAACTAGAGAGTCTCTGAAACTCGATCCTGAGACATCTGACACTCTGTGCAGACACCTCGCTAATCCTGGCCATACCCAAAATACCACTTACTAAAAATAGTAAGTTGACCAAAATGATCCAAACGAAGAGCAGGCCTAATAATCTGAACCTCCAGAATGGAATCCCAGCGCCGGCTCCACCATCTAACCCCCTCTGATCGTCTGATTAGCCTGTGAGTGTCGCCAAACCAAGCTAGTCCCATAAGTCTAAAAACAGGGACATTACAGTCCTCCCTTCCCAAGATTGCTTGTCCTCAAGCAATCAGGAAAAAAAACAAGCAACATCATAAACCACCTGGATCCCAAGGATGGTCACAAGTAATGTCTTGATCCTCACCAAACTCCTGTGAAGAAAGAACCAACATCAACAGAACAAACACCACCGAAAACATCTATAAACCAACTATACATGTCGATGCTGAAAACAACCCAGCGGAACTCAACCCAACTGAAATAACAACTCTGTCAAAACCTGAGTCCCTGTCTATCTGACACTCACACCCAACTGCGCTAGGAAAACAACAGTGACCACATGTGCCTAAATTGTTGTTATCAACTCTGCCCATTGATAAACAGTCCTGAGTGTGTGGATACTGCAAGTAATCTAACTTGCAACAGCCAAATCCATCTGCGAACGATGGTGTTAATCCATCCCATAATGGATGGTAGGATACTAGAGCTGGTTTACCCCTACGTGAGATCAAATCTTCCACCTGAGGGTCAAAAGAAAAATGATGAGCATACCCCACTGTGAAATGCTGGTAAGAAAACCCAATATCTGTCAATAGCTCATCATGGCCAAACTGGGAATCAGGAGATGGCTCCAATCTCTGACTCCGCATAACTGCAGGTTGGGTGGGAACCTGAGTAATCCTCTCAACAAACCCAACCTCAAAATCCCTTTGGGGAAGCATAGTAGAAAGAGTCTCCACAATCTTCCCAGCCAACCTCCGAATAGCACAAGAGCCTCAGATGAGAGTACCCTCAGACACTCTAAGAATCTTGTCGAACATCTGCACTCTCAAGTAAATACTCCATAAAAGACTCGGTGTAGAAGAAATTATACGTGGAAGCCTCAACATGCTCCCCTGCAATCCCCAGCTGATCCCTCTGAAAATGTGGCACAACCAACTGTCCCAAGCTATCAGCTATGTGAGATGATGAAATGGATTCACTCCCAGTTAAGGGGAGTAAATCAACTTGAGAGCTCGACTCCACTGGTACTCCTACCTCAACCGTACCAAGTGCTCCCATATCCTCAACAGATGTGTCTGCCACAACATCATGTTCCTCAACACCAACTGTAGGAGAAAACTCACCACCAACCACCTCAATGTGCAATCGAACTGGGTCTGGGGCTGGTGTGGACCATAAATGCTCCAACTCCACGGTCACCTCCTCCAACTGGATCTGCGACTCCTGAAGAGCTCGCTGAGTGTCCTCTAAAACCTCAGTAGTCGCTGTGAGCTCCTGGGCAAGCTCACTCACCTCCTCTTTGTCCATCAGTGCCTCGTAAGCTGTACTCCCCCACTCCACTAGGTGATCTCGGTTGGCTACCATCTGTAAGTAGTTCTGTCTCAAAATCTTGACAGCCTCACGCAAAGAATGAATCTCTATCAATGAAAGGTAACCACCACTGGCCTCATCTGTCATAGGAGCACCCCAACCATAAACAGCTAACAGTTGACGAGCGGCATCAAAATGCTCGAGAGTAGAAGTAATATCTCTCTCTTCAACTTGCAACTGGCTAGTCACATGATGACTCTACACAACAGGCCTCCTATGATCAACCTCAAACGCACTGTCTACACTATGAGAGGAAACTGTATCCAACAAACTCCCCTCAAGATCACCCTCTCTCTGTGTACTTTCATCTGAGTACACATCAACAAAATTGAGTACAGGCATCGGACACGTCCTCATCTAAACCCAGGGAAGCTGCCACTGAATTTGACTCAACACAATCTCCAGCTCCCACGTCCTCTGCAACTATCTGAAAGTCCAGATACTAAGATACATCCACATGAGTTACTGACGAAGTAACCCTATCTCTAAAAGTGGAAGCCCTAGCTGTAACAAACTCTTGCCACTCATAATCTTCCCTGTCCTCATCTGTGAGTCCCTGTAACACAGAATCCTGGAACCCACCACCACCATATGACAACGCTGAATCTACACCCAAAGTCAGATATAGAAAATGAGAAATACTACAACACTCATCATCCTCGCTCTCAGCATCAGAAATATCTGTAATGCCAGTGTACACATCATCTATCTGCATCTCCTCTACTAATTCTGGCTGCAAACATGACTCAATGTTGTCATGTGAATCAACTATACTGTAGCATGAAACTACATCGCCCAAGTCAACTGCAACACTCCCATCCTGAGTGTCATCCCCAGAAAGCTCCATGCACACATCCTCAACATAGGAAGAAACCACTGTCTCCTGTACTGATCCCACATTGTGACTGCTATCAAAAATCTCTGAGCTGTCAGAGCTCATACGCTCCTCGCAGTCATCACCCAACATCTCACAGGGGGTGTCATCTCCAATGCAACTCACAGCATCCTCAAAAGCGTCATCAGATGTGTCTATACTATCAGATCCCACATCTCCTGCTAAAATCTCAACTGTTGACACGTGACTCTGCACACATGACTCAACGTCAGGCTGTACACCAATAATGCTGGAGCACGAATTGTCATCAAATGACCCCGCTGTAATGCCCAGGTCACCAACCTCACCACTGGGAGACTCCGTACGTGCCTCGGTCCTATCTGAGGAAGCAAATGCCTCCTGAACTAGAGCAGCACTACTACAGCTGACATAGACATCTTCAATAATAACTCCCTCCATGAAAGAGTCTAAACACTCAGTGATAACTGCAACATCAGCTGCCTCTGTACAATCCGTAGTGACTGCTCTAGGAGCCTCAACCTAGTGATGCTCAGCGTTGCTGTCAACCAATGGTACTGAAACATCCACTGGCTTCTGTGCAATAAATCCATCACCACCACTACGGATGGGAATAGCAGGTGCTAAACTAGACGTAGGAACATCAGCATCATGGACTACTATCGGAGAAAACTCTAGCCTTCTCCCCTGCAAACTCGATGTCGGCCTTCTAAAGGCAGAGACCATATATCTCGCTGCCCTATCTACTATAACTGGATCCGACAAACTCTCTGCCAATCTCTGTTGATGCAGTCTAAGTCTCTCCATGCTTTCTACTAAAGCATTTAATTCCGCTCTATTTCCCTTACTGCTATGACGACTTCCGGAACTGGATCTCCTGTATTTATCCATAGCTAGGAAAAATGGAAGTGCTGGTCACTTTTAAAATACTTCAGAAAATAAATGAATCCAGACCCCACAGGATGGTAGAAAAAATGCTCTGATACCATTGTGAAGAACCGAATTGGATCTTCCTGGATGCTTATTAATAATTTTGAAAACAACTGCAACTAATTCCAATAATATTCATGCAAAACAATTTCCAAAGATACTTTCACCAAATTTAATTATCTAATTCAGACAAATAGCAAATCTGAATGAACATTCACTATTTTGAATTTCACTTCAACAAGTTTTTGTAATAATCAAATGTCATCAAATTTGAATGCACCTGTACTTGCATAAATTCTCCTTATGCTATCTCGAATTTCCTGAATATGGCTTCCACCTTGTACATCCAACACGTGACTGCTCCCAGTAGTGCGTGATTGATCCAAACCTGTGTTGCCTCAAAAAATAGGCCAAGGATCCTGCCGTAGCAATGCCAGACCAATTACAATGCCACACGACCCTGCTCTGCAAATCCGAACCAAAGGAATGGTCCCACGGCTATGCTGGAGTCTTCACATGACCAGGAATCTGCTGCCACCAAACCTCTTCACTCTCACGTGCCAAACAGAAGTTGACGCCAGCAGCAAGAAGGGTTTCGCTGTCAACAATGCGCCTCCCACAAATGTATTAATGCAGCATGAAAGATTGCATAACAATCTTTCAAAGAAAATCGATAATACTTCTCTTGCAATTACTTTCGATAACCAAGGGGAAAGAATATCAACCTCCAATAAATTATTTCAAAACTTCTTTGTGTTGAATTAGCAAACACAATTTCATCAGCAAACTTGAACTTCAGATTTGAAACTTTCACCAATCCGATATACAACAGCACCGAACTGTGATCTCAAAAATAATCAGCTGTGAAATTCACCATTAACAGGCAATGGCTCAAATCACAAGATGAGGAATTAGTCCTCGAAACCCTAGCCAAGTTTTTCTTCTTCAGGAACTTCAATAAAAATGATTTCAATCATGATCATCAAAAGTGCTTTTTCTGAGTTGGTTTTATAGCTTTTTCGGAAAAAGCACAATTTCACTTTTTTCATATTAAAGGCTTAAAAAAGATAACTTCACTTTATAACATTAAAGTTATAAAGTTATTAAGTTATTAAATTAAAATATTTTAATTTAACAACTATAACTTTAAAAACAAAGCCACTGAATCCTACCAACTGAAACCAACTTATTTCCGACACCAGAGCCTCAAGCGCAAACTTCCCTGTCGGAAATAACCCATTGCCAAAAATAGCCACTGCTAAAAATAGACTTACTAAAAATAGTAAGTCTCTCAAACTGGAGAGTCTCTGAAACTCGATCCTGAAACATCTGACACTCTGTGCAGACACCCCGCTAATCCTGGCCATACCCAAAATACCACTTACTAAAAATAGTAAGTTGACCAAAATGATCCAAACGAAGAGCAGGCCTAATAATCTGAACCTCCAGAATGGAATCCTAACGCCGGCTCCACCATTTGACCTCATCTAATCGCCTGATTAGCCTATGAGGGTCGCCAAACCAAGCTAATCCCATCTCTAAAAACAGGGACATTACAGGCACACCAAAATTCCAAATTTTTAACTATTTATGTTTATCCACTAGTAGTTCTATGGTCATGAACACATCACTATATCTACAATCTTGTAATCCCACAGCCAACCTGCCTTGTGCGGCCTCTACATGCTACCAAGTTTTCTATGATCTATAGACACATCTAATGTAAAATTCCCTCTCGACTGATGAACCTTGTCACCAAGAACACTCTCTATCACACATAAAATCTATGCTAGCCTGTCATGCAAACTACACTTATCCCAAAACATCTATCACCTTAGAGCAAGAATATTGACTTATCAGATAGCAGCAAAGAAACCAAAATAGAAAGCACCAAAGTACTTAAAACAAATCAAAACCTGACAAAATGATATAAATCATCTAGGATTCAACATTATGGATAAACATATCTACAATCCAACACTCTTATGTATAAATTCAACATAATAATATTTTGAAGGATAGGTACAAGCATGACAAGAGTAAGAGAGCATGTAAATTTGTATATTTTGATATGGTAGATTTTTTATCATACATAATTTTAACGTATACATGAGCTCCCTAATTGTCTAGACTCTAATGCACATTCTCTCTTTGTAGTTAACTTCAGCTTCCACATACCTACACAGGCAATCTGCTCTGCCCAATAACTTTGAATTCCACAATAAGTTTATTGCCACTTTATTCCAAAACATCTCAAGTTTGGATCAAATCTATTCACACCATCATGGTACTAGTTCACTGAACATTTCATAGAATGCCAAAAAGCCAGCGGCTCAATTTCATTTGATCATCCAAGACTTTCAGTTGAATATTTTAGAGAATTTATATTACAATCGTCTATTCCATTAAATACAAATTCAAAATTTAAAGTTATACATAAGTATATGTTAAGATATAGCTTCATTCGTATACATATATATATATATATATATATATATATATGTATATATATATATATATATATATTTAATACTATTCTATACATTGTTAATAAAGAGTTGTAATTTATATTGTTATTATCATATTATCATTATTATATTTATAATATAATAATGATAATATCATAATACAATATTATGATATTACATTAATATTGATCGAACTATGTTCGATATCTATCATAATTATTAGCATCGACTATTAAGTCGAATGAATGAACATTGAGACAGCCGACTACACTAATGTAAGTCGCTGCTTACATTAGTGCTAGCGACTGTTGTTAATAGTCGCTAGCACTAATGCAAGCAGCGACCATGGGACACGCCCTTTCATTTGTGAAGGGACACAATGTTTGCTGTCATCCGGTCATAAGCATATATATATGTATGCTGTGATCGCATGGATAACACAATCAATAAAAGGAGTTCATTGCTGTTATCACCTGCGGTCACAGCATATAATATAATCAGTATAAATATAAAAAGCATCACAGTCTATTTATATATCAGAACAGTCATTTATTAGTGAATATAAAACAGTAAATTACATTCCCAAGATCTGATTTCCTAACATGGTATCAGAGCAGAGTTAAAGGGAATTAATTTTGAATTATTATTTGATAGGAATACAAAACAAAAATATTATTTAAAGGAGAAGAGTCATCACAAATTATCAAAATGACCACCGGAATCAGGATGGAGGATAGATTGGAAGGAGCATCAAATTTTCTATCATGGAAAATTAGAATCATCACGCTTTTACAAGAACTGGAATTAGAATCTTTCATAGAAACAGACAAAGAAATGCCCACAGACGAAGCAGAGAAAACGACTTGGAAAAGGAGGAACAATAAAGCTAAGAAATTAATTGTTGATTCAGTTAAAGATTCTATTCTCCCAAGCATAGCAAGATTAGCAACAGCATATGAGGTTTTTAAGAAAATTCAAGAAACGTATGAGATAAACAATACAAGTCGAATATTAACCTTGAAGGAACAACTATTGACCATAAAAATGAATAAAGGTGAAACAGTTACATCTTATTTCCTGAGAATTGCTGAAATACGAGATCAACTATTCTCCATTGGTAACACTATAGAAGACATGGAATTATCTCTAATAGCACTAAGGGGATTACCAACATCCTGGGAGAATTTTATTCAATGCATAAGCACACGTCCACCTCTACCAAAATTTGATCAACTTAAGAACGACTGTACTCAGGAAGAATCAAGACTTATTACCAGAGGAATAGGTCTAAAGAAAGAGGGAGAAACACAAGCACTCAACACAAAGTCCCACAACAAAAAGAGAAATTTTTTTAAAAGAAAGAGGGGATTCAAAAGAGATTTTTCTAAAATCCAATGTTACAAATGTGATAAATATGGGCACACTCATCGACATTGTCCTGAAAGGCAAAAGACTCAAACCACCGTAGCTGAAGCAAAAGAAATTCCACTCTTCTTTACAGCTCTCTCAAGTGAACTAAATTCCAATAATAGAACTTGGATAATTGATAGTGGTGCATCAAGACATATAACCGGATTCAAAAATCAGTTTGAGACACTTGAAAATTATTCAACCGAAGAAGTGACTATTGGGGATAACTCCACCTACCCAGTGAAAGGAATAGGGACTTGTACCATAAAGATAAAGAATGGAGTATCTCTACAACTAAAAGATGTTCTATTTGTACCTAGAATCAAAAGAAACTTAGTCTCTATATCAGGACTAGCAAACCAAGGATTTCGGGTCACCTTTAATGAAGACAAAGTTCTATTATGGCCTAAGAATTCAAATATGAAGAATGCTACAATCATAGGGACAAGAGATGGTAGTCTTTATAAAATATGTAATGATCAGAAATCTGCACTAACTCATGAAATCACAAATCACAATGAATTATGGCATAAGAGGTTGGGACATCTAAGGATCACTATACCATATTATTTTTGTTGATGACTATTCTCGGAAAACTTGGATATACTTTCTTAAGGTTAAAGAATCAAGTGAGGTACTATCTAAATTCAAAGAATTTAAAGCATTAGTAGAAAATCAAACAGATAAAAAAATAAAAGTATTAAGATCAGACAATGGAGGTGAATACAAATCTGACATATTTAAAGAATTTTGTAATTCTGTTGGGATTAAGAGGGAGTATACTGTACCATATAATCCTCAACAGAACGGAGTAGCAGAAAGGAAGAATAGATCTATAATCGAAGCAGCAAAAGCCATGATGCTCGATCAAAACCTTCATACTTCTTTTTGGGCAGAAGCTTCAAATACAGCAGTATATATTCAAAATCGGTGTCCACACTCCATATTAGAAAACATAACACCAAAAGAAGCATTTACAGGGATCAAACCAGACCTAAGTCATCTTAGGATATTTGGATGTCTCGTATACATTCATGTACCTAAAGAGAAGAGGACTAAACTAGAACCATCAGGTAAAAGAGGCATACTTGTTGGTTATAGTGAAAACACAAAGGGGTATCGAATCTATATTCCAGGACAAAAATCCGTTGAGATGAGTAGAGATGTAAAATTTGTTGAAAATAACACATTTAAAAATCTTGAAGAAGATAACATCCTGGAGATAGAAGATCTCACTGCTGAAATTGAGAGGGAGAATATAGAAGAACATGAATCTCTTGTCATTGAAAATGAGAATACGAATGTAATCAATGGTAAGAAAAGGCCATTATGGGCAAGGCAAATAATTAAAGAAAATAATGTAGAACCTAATGAAATATCTCATGAGAGTAAAAGGACAAGAACTCAAAAATGTTATGCAGCTCTTATAACAGAAATCAATAAATCAGAACCATCAAATCCAAAGGAGGCATTATCTAATCAAGCATGGAGAGAGGCAATGATTGAAGAATATCAATCTATAATAAAGAATGATGTCTAGGACATAGTACCTAGACCTAAAAATAAAACCGTGTCTCTTCTAGATGGCTATTCAAAACTAAATATGCTTCTGACGGAAGTATTGAGAAGCATAAAGCTTGGTTTGTTGCTAGAGGATTCTCACAGAAAGCAGGTATTGATTATGAAGAAACATTTGCCCCTGTAGCTCGGTATACATCAGTCAGAACCATTATTGCTATAGCAGCATCTAAAGGGTGGAAGATACACCAGATGGATGTGAAAACGACATTCTTAAATGGCACCATTGAAGAAGAAGTATATTTAGAGCAGCCAGAAGGGTTCATTATACATGATGCATCAAAATATGTTTGCAAACTCAAGAAAGCACTATATGGGTTGAAACAAGCTCCCAGAGCTTGGTATGAAAGGATAAACAACTATCTTTCAAAATTAGGATACTCTAAAAATGATGCAGATCCTAACATTTACTTTAAGATAACAAATGGCAACATGGTTATTTTAGTTCTTTATGTAGATGATCTTTTAATAACAGGAGAAGATCATCTTATTGCAAAATGTAAGCAAGAACTCACTACTGAATTCGACATGAAAGATCTAGGACTCTTACATTATTTCTTAGGGTTGGAAGTGTTTCAAAAGGAAGGCTATATTCTGCTAAATCAACAAAAATACACTATTGATATTCTAACCAGGTTTGGAATGATGGAATGTAAGCCTTTATCCACACCTATGGAAAGAAATCTGCACAAACTCAAAGTTGAAGCAGAAGAGTCTGAACCCTCTGATCCTACATTGTATAGAGAAATTGTTGGCTCTCTTATGCACTTGGTGAACACTAGACCTGACATCTGTTATGCAACCAATGTTGTGAGTCACTTTATGTGTGAGCCCAAGGAAATACACTTAATGACAGCTAAGCATATCTTGAGATATCTACGAGGCTCTATTGGATTTGGGCTAAAGTATGAAAATGTAGAAATCAATCTTCAAGGGTATTCTGATTCTGATTGGGCTGGAAGTACTACCGATCGAAAAAGCACTACAGGGTGTTGTTTCAGTCTTGGTTTAGCTATGATTTCTTGGTTCAGTCGAAAACAGTCAGCAGTAGCATTAAGCTCCACTGAAGCTAAATATATGGCAGCATCCATGGGAGCACGTGAAGCAGTATGGTTAAGAAAGCTATTATTTGGATTGTTTGGAAAACCTCTAGATCCAACTGTGATTCATTGTGACAATCAAAGTTGTATCAAGTTATCTGTTAATCCAGTTTTTCATAACAGGTCCAAACATATTGAGATTCCATATCATTACATAAGAGATATGGTAGAGAGAAATATCATAAAGCTAGAGTACATTAGTACTGAAGAACAGAATGCTGATATTTTCACTAAGTCACTGGCAAAGCTGAAGATAGAATACTTTAGAAATAAACTTGGCATGATCAAGGTTTGATGTATGGTTTAAACCCCTCTTATTTATAAGTTTTTTATTCATGAATAAATGTTAAAATGTGTATATTGCAATATTGTGTAAATGATCATTTGTGTGTGGGTTAACATTTCAAGGTGACGATCTTGTAAATGGTTAACCAAAGTGTCAAGATAGACTACTTAATTGTGTGTCCCGATTGTGCGGAGATCTTGACTCTTGTTATTACTAGATGTGTAATAACGAAACCATATCATGATAGACTACTTCATTGTGTGTCCCAAATGTGCGGAGATCATGATATTCAAGTCTATTTTCATGACGAGACTACATTAACTTGTGCGTCCCGAATTGGCGGATGTCATGATAGACTTTTGATATTTAATACTCACTCGCTAAGAGGGAGTGTTAAGATATAGCTTCATTAGTATACATATACATACATACATATATATATATATATATATATATATATATATATAATACTATTCTATACATTGTTAATAAAGAGTTGTAATTTATATTGTTATTATCATATTATCATTATTATATTTATAATATAATAATGATAATATCATAATACAATATTATGATATTACATTAATATTGATCAAACTATGTTCGATATCTATCATAATTATTAGCATCGACTATTAAGTCGAATGAATGAACATTGAGACAGCCGACTACACTAATGTAAGTCGCTGCTTACATTAGTGCTAGCGACTGTTGTTAATAGTCGCTAGCACTAATGCAAGCAGCGACCATGGGACGTGCCCTTTCATTTGTGAAGGGACACAATGTTTTCTGTCATCTGATCATAAGCATATATATATGTATGCTGTGATCGCATGGATAACACAATCAATAAAAGGAGTTCATTGCTGTTATCACCTGCGGTCACAGCATATAATATAATCAGTATAAATATAAAAAGCATCACAGTCTATTTATATATCAGAACAGTCATTTATTAGTGAATATAAAACAGTAAATTACATTCCCAAGATCTGATTTCCTAACAGTATAAATCTCTGATTACAAAGTGTTAGGCTCACTGCTCAGGACTTGCAATAAGTTTCACTACCTATGAAGAAAGATACAAAAGATGACTTGCAATCTGAAGATCACTTCTCCATAGCAAGAAGCACAATACAATCTGATTAATGGACAAATTGAACTGATAAAAAATAGCATCTGATATGGCGGATTACAATTCACAATGAATACTCATTCAAATTTGTCTTCATCTTTGCATTATCCAATGCCCGAACTACAAAATCATTGTTCAACACTTTGTCCTTCACACCTTTCTCCCGCACAATATCATACATAATATATCCCACACCCACACACCAAATGTTCATAAAGATTGTTCATATATACCATCCAAATCACACAATAGGTCGGCCCAATAGAGGGCATAACATGTGGGCACAAGGTCGGCCAAAACATCCTTAAACAAAAATTATAAGTGGAAGGAAAAGAAGATATGTGGAGATCCACACTAATTCGGCACACCTTCCGAAACTCTTCACGAAACTGCTTCAAACACCGCACGTTACCACATGTAAAAATGGCTCCAAACCCAAAATAGGTCATTAGTCCATTAATGGAGAATCAATATAGTTAACATGGTCATTCTTACAAATTTCAAAAGTAAATAGGACTAGGAAAGTAATCCACACCACAAAAGACATCTAAGACAACATCAGGACAATAGCAACACACCAACTGACACTTTCTGAACTAAACTGAGCACCACTATACAAGTAGGAAATCCATGTTGAATGTCCTCAAAAACATTTGTATATAGATTCCATACATCCACACATCACTATCAATCCAAAATTGCATACAGCCTGAAAGCACGAAACTATACCACATAAGCATAAAACTGAACAAGGAACTCAGCGATATCATCACAGGATTAAATATAAAAAGGGACTCTCTGTCACCACTATATGGTATCTCAAACACAACTGGAATTCTATATCATTCGATGAACATCTTCCGTACCAAGGGAAATACAAGTGTATAACACATATGACAAATTGTGAATCATATCCACAAAAGGAACTTCCACCATGATTCTTGTTATCCATACCAAACTAATTAGTCTGAATACATCCAAACCCATCAACGACAACATAACCAAACCAACATGTTAGCAATATTAAGTTGTCATTAGTGTTCATCCACAAACACTATGCACCGGTAAGGGGTCACCGGGCACTCACAACACTTACAAAACACCGGTAGACAAGAAACAAAGTGTATGCACCAGTTTACTATTTCGGTAGATGCACCGGTAGACCGAACCAAGTACTCAGTAACAGGTAAGGACAAACCGGGTATAAGGGTATACCGATCTAACTACAAGATAGATTGAAGTTCTTATGGGAGAATGCTTTGCATTCCTTCGCATAAAATTTTGGCGTTTTGCGGTTTTGGTGTTGTAATGGCTTCAGGCACAAATGTGAAGAAAGAAAGAGAGATCAATAGCCAAGCAAACCGGAGATGAGATCAACATGTATGATCTAATCAAACAGTCAGTGTCAAAATAGATCATTTCTTTTATAAGAAGTGAAAGCATATTGAAATCCCTCTATCAGGGTGAACCTAATTGGTTGTTTGTAAAATCCCCTAACAGGGTGGCATCTATGTTGATGTTCAAAGTCCTGTAACTAGGCAGCTCCTAACAGGGCTTAGATCTTAACAGATCTTTTGTAAAATCCCTTAAGCGGGTAGCACTTTAATCTGTGCTTTTGTAAGCTTCTAACATGGTGCCTTCATTCTGCAGTAGTGATGTTGTGAGCTCTGTCTCACCGTGGTTTTTCCTTCTAACAGAGGGTTTCCACGTATAAATACTTGTGTTGATCTGTGTGAATCTGTTTATGCTTGTGAATGACTGTTTACATTCTGTTTTATATTACAGAATCTGTTTACAAGTTTTAAACTGTATCATAGATAGTTTTTACTGATTCACCCACCCTTAGTAACCGGTAAAGTATTAACACAACAAACAAAGTACCAACAAATTTGTCACCATTGCTTCATTCTTCCAACTACTCATCAATAGTTTATCCTTCCAACGAGTGTGACATCAATGACAACAAATATCTATATTTACAACAATCAATATTCCTTATAAAGACCTTTTGGAAGTCTCTAGGTCTCTCTCCAAGTTTTTCCTTTTTTATTAATTTATTCCTTAAGTTTTTCACTCCATATGAGGGAAATAAATTTTATTTTTATTTTATTTTCATTCCCCATTTTATTTCTTATAAAGTCACTTTTTATTATATTTTACTTTATAATTAAAAAGTAATATTTTGACTTCTATAAATAAAGTGACTTTCTTTTCTTAAATAACTTTCTCAAAATAGAAAGTTTCCTTGTTCGTTCACAAATGGCTTCAATGTTCCACATTTCTTACCTCCAATTGGCTCAATGTTCTTAACTCCAAATTTGGGGACATTTGAGTCCTCCCACCCCAATATTGCTTTTCCTCAAGCAATTGCTGCAACCAATACCTAGAACCCAAATTAATCTAGGACCTTGGAATGTCTTCTCACGTGTTATGCTATGCTGCATAAGGTTTGCGAAAGGATAGATTATGCAACCTTCTCTCTGAAAATTATACAATCTTCTACATTTAGTTGGCTAATTTTGCAAAGTTATGCAAATCTCTATCAAGATTATGCTTCTCTACTCTAATATGAACATCACTATTCCAAGAGTTGTGAAGAAACTCATCATGATCTCACTGAAGTAATGCACCAAACATAACAATGTCAGGATCCTAATCATCACACTTTCACACCAACAAAAAGTGGAGGGATATATGTCTCTTACCTTGCCACCAACACCAAATGTACATCTAAATCTAAATGAGCTCCCATTGATGTGAAGAATGATCATCCTAAGTGCATAATCAATCATGACAATACACCATATGTTACTATTATAAATCAAAACAGCATCTACACAACTGAGAACCTCACTCTAGATGAAACAAGTACCTCCAAAGTCAAAAGATGATCAGAGCTCATCAATATGCCAACCTCCGATAAGGAAAAGATGATACAAACCTCTCCAACTCCTCCAATCAGCTTTTGTCCCCAAAAGACAAACATAAATTTCTGTGGTTAGTAGTACTAAATAGTTGTCTAACACCAATTTTTGGACTACAACCCAATGAATTAGGGTTGAAATGCTTCTCTGTCTATGCAATTCACCATGCCATGTACCATAGCTCAGCTGAAACTTGTCCACTCCAAGTAAATGCCTCTCAACATGATGAACATTGATTGTGCATACCTCATACCCTCAAAATTGAACAAGAGAAGTGTATCAATGACCTCTCTAAGAGTGTCCACATGCTTAAACAAAGTTGAATCAGCAATGCCGCCATCCATGGTACACTCCTTCATAGGATGGTCCAAAAGATGTAAGATCTACCACGTGCGCCTCTAGAGGAGATAACTCCTCTCTCTCTCCATGAATGACCGAAGGCCCAGTTGAATCCAAATCACTTATGTCTCCCTCTACATGTGCAGGTATAACACTAGTGGCTGTCCACCAAGTGTCTTCTCAACTATCCCATCTTCATCTATGATTTGAGCCTTCAATGGGTTCTCTAAAAGAGGAAACTCATGAACCTTATGATGCAAATTGGATACCCCAACAGAATTTTTGGAATCATATCTCTTTATTTGTTCACTCATAACTACATCTTCTTCTTGCTTCCTCATCTCAAGTGGCCCGTCCCTTGTATGCTCCATCTCCATGTCTTCTTCTTTCGGAAGAAATAGTGAATGAAGATGGACTTCCCTTCATTGTCTTGCTTGATCTATATGATTGTAGCATTCCTTGATTCCTTGTAGATGTTGTTTTTCTTGGGCAGAAGCAACTTCGCCTTCTTTCACACATATCTTTTGTCTTCTTAACATCCTCCATGGTAAGATGTACAAAATTGGATCCTTTGTGGCTTGAATCCACAACACATTCCTCATGTTTAACACACAAAACTTGAACGCTGACATTGGGAAACTCCATAACATTATCATCTTCATCTCTACAAGCTACCAACTTATGATTCTACAAAGGTATAAGGAACTGCTATTACAAATCAGAAAATCAAGACTTGTCCTATACCTTTGTGTAGTGTACTCAACATCTTCAAGTACCTCTTCCTTTCTTGATGCATGTTCTCCATCAAGTGTTAATCCAATATGTGTCTCCCAATGTAATTCACATGCCTCAAGGTTAGATCAGTTCTTCAAATCACAGCTCTTCATGACATCTTTAACATCTAATTTCTATTTTCAAAATAGGGCTGCAGCAGGCTCCTTGATGGGTTAAGTCTTCCTTCAAATCTGTAATAATGATTTTTTTTGCCCATCCTTCCAATATACCCAGGTCATTTTGCTCATCACATTCCTTGCCACTATGATGGAGAGATAGTGAGGTAATGCTATGCTCAAGAAATGGATCATTAGTAGAATTCATACCATCATGTGGCTGATCAATGATTGCTGATTTACCACACTCCAAATCAGTGCACTTATCAAACTCATCATAGAGGTTTTTGGATTCTTCACTTACAGTTGTGAATGAGTCACAATGATACCTAGATTGTCTGGATAGGGAGTCTTCATACCGAGCAATCCTCCATTGTTGCTGACTAAGAATTCTTATTGCCTTTCCTAAGCTAGGCATATTTTCCATCATTGGTGAGGGAAGAAAGAAAGTAGGTAACAATCTTCCATCCTTCATTCTAGCCATTGTTGTAACCTGTAGCGGAAGTAAACTGTTTTATACCCTCACACTATAAAACCCCTTCACATTCTGTCCCAAAACTCAGTAGGAATGGTTTGACATTTTGTCAAGCACTTGGCATGCAAAGTGTTGAAATTCTGATTTTTTTTCTGACTCATTCAGTTGATATTTGCATAAAAAAGTAAATATAATGACAGAAAACAATATAGAACACAAAGCAATGAAGGAACATACAATAAACTTCCTATTTCTCCTCAAATGTCAATGAAGGTACAATGATATCAGATCTGATATAAGTCTGATATAATTACAACAGCAAGATATTTCCTTCAATAATGTAATCAATATTGATTCCAAATGAAATACAAACATTACCTGAATCATACGAATGATGTAGTAACACAATAGGATGCCATATGATCAATTTGTCAAGGAAAAAGGTGGTCTTCAGCTGGAAGAGGTACAACAGTAGGAGAAAATTCCGAATAGGCAATGAACACTTGGAAAGAAACTGGAAATCTCTCACATAAATCTGCAATATCAATGATGCCTTCAAACCCTATGTGCCCTTGGACTGAAATGATGATTTCCTCTTCAATCTTCACAAATACCAATCACCCATCAGAAGAACTAACTTAAAAAAATTATTTGGCAGCTGATATAACCTTAGGCCGTCACCAAATGCTTCCAAAAATTTCCCAAACCAGTCGCCTCTATGCAAAAAATTATTGTAAAATGTTTTGATCACAAAATTATCAAAATGTCACAAAATAAGGGTTTAAAACCCTAGCACCTAGCTAAGCAAGCTTAAAACAGAAACAAAAGCCTCATCCAATCTATCAAAATGATTGCCACAATGCTATCATGAAACCCTCTTGGTTGAATCTTCAATATCTCACAAAATCTCAAATACCCAACTTGGAATTTGCTTGCAAATCTCTTCGAAGTGGCTCCAAACCTTATCCACCAAAGAATGATGTAAAAACTTGCAATACAAATCTTCCATATGGCTGCCAAACATCAACAACTTGCAATTTATTCACAATAGTGAACACTAGATGGATCCACCTCTCAAACTAGAGTTGGGATTTTGTCCAATCTACTAATTTCCAAGGGTTTCCATCCTTACAACCAGTTAAACCTAATAGTTACAGCAGAAAATGGAAATTCTCCAATAATAGAAAAATACTCAAATGATGCCTCTAAATTGAAGTTGATGTTCCTTATAACAACCTTTTGAAAGTTTCTAGGTCTTTCTGCAATTTTCCCCTTTTTTCATTAATTTATTCCTTCCTCAAGTTGTTCACCCCATATAAGGGGAATATTTTAAATTCTTATTTTATTTTATTTTCCTACTTTATTTATTTTAAAGTCACTTTTTATAATATTTTACTTTTTAATCAAAAAGTAATATTTTCACTCTTACAAATAAACTGACTTTTATCTCCTTAAATAACTTTCTAAAAATAGAAAGTTTCCATGTTCCTTCATTAATGATTTCAATGTTGCTTATTTCTTACCTCAATTTGGAGACATTACAATATTTTACTTGTTTATAGCTTATTTAAGCATATTAAAGGTATTTTAAGGCTATTTAAGTGGTATATAACCAATATGACCCAAATGACATTTGTTATGCCTCACAACCCTCTGTCTCTGTGATATCTCTAATATTATTAAATAAGTTAATTTAATAATTTTTCTATGTTTGACCCCGACATTAATTTTATTATCTCTCGGGCCTTTTTTTTTTTTATTAGTCTAGTGTGTTGGCCGTGTTGGCTCTTTTTGTAATCTTTCGGGAAGTTTCCCCAAAGCCATATAGAAGGTTGGGTTGTAGGTTGTTGTAGGTATGCGAATTTGGTATTTTCTTTTAAGTGCGAATTCCTGTTAGACTTCAGTGTCTGCTATTTTGGAGGTGAAAGATCCTCCCTACTTGGCATCTGCAGTTTCGGTGGGAGCAACTCTTCACCCTATTCTGCTTGCTCTCAATTAGAGATTATTGTAATCTGAAGTGCTATCATTATTAATCTGAATATCTTTTGCTTGTGTGAATATTCATATCTGTGTTTTTCATCAAATAGTTTTGTGGTGTGTCCATCTATGCCAAACTGTTTTATCATTTCGGTTGAAATGTCATTGGAATCTGTTGCGACCGACGAGAGAGGCATCATATGACATTGATTTGGTCCGTACATCATTGTACGATCACTGCATACCACCTTGCCACCCTGTCATACGACGTCCGTTGGGACTCTTTACAGGAGTACCAAGCTGCATACCACGTCAAGTCCCCCGTACGACCGAAGGAGTATTCTGTTGTACGAGTTAAGTGATTTCCATATGAAGTAGTGATTGTCGTACGAAGATTGGGTGATTGTCGTACGAAGTCCGTACAAGTTGTATGGAAGGTTTCAGTCATGTGTTGCAGATGTGTTGGCATTGCCTTTCAAAAGGGAAGTGAAACTTGTAACTGTCGTACGTCTAAAACCGTGGGCCGACACATTACAGTGGTATTGGAGCTGGTGATCTTGCCAGCCTACTGGGTGACGTTGGATGTGGACAAGATCCTAACCAATAGATAGGATGGGAGAATCAAGCATTGAAATGATGACATTGCTACGGGAGCTAACAACAGGGTAACAACAACTCAACGAGATATTAGTGAATGGACAACAACTTGGTGAGACATTGGTGAAGGAACAAAAAAAAATTAGCGAAACCCTTTGACTTTTGGCAGAAGGAAGGACAAATAGAGGTAACAATGGGTGTGGTGATAATTTTGTTAATGAGAGGCCTCACACAGAGCACTCCCACACATGGCCAATGATGTCATAATTTCCCCAAAGGGTTGAACAACGTGGAGAACAAGAACCCACTTTCTTGGAAATGCAAATCAATTTTCGCAAGACTGGTTCGATGCCGGATTTGGAGCATAATTGCCTTTCAAAGATTATGTGGATTTGCGGATGAGATATTCTAGGAGACAACCATTACAATGATGACATCAAAGGAAAGATTGGCAAGATAAACTTGTCATCCTTTGATGGGTCTGGACATTCATCAACACGAGCACAGGTACAAAAGGCAGATAACTACTTCCAGCTCAACCCAATGCCTAAAGAAGAGGCAATCAAGTTTGTAGCACTTCACCTGGAAGGAGTTTCTCATGAATGGTTGCACCATGGGATGGTCACCTTGGTCATGATTGAGTCACTTCATATGCTGACTTCACGGAGAGACTTATAGACCGCTTTGAAGAAAAGGATCTGGAGCTCAACTTCAAGGAGTTGGCATAACTAAAGCAGACTGGATCGGTGGACAACTACTTCACAGAATTTCAGAGACTATTAGTGTTGGTTACAAAAATTTCGGAGAGGAGACTAGTTGTGTTGTTTATGGATGGATTAACCGAGCCCCTAAAAGGTTGGCTCAAGGGTTTTAACCCTAACACACTCATGAGGGAAATCAAGATGGCACGTGACATGGCGACATCCTCTTCTTCTTCCAAAAGTTATTTACACTCCAAGCCACCCCTCTCTCTAAAGGAGAAAGACAACAAGCCCCCTCCAAAGAAATCATCCTTGGATGAAGTTACCTGACACGAGCTCAGGGGAAGGAAGCTTTGTTTTAATTGTAAGGCGTCATGGGAACCAAGGCACCGATGTTTGGGCAAAGGAAAAATCCATTACATTGAAGTGATGTCTGATGGCGAGGAGCATGAGGAACCTAAGTCCGAAGGAGATGGCCAGCAAGCTTCCAAGGAGCTTAACATAAACCGTGTGGACAAAATTGCTACACTGGTACAACAAGGTGTCATTGCAGCACTTGCTTGTACTCTAAGATGCACTGTATTCTAGGTGCGGGGTACACTCTAGGGGCAGTCGGTCATGGTCATGCTCGACAAAGGGACCACACTCAACTTTGTCAACTCATCACTCGTGAAATGAAGGGGTTTGCATACAAAGGCACGTGAAGGGTTTGAGGTCAAGATGGTTGGAGGAAATCTCTTGTCATGTATGCATCTGGTCCCACAACTAAGCATTACCATGGGGAACCACACGGTAACAAATAAATTCTTTGTGCTAGATCTAGATGACATGGAGGTCATAGTGGGCATCCAATGGATGGAGACTCTTGACAAGTACACACAAAGTTTCAAGAGGATCGAGCTCTCCTTCGGAGTGGATGCCAAAAAGGTCGTGCTACGGGGAGTGTCGAATGGTGGCCAAAAAGAAATCTCATCACGACGGATGGAGGCAATCTTCAGATATGATAATGTAGTCTGGGTGGCACACTGCATGGTATCAACAGAACCCTTGAGGAGTCAACAAACATACTATCATGATGAAGAGCTTCAGGCGGTGTTGGATAGACACAGTTTGGTTTTCGTTGACATTCCACCTAGTATCCCTCCACATAGAGGCTTTGAGCACACCATCGAGTTGGAGGAAGGAGCCAAGCCTATCATCACCACACCCTACCGCCATCCCAAGAAGTTCAAGAATGAGATAGAAAAGATGATCCAGGAACTCCTCGGCAAAGGATGGATCAGGCCCAACTCTAGTCCCTTCGCGCCATCAGTGGTGGTGGTGAAGAAGGATGGACCCCTCCAAATGTGCGTGGACTACTGTGCATTGAAAAAAAGACAAAAAAAGGTACCCAATCCCTAGGATTGACGAGTTGTTGGATGAATTACACGGTGCAGTCTATTTTTCCAAAAAACTTCCAAAATAGATCTTCGCTTCGACTACCATCAGATTTGAATGAGGGAGAGAAATGTGGAGAAGATAACTATTCGTTGACAGTATGGACACTACGAATTTTCGGTCATGGCATTTGGGTTGACTAATGCTCCAACCACTTTCGAGTCGTACATGAACCACATGTTCAACAAGAAACTGTGCAATTTCCTGTTGGTGTTCTCCGATGACATACTCATTTACAGTAAGAGATGGGAGGAGCATCTAAGGCATTTGGATGAAGTGCTGGAAATTATGGAGTCAAAATCACTATTTGCCAAAAGGTCCAAATGTGAATTTGGAATGACGGAGATATTGTATCTGGGAGACATCATCAATGCCTGAGGGGTTCAAGTACACCAGGAGAAGATTCAAGCAATTTTTGATTGGCCGCCTCCCAAGACTCTCAGATCTGCATAGATTCTTTGGGTTGTACAATTATTACAGAAGGTTTGTAAAGGGATTCTCATAGCTTAGTGCACCACTGACGGATCTGATGAAGAAGGAATCTTTCCAGTGGAATGAGCAGGTGCAGTACACCTTCGACAATCTAAAGGAAGTCAAGAGTTACTGTCCTGTTCTGGTACTGCCAGACTTCACTCAGCCCTTTATCCTGGAGTGTGACGCATCTAGAGAAGGCAATAGGGTGGTGTTGATGCAAGACCGTCACCCCATTGCATTCGAGAGTCTAAATTTCTCGGGAGCAGAGTGATTGGACTCCATCTACGACAAGGAGATGCTCATCGTCATGCACGCATTGACAAAGTTTTGGTAGTACTTGGTCGGAGCTAAGTTTGTCGTACGTACAGACCATAACAGCTTGAGATATTTCCTAGAGCATAGGGATTTGAACAAAAGGAAACAAAAGTGGGTAAGCAAAATTCAAGCATTTGATTTTGATATTGAGTATGTGAAAGGAAAAAATAATGTGGTGGCTAACACTCTATCGAGAAGGCCTACCATATGCTCTCTATCCTAGATTTTGACAAATTGGAAAGAACATAAGTTAGTTGAGTACTCCAAGAATACTTTCGTGTGCTAGTTGATGGACGGTCAAGTGCAAGATGATAGATACAAGGTGGTTGACGACGTCATTTATGACAAGGGAAGAATCTATTTAGTACTCCAGTCCAAGATGAAGGAGAGGATTCTAAAAGAAATGCATGACTCACCCTTGGTCGGTCACTCAGGATACTTGAAGACCTACAGACAAATGTAGGAAAGGTTTTCGTGGAAGGGCCTTAAGAATGACATTCTGCAGTATGTGCAGGAATGCTCCACCTATCTCAACAGCATAAATCTGAGCACACCTTACCTACGGGACTGCTTCAACCATTGCCAATCCCTAACCAGAAGTGGGAAAGCATCTCCATGGATTTCATTACTGGGCTTCCCAAAGTGTAAGGAAAAGATTGCATCTTTTTCGTGGTTTATCAGCTAACCAAGCATGCCCATTCTTTGCCATCTCCACCGGATGCTAGGCAGCTCAAGTAGCTGAGTTCTTCCATGAGGTATTCCTCTAGCACAGTCTTCTGCGGAACATAGTGAGCGACAGGAATAGCCATTTTCTTAGCACCTTCTGGATGGAATTATTTCGGTTGGCAGGGACAGAGTTGTCGCCAAGCACAAGCTACCACCCGCAGATGGATGGACATACGAAGATTGTGAACAAATGGTTGGAGGGTTATCTCAGGAACTATGTTTCAGCATAGTAGAAGGCATGGGTTTGTTGGTTACATTTGGGAGAGCACTGTTACAACAACACCTACCACATGTCGATAGGTATGGCACCCTTCAAATTGTTGTATTCGTGGATCATTGTATTCGTGGATCTGACATTGGATGATAGTCGTGCACCGAGGGCTAAAGACTGGTTGCAGGAGAGTTTGGTTATCCTGATATCTCTCAAGGATAACCTGCAGAGGGCTCAAAAATAACAGAAGATGTATGTTGACCGACACTAGATTGAGTGAAGTTTTGAGGTGGGTGATCTCGTATACCTCCAGCTTCAACCATATAGACAATCCTCCGTGAAGGTAGGAGGTAAGGAGAAGTTGAAGCCACGTTTCTATAGACCCTACAGAGTGGTTGCAAGGTTGGGCAAAGTTGCCTACGATTTGGAACTTCCTGGAGGAAGGTGAATCCACAATGTTTTTCAAGTGTCGTGTCTGAAGAAAGTCGTCAAAAAACGTGTCATTGTGTTGAAGGAACTGCTACACATTGACGATGAACGGAAACTGATTTGGAACCAGCCGAGATCATCAACTTCAAAGAGAAGAAGATGAGGTTGTGCACCATCAAGGAATTTCTTGTGCGATGGAAGGATCTTCCGATCGAGGATGCCACCTGGGAAGGTGAGCAGATTCTGGAGCATCCAAGCCTGCAATTGCTTGAGGACAAGCAATTTCTAGAAAGGAAGGACTGTGATGTCCACAATATTATTAAATAAATAAATTTAATAATTTTTGTACATTTGACCCTGACATTAATTTTATTATATCTTTGGCCCTTTTAATTTTTATTAGCTTAGCGTGTTGGTCGTGTTAGCTCTTTTTGTAATCCTTCGGGAAGTTTCCCCGAAGCCATATATAGGGTCGGGTTGCAGGTTGTTGTTGGTATGCAAATTTGGTATTTTCTTTTAAGTGTGAATTCCTGTTGGACTTTAATGTCTTCCGTTTCGGAGGTGAAAGATCCTTCCTACTTAGCGTCCGCAGTTTCAGTGGGAGTAACTCCTCACCCTATTTTGCTTTCTCTCAGTCGGAGATTATTGTAATCTGAAGTGCTATCATTATTAATCTGAATATCTTTTGCTTGTGCAGATCTTATTATCATTCCAGTCGAAAACATCATTGGAATCTATTGGCGATCGACAGGAGAGGCGTCATACGACATTGATCTAGTTCGTACGTCACCGTACGGTCACTCCATACCACCTCGCCACCCTGTCGTACAATGTCCACTATGACTCTTTACGGGAGTACCAAGCTGCATACCACGTCACGTACCTCATACGACCGAAGGAGTATTCTGTCGTACGAGTTAAGTGATTGTCGTAAGTAGTAAACTGTCGTCCAAAGATTGGGTGACTGGCGTACGAAATCCGTACAGGCTGTACAAAAGGTTTGAGTCATGCGTTGCAGAGGTGTTGGCATTGCCTTCGGGAAGGGAGGTGAAACTTGTAATTGTCGTATGTCTAAGACCGTGGGCTGACACATTACAATATCTTGCCAACAATCTCCCCAAACCTAAAACATTGTCTTGTCATCAAACAAACTTGGTGAAACCACTTCTATCTTTCATGACTACCTTTCTTTCCATGGTTCTTCCCTAAGAGCAGCCCTCTTTGTTTGTGTGACATGTTTTCATTGTAGTTTTACCCTTATTATTATTACTTCTTTTTAGCAACACCCACCTTGGCACTCTATCTCTACTCAAATATTTAGTTTTTTCTTGATTGCTATCATTTGTTATATATGAATGTGTATACTTGTAAATCCTTTTATGAAACTAGTTATGAAAATATGTATAAGAATTAAATTTCAAATGGAAGTTTGGCAAATTAGCAAAATAGCAAAATTGTAAATACTAATACTAGATATGAATTGAATGTGTCAAATATGACTGCTGATCATAAAGGCTATGAAATGCTAACAATGGATTTCTTAATAGTAGCAACACATGAGTTCACAACAGGTAAAAAAGACTCAAGAATAGGCATTCATAATGTATTGATGCACTCTCTTTTCAAGAAGTTCAGTTGTAGAAATTGAGCCCTACTGTGCAAATCAAAGAGCAACAACAAAAAAGGTGGTATCCACTCTTTCAAATTGAGCTATTATTGAAGAAACCCTACAAAACCATTGCAAATAATAGAGTATATAAGCGGGGAACATCTTGTGGTTTAACGGTTAAGTGATTGCATTGTTAATGGTACAACCACAGTTCAAATCCCCACTTGGCCCAAATAAACTGTGTTAATGTCAGTTTGAGACCACCTTTGTTGGGTTGGTGTGCTCGTGGGCTATATGCCCCTACTGGGTTACCGTGCTCATAGGTTAAGTTTACTAACAAAAAAAATAGAGAATGGAACCATAAGTTATCCAAATTGATGTGAAAATTGAATAAAAACTGCATACCTATTAAGTGCATGAGCCTTCTCTAACCTCTGGTCCTTTGAAATAATTTGTGTGCAGTATTTATAGGCTATGGTTGAAGTTATCGAGAGATACATCCCTAGTTTTTTTTGCATCAAAGATCAAAGCTCTTTGTTCATTTGCAATACAAATGTCGTATTGTTTGGGTAGACCAAGGCAAGAATAAAGCGGGGCAATCAGCCGCATCATTAAAAAAATAGGCAATTGTGAGAGGGGTTTTTTTGCCGGATGAGTAGCAGACAAAGCTGCCACATCAATCATGAGGTTTTTTTGCACGAGCATACATATTTGCCACATCAATCATGAGGTAAAAAAATAGAGCAATTGTGAAGGTTTTTTTTTTTCCGACCAAAGGGTTCTAATACCACATGTAATGTCCCCTTTTTGAGATTGCCATAATTTTTGCCGTAGAATCACAAATTCATCAAAAGTAAAAGTTGTAAGATGGTTAGAGATATAACTTTACCAACTAAGATGCCCTGATAAGCCTTCATTCATATCCTGTGTAACCCTATTCAAAAATTGTTGATGACTGTTTATTCCTTCTTGTTGTCTGACTTTATCCTTTATCTCTTCTTGGTGATGACGACCAAAGTGTATTTCTTATACGATATATAGATTTTGTTATGTTTGATTGCCTTTCTGTAATGCTTCTTCTTCTCACAACTAATGTGCTAGTAAAAGATCCACTTCTGGGGACTGCACTATGATTTCTTCTCCCTCTACTACTTATGGTACCGATATGAAGAGACAGGGCTTGAGAATTACTTGGCGTGATGATGAAACCATGTTACTAATGTTATCATTAGTCTGCCTTGCGATTAAAAAGGTCTAGAAGTAATGCTAGGAGTGTCGCCCTTAGTTTGCAAACTAATTGATAAACTTGAGGGTTTTTCATGGAAAAGACCAGTGATTTGCACATATGGGAAAATTGTCCTTGTCAGCTCTTGTAATGTCCTCTATATATATGTGATGGAAGATTTTCATCAGACGCGTTTCTTCACAGCGGACCATCGCCCCTTTTTGTATGGACCACTATCACTGTTATACTCCTCATAATGATATTGACTAGATTATGGTCTCCTTTGAATCAATAATGAAATCGATGCTTTATTGCTTCACATTTTCGGCCCTCACTATAGTTGTTCTTCATTAGGTACTAATCCATATTTTAATCTATTTGATATAGTTGTCTCCAAGCCTATATTATATTATATTATAGTTTATTTATTTATATTTTTTATATTTATGAATTCCTATTATAATATATTTAATGATAATATAATAAATAATTATATCTTAAATATATAATATTTATACAATGGTAATATTTATATTTATATAATATTTATATTACAATTATTTATTTAATTTATATTTTAACTATTTATAATTTATTTATTATATTTTAATTTTATTATTTGTTATTATTCAATCTTATTTCTAAAAGGGAATGATGTTATTAGGGTTTCAAACGGGTATATGACAGTTGATATTTCGTTTCTTGTCGTAAAGTGAAAAGGTTGTTTCAAAAACTTGTTTCGTGGATATTTTTAGTGGTTTTAAAATGTGAAATAGGTTTTTTGGCAAAATGTAAAATGACAAGTCCGCGATATAAAGCCTATAGGCTAATAATTAAAAAGTTAACCTTAATTTCTATCTATATTAAGAAAAATGCATATACCAACAATGAAGCCTCCTAATCTTTTATGCAATTCGAAGAGTCGGATGGCCATTTACTCATCTCTAATTTCTTGGTCACAACTTTCATCACTTATAGGGCAAAACGACACCACTTTTCAACTGGACACCAAAAAAACCAAGTTACAGCCAATACTAACCACTTTCATCGAACCTAAAACTATAATACCTAAAAAATCCACACTACATACACCCACACACACCAATCCCCTAATCATCAAAAATAAATCTTAATGTTCTTATACCCAATATTACCTAAAACCTAAAAATAATCCATTCTACATAGGAGATAACCTTGATTTCTCAATTATGCACCACACAACACAATGGACATAAATTCATCTTCTTTAACCCTTTTTTTTTAATAACCTAGGGTATCCCCGCAACCCATACCCACGCGACCAACCGCACCTTACCTTGGGCTTACTTATTGCCAAGTTGGGGTTCGCAGATGGGCGAGTATGAGGTGAGACTAGTCCTTGAGGAAGGACCAAGCTGTCCACAAGCTAGATCCATCAAGTGATTCCGGGCCTTGGAGTCGAACCCGAGACCATGGTGAACTACCCATAGCCTCAAGCCAACTTTGCCACTCGTGCGGGCTTCCTTTAATCCATTTCACAAAACATCAAACTTGCAAATATTCTTTAACTATATTTATAAAGGCTTTGTTGATGCACTAAAACAATACTTGTGGATCAAAAGACTAATTATAGGAAATGTTAAAAAAGATGTCTCTGTGAAATTGCAAATTCACGAATGCTCAACAAACACAAAACACACAAAATTCTGCAAACACATTCCAATATGAAAGACCTTCTGCTTTGGAATGAAGGGGCTGAGCTCCCCCTCCACCAACTAGGGCTGAATCCAGCGGGGAAACGATTAAATCAAGGAGAACTAGGAGGGCTGAGAGGATGAATTGTTACAGAGAAGTTAGGAGATCCATGGATAGGGCACCCAAAATTTGGGCAATCCCATTAACATAAAAAATCCTTGCCCTTGCTTCAGGAGCCAATCAAATCTCTTTGGGTAGGCAAAATCCTCAACCTCTTGCTGTCATAGGTAACCCTAGGTTAATCTCAAAATCAATCCCTTCGGGTAGCAATCGGTTCCATCTATTGCAAAATATGGGAGAGGGTTCTCTAAAACCAACCCCTAAACTTGTAAATCTCAATAATGATGCATCTCTTCAAAACCCTAAACGGAGGAAGCATTGCTGAGATCCCCACCTCATGGGATTTACCAACAGTTTTAGGGTTTCTACTACTCACTGGAGGCATCAAAACCAATGTGTAACTCAATCTAATAAGGGCCCTAAAAATCCACCACGCCCTTGGTAAAATCTTTCAAGGCCGCATTCCGTAAAGGAAGAAAGGATAATGATCAACATGAACAATAAATATGCAGATGGAATGCACCGATATTGTAAAACTCATGGTCTATTTGCTCGATGGCATAGAACGGATTCCTCTATAAAGGAAGTTGCAAGTTAGTTTCAAGATCTCTATATAGGCCAGGTAGGTATAACTATCTTGTCTAAAGAATTTTTATTTAATGATTGTTTACATTTATCCCTTACAAATAAATTTTGAGGTGAGAAATGCTCAAATTTTAGAGGGCATGATTTCCTATTTTTGGATTGGTCTCCTAATTTTGATCCTTGCAAAATTGGGAAGCTTGAAATTACTAGATGGATTACACTAACCAACTTACTTGTAGAATTAATGCAGTGTCATATTAAAGGATATAGGTAATAGATTGGGTAAATTTGAAAGGGTACAGAGCAACTCCGCCTAAAGGAAGGTACCGTGGAATGAATTCACCTATCTCCCAAGCACCTAATTATTGGGTCTCGATGGTGTTGGAGGAGCTAAGTTGGGTATGAGGCTGCTTGTTTAAGGGACCTGGATGTTATGAAAAGGTTCAAACATGTATGAGGTATCCTAGGAGTAAACATTAGAACAAGATTTGAAAGAAAAGGCAAAAAATAGAACAAGGTGCAAAAAAAATGAATTTAGCTATAATCACTTCATAAAAAATACCATCAACAATGCTCAAGACTAACAACTTACTTTTAAACATACATGATTAACAACCATGATATGCAAAAGCAAAAGAGATTCATTCCATTAACATAACTTTTATCCATAAACCAATAACTAACTCTTGAAAAAAGGACAGAACTATAAACAAGCAAAACAATATTACCAACAACCGAGATGAAGACATAGACACTGTTGGCATAACTGACGATGATGGCATAACTGAAGATGGTAAGTGATGAGATGGTACAGAGAAGGTACAGATTTGGTGATTGAGATGATCAGTTATTGTTTTGTCATTGATGTCAACTATTGACCTAGCGTTCTTAGTGTGTTGCCAAGTATGTGAGAAGGATGAACAGTGTGGTTCAACTACTTCCAATTGTTGCGATTCTTAAGGGAGACTTGGGGATGGCTCTAGATGTTAACTATATAATCGCAACTATCAAGATTGTGTGATTTGAGTGAGTTATGATTGATTGAAGTATGACAAGGCAATTGCTAGTGCAGTCGGTGACTGGTAATGAGTGATTTGATTGGTTTATCATATCTATGATGATTCAGTGGGCGCGGTCATAGAATTATGTTGTTGATGCTATGTCGAGCTTATAGTTTCAACTACAACCAATTTGGTTGACCGGTTAGCATGTTTTATGGGTACAGAAGTTGTTTTAATGTCCGATGACAGTGTTGTTGTATTACTGATGGTAGATTTTCTGTTGGCAATTGATGATCGTATTGCGATGAGCAATTTCTATTTCAACTGTTATGCTGACGTGTCTAATTTCATTTATGGTGATGAGTTGTCATTTCATTGATCGAGGTAGATCATTTTATCAAGATGAAGGTTGAGTTGGTCAAAATGTATTTGACTATTCTTGATAAAATTAATTATTTGGATCTATCCTATAGTCAACACGTTAGGTAAAGATGATTGTTACATTGGAATGAGTGTTTTGCCTCGATCTTTTTGAGCGCAAAGATTGGAAAAGCATTTTCAATGTGTGGGATGAGGTGTTAAGTTGGTGATACGTTTTAGGGCTCAAGCAGTGATATTTATATCATGAAATTGAAGATTTGTTTGTGGAGATAGTGGTTGTGGAGGTGCGGTCAAGCTAGGGTATTCTAGATTTATCTGAGGATAGATTGAATGCATTTCAAAGGATCTGATCAAGCAAAGGAGTTGTTATTTTCCAGAACAACCTACTTGTTGTATTCTAACAATTACAACAAGCTAAATCCCTTAACCTAGTAGATCCTAACAGATCTTTTATGTAAATCCTTTAACAAGGTGACACTTTAACTAGTGTTTGAAGTCCTCTAACAAGGTTACTCCTAACAGGGTAAAGCTCCTAACAAGGCTAGAGGTAAATCCCATAATTGGGTGACACCTAACAATGTCTTTTGTAAACTCCTAACAAGGTTAAGCTCCTCACAAGGTGTACTTCAAAGAGTACAAAATTTGTGAGTCTCATCTCACATGTGGTTTTCACCCATTTGGGTTTCCATGGGAAAAATTTGTGTTATGTGTTGCATGTTTTATGGTGGTTGATGTTTATTTGTTTAAGTTTCATATGCTTATCAATCGGTATACCTATGAATGTTATCTTTGAAGTTAAAGAAGTTGAAAAGTATCAGATACTTAGATTACTGATTCACTCCCCATCTCAGTAATCTGGGACCTTAGGACTAACAAAAACAATAAGCTAATCACAAATTCTTCATTCTATTATCAGTGTAAATATCCATCTATCACTGGTTCGGGGCTTACAATTCTCTAAGGGAGAATGAACTTAAACTAGAAGAGGAAATGTAGAGAGTGAATTGAAATACTATCTAACTCTTAGCTATGGCCTTCAAAATCATCAATTTTGTAGACCCCAAAAACTAGTCCCAAAATGCATATATATAGACATATAATGTCCATACCCATTTTTACAATATTTTACAATTATTCAAATCCTTTACAAATGCACACTGACTTCATTATTTACAAACTAGAAGGGGGAAGAAAGAAGAGAGGAGAAAGCGAAAGAAAATCGAGAACTCTGGTTCTTGAGGAGGAAATCAACCAGTACACAAACCTAGTTGTTTTCTCTACGTGTTCAATGCTCAAGGTTTGAGCAATCAATATTTATTCGGTGGTCAAGATGAATCTCAACTACGAGAAATTCAGCCTTAAATGATCTTTAAAATCAATTTTGGCACCCTTAATGTTGAGGAGTAGCATCTACAAGAGACCCATCCCATTTGTCAGTTCTATGTCAGGTTGCACCTACCAAAGCTCTAACACTGCACAATCGTTACCACTATCTAGGCGACAATCGGTTGGCTTCGAGAGAAGGCAGAAGCTCATACTATCAAAATGAATGAATAAACAAAGAATCAAAGAACAAAGAAATTTGATAATTGTACACTCACTGGGATCCGGGACTCCAGGAATCTGATAAATTTCAAAAGAGAAAGAATGAAGGTTGGGGGAACACAAGAATCCGTTACCCTAAGGCCCAACCTTCCATATACTTTTTATATGCCTAAAGGCACTCATTAATAGTATCTTCATCAATCTCCTTCATGCATTAGAGGCAGACTTGGGCTCCTTTAAGTTTATCCCAAGTTTTGTTGGATTGTTTGTCCAATCGGGCTCTCAACCTTCAGACTTCATGTGTGACTATAATGAGCTTGGTGCGCTCATCCATTATTACCCTATTGAACTCCCGAGAAGGACCAAACCTTTTCTCTACTTGTACATCATTTGCACTAAGCAATGAATCCACGGGGGTAAGCCCATCTACCTCTACGAGGTTCAACCCCATAACATCTTTCACAAAATTGGCATACTTGGAGGAACGTTGCTGAATGGATGTGGGAAACAACATAAGGGATTAGCATGCCATATCCAAGGGATCTAGCATAAGACCCAACTGGAGATAGACGAGCCCTGGGTATTCACATCTCTCGTTATTAAGGATGTCAATCTCATTCAACATTTTATCGCCTAACCCGACGATTTCCTTTATCAGGCTGATCTGTTTGTTGTGTCAGGTGATCTAATTTTTCTAGTCACTTATTGCTTCTTTGACATCATGAATCTCTACTACTTGCAAGTATTCCAAAATGGACTCGATATGAAAACCTCAAACTGACTGTAATTAAAAGGCATCCCAATCATCCATTGCTAAGGCTTTCTTCTTCATAGTCCTTAAAGAATTCATCTCAGTCCGCAGGATTCCTCCCGAGGTGGACACTTTAGGCATTGTGGATGCAATGGGGAATGCGATCTCCAAAACTAACTCTTTCATTTTAATCACTAAAGATTGCACCTCTTTCTTCTTCTGATGTTCTTTTACATACCTCCCACTCACTGCATCGGTGACATTAACGAGGTCTTTGAGCTTGGCCCAGTTATTTCTCTTCCCTAGGTTGATCTCATGTATCTGAGTCTCTAGGAGTAACCTCATATTCTGCTATATCCTCAAGTAGCACAACCATTGTCGTCGTTGCCTCTCCTTTGGTGTTCCTCCTAGTTACAAAAATCGAATGCATCTTAGTTTTCTTGGGTTGCGGCACCATGAGCTCGTTCATTATATCTTGGAGCGAGGGCATAGTAATGGGCTCATCTGGATGTTTCCTCTTGTGTGTATCTACTAGCCATTTAGGCGGATCTAAAATATTTACCTAGGTATCTGCGATGTCGCACAAATTAGACATCTCACCAACTTGCTCTAGGTGCACCTCTTTATGGGGTGGTGCTTGTTCATCTTCGGGAGGAGAGTAACTGAGATTTCACGCTATTTCTTCCTCCTGTTGTGATTCTGTTTCTTTTTGAGAATCTTGCTAAGGGTTCTCTTTTAGGCCAGGTGGTGGATTGGGCAATGGATTTTGCTAGGAATTTGGCTTAAAACTCGGTGGAGGATTGGGTAATGGATTACCTGGAGAAGTGCTAGATGTAGGGGGTACGATTGCTCCCAAAGCTTCGGTTTCCCCTTGTGCTTTCTTCTCCTCCTCTTCCCTTTTCTTTTCTTCTACTTCTTTGTGCTTCTGAGCATCCTCCTCTTTTTGTCACCTTCCTACAGCTTCAATTTCTCTGCAGCAAACCTCTTCATTTGCTTGTGTTTGGGCTGCATGCTTGGTTACCTTTCTTTGTTCTTTTAGTCACTGCTCTTCTTTGACCTTTTTATTTTTGGCCTCTTCCTTTTCCTTGAGGCAAGCTTCCTCTTGGCAATTTCTCTCATCAACCACTTGTTTCCTTTTAGCCTCCTCTTCAACGCGCATCTATTGTTCTTCAATCTCGTGGAGTCGCTCATCCTTTGCTTTCGCCACCTATTCCAACCATTCCCTCTCCTCTTCAACCTTGTGTCTTTTGCCTTCTATTTTTTGAAGAGCTCTTAATCTTTTGGTGTTAGAACCTCGTTGGAATTTTTATGGGCGGTATTATCCAAGTTCTCAAATTATACAACCTGCTTCAACATGGACTCCTCTATAAGCACTTCAATTTCAGGAGCCTATATATCATCAAAATCTTCCCCTCTTTCAAGGTCGGGGCTGGGGGTGGGGCTGGTGGGAGAATCGTCCACCACCCCTTTCCTTTTCTTCTTTTTTTCCTTTAGGGATGATGCAATGGGACATCCTCCTCATTTTGAACATCTCGCTCTTGATTAACATTAATATTTGGGATATTCAAAATAAGAATAGCTAAGCTTGTCGCTACTTGGGAAGGTTATGCAACTAAAAGGGGTTCTGCACTGAGTCTAATGGTGATTCCTTGCTGCGTGGTGGAACCAAAATTCTGCAACTTGTCAAACTGTTCTCCCAACTCTCTAGAAATTACCTCTGTTGGAGTTACGCTGAAGGGATCCGACTATTCAAATGAGGTACCTTGTTTATTCTTTTCTCGCCTCTCATATTGCTGAGAGGGTTGGGCTTTAACTTTCTACTTTCACCTGGAACTACCTCTAGGACACTTGAGATAAAAAACTATGTGGTTCTTCTCCACAACTTCTTGGGTGACTTCCTCCATATCCAAATCTTTCCACTTGTCCCAATTGATTCTCCGGAGGAGTTGGTCTCTTATCTTTTCTCGGTCATAGATGGGATCCAGAATGGCTGAGGTATCTGTGAAACCTTTGGGAAATGTACACACCATAATCAACAATTTTTTGCGCAGTGCTCTAGTGATACTAGCGAGGATGCAAATGAAAATCATCCTGGCAATCGGCCCAAAAAACCTCAAGATGAGGGAGGTGGCCTTCCGAAGTGTCATGCAGTGCCTTCTTTATTCTTCCCTGAGGATAATACTGCGGTTGCAATAGGCAAAACTTCTCCAAACTAAGGCTTTTCAACTCATTCTCTACCTCCTTTATGACGGCAAGGCTGCACTTATACTCCTTGCAAGAAAAGGGTAATCCAATCGCCTTGATTTTCTTCGTGGTCATCAAAAGGTGTCTCCAAAATCTATCTAACAAATTCAAGTAAGACTACTCGGTCACTGCAGTGTCACAAGAGGAAGGGCTTCCCGAAAAATTTGGACACACAGATGTAGGTGGTCTAGAGAAACTACAAAAACCAGCACCCCCATGGCTCAATCAAGGTCATCACTGCCTTTGACAACCAATACTCCACGTCGCCTATGAGCCTTATTATCTAATTATATACAAAGTTATCATTTACACAACAAAATGCGCTAGGGAACCTTTGCAGCTTAAGTTGTGGGTAGTGAAGCCATGGGGTGCATCCTCTAGCTAGTCGCCTTGGTGGCTGACCCCCACACCCTCAATGTCCTTTCAGCAAGCTATCAAATAGACCGCATAAGATATCATATAAAACCGCCTTGTGTCCTTGATTTCCCGAAGATGCGGGTCTATGATCTCTACGATAATTGGGGCCCAATTGAATTAGGTCATACCTGTGACAATGTTGACAATAAATTAATACATCCAAGGGGCATATTCCTTAGCACTCGACTCCCCGAAGATGTGATAAAACATTACAATTATCCCCTTAGAGAGGCAAAATGAAGTCAACTCACGGAATGGTTCCAGACATTTTTGAGGCTTCCTTCCGCAACTTTGTGATCTAATTCTCATTCAAATATTTTTTGTTTCAGGCCTCCATTCCTCTATATTAGGCCATGTAAAACACCTTGTCCACTTTCACGTCGTTTGACTTCTTGGGGATGTGGAGGATGATGCGGATGGAGGCTGCATAAAAAATGACTATTTGAGTACCATCCTGTAGGGCGCATGAGCGAGTAGCTTCTGAATAATGATCTGCCAAGGTACAAATGAACTTCAGATACTGGAGTGCAAGCGGGAGGAAGTAGCCGACATCAATCCAGACTTCATGAGATGACGACGTGTTCCATCTCCAAAAGTCTATGCAATCTCTATCATTGACTTAATCACCTCTAAGTCACAATCACCAAGGTTGGTGTTTGTTATGTTCTTTATTTTATTTGCTAACTTGCAAACTCTTATCTGTCCAATCACTTCCTATTTGATGGTGAGGAGTTGCCTCCATATCCCTTTTTGCTTTGGTTTTCTTTCCCGACGGCCCCACAGGAGCTACCTCAAGCTCAACTTCCTAAGCTGATGATGAGGATGCCATAGTGTCCTTTGTATTTACCTGCAAAACAATGTATCGCAATCAATTCATTAATGATTTAACAAATTACTAAAACATTAACAAAAATGAAAACATAGGGTATGATGGAATCCCAGAACCTGTAGTTATGACTTTTAACAAAGAATTTTACTAAGAATAAGGGCCAAAAGTATTTCACCCTTAATCTACAGAAGGAGCCTCTTTATTTGTTTGGATGCTAAACAAGATGAACCCCAAAGCCCAAAAACTGGAGGTTCCTTAACAATTTTAAACATTTTACCATAATGAACACTAGGAGTTAGCCTAAAAGCTCAAAAACGCAGTTAAGTGAAAGGGTTTTCAATGAAAACAGCCTGCTAACTGACTAACTCCAGGGAAATTTGATTATGTGGCTACGAAAGCGACTGGTTTGCCGAGAACCAAAGTTCCAAGACAAGGGGGCCAACAACTAGTTGGGGACTAGTGATCATTTGAACAAAAGGGTGTCAAACCAGAAATTTAGAATGAGGGTTCTTGACACTTGGCCTGCATTTAGGCAAAATTGAGTAAGGTTTGAAACCCTATCAAACCCTAATTAAACATTTAAAAATAAAATGAAGCTAGCTATCTTTCAAAAATGACGCATGAACCAGGACACAAAAATGTCAAAAAATAAAATGCCCTATTTATACGACAACAAAACATTTGCAGGGTTGAACACTTCACGCCTGCAACTAGGGCACGAAGAAACCCTAGAACTCAAGAATCCTATGCCCTAAATTAAGTTCAAGGATGAGAAATTCCATGAAAATACATTACACTAGCCTACGAGAAAACTAAAAATAATGGAAAGCAAGAAAAACAACAAAAAACAAAAAAGCTAACCGTACTTCTACTCACAAAAAAAGTGAAAAACAACTCACTTGAACAGAATGTCACACATTGGCCAAGGAATTCTCCGAAAACACTTCATTCGCAACCAAATTCCCTCACAAACGCATGAATTTGTAGGCTTGGAAACTTGGTCGCAGAAGCGTAATCGACAATAATTTTTAATCACTTGGTGAGTAAAACTAACCTTCTAAAGTTCATTTTAAAGCTTGGTAGGGCTAAGTGCTTTTAATGCTTCACACTCTTTTGAACATTTAAAGCATTGCATTTTGGGTGTCGAGGATCCAAACTCCATAATGCTATAGAAAGCCTTCTCAAACAAGGGAACCTAAGGCCCAACCAAAACTGAGATAGAAAGACTCTGGGATCTCAGATCCTGGAGTAAAACAAAGCAAAACAAAGAAAGGAAAGAAAAAGAGGGGACCCAACAATTTGCCAAAGGGAAAATATAGGGACTGGTATGCAAGGCATAAAAAATGGCAACTCGCTGGGAAAAACACCTTGTGCATTTTAGAATTCCAGGATCTATTGAGATGATAGATAAAGAATACTACTGTAATTCAAGATAGATGTTCAACATCGTGAATCCGAATTCTGAGAGGGCTTGAGTCAAAGAGGTCTGGAGTATTTCTATAACTGAAAGTGTCATGTGTGCTTTGAGAAAGAACTCTTTTGATGTGCTCAAACCGTAGGGAAACAGAGAGATGACACATAAGATTTCTATTCTTTGTTTCTATGGCTATTGTGCAACAGGATTGTTGAATTGCTCATCCTTTTTTATACTTTTCTCCTTTCTTTTTTTTGGCATAATGGAATAGGCAGTACTTCTTTCACTGAGCTTTATGCGTTTGCTTGCACTAACTGTACTTCTTTCACTAATCCATTATTTTATAACTTGGGGTCTCATGGTAGCACAAGCTTTTGTAATTGGGCTCAAATTGAGTGTTATCTATCTATTCCCTTTAGTTGATTACTTCCTTTAATTTGCATGTCCTTTTCGTTCAGAATAAAATGAAGCAAATAGCTTCTCAGATCCCTCTCTACTTTCTAGTTACTAGATCCATCCATGCTCAATACTTCTCCATAATCCTATTTCATCAATACTTTAAACATACATTAGATGAATGTAGAATTAATTATCAAACATACTTAGTGGACACCAAGCTTGGAAAATGCATAAGGCAAGTATCCCTACACATTGATTACTTATCATGCCAAACAAACCAGACCCCTCAAAGCACAAAAGGGGACAAAGCAAAAGAAAAACAAAGCAAAACAAAATGAAGTGACACAAAAGAAGGGACTATACAAAGGAATATACATAAAATACAACACATACATAGAATACATGGGTTGGAACTCCGCATCGTTACTCAAAGTAATGTTTCAAGAACCGCCCATTGACTAGCAAGGGGACTAGCTCTCCAATCAAGGAGCTAGTACGGTATGTGTTAGATCCACAGATTTCTACAATTTTATGCGTCCTAACCACATCCTTTGGAATTTAGAATGATCTCCTTTCTTTTCTCAAGCCTTATCCCACAGGACGACGATGTCCGAAATCTGAAAGGCTTTATATTGTGCTCTTTTGTCAAACCAATGCTTGACGACAACTTGATGCTTAGCAAGGTGTTCAGGGGCATTGTCCCTCATTTCTTCTAATCGAAGAAGATTGAGGAGGCATACCTCCATTGTATTTTTGTGGTTATCAAATTCTTGCATAAACTACAAGATTGGGATTTGTAGGTTTACAAGGAAAACAAGGGTCTGGCAATACACTAGGTAATAAGAGGAAGTCTTGAGAGTGACTTTGACTCAAGTGCAGTCTGCCCGTAAGGCATGCTTCAACTTTTGGTGTTAGTCTCAAAAATTTTGTTATAGTAGGCATTTGATGAGCTCAAGGAGGTTCTTATTGGTAGACTCAGCTACTCCATTACCCTGAGGGTAATAGTTACTAGAAAACTTCAGAGTTAGCTTATACTAATAAGCCCACTGCATAACCTAGGCAGGAGAAAATGTTGAACATTTATCACACACCAAGGAAAAAGGCATTCCCAATCGTGTGGCAATATGGTCCTCCAAAACAACATTCGTAGTGCTATTTTTGCATGTTATGGCTTTGGTCTACCTCGTACAATAGTCTATTGTGGTGAGGATGTGTTTGTGGCTTATGGAGTTAAAATTAACTACTCCAATGAAGTCAAGCGCCCATTAGGCGAAAGGTCTTCATAAACTAGTTGGAGGGGCATTGCGAGATTCCGCTCTCTCAATGTAGTGACTTAGCAAGTGTAGCAATACCGGACATGGTCATGAACATCCTTAAATATTTGGAGTCAGTAGTAACTGGCTCGAAGAATTTGGTGAGTGGTGGCATCGGTAGAACTATGTCCTATCCTAAAATGTCCATGAAACTCTTTGATCATCCTTGCTTGTTCGTGATCTAGGCATCGAAGGTATCATCCTTGCTTGTTTGTGATCTAGGCATCGAAGGTAGATGCCATCAAATTTTTTTCCAAAATAGGGTTATGTTCTTTATCATTAACTGGACACTCGAGTCTGAGCGCACAACATTTAGCAGGGGTAAGTTCTACAAGCATCTGTTGTTGAGCAACATGTATACCAGATCTACATACCAAGGATCTTGAGTGAAGGATTTAACTGTGTATTGTTGGCATTCGATCTACGGACCCACTTTAGCCATAGCTTGCGAAAGACCTTGTGCATGGACATGTCTCATGGGTTGCATTTCTAAGTCAAACTCTTGGAGAGTAGCCATCCATCATCCACAACGTTCCCCAAGTTCACTCCAGAGGAGTAGGGATTTGAAGGCTTCGTCGGGTATAATGGCATGCACCTTACTCTTGGGGATGTAATATCTAAATTTTTTCATTGCCTTGACTAGGGAAAAAGCTTATTTTTCCAAATAAGAGTATTTGATTTCTACATTTTTGAAAGGGCAGTCAACTCATGAAGGAAATGGGTCGCTCATCCCAATCACTTCTTTGGGTGAGTATGAAAGTTATAGAATGCAAGGAGGAAACGGAGTAAATATAAAAGGGGAGACTGTAATTTGGGCTTGTGAGAACCAGTGCCTCCAGAATAGAATTTTTGATCTGGATGAATGCGTTCTTAACTTCCTGACTGCACTTAATCTTAGCATCCTTCTTCATCATCTCGTTTAGAGGTTTCAGTAATTCGGCAAATTCAATGATGAAGCAACAAACAAAGTTGATATTTCCAAAAAAAGACCGCATTTCTTTCTTCCTGTCAGTCATTTGTAACTTAAGCAATGCCTCCACTCGGTTTGGGTCAATAGATATTCCTTTCTCTAAAACTATGTTACCGAGTAATTTCCTTCGGTGACCCTAAATATACACTTCTTAGGGTTAAGGGAAATCACGTAAGCACATCTCTCAAAACTTTTCTCCAAACGGGCGGGATGTTCACATCTATCCCGAGAGAAAACTATTAAATCATCCATGTAGATGATTATGCATTTATTAACCATCCCCTCGAATGCGATGTCCATGGCTTTTTGATATGTGGCTTCCGCATTGATAAGACTGAAAGACATCCTTCGATATGCGAATGTACCCCACTTGGTGGTAAAGGCAGTTTTAAATCGATCCTCGTATAACCATAACTTGGTTATATCCAAAGTAACTGTTAAAGAAAGAAATAATTTGGGAACCATTCACTATTTGGAGCACTTCATCCAAGGAGGGTAAGGGGTGATTGTCTTTCTTCGAAGCCTTATTCAGGTTTTGGAAATCTACACATAATCTAATCTCCTCGCGCTTTTTTCTGACCGGGACCAGATTGGCCACCCAAGTTGTATGCCTGATTTGGAAGATTATCCTAGTGGATAGTAGTTTTTGTACCTGTTGGAAGATTAGGGGTTGAATCAAAGAATTGACTGGTCTTTTTTTTTTCCTAAAAGGCTTAGCATCTAATTTGAGGAGGATTGGATGGGTCATTATAGAAGTGTCATAGGTTTTGACATCTTCATAGCTCCATGCTATAACATTGATATATTTTTTTAAGACAACAAGGATCCTTCCTTTCTCTTCAAAGGAGCAGGGTGTGCCTATGAATGCAATTTTCCTTCTCTCTCTTGGCCTATGTTGATCTTTTCATATTTGCCCCCGTTCGTGGAATAGGGGAGCTTTTCCTAAACTCAGGGATCTAAGTCAAAGATGTGTTCTAGGTCTGCCATTCCCTTGGGAATGGTGTTGCTAGGGAGGTTGAGGATACCATCCTCTTCTTCCCCCTGTCCCTTGTCATTGTGTTCTTCTATTACCTGGTCTTCGAAGACACCGGCATTAGCAAAAAAGGAAAGGATATTTGATGTAGAGGCTAGTGGTAACAATCCAAACTTCATAGAGAATCTCACAAGTTTCCTTTGTTTTGTAACAACACTTCTCATTCTTCCTTCACATGGAATCAATACCAACGACCCATCCCACATTCCTTAGACCTATCAGAGGTAAATTAAATCATATCTTATTCCACTAGACTCCACACCTTAAGTTTCCTTCAGCAACTCTGTAATGACCCTTACCAATAGGCCACTAAAAACCCCTCAAAAATGTAACTCAAAATGTAGATAGAAAATTATTTTTGAGTATATGAGTTTGTTGTCCCAAAATTTCAGAATAATAGATAGCAACCAAATACCATCTAAAACACTATCAATGATGTAGGAAATTGCTCAAAACCATATGCCATTCATATATCAACAATTTCCAACAATGCCATACATATTTCAGCCAATAATATGATCATCAAACCCTAGGTTTTCAATATAGATAGACTGAAAATTACAAAGCCCTTTCACTTGCAAAATCCTAGCCTTCCTTTGATACCAATAATGCCAAATGGCAAACAAAGACAAGTACAATGTAAAATAGTAAAGTGCTGAAGCTATATTTTGTACTCAACTGAAAATATACATTTCTCAGAAAATATGCCAAATGCCAAATGAGAAGTGAGGAACCTGATTGTAGATGGCTGTAATAATTTTTACCAGTGCTGAAGATGCCAACACCCAAGCCAAAGTCACCTCAAATCTGAAAATGTACTTTCTTGCAGATTTTTGAAAATGTCTAAGAATTTTGAAAATTCCTTAAAAATAAATCATGGCATTTTGGGACTCCAAAATGCACCTATCTTTATCTCCTCGATGATAGAAATCCGATGCAAAAATACCCAGAACGATATGCTGAGTAATGAGGAAGATATGACCAAAAATGTGGTTCCACCCTAATCTGAAAACTGAATTAGACTTGTAGCAAAAACTTTTTCGGATTGCTTTTTCGCTCTGCTTTTTCGGATCTGCTTTTTCGCTTTGCTTTTTTGGATCTACTTTTTCGCTTTGCTTTTTCGGATCTGCTTTTTCCGACTACTTTTTCGGATCTGCTTTTTCGCTTTGCTTTTTCGGATCTGCTTTTTCGGATTGCTTTTTCGCTTTGCTTTTTCGGATTGCTTTTTTCGGATCTGCTTTTTTTCCTCTTGCAATAAAAAACTCAAACCCTCAGGTAAGTCTGAGAACTTCAAATAAGCTCAACTTGAAATGGTTGAATACCGCTTCCAAATTGCAACCCTTCAAAGGATATTTCACCTCCTCAGTTATGCAAATCCTTAAGAAACTGCGTTCCTAAAGATCAAATGACAATCTGCAGACCAAGATGGCGCCACAAATGCTCAAAGAGAAAAGTAGTGTAAACTCAAGTCATGGGATGTCCAAATGAGAGGCCAAGCACTCTATTTATTCACTTTTCTAAGAAGCCACTAGAACTTCTAGAAGTATCTATAAAATATTCTTATAAAATCCCTTTATAAAGCACTTTTATATAAAAAGTAACTTTATAAAATAAAAAGTGCAACTCAACTCAAAATTATAACATTTTGGCCCCACATAACACATTATAATAAAAAATATGATAAACACCATCTCTCCAAAAGCAAATAAAACCATCCAATCACCAAATAATCATCAGAATGACTCTCTCCACATCGCCACCAATCTAAGAGAGCCTGTGATAGACTAATCCGGCATGCCAAACGATGTCAGCCAGAATGGGGACATGACAAACTCCATATCCACCATATCAAACAAGTTCTTGGTTCATGCTTGTTTAAGCTTGCCAATTGGTTCCATCAACCAAATTCTTGATCACCTCTTCAAATGGTGATTCCAAACCCTCCAAGGACCTTAAAACCTGTTGTTTGACCTATCTTCACTCACCATGCACTCACACTATGGTATTTTTACTCCAAAACTCAAACTGTCCATTCTAGGCCTTCAAACCCCAATCTTTGTAGTACAGAACCGACTGTTTTTCATGGTTTTCTCAAAAACAATCTAAATGACTCAAAAAAATAATTACATATTTGAATACCCTTTTTCAAGTTGTATAACATATGTCAAAACCAAGACTATGTGTTTTGGAACATCACACCTTAAAATTCCTGATTCATGTTTCCCAACTAGGCCTAATAGGCTCAATTAACAAAGCAGCCCTATTAAGGACTCACTCCCAGACCTTGCCACTTTCAACAGTGTCTTAAAATGACTATAATTAGAGTATTATACAATCAATTTTGATCTTTGACCCTGCTAGATACAAAAGCCCCAAATTGATCTCAAGAATTCCTAGAAACTAGGGCTCGCTCAATGTCTTGTTTCCCAGCACCATAGAAACTCAATAAAAGTTTATTCACCATCATTTGACCAAAATATGATGGATTCAATCATAAAATACCCCCCTCCAAAGGCTAGAACGTCTACTGCTGTACCCTTGCACCAATTTCATGACCCTTATGCACCCTTCAAACTCATCAAACTCCTTCAATCACTCTCAACTTGCAAACTCTTCTTCTTTCCTGCATTTTCAATGTTATAATACTAAGTTACAAGATTTGGATCCATCCCCAAGTGACAACAAATACATAAAGGGGATGGATCAATGAATTTACATCTTTAATCAATGCACAAACTGTGCTTGTACAGGACAGTCAAAACAAAGAGAAGATAAAACCCTCAAAAATTATTGAAATTTATTGAAAAACAATTCAAAACATCCTTCCACTACCACCTGAATGAAATCAAATCAAATACTCATCAAAACAATATCAAATTTGCAAGAAATCAGATTTTTATTGCCAAAATCTGAACCAGTCTGTACAAAAATAGATTTCAGTTTGTTCTCCCTTATTCTCTTCGTTTTCAAGGCTTAAATAGACTCCCTTTAACCTCCCAAACCGAATCAAATCAGTTGGATATGCTAACAAAGAAAAGTAAACTTATTTTTAAGAGTTTCCCTCCTAATCCCAAGTGGTCGTTTGAATTTAAGTATTCAAATTTGCAAACTTAAATAAACTCTTAAAAACTCCTAACTTTGGATTTTATTCTTTTATGATCCAAATGACCTATCTAAACCATAAAACTCACTCTAAGACCTAATTCCAACCATCTAGGCCTATTATGCCAATATAGGCATTCAACTACCTATTACATCTATTTTGTCATTTTCCAGCCTTTATAATTTTAGGCCTTATTTATTACATCCAATGGCTTTACATACAATGATACATCAGACAAAATGACCCTTGGTCATGTTCTTTACTCTATCCTCCTTAGGTTCTCCAGGTGACCCTCTTGTGTTCTTAGGTGCCCCTGCACCAATATGTTTGTCATCTTTGAAAACTTGAAAATGGGAGACATTGTCGGGGATAGCCGAGGTTGAGACCAGCTCAACAAAGAATCGTCAGAGGCGTGAATGAGCCATCGGCTCCAAGATATTGGCATCTATAGCTAGGGCATCTAAAACGTACTAAAATTTCTGGGGAATCAGCTTGATACCAAAGGCATCGAAGTCTTCAATCAATCTCCACACCCTATTGCGATACGTTGCTAATCATTTGTCATGACATCTATATAGACTCCGAATTTGTTTGACTATCAGTTCCGAGTTGCCCAATTCTCGAAGGCATCTAACTCCCTTTCTGAGGGAGAAAAAGAGACCTAAGACTAAGGCCTCATACTTGGTCACGTTGTTGGTACATTCGAACTGAAGTAGGTAAGACACAAGGAAAGATCTTTCTCAAGGGTTTATTAATTCCACATCCGCCCCCATTTCCTTGTTTGGACTGCGAACCATGAAATTTTGGGGTCCAGATATCATTGTTAGGAGAGTATGCACTTGAGGGACCGGAGGTAGGCAAAGGTGTTTTGAGGGTGGGAACCAAAGGTTACGGTGTAGTCTCAGGGGGAGGAACCAAAGGTTCCACAATGGTTTGAAGAGGAGGAACTGACATCGGCTCCTCAAGGACTAGCCCTTCAGTTTCAAGAGTTAGCGGGTTGAGTTCTGATTGTTATTTCTCTTCATCATCCTCTTCTAGGGAAGGGGGTAAGTTGGCAATGGTAGCCAAGAACACCTCGCAAGTAAGTTCAAAATGAGCTTGACAGTGGACTTGACACTATTGCGATGAAAGGTCTGGTGAAGTTGTATTGACATCAAGGGTTCAAATGTCATGTTTTAATCGCAAAACTAGGTCCTACATTCTTAGTGCTAGCAAAATGCCCTCCAGGGAATTAAGTCCTTCAAGAAAAAACTCTAGGGTTAGCAATTCCGTAGCTCTATAGAGGCCCAACTCAACCTTTACATAGGTCACCTCATTTGCTTGTCCATAATTAGTAACAAGTTCTTTCATTTTAGGTTCGTTTTCAACCTTGATTTGATTAGCTACACCTTTCCATGGAAAACATAAGTTGAGATTCAACTGTTTAGGGATTTAGACCAATTCCGACTCGTGAGCATTCTGTAACTCTCAGGGATGTCCACCACTTGGATATTGATAAGACCGGTGACACGGGGGTCTGTGGTGAGTTGGATCTGAACGTTCTTGAGCTCACCAATCATTTTAGCTCGATTTATATCGAGTTGGACCACCGCGTCATTTTCTTTCATGGGGGTTAACCCAAGCTTCTTGCATATAGACAAGGGCATGACATTTCCTGACACCTCGGAGTCAACTATGCATTTATACAAGTTTTTCCCGTAGATTTTTAGACCGAGAAGGAAGGGAGGGTCGTCAGTATTTCCTTGGTAGACTACTAAGTTAACTCATCAAATGTGATAGTTTTAGCCTCATTGAGTCGAGGCTCGAGCTGTTCCAGCTATTAAAGGAGTGCCTCCTTCTGCTTGGGACAACTGCATAGTAATTCCCTGAGAAACATGGTAGTAGTGGTGTATTCCATCACCCTGGTGACATCAAACATTCCCTTACAGGTCTAAGAAGACATCAAACATTCCCTTAGGTGTCTAGGAGGCCTTTCCATGGCCAAGTTGCGACGAGTGAAACAATGGTCCCCATGGTGGGGTGGAGGGGGTTGTTATTGGCGTTGAGGTTTGGAGGAACTTGGGTTTCCTTTAGAAGGATTGAAGTGGTAAAAGGACCTTTGTTTTAACTTTGAATGTTCTAAGGAGCTCTTGTAGCTTGGAAGGCATGAGCCTCATATTCATAGGGGGGATCCTGAAACAACTATCCTAAATCCGACTCTTCTTCGTTATCCTTTTCTTTTCCAAAGAAGAGGGTCTCACAAGAAAAGACCAAGCTAATGTTCTTTGGAGGCAAAGACGATGACTGATTAGGAGGGATGTTATCTAATTGGGCAATCCTGATTTTTTTCTCCATAATGGCACAATTCACCTTCGAATGTGAAGACGTGTCATGGAATCTACACCAATTGGTCAAGGGGTCAAAATTTGCAATATTTGCATTATGAGGGTAGTTAACATTCCCCGAGGTCTCTAGTGTGTTGGCATTCACTCCACCATTGTTGGGGGTGGTATTCAATTGTCGATAGTTGTAAGAGTGTTGATTGTTATTGTATCGCAGGTCAAAATTCTAATAATTCCTCTTCCCTTAGTAATTGCCATGTTGCTGGGAAGGATTGGGGTTCTGATGAACCGAGGACCCTAATTTCATTTCACCCAGCTCAGAGGTGACCTAGGATAGCATATTTCTCATCTCTTCCATCTCCACGTTTATAAGATTCGATTGGTCAGGGTGTGGTAGAGGTGGAGCTGGATTAAAAATTGTGGTATGGGCCGACGTCAACTACTATTTGACTCGAGCAATCAGTTGGAAGAAAGAACTTCCAAGAACTTGAGGGGTTGCAAACATAACATGGGGCCAAAGGTTTTCTGGTTGCACCAGAACCACGTGATTATGTAGATACTAGGACACCAATTTCATCGTTGGGATATCGATCATAAAATTCAGACCATACCAAGTCATTTATTGTTAGCCCTTGGGCTGCATATTGAAATGTAAACTATTCCTAATACATCTAGGGGTTTGATTGAGTTCTTAGTTGATCCGGAGAGCTAGGGCATATACCTTGGAAAGAATATCCTAGTCAATAGGTTGTGTTGTCCGAGTGAGCATGGTGGTGACCAAGGGGTCAAGAGTGTTTAGATAGGTTTAGATGCCGACGGGTTGTGCTGCTACAAAAGGAGCAATGAGCCGCTTGTAGGCTCGCTAGAATGTACTATTAAAGATGGTCAAGGGCTCATTGGGCTCCCTTTCCAGGGAAGCGAATTGGTAATAAAGATTTTTGGGGTTCACATAGACCAGGAAATGTAATAGGAAGGCATCCTCTAACCCCTACCAAGTATGGATTGAGTTGGTGGGAATTGAAAGGTACAATTTTAGTTCGTTCTCCCCTGGGGAGTAGGGTAATAGACTACAAACCACATCCTCATGTCAGATGTTGTTGCGGGAGATTGAGTCCTTGAAGGCTTGAAGGTGTTCTTTCGTGATGCAAAGACTGTTATGTTCATACCTAGGACAAATTTTCTCCAGGTACCATAGGAGATCATGGATTCCACCTTCAAAAGTCTCCAATGGGGAGTGATTCTGGTTGAAATAAGCCATCATCAATGGAAGTGCAATAACAAAGTTAGCCAATGGGACATTTGTTCCCGCGCTTGGTTGGGAAGAAAAGATATTCTAGGTATTGGACTTCAAACCTAAGGTTGAAGCCTTTCTTTACCTAGTAGTTCTTTTAGCCCAGATGTGAGGTCCATGCTCTACAAACTCTCCTATGTTCGGGGTCGACCAAAGGATTTTCTCAAATCGAATCCGGGAAACAAACCCTAAACATCAAAAATCTCGATTAGAGGGATTACTCAAGGATGAGTCAATAGGTGTAAGATTAGAACCTTTAGGCCCTCCTTCTAGCGCCAACATTCATTGACGTGACTCTTGTATAGGGTTACACAATAGAGAATGAGATGTCATCGAGCGCAGAGGCACTGGCCAACTCCGCATAAAGGAGGGTACCAGGGAATGAATTCTCTTATCTCCTAAGCACCTAGTTATTGGGTCTCGACAATGTTGGACGAGCTAAGTTGGGCACAAGGTTGTTTGTTCAGGGGATCTGCTAGTTATGAGAAGGTTCTGACACACATGAGGTATCCTGCAAGTAAACATTAGAACAAGATTTGAAAGAGGAGGCAAAAAATAGAACAAGCTGCAGAAGAATGAATTTAGCTATAATCACCTCGTAAACAATACCATAAAAAATGCTCAAGACCAACAACATACTTTTAAACATACATGATCAACAATGACAATATGCAAAAGCAAACGAGATTCATACCATTAACATAACTTCCATCCATAAACCGAGAACTAACTCTTGAGCAAAGGACAAAATTGTAAACAAATGATACAATATTACCAACAACTGAGATGAAGATAGGAAAACTGTAAGCTAATCACAGATTATTTATTCCATTATTAGTGTAAATATCTAGCTATCACTGGTTTTGGGCTTACAATTCTCCAAGGGACAAAGAACTTAAACTAGAATAGGAAAAGTAGAGTGATTTGAAAAACTATCTAACTCTGAGCTATAACATCTTTTTTATGGCTTCCATCTGCGTGTTTGTATGATTCGATTGGTCGGGGTGTGTTGGAGGTGGAGTTGGGTTAACAATCGTGGTATGGGCCAGGGTAGGCTGTTGTCCGGCTGGAGCAACCGGTGAGAAGAAAGAGCTTCCGTGAACTTGAAGGGTCATAAACTTACCAAAAGGCCGAAGGTATTCTAGTTGCATCAGTACTGCATAATTATGCACATATTGGGACACCAGATTCATCGTTGGGGCACTGCTCATAACATTTAGGCTATATCCAGTCATTTTTTGTTAGCCCCCGGGCTGCATATTGAAAGGTAAACTATTGCTAATACCTTTGGGGGTTTGATTGAGTTCTTAGTTGATCCGGAGAGCTAGGGCATTAACCTTAGAAAGAGTATCTCTGTCGCTGGATCGGGTTGTCAGAGTGAGAATGGTGGCGACCAAGGGGTCAAAATCATTTAGATAGGTTTAGATGCTACAAAAAGAGTTGTGAAGCACTTGTAGGCTTGCTAGAACCTACTGTTAAAGATACTCAAGGCTTCATTGGGCTCCTTTTGCAGGGAATCGAAATGGTGATTAAATTTTGTCGGGTCCACATAGAGCAAGAAATGTAATAAAAAGGAACCCTCTGACTCCTGCCAAGTATGGATTGAGTGGGCGGGCATTGAGAGGTACCAGTTCAATTCATTCTACCCTAGGGAGTAGGGGAATAACCTAGAAACCACATCCTCATGTTGGATGTTGTAGCGGGATATTGAGTCCTTGAAGGATTGTAGGTGTTTTTTTGAGGACCAAATAAAGTTATGTTCATACCTAGGACAAATTTTCTCTAGATACTACCAGAGATCATGGATTCCACCACAAATGTCCCCAATGGGGAGTGATTCTGGTTGAAATAAGTGACCATTAGTGGAAGAGCAATAACAAAGTTAGTAGGTGGGACATTTGTTCCCGGGCTTGGTTGGGAAGAAGAGATATTTGGGTATCGAACTTTGAACCTGAGGTTAAAGCCTTGCTCTTGCAAGTAGTTCTTTAAGCTTGGACGGGCGGTGCTAGCTCGAAAAACTCTCTTGGGTTTGGGGTCGACCTAAGGATTTTATCAAACTAAATCAGAGAAAAGTACCCTAAATGTCAGAAGTCTTGGTTGGAGGGATTACTCGGGGATGAGTCAGTAGGTGTAAGTTCAGAACATTCAGGCACTCCTAGCGCCAGCTTCTCTTCACCATTTGGAAGAAAGAACTTTCGGGCACTTGAGGGTTGCAAACTTACCCTAGGGAAAAGGTATTCTAGTTGCACGAATACAACGTGATTATGCACATACTGGGGCACCAAATTCATTATTGGCGCACCGATCATAACATTTAGGCTACACCCAGTCATTTGTGGTTAGCCCAGGCTGCATATTGAAAGGTAAACTATTCCCAATACCATCGGGGGTTTGACTGAGTTCTCAGTTGATCTAGAGAGCTATGGCATATACCTTAAAAAGAGTATCTCGATTGCTAGATTGGCTTGTTTGAGTGAGCATGGTGGCAACCAAAGGATCAAGAGCGTTTAGATAGTTCTTGATGGAAAGAGGTTGTGCTGCTATAGAAGGACCAATAAGCTGCTTGTAGGCTCGTTGGAACCTACTATTAAAGATGGTCAAGGGCTCATTGGACTCCTTTTGTAGGGAAGCGAACTGGTGATAAAGATTTTTCGGTTCCACATAGACTAGTAAATGTAATAGGAAGGAATCCTCTGACTCCTGCGAAGTACGGATTTAGTTGGCGAGCATTGAGAGGTACACGTTCAATTCGGTCTCCTCTAGGGAGTAGAGGAATGGCCTACAAATCACATCATCATGTTGGATGTTGTGGTGAGACATTGAGTCCTTGAAGGCTTGTAGGTGTTCTTCCACTGTGCATAGATCATTATGTTCATACCTAGGACAAGTTCTCTTGATACCGTGGGAGATTATGGATCCCACTAGCAAATGTTCTCAATTGGGAGTATTCTCGTTGAAGCAAGCTGCCATCGGTGGAATTGCAATAACAGAGTTACCAGGTGGGACATTTGTTCTTGCACTTGGCTAGGAAGAAGAGATATTATGGGTGCTAGACTACAAATTTGAGGTTGAAGCCTTGCTTTTCCTAGTAGTTCTTTTAGCTCGGACAAGAGGTCCTACCTCTGCAAACTCTCCTAGGTTCTAGGTTAACCTGAGGATTTTCTCAAGCCAAATCAAGGAAAAGGACCCTAAACGTTAGAAGTCTTGGTTAAAGGGATTACTCGGGATCAGTCAGTAGGTATAAGGTCAAAATCTTCAGGCCATCATTCTAGTGCCAGCTTGTGTTGACACGAGTCTTATGCAGCATTACACAACAGGGAATGGATGTCATCGAGTGCGGAGGCACCAACCAACACCGAATGAAGGAGGGTACCGGGGAACAAATTCCCCAGTCTCCCAAGCACTTGGTTATTGGGTTTCGACAATGTTGGATGAGCTAAGTTTGGCACAAGGCTCTTTGTTCAAGTGGTCTGCTAGTTATGAGAATGTTCTTACGCGTACGAGGCATCCTGCAAGTAAATATTAGAACAAGATTTGAAAGAATAGGCAAAAAATAGAACAAGGTGCAGAAAAATGAATCTAGCTATAATCACTTTGTGAACAATACCATCAAGAATGCTCAAGGCTAACAACTTACTTTTAAACATACATGATCGACAACCACGATATGCAAAAGCAAAAGCAAAAGAGATTCATTCCATTAACAAAATTTCCATCCACAAACCAATAACCAGCTCTTGAGCAAAGGATGGAAATGAAAAAAAATGATATAATATTACCAACAACCAAGATGAAGAAAGGAAAATTGTAAGCTAATCACAGATTCTTCATTCCATTATCAATGTAAATATCTAGCTATCACTAGTTTGAGGCTTACAATTCTTCAAGGGAGCATGAACTTAAACTAAAATAGTAGTAGACAGTGATTTAAAAAACTATCTAACTCTGAGCTATAGCATCTTTCTCATGGCTTCCATCTTTGTGTTTATTGATTCAATTGGTGAAAGTGTGCTAGAGGTGGATATGGGTTAACAATCTTGGTATGGGTTGGGGTAGGCTATTGTCCGGCCATACCCATTCATTTGTGGTTACCCCACAAGTTGCATATTCAAAGGTAAACTATTCCCTATACCTCTAGGAGTTTGATTGCCTTCTCCATTGATCCGTGAAGCTAGGGCATACACCTTAGAAAGAGTAACCTGGTCACTTGTAATGTCCCCGATTTTCCGTCTTCTGGGAGTAGCTTGGTTTGGCGACCCTCGTAAGCTAATCAGGTGGTCGGAGGGGGTCAGTATGAGGGGCCAGTGTTGGGATTCCATTCTGGAGATTCAGTTTACCAGGTCTGCTCTTCGTTCGGGTCATTTCGGTCGACTTACTATTTTTAGTAAGTGGTATTTTGGGTATGGCCAGGATTAGCAAAGTGTCTACACGGAGTGTCAGATGTTTCAAGATCAAGCTTCAGGGAATCTCCAGTTTGAGAGACTTACTATTTATAGTAAGTCTATTTTTAGCAGCTAGCTATTTTTGGCAGTGGGTTATTTCCAGCAGGGCAGTTGGCGTTTGGGCTCTGGTGTCGAAAATGAGTTGGTTTCAATTAGCAGAATTCAGTGGCTTTGTTTTTAAAGATATCGTTATTGAATTAAAAGTATTTTAATTTAATGATTTAAGTACTTTATAACTTTATTGTTATAAAGTGATATTCTCATTTAAAAGCCTTTTATATTAAAAAAGTGAAATTGTGCTTTTTCCGAAAAAGCTATAAGTACAACTCAAAAAAGCACTTTCATTTACCCATTGTTGATTTAATAAATTGTTTATGTGAGAATTTTGCTTGGCTTGGAAAAGCTAGGGTTTCTGGAGCTCAGTCTTCATTTTTGGAGAGAGTTCTTCTGAGATTTGTCGAGTTTGGTCTTCTTCCAAAAGAGAGCTTGATCTGATACTAAATTAAATCCAGTGCTGAGGTATACTGGATTCTGGTGAAGTTTTAGTTTTAATTCTACAGGCGGAAATCAAATTTTCTTTCAAAGAAATTCAAATTGTTATTTGCTGAGGTTGATTTAATACTGAATTAAAGGAAGTGCTGAAGTATACTGGGATTGTGCGGAGTTTGCTTCATTTACAGATTATAGAAATTGCTTTCATAGGGTTTGCTTTGATTCATGCTGAGGTTGTGAGTTTCGAATTTCGTGCCTGTTGTGTATTCATGTTCACCTTTGAATGTTGTTGGCTGAATAATTCTTATTCAGATTCTTTACACATTATAAGTGTCGGATTGGACATTGGAAAAGGAGTTTGTTATACAAGGGATATTTAATTTATATAGTGCTGCGTCAAACCTACAGCTGGCCGTGTGAGTGAATGGAAGTCTGAATTGTACAGTCTCCAGCCACGTGACATGCTACAGGACTCGCATTTCAATGTTTTGAAGCTTGCGCATCATACAGAACAGTCACGCTAACTGCTGCTGCTCACGTGACTGATAAGAAAGGGCCGTTTTTTAATTTGCTAGGCCCGAAACCTGCTGCAGACCAATCACGTTACACCTCCAGGCTATTACGTGACTGTTTGGAGTTAGAAATTTGGTGTTTGGGGTGGTATTACTGCTCATTTCTGAGGGTGGTTACCAGTGTACTGGGTTGCAATGTCAAGTTCCTAGATTCAACAGCAGATTGCTATCTCACAATAAATATTAGGTGCAAACAAATTTGAAGGAATAATTTATGGTTGTGTTATTTGAATTAAAAATAAGACTTATTTAAATTTCTTGGAGGAAATTCAATTTGTTATACTTCAATTTATAAATGTGATGGAATAATCATTGAAGCTTGTTTTACCAAACAATTGAAATAAATTTGCAAATATTACAAAATTAATAAGAAGAAATCAGAGGCAGCCAGTTAGGCTCTACACATCACTAAATTGGGTTGTCCATGTGAGCATGGTGGCAACCAAGGGGTCAAGAGTGTTTAGATAAGTCTGGATGGTGACTGGTTGTGCTGCTACAAAAGGAGTAGTGAGCCGCTTGTAGGCTCGCTAGAACCTACTGCTAAAGACGATCAAGGACTCATTGCACTCCTTTCACAGGGAAGCGAGTTGATGATAAAGATTTGTCGGGTCCACATAGACGAGAAAATGTAATAGGAGGGCATCGTCTATCTCCCGCCAAGTATGGATTGAGTTGACGGGCATTGACAGGTACCAGTTTAGGCTATTTGCTCCTAGGGAGTAGGGGAATAGCCAACAAAGCACATCCTCATGTTGGATGTTTGGGCGGGACATTGAGTCCTTGAAGGCTTGTAGGTTTTCTTTCACAATGTGGAGACCGTTATGTTCATACCTAGGGAAAATTTTCTCTGGGTGTTGCGGGAGATCATAAATTCCACTTGCAAATATCCCCAATTTGGAGTGATTGTGGTTGAAGTAAGTTGTCATCAGTGGAAGTCCAATATTAGAGTTAGCAAGTGTGACGTTTGTTTCCACACTTGGCTAAGAAGATGAGATATTTTGGGTGTCGAACCTCGAACATGAGGTTGAAGCTTCACTCTCAAACCAAATAAGGGAAGAGAACCCTATTAATCCTAACCAATTACTGAGAGGGGGGATGAATCAGTAAATTCAATTTCTTATATTCTTTTCTTTAAATTAATATTCCTATTAATACTGAAAACAAAAGAATACTTTGACAATCATAATCAGAAATCAAATGCACAGGTCAACACAAGATTTATACGTGGAAAGCCTTGCTTAGAAGGAAAAAAACACGGTGGGATAGAACCCACAAAACTCCACTACTGCAGTAATAAAGTTGCCCTATTAAAGGCTTACAAAGCACTAGTCAGAGTGCTACCCGGTTAATGGATTTAATAGAAGATCGGTTAAGATCTTGACCCTGTGAGGAGTCGCCTTATCAGAGGACTTAAAACATCAGCAAAGATGTCACCCGGTGAAGGAGTTTATACAATAGAACCTATTAGGGTTCACCCTGATTAAGGGATTTAAATATGCTTCACATAAGAAAAGCAATGATCTTATTTTGACACTGTATATGTCGATTCAGATCATACCTGTTCACTCTTTCCTCTGTTTGGTTGTTGGGTCTTTCTCTATCTTTCACTCTTTGTGACTGTGATCCTTCTCAAAAGACTCTGCTCGCTCTTCGCTCTTGATTTTCAACAATATATCTTCAAGTGCATGATGACCTTAATTTATAAGAAATTATCTTAATAAAATTACACCAAACGGTGCAGCCAAGCTGTAACTCGCTCAAAAATCTCGCATGCAGAACTCTTGATCAAAAAGCTTGCAAACAAATCTTTAGTTTACCTCGAAACGCTCACAGAAAATAAAGCTAACTCCAATTCATATGAAAAAGCTAACTAGAGTTTGTCTAAAAAATGCTCTGCATAATCCCGATTGGATTATAAAGCACTAAGCGGTAAGTTTGCAATGGAGTGCAAACCGGTGTGTAACTTGTTAGTCATTTGCATCCTATGGTCTATGTCAAGACCGGTTGGACAAGACTGGACCGGTATGAATGTGACCGATTAAGGTACACTATTAACCTAGTCATTCTACCAGTTCACCACTGTTGTTCTATCATGAGTACCAGTGTGTTTAATGTTTGCCAATGATGACAACTAGGCTTTATATCAACAGACCATAAACATCAGAAATCATGGTTAGACAGATTAATCAAGGATGAGTTTGTAGGTGTAAGGTTGAAACCTTTAGGCCCTCGTTCTAACCCCAACTTCTAATGATGCAACTCTTGTGCACAGTTACACAACAGAGAATGTGATGTCATTGAGTGCGGAGGCACCAACAAACTCTACATGGAGGGTACTGGGGAATGAATTCCCGTACTCCCAAGAACCTAGTTATCGGGTCTTGATGATGTTGGACCTGCTAAGTTATGAGAAGGTTCTGACGCATAGGAGGTATCCTATGAGTAAACATTAGAACAAGATTTGAAAGAAAAGGCAAAAGATAGAACAAGGTGCAGAAAAATGAATCTAGCTATAATCACTTCGTAAACAATACCATCAACAATGCTCAAGAATAACAAATTACTTTTAAACATACATGATCAACAACGACACTATGCAAAAGCAAAAGAGATTTATTTCATTAACATAACTTCCATCCATAAACTGATAGCTAACTCTTGAGCAAAGGATAGAATTGTAAACAAATGATACAATATTACCAACAACCTAGATGAAGACAAGAAAATAGTAAGTGAATCACAGATTCTAAATTCGATAATCAATGTAAATATCTAACTACCATTGGTCTAGGGCTTACAATTCTCCAAGGGAGCATGAAATTAAACTAGAATAGAAAAAGTAGAGTGATTTGAGAAACTAACTCTAAGTTATGGCCTTCAAAATCATCAAATTTTGTGCACCCCAAAAACTGGTCCAAAAATGTACATATATAGACAAAATGTACATACCCATTTTTACAATATTTTACAATTATTCACATCCTTTACAAAGGCACACCAACTGTATTAATTACAAACTCTAAGGGAAGAAAGAAGTGAGAAGAGGAGAAAGGGAAGGAAAACCAGGAACTCCGATTCTCGAGGAGGAAATCCACCTATACACAAAACCAACCATTTTTTGTGTGTTCAATGCTCGAGGTTTGAGCAATCAGTATTTGTTCGGTGTCCAACACGAATCTCAACTACCAATAATTGAGCCTTAAGTGATCTTTAAAAGCACGTCCAATGCCCTTAATGTTGAGTAGCATCTGCATGAGACCCATCTCATCTATCAGTTCTATGTTAGACTGCACCTGCCAAAGCTCTAACACTACATAGTAGACACCACTATCTAGGTGGTGGTCGATCGGCTCTAGAAGAAACCATTAACTCATACCACAAGAATGAATGTATAAATAAAGAATCAAAGAATAAAGAAATTTACTAATCGTACACTCACTAGGATCCGAGACTTTTGGATCCGATAAACTCAAATGAAGAAAAGAATGAAGGATGGGGGAATGCAAGAACTCATTATCCCGAGGCTCGACATTTCATATACTTCTTGTATGCCTTAATGTACTCGTTAATAGTATCTTCATCAATCTCCTACATACATTAGAGGTGAACTTTGGCTTGTTTAAGTTTATCCCGAGCTTCATCTTATTGTTTGCGCAACCGGGCTCTTACCCTTTGGACTTCATGTGTGACTATAATGAGCTCAGTGCACTCATCCATTATTACATTGTCGAACTCTCGAGAAGGGCCAAACCTTTTCTCTACTTGCTTTTCATATGCACCGAGCAATGAATCTACGGTCCTAAACCCATCTACCTCACCAAGTTTCAACGCCACAATCTCTTTCACAAAACTGGCATACTTGGAGGCACACCGCTGAATGGATGCAGGAAACAATGTAAGGGATTTGCATGCCATGTCCAAGAGATCTAGCCTAACACCCAACTGGCGTAGGTAAGCCCCAGGTATTCAGAGATCTCGTTACCAACAATGTCAATCTCATTCAAATTTTTGATGCCTAACATGACAATTTCCTTTATCAGGCTTATCTGTTTGGTGTGTCGGGCGATTCGATTTTCCCAATCACTAATTTCTTCTTTGACATCAAAATGACTCTTTATTGCTTGTAGGTATTCCAAAATGGACTCATCAAGAAAGCCTCAGACTATCCGCAATTGAAAGGTGACCCAGCCATCCACTGGTAACGCTTTCTTCTTTAGAGTCCTTAAAGAATTCATCTCAGCCTGAAAGATTGTTCCTGAGGTGGACGCTTCAAGCATTATAGATGCAATGGGCATTGTGAGCTCCCCAACTAACTCTTTCATTTTATTCACTAAGGTTTGCGACTCTTTCTTCTTTTGATACTCTTTTACATACCTCTCACTCATTGCATCGGCAACGTCATTGACGTCTTTAAACTTGGCCCACTTATTTCTATTCATGAGGTTCACCTCACCTATCTGATAGTCTCCAGAAGTAACCTCAAATTCTTCTTTATCCTCAGATGACACAGTTGTTGTCACCACTGTCTCTCCTTTGGCCTTCTTCCTAGTTACAAAAATGGAACACGCCATCTTCATTTTCATGGGTTGTGTTAACAATTTCAGATTGTCATTAGTGTAAATACACAAACATCATGCACCGGTAAAAGGTCACCGATCACTCACGTTACTTAGAAGACACCGGTAGGCTAGATACACAGTGTATGCACCGGAAGTTGAAGAAAAAGGAATACCCCGGTAGACCGATCTAAGTACGCAGTACCGGTCTCAGAGTGCATACAAAGTCAAACCGGGAATAAGGTTACACTGGTCTCAACTGCATAAAGATCCGCACCGGATTTTGCAGAGCAATTTGAGTTAAAGACCAGATTATACGGGACATCCACCGCACTGAAGTGGAGTTAGCTTTTTAACAAAAGTTAGCTTTATTTCTAGGAATGTCTTGCAAGGTAAACTCCACATCAGAACGCAAAGCTTAATTGCTAGTTGCATGATTTATTGTTGAGTTTACAACCTAGCGGTTCTATGAGTTAAGGGTTTCATAACGATGAACACTTGTATAAATATAGTTCAAAGGATGGGAGGAAGCTACTGTTGATTGTTAGCAATTGCATAGACCAGAGGACAGACATTTTCTGAGAGAAGAGCTACAGACTTAGAAGTAGCAAAGATCAACAGCCAGGCAAACCGGAAAAGAGTAATGATCTAAGTAGACATTCAGTGTCATATCAGATCATTGCTTTTGTTAAGTAAAGGAAGCATTTAAAAGCCCTTTATTAGGGCGAACCTAATCAATTCGTTGTAAAAATCCCTTGACAGGGTAACATCCTTTTCGATGTTCAAAGTCCTGTCACCAGGCAGCTCTTAACAGGGTTCAGATCTTAACAAATCTTTTGTAAAATCCCTTAACTAGGTAGCACCTTAACCAGTGCTTTGTAAGCTCCTAACAAGGTGCCTTCATTCTGTAGTAGTGAAGTTGTGAGCTCTGTCTCACCGTGGTTTTTTTTCCTTCTAATCGAGGGTTTCCACATATATATCTGGTGTTAATCTGTGTACTTACTTTCTATGCTTGCATGTAATTGATTGTTTTAGAAAAGCATTGTTCGAACAAGGAGAGAAAAAGTGACAAGAAATAGTTGTTATTGATTCACCCCTCCTCTCTTAGTAACCGGTTGGTACCAACTTTTGGTATCAGAGCCAGGTTTTCTATACTTAAAAGCCTAACAACTTGAGAAAAAGATCATAGAGGGTTACTGGTATCAGAAATAGCTGGAGGAAGCTAACGACATTATTGCCTCTCTGGAGAATAGACTGAGGAGATCACTTGCAAAGAGAAAGGAGCTAGCTCTGCAATTGAATGAGAGCAATGAAACCATTGATGAACTCTCTGGGCAAAGTGGATCTGATGAAGTGGAGGAGGTAGTATCTGAGCTCATGGAAAAGAATGAGATCCTAACCGATTAGATCTCCGACCTTAAGAGGGAGCAAGAAGAGAATGCTCGAAGGATGACTGAACTGATCGAAAAATTGAGAAAAGCTGAAGATAAAAGGAATATAGCGGTCAAGTCTTTGACTGCCACTGAAAGAGTAAGGGACCGGACAATGGACGATGTAGGGGCGAATGAACTATTGCTTCTACAACTTCAGAAGGACATGCAGAATATCACCCAGGAAAACACCAGCATACAAAAAGCATGGCAGGAGAGGGATGATGCATGCAAGAGACTGGCGATAGAGGTGTATCAACTCAAGGGACAAAAGAAAGTCCTTGAAGAAAGAAATGCAACCCTAAGAAGATACAATAAAAGTTCGGCCAAGCTCGATGAACAACTAAGAGCTCAAAGGAGGCATAAAGATCAAACTGGTCTTGGATTCACCGGTGAAGTCACCAAAGTGACTGGTGAATCCTCTGGAGCCAAGATAAGCAACAAAGCAAAGAAGAAGCCACTAACACACAAAGGCAAAAAGACCTCTAACTTTTCTTGCAATCTTTGTGGGAAACCGGGTCATAAAACAAATAACTGCAGAAAAGCACTAGTAAGGCCCAACAACAATTATCACAAGAACTGTTGTAAAAATTGCCACAAGACCAATGAATGCTCATCCAATCCTACATCGGTGTCTAATGGAAGCAGGGGAAGCTTCAAAGGCTCCTGCTATGGATGCAACAAATTTGGGCACAAAGCTAAAGAATGCAGATCGAAAACTATGGCATTCAGGTTACCAAAACCGGTATTCACCAAGAGAAACAAGAACCGGGGCACAACCAATTGTGCAAACTTTGGACCAAACAGCCACAATGACTCTTGGAGCAAGTCACCCAATCCAAGAAGGGTGAACCCATGGAGGAAAACCGTGGTAGTTTTCTATCACTGCAACAAGGTTAGACACCTAGCAAAAAATTGCAGGAACCAGTCGCTCAATAAGAAGAAAGAACTGGCAAAACTGGTTGACAAGATCAACAAGAAAGAAAAGACTGAGAAGTCAGTCAGACAAATTTGGTTCAAAAAGCAATCAAATAGCTCCGTTGAGAAGACAAAAGAAAAATCATCATCTGCCGATGGTGATATCTCTTCAGCAAACTGAGCCGTAAAGGTCTAGAGGGAACCGGTAGATCCTCTACCATTCCTGGTAGGATTGGTGAGGAACGAACTCACTCAACCTACAAGAAGAACTAGACAGGGAAAAAGTAACAAACTGGAGGTCTCCCAACCAGAAAGACCGGATCACCGATTAAAGAAAACGGTAATAGAAGTTAGGTAAGGCAATAATTACCATAGCCGTTTAATGTATAGTTACCATTTGGTAATTACCGTTATAACCTAACCCTATAAAAGAAAGGAGAATTACTCACAAGTTTTTACTTTGTTTACTCTGTAATTTACGAACTCTTGTGCTAAGTAATATTCTCGTGCTTTGATCACTGTGAATTACTGAGTAATACCGATCTAAGATACCTTCTGCAAATTACTGGTTAGCAAAAATGGCCTCATCTTCTACTACCGTAAAATTGATCAAAGGAGATCACATGGACAGGCCAGGATACAACATCTTGCCGGTTCAAGACAAAGAAAATGACATGGCTGGTGCGCTTTCATCTGTACCAAAAGAAGTTCTCTTAACCAAAGATGTCACAGAGTTTATTTACGCCAAACAAGAAGAACTGGGAGAAACATATATTCAAGACGAGTTTGTGTCACTATGCGAAGAAGGGAAACTTCCTAACAAATACGTCAATCTATTATCATCCGGATTGATAAATGGTGTATGCTACCCAGCAATCTTCCGGGAAGACCAAGTCAAACTGGTGCTGAGCTATCTTCACGAACCAGGTTTCTGGCTCACTAGAGGCACATGTCACGAGATCACCAAAGAAGATCTCCACAGATTAACGAGATATTGTGACAAAGTGGAAGCATTAACCCTGCGTACCATCACCAATGCCGTCGTTAACAAGCTAACAAAGTTGAAGTCTGATGGTAGACTTATGACCGTAAAAGTATGCTTTGCGTCTGTTGTTATTGGTTACAAAGTTTATCAGTCAAGCAATTTGAATACCATACCGAGTGGAGCTATTCATGCCACATTTCGCATTATGCACAACAATGCCCAATACGACATCTGTGTAATGCTTCTGAGCCAAATATTGGAAAACATGAAGAAGCTTGGAGTTGTGAAAAAGAAATCCATGAAGTATGGAACTCTTCTGATGTGCCTATACTTCTACTACTTGGACTTCTTCCCAGGTATCGGTAAAGTGACATGGAAAACCAATAAACCGTCATGCATCAAATCACTGAAATGGCCAATCGACTGGGAGATTAGTTAAACAATGCGATGACTGAACATTTTGAAACATTTCAGTTGAAAATGCACGAAGGAGAAAGAGTGTCATCAACTATAGTTGACCTGTACAAGGACGAGATATGCTTTCTGGTTACCACCGACAACTGCATCATTCAAGCAGTGGAACCAAGAGATGTATATGCTCCTGAGCTGGGTTACGAGATCTCTGCCAAAGTTGCTAATGCATATGCCGATGCCTTAAATGATGCAAATTTGGATCTCGGTGCCAATCAGTTTGGCACTTATACTGAGATTCTTCAGAACCTGTCAAAAAGGGCACCAATCAATTTACAAAAGGACGCCCACACCAAAGAAGAAACCAGCGACAGAGAAGGCCAAGGCTCAGAGGAAGAAAGTAGAACCGGCGCCTAGTATACAAAAGGAAGAACTAGAAGAGACTGAGACCAAGGAAATAGTTCCTCTGATTAAGAGAACAAAGCCCACATTTGACGAAATTGTGGCAGGACTAAAAGAATTTGGGAATTTAGGTTTTGTTAGAAGAAGATATCAACTAGCCAATGATGAAGACAAAAGAAAAATTGAAGAAGCTGTAGCGTTCTGCCTTCCTAAATTCAATCTTCATCCCTGTTGACTTCACACAACTCTACCTGAACAACTTCTACAAATTATTGAAGACTGGTGGAAAGCTTCAGAAGATAGAGAAAAGGAGCTAAGGATAAGAGCTCTTCTAGAGTTCCAGAACCATCTCACTTTAGAAGAAGCCACAAAACAAGCTGAACTTCATCAGAAAACTTTCGCAACTATAAGAAGGATAGGCCTCATACTTATTGGAGAAGTTGAGAAAGTACATAATGAAGAAGTAGCAATATGGACCAAACTTCTTCAGATCCAGTAGCAAGCAGAACAAGAAGCAACTCAAAGAACAATAGCTATACTGGTCTCGGACACTGGTAAAGGGAAAGTTGTGCTTGGAGTTGAGGCACCAGTCATAGTGGACATCACTGATGACAAAAGCAACAAGTCAACAAATCCATCATTTCTTATTTCTCCAAGCAAAGGTAACACTAATCCTATATTTGTCAATAATATCATAGATGAAGTGATGGATTTTGGAATAGGAGATAATGCTGCAAAGTGGTTCAGTGTATTAGAAGAAAATGATAAACAATCATTTATTGTAGCAATAGTGGAAACATTTATGAACTTTCACAGGACACCAAGGGACTATAGGTCCAAGTTCCCACCAGAACTAAACAACAGGGTACAATCAAAATAGAAAATTGGTCTGGGCATAAACACCAGAATCACTAGGGAAACATCGCTTAAAGTCAGATCTGGATTCAGTGAAGAGAGAATAAAGCTTTTATTAGAAGCAGCTTCCATGAACCTAAAGACATTTGATATAGTTGCAGAGATATTAAACGGATATGAGAATCAAGTCTACAAAGCGACTCTGGACTACTGGCATAAGTATGACTTCAATGCATTGGACAAACTACGTCCTCAAGATCAGACTGAACGAATGCCAGCACCACTAGTCGGACTCACATCTACAGAAGAGTTTGCTACCGGAATTGAAAAAGGTCAGACTAAGGACTTCACAGCTAGTGAACATTTAAATGCTGGTGAACAAGGGGTTGACAGCGATATACCCTTAGGAGAACTTCATACTGCTGCGGAGCAGCAACAAGAAGAAGTCCTTCAGGAAGATCAAGAACAACATGCTACAGTCAATAAGCAACCGGAAGAAGCTCAAATCTAGGAAGAACACCTGTAGAACATGTTCTACTTGGCGCAGAAGTTCAATCAAGCACTGACAAGCTTAAGGGACAAGGGGGAGAAAACCCAATGGACACTTCGAAAGTTCAACCAAAGAAAGAAGATAAAGCTGACATACCAAGCTCCTCATGAAAAAGGAAGCTATCTTTTGCTGAGAAGAAGGAAGTTAAAAGGACTAAGGTCACCGTTACAGTGGTAGACATCAGCAAGATGTCAACTAAACAACTCAAGGATCTAACCAAGAGAAAACGGGACATGATACTGATCACTGTCAAGAACATATTGTGCAAGTTTGTACCAAACACCGACGTTGATGAAGATGAACCGATCATTGACCAGCTCGAAATTTTGGCACAGGCAATTGGTGAAGATCTAACCAATCCGGAAAAAGTGGCTATAGACCACTATGAGCATAAAAGAATGAAGATACTGCACAAGCAGGTTGCAGATTTCAAGGCCACCGTATCAGCCCACCTAAGACTGCTCCAACAACAACTTAAGGAGGCAGGAAGTTTGATGATCAAGACATCAAACTTTGATGTATTTTTGCGGGACTTAACAGAGAAGTCAAAAAAAGCCTCAGAAGAGATCAGAACTCTGTCAACACAGTTTGATATCAAGCATAAAACTACAACTTCTTTCTGCAGACAAATGATAAGCTTAGCTCTTACATTGAGGAAATTAGCAGAAGAGAAGAATAAGAGGATCCAAGACATTATTGGATTTCAGATGTTTCTGGCACCAACTCTTGACATTATGAATCAAACAGAAAATTCCACCGAAGCTGTGATCAATGAACCAACTTATAAAACTGTGGAAGATATGGAGAACATTATTGTTTCTCTAAAAGCAGCCCAAAAGAATATAGAATACGTAACCGGTCAATGGGAGCCATTCCTTCAATCTGCCAAATTAATCTACAAAGACATCTTCACACAACTTCAAAACTGAAGGGATGTCACATCCTTTTTCCTATGGTGGCAAAAAGGGGAAGAAAAGCATGATGGAGAAAGACGGAGAAACAGGAAAAATAGTAACAGAGTGGATAAGAAGAAGAGCAAACAGAGGAAAGAGAGGTACGAAGCAGAACAACAGTAACAAAGTGGATAAGAAGAAGAGCAGACAAAGGAAAGAGAGGAACGAACCAGAACAATCACCGGAGCACTCAGACAAGGGAAGTGTTCTCTAGACTAGATAATTGTCACAAGTAAGTGAGCATGGTTTTGTGTATAGTTTTGCCACAAATGACAAAGGTGAAGATTGTTAACAATTTAAGATTGTCATTAGTGTAAATACACAAACATCATGCACCGGTAAAAGGTCACCAGTCACTCATTTTACTTAGAAGACACCGGTAGGCTAGACACACAATGTATGCACTGGAAGTTGAAGAAAAGGGAATACACCAGTAGACCGATCTAAGTACACAGCACCAATCTCAGAGTGCATACAAAGTCAAACTGGGAATAAGGTTACACAGGTTTCAACTGCATAAAGATCCGCACCGGATTTTGCGGAGCAGTTTGAGTTAAAAACCAGATTATACAAGACATCCACTGCACTAAAGGGGAGTTAGCTTTTTAACAAAAGTTAGCTTTATATCTACGGATGTCTTGCAAGGTAAACTCCACATTAGAACGCAAAACTTAACTGCTAGTTGCATGATTTATTGTTGAGTTTACAACCTGACGGTTCTATGAGTTAAGGGTTTCATAACAATGAACACTTGTATAAATATAGGTCATAGGATGCAACGAAGTTGTTGATTGTTAGCAATTGAATAGAGCAAAGGAGAGACATCTTTTGAGAGAAGAGCTACAGACTTAGAAGTAGCAAAGATCAACAGCCAGGCAAACCGGAAAAGAGGTATGATCTAAGTAGACATTCAGTGTCATATCAGATCATTGCTTTTGTTAAGTAAAGGAAGCATTTAAAATCCCTTTATTAGGGTGGACCTAATCGGTTCGTTGTAAAAATCCCTTGACAGGGTAACATCGTTTTCAATGTTACAAGCCCTGTAACCAGGCAGCTCTTAACAGGGTTTAGATCTTAACAGATCTTCTGTAAAATCCCTTAATCGGATAGCACCTTAACCAGTGCTTTGTAAGCTCCAAACAGGGCGCCTTCATTCTGTAGCAGTGAAGTTGTGAGCTCTGTCTCACTGTGGTTTTTTCCTTCTAACCGAGGGTTTCCACGTATATATCTAGTGTTAATCTGTGTACTTACTTTCTATGCTTGCATGTAATTGATTGTTTTAGAAAAGTATTGTTCGAACAAGGAGAGAAAAAGTGACAAGAAATAGTTGTTACTGATTCACCACTCCCCTCTCAGTAACTACTCAGTACCAATAGGTTGTGGGGCCACGAGTTCGCTAATTATATCTTGGAGCGAGGGCATGACAACCTGCTCATGTGGATGTTTCCTCTTGTGTGTATCTACTAGCTATTTAGGTGGATCTAAGGCATTTACCTTGGCATCCATAGTGTCATGCAAATTAGACATCTCGCCACCCTGCTCCTCGTGCACCTCTTCATGGGGTGGTGCTTGTTCATCTTCAGGAGGAGGGTTCCCAGTATTTGATGTTGTTGCTTCCTCCTATTGTGATTCCATTTCTTTTTTAGAATCCTAATGAGGGTTCTTCCAACTCGGTTGTGGAATGGGCAATGGGTTTTGTTGCAGATCTGACTATTGACTCGGTAGAGGATGGGGTAATGGACTACCCAGAGGAGTGCTAGATGTAGGGCGGTATGGTTGCTCTCGAAGGTCTGGTTTCCCCTTGTCCTTTGTTTTTCTCCTCTTCTCTTTTCTTTTCTTCCTCTTGTTTTCTTTTCTGAGCATCCTCTTTTTTCTCCTTTCCGCAGCTTTGACTATTCTATGATGAACCTCTTCATTTGCTTACATTTGGGTTGCATGCTCCGCCAGCTTTCTTTGTTCTTCTTTCAATCGTTTCTCTTCTTCGACCTTGTTATTTTTGACCTCTTCCTTCACATTGAGGTGAGCCTACTCTTGGCTGGCACGCTCATCAACCTCTTGTTTCCTTTTGGCCTCCTCTTCAGTGCACATCTTCTATTCTTCAATCCCCCGGCGTCACTCTTTCTCCATCTTCACCACCTGTTCCCTATCCTATTCGACCTCACATCTTTTGTCTTCTATTTGCTTGAAGAGCTCATCTTCTAGTTCCAAAACCTGATTGGGATTTTCAGGGGCGGTATTAACGGGGTCCTCAAAGTCTAGGACCTACTCGAACACCGACTCCTTTGTGAGCACTTTGGTTACCTGTATGTCATCAAAATATTCCCCTCTTTTGGGGTCGGGGTTGGGGTCAATGAGAGAATCATCCACCACCTATTTTCTTTTCTTCTTTTGCCTTATAGGATGTTGCAATTGGATGTCCTCCTTGTCTTGAACATCTGATTCTTGAGCAACATTAATATGCGGGATATTCAAACCAAAAATAGTTGAGCTTGTCATTGTTTGGGAAGGTTGTGCAGCCGAAAGGGGTTCCGCACTGAGTAAATTTGTTGTCCCACCTCTCCAAAAGTTTCCTCCATTGGAGCTATGCTGAGGGGATCTAGGTGCCTGGATGAGGTACCTCGTTTATTCTTTTCTTGCCTCTGATATTGCTGAGATGGTCGGGCTTTGTCTTATTTCTTTCGCCTGAAACTACCTCTGTTATTCCTAACTAGTTACTGAGAGGAGGGGTGAATCAGTAAATCCTATTTCTATCTCAATTAAACATTGTATATAGATTCTTGCAGAATAAACAGAATGCAATTAACCATTCATTAACAGAAATAAAAATACTCAGATCAACACAGCATATCTACGTGGAAACCCTCAGTTAGAAGGAAAAAACCATGGTGAGACAAAGCTCACAACTTCACTACTACAGTAATAAAGATGCCATGTTAAGAGCTTACAAAGCACTTGTAAGGGTGCTACCCGGTAAAGGGATTTGATAGAAGACATGTTAAGATCTTTACTCTGTTAGGAGTCGCCTTGCAAAAGGACTTTAAAAACCAATCAAGATGTTACCCGGTTAATGGATTTATACAATGAACCTATTAGGGTTCACCCTGATAGAGGGATTTGAATATGCCTTAACAATGTAAAAGCAATGATTTGAATTGACACTTTCTGTCTGATTAGATCATACCTGTTACCCTTTCCTCTCTGCTTGGCTGTTGAACCTCTCTGCCTCTCACCTATTCTGACCGTAGCTTCTCTCAGAAGATATCTTTCTCCTGCTTTGTATATTCAACAACACTTCTTTTGTGTCCTGTTACCCAAAATTCCCTATCATTCATTTTTGGCCATGGTCCTTTGTTCCAAGAAATGCTCAAGTGTCGAAAACTCAGTGTGTTTTCGACCTTCTCTCTCAAGGCTCAGGATGTTTTTGCCTTTTGGTCCGAAAGCTCAGTGTGTTTTCGACCTCCGCTCTGAAAGCTTAGTGTGTTTTCGACCTTCGCTCAAAAACCCTCTGTGTTTTCGACCCCTTTGTGTTTTCGACCCTAAGTGCGCAACTCCGACAGGTGGGGCCCAGTTGGTTTTCAGCAAGCTGATTATGCGGGTTGTCGCATGATCGCATAAGTTCTTTTCCCCTTATGCGACCATGCAACTAACTGTTGACGGTCCTGTTGAGGAATGCTAGCGGTCTATCGCATGATCGCATAGCCCCTTTTTAGGCTATGCGAACATGCGACAAACCGTTAGCCGCATTGATAAAAGCTTGCGGTTTGGGCGGTGGGCCCTTGGCTGGGATGTGTTCATGTTTCATTGGCCGACTGGTGGCGGATCTTGCGGATCTAGATGTCGAGGTCGCGGCCAGTGGCTAGCATCTTCCAGTTGGTCGCATGATCGCATGGGCTCTTCCAAGCCCATGCGACCATGCGACAAACTGTCAACGGTTTTGGTGGTGGCGATTTAGGTCCGACAGTTAACATCATGTAGTTGGTCGCATGATCGCATAGGCCTCCCTAGCCGCATGCGATCATGCGACAAGCGGTCAGCAAAGCTTGTTGCAGGGGCTTCGGCAACCTCCCTGGTGGGACCTTGGGTGCTGGCGTGTCCGTTTCCCATTGGCTCGCTAGGTGATGACAGGGGTTTGCGGCGGGTTCTAGTGGTGACGCGTCAGGACTATCGGTGGGTTCGATGGTCAGTGGAAGCGCCAGTTGATCCAAGATCAACGGCTGGCTCATGACCTCATGGGATCTTCCAATCCCATGCAATCATGCGACAGCCGTTCGATTCTTCTGAGTTTTTCAGTTGGTGTGGTCGTGGGTCCAGCCGTGTGGTCGGCTCCTGTTGGGGCACGTGGCAAAGTTTGACAAGTGGGAAATTTTGCGGGCCTGAGCATATATGTGGCGGAGGAGGGCAATATCTCAGAAGCTTGTCGCATGATCGCATGAAGTCTTTTGGGTTCATGCGATCATGCGACCAATGTTTTTTCTAAAAAGCAGTGTGGGCCCGGGATTGGTAAGGCAAGTTCGCGGTTGCGTGGCTAAGGTTTTCGCGTGGTCGCTGGATGTGACCCAGGGTTATTTTTGCAGTCAAGCCATCAGCGGATAGCATCAACGTTGGTCGCATGTTCGCATGCGGATTCCTAACCGCATGCGATCATGCGACCACCGATGGATTCTCGAGCCTTTCTTGTGGTGCTGTTGTGGGGATGCTGAGGTGGCTTTCCTTGCGGGTCCAGGTGTCTTGCATGGCTAAGTGGCAGATCCTAAAGGGCTTGTGGCATGATCGCCGTCAAGGGTCATTTCTTGTCCTAGCAAGGTACCAGTGTGCATTCATGGCGTGACTTTGTGCAGAAAAGAATGATGGATCAAAGTCTTTTGTCTGCAAGTTGATTGTAGTGCAGGCATGGGCATGCAAAAGACAAATATCTGATTGGCCATGTTGCAGAATTATTTATGATCAGATTTTGACTGCTAGGGTTGGTTATTAAATTGGAAAATCTCTACCCTGGTTAATTTTGACTCCTGCCTGCATGCAGTTGAGGGATGTATATAACATTTTTTGGGGCCTGTAGTGCTCAGAATCCAGCAATTGTAAAAGGAAGGTTTCTTTCTCAGAGAGCAATTTGTGGCATTTTCCTGCCCTTTTGGCTTTCTGCAATTGTTAAATTTTCATTGATTGTTCAGATACTGCAAAGCATTCTGTGATATTTTTATGTCCCTATATTTTCTTGTGTGGATTATCTCTTATTGGATCAAAGTGTATGCATGTTTTCAATGATATCTCAGGTTTCCTGATTCCTCTTTCTTTCTGCAATTCATGTGTATGTTTATGAATGATCTGATTCGAATGCTTTTGTGGGCATACTTCCACCCCTGGCAATCTGTCTCATTCCTATACCCAATTGCAAAGATGAATGTTTGTCTGCAGGTTATAGTCTGTGTCTGACTCCTTAGGAGTACTGCTATCTTGAGAAATTCCCTTTTCCCTGCATAGTATTCCTTTACTGCAGACCCCTCTATAAAATATTTATGCAGGCCTATTCATTGAGTTGTAATCTCCCATACCTAAGTCTTCCACTGGTTTCATTCCTCTATACTGAGATCCAAACCCTAGTTTCGGTGCATCACCTAGTAGGTAGTTTGCTTTCAGTCATTTCCCTTTCGTGCATTCCTTCTATCCGTTTGCCTCAAAAGATTTACTTTCCTATCTAAGAAGCAAACTAAGGTGACTATCCAAGAGGAACTAGCCTAGAACCTGGAGGTCTCATCTCGGTTAGCAAAGGTCCCACAACCTTGAGATGATTCCCATGTTATACTGGATTATCAAGACTACGAGAGCTTGAGATCAGAGGTGCAAATTCAGTGTATAACATTTCTGGCACGCCCGGTGGGATAGTAAAGAAGTTCATTTGTTGAAAATTGTGTCATCTCTGATATGCAGATTGCATAATACAGACCTTTAAAGGTTGTTCTATCAAGTATATCTGGCGACTCCACTGTTTTCAAAGATTCAAGCCAACCTTGTTTAAGGTTTATGAGAAAGATCGAGACTAGAAGCTCAAAGCCTACTGAATTTTCAGAGTTGCCCTTGAAGAGAAGCTACAAAGGCAGGTCAACTCAGAGAGAATCTCCTGCAAGAAGAGTCCAATCTACACCTCCTGATACTTCAGAGAGGAGACCTTTCCTCTTTCATTTCAGAAGAAGAGGCAGATCTCTGACCAGAGATCTAGAAGAGGAAGAAAATCCAAGTCTAGCAAATACAGCTCATATAGTTGTTAATCTTCAGTTTACACCTCCTACAATGTCTAGAAATTTTTCCTTTGCACCTTTCAATCAGGGGAGCGCATTAAATTTTGCAGTGCATCATGATGTGCCCTTAGTGGCATTAAAGAGTATACCTGATTTCACAGGAGAGAGACAGACAACAGCCTTTGAGCACATAAGAGATGTGACCACCATTTGCAACATACACAACATTACTCAAGAGGATGTGGCCACCAAATTATTAGCAGCATCTCTGAAAGGTAAGGCTCTAGAGTGGTTTAGAACTTTAACTGTTGGTTCTATTACTTCATGGGATGAATTAGGGGATGCATTAAGCAAGCATTTTGAGGATAAATCAGATAATTTGTCTCTGGTTGAGCAATTAGCAACTATAAAGAGAGACCCTCAAGAGCAAATGACAGATTATAATAGTAGATTCCTTAAAACATGGAATAGAATCCCAGTCTCTGTAAGGCCGTCAGCTAACCCTGCCTTCTTGTATTACTTGCAAAGTCTAAATAAACAAATTACTGTCATGATCCAGTCTATGGGTGGTACCACTTTACCCCAAGCCTTTGACACTGCTGTCAGGGCTGAAAATTGTTTGATCCAAGCAGGCATGATATAGAGAAGACCTCCCATGCCTATCTTCCCTAGTCTTCAGCCCATTGCACCTGCACAAGTACCCCCATTTACCCCTATTCCCATAATATCAGCACCTCAAGCTAGTACTAGTGGTCAAGAACATGCTGCAACAAATTTCTCCCAAGGGTTGCAAGAGGTGAAGAGTAGTCAGCAAACTAGTATACAAGAAATGGCAAACTTGCTGCAGACTCTAACCAACGAGGTCACAAACTTGAAGAAACAAAACCAAGGCATCAGGCCACCCTTCCAATCACAAGGCCAAAGTCCTAATCAGCAATACCAAAATCAAGGACAGCCTTATCAACAAAATAGGCCACCATACCAAGGAGGCTATCAAGGGCAAAGACAAAATTTTAATCAAAGACCATTCCAACCATATAACCCTGCACCTCTTAATTCTGTAAATCCAGTCAGGGATATGGTTCCTAGTCAAAACAATATGGCCATGGATAATGAATGGTGTTTCCCTTGCAATCAGCCCCACAATCAGGCTACGTGTTCTAATGGATGGATGAACCAAGCACTAATGATTCAAAATGCTTCACAAGCTCAAATAGAAGCTCCTTCTAGTGGGACAGCTCCTCAACAAGAAACACAAGAGAATGAGACTGCTCTTTTCAATTGGGAGCAACCAGATTTCAATGGAGTCAATGATGAAGCTGCTTTTGTTGCCTACACAAGAGCAAAGAGAAGAGCCCAAGACATGGAGAGAGCAGATTCTGGTACTAAGGCCACTACATCTGTAGAGCCACTGCAACAAGTTGCCCCTATCACATCCAAGGAGGCCCCTGTCTTCACAAGCAAAGAAGGCCAAGTTCCAAAAGAGGAAGAACCCATCATAGTAAAAGCACAACAAAGAGTCCACACTATGGCACCTTATAATATTGTAGACAACATGAAGAAGGTGAATGTCACCATGTCTATGTGGGACTCTTTGTCTATTCCAGGACAACCTGAAATTTTGGAGAAGGCCATAAGAGAGGTGGCAAATCCTCAACCTGCAAAAGAAACTGCAAAACCAGTGTTAGTCAACACTGATCAAGAAAAGGAGACTCCAACTAGCAACTCCAAGGCCAATACCATGCAAGGTAGGAATTTAAAGGCACCTCCCTTTTACGTATCTTTAATTATTGGGAAATCTTTAGTGCATAATTGTATGGTAGATAGTGGAGCTACTCACACTGTAATGCCCAAGAAAGTGGCGGATCAATTAGGACTTAAATATGAACCCTTCCAAAAGAAGGTTACACAACTTGATGGATCCTCAGTCAGTACTATAGGTGTGGCCAAGGATACCAGTCTAATTCTCCATGGTAGTCCTAATTTTTCCATTCTCCTTGACATATATATCATTGATCTCCCTGCATTGTTTGCCATATGTCTCTCAAGAGAGTTCACAGCCAAGATAGGAGGTTATCTTTCTTCCGACTGGTCTCACATGCTCTTTCATACAAGGTATGGTACCAAAGTCACCATTAAATCAGAAGCCTTACCAATACATCATATAGAGTCATATGTGTCCAATTCCATCAATACTAATTGTCCTATATTTGATGACAATGATTTCCCAACCATTAGTGAAGCAAGCACCAAAATAGAGAGTATCCCCGATATTCTCCTAGATGAAAGAACCTTAGAGATCCAAGAGAGTCTTGTTTGGGATTTTGGTTTGGGGAGTTATCTGATTCAAGAAAGTGGAGCCATAGAACCAAGCCTTCTCAAAGAATACACTGATTCGGATGATCGGGATAGTCAGGTCTGGGAGCTATTTTTTGATGGAGCTAGAAGTAGACATGGTTCTGGTGGAGGTGCTATGCTGGTGTCCCCAAAAGGAGAAAGGTATTACACTACCTTTAGATTCGGTTTTTCCTACACCAGCAACACTGCAGAGTATGAAAGTCTGGTTAATGGACTAGAATGGGCTAGAAAAAGAGGGCTTAAAGCGTTAAAAGTATATGGTGACAGTGAACTTGTTGTCAGCCAAGTAAGAGGGATGAGTGCAACCAAAAATGATGTCATGAAAGCATACAAACATAGAGTTTTGGATGCAATTGAAGATTTCCATGCTTTCAATATTGTTGCTATCCCTAGAAAATTAAATCAAAATGCTGATAGGTTAGCTGCTATTGGATCTCAGTTTGACATCCCCAATAGCATTTCAAAAGAGGCAGATCAGCAGCACATCAGGATTATTGTCAGACCTTCAATTCCTGATAATAATATTAATTGGCAAGTGTTTGACAATGATGAACAAATTCTACAGTTCTTGTTTGAAGAAGATGTCTTTTCAAGGCACAATCAAAAGAGGTTATCATAGAACTATGGTAATCAAGTGATACAACTTAGATCTAATAAGATGCCTAAAGGTCTTGTCACCTTAGAGACTATCTTCAACAAGGATGATGAAGTCAAGAAAAATAAAGCTGGCCTGGTAGTCCAACAGGAACATTGTGCTGAATTAGAGTTGGAGCCAGGTAAGAGCCTACAATTTGGAAAAGTAAACACTAATTCAGAAAAACAAGCTTATACTAAATTATTCAGAGAATTCAGTGATGTTTTTGCATGAAGGTATGAAGACCTCAAGGGTTTTGATTCTACCGTTGCTCAGCACACTATTGAATTGGAGCCTAATGCTAAACCAGTAAGGCAAAAGCAAAGGCCTGTTAATACCAAGCTCGAACCACTTATGCATAAGGAAGTACTCAAACTAATAGAAGGTGACATCATCTACCCCATCAAACATACTAGTTGGGTTTCCAACCTTGTTCCTGTAAGGAAGAAGAATGGGGAGCTGAGGTTATGTGTTGATTTCAGGGATTTGAACAGAGCCTCATTAAAAGACCGCCATCCACTACCCTCTATGGAAAAAATTCTACAATGTGTCTCTGGATCCGAGAGATTCTCATTGTTGGATGGCTATTCAGGATACAATCAAATCTTAGTGAAAGAAGAGGATCAATATAAGACTGCATTTACAACCAAGTGGGGAACCATGGCATATCAGAAGATGCCCTTTGGTTTGTCAAATGCAGGTGCTACATTTCAAAAGGCAATGGATATGGCCTTTAAGGGCCTCATGTACAAGTTTGTGCTGGTCTACCTAGATGACATAATTGTCTACTCAAAGCATGCAGTAGACCACATCAGACATTTGAGGCAGATTTTTGAAAGATACAGAGAATTTGGGATATCCCTTAATCCCAAGAAATGTGTGTTTGCAGTTCATGAAGGAAAACTATTGGGATATGTAGTATCCAAAGAGGGAATTACAGTGGATCCTGAGAGAATTGCAGCCATCTTAGAACTACCATTACCACATCACAAGAAAGGACTCCAATCTTTCATAGGAAAGATTAACTTTGTTAGGAGATTCTTGCATCATGACCCCCATAAGCATAAAGGATAAAATCCTTACTGAAATTTGGGTTTAGGAGAGCAGGAACTTCTGTTAAGGCTTCTTTAATAGCTTGGAAGTTAACTTTTCCTTCCTTGGTCCAACTGAAGGCTGAACCTTTCCTCAACATGGCTGTCAAAGGCTTGAGTTTGCAGCGTTACTCAAGCCTTTGACAGCCATGTTGAGGAAAGGTTTAGCCTTCAGTTGGACCAAAGAAGGAAAAGTTAACTTCCAAGCTATTAAAGAAGCCTTAACAGAAGCTCCTGCTCTCCTAAACCCAAATTTCATTAAGGATTTTATCCTTTATGCTTATGGGGGTCATGATGCTATATTTGCAATGTTGACTCAAGAAAATACTGAAGGATTGGAGCAGCCTATTGCTTTCTTTAGCAAAGGTTTAGAAGAGTATGAACAAAGATACTCTTTTGTAGAAAAACATGTTCTTGCTGTGGTAAAGAGCCTTGCTTTGAGGTTAATCCCTCTCTGTAGGTCCTTGTAAATTCTTGTAAATATGTTTCTTGCTTTCTTTCCCTGCTTTCTAGGTTAGTTCCTATTTCCCAAGAAGTGCATGTGCACAAGTTTGTCTTCCCGGTTCAGTTTTGTCTCTGCCAGGTTTTTGTGCTCTGTAGTGACTCCTATGCCCATTGGATTGTCAAGGCAACTAGTCCAATGTCTAGCAGGCTGACATCCCGCAGAGGTCGCCAAAATGTTACCCAAAATTCTCTATCATTCATTTTTTGCCACGGTCCTTTGTTCCAAGAAATGCTCAAGTGTCGAAAACTCAGTGTGTTTTTGACCTTCTCTCTGAAGGCTCGGGATGTTTCTACCTTTTGGTCCGAAAGCTCGGTGTGTTTTCGACCTCCACTCTGAAAGCTTAGTGTGTTTTCGACCTTCGCTCGAAAACCCTCTATGTTTTCGACCCCTTTGTGTTTTCGACCCTAAGTGCGCAACTCTGACATGTGGGGCCAAGTTGGTTTTCGGCAAGCTGATTATGCAAGTTGTCGCATGATCGCATAAGTTCTTTTCCCCTTATGCGACCATGCGACTAACTGTTGACAGTCCTGTTGAGGAATGCTAGCGGTCTGTCGCATGATCGCATAGCCCCTTTTTAGGCTATGCGAACATGCGACAAACCGTTAGCCGCGTTGATAAAGGCTTGTGGTTTGGGCGGTGGGCCCTTGGCTGGGATGTGTTCATGTTTCATTGGCCGGCTGGTGGCGGATCTTGCGGGTCCAGATGTCGAGGTGGCGGCCAGTGGCTAGCATCTTCCGATTGGTCACATGATCGCATGGGCTCTTCCGAGCCCATGTGACCATGCGACAAACCGTAAACAGTTTTGATGGTGGCGGTTTGCGGTCCGGCAGTTAACATCATGCAGTTGGTCGCATGATCGCATAGGCCTCCCTAGCCGCATGCGATCATGCGACAAGCGGTCAGCAAAGCTTGTTGCAAGGGCTTCGGTAGCCTCCGTGGTGGGACCTTGGGTGGTGGCGTGTCCGCTTCCCATTGGCTCGCTGGGTGATGACAGGGGTTTGCGACGGGTTCTGGTGGTGACGCGTCAGGACTATCGGTGGGTCCGATGGTCAGTGGAAGCGCCAGTTGATCCAAGATCAACGGCTGGCACATGATCTCATGGGATCTTTCGATCCCATGCGATCATGCGACAGCCGTTCGATTCTTCTGGGTTTTTTAGTTGGTGTGGTCATGGGTCCAGCCGTGTGGTCGGCTCCTGTTGGGGCACGTGGCAAAGTTTGACAAGTGGGACATTTTGCGGGCCCGAGCGTCTATGTGGTGGTGGATGGCAGTATCTCAAAAGCTTGTCGCATGATTGCATGAAGTCTTTTGGGCTCATGCGATCATGCGACCAATGATTTTTTTAAAAAGCACTGTGGGCCCGGGATTGGTAAGGCAAGTTCGCGGTTGTGTGGCTAAGGTTTTCGCGTGGTCGCTGGATGTGACCCAAGGTTATTTTTGCAGTCAAGCCATCAACAGATAGCATCAACGTTGGTCGCATGTTCGCATGCGGATTCCTAACCGCATGCGATCATGCGACCATCGATGGATTCTCGAGCCTTTCTTGTGGTGCTATCGTGGGGATGCTGAGGTGGCTTTCCTTGCGGGTCCAGGTGTCTTGCATGGCTAAGTTGCAGATCCTAAAGGGCTTGTCGCATGATTGCATGCAGCTTTCTAACCGTATGCAATCATGCGACCATTGTTATTTTAAAGGCAGTGCGGCCTATTTTTTCGCGGGCTTTCTTCTAAGGATAATGTGCGAAGCGGTAGGGTAGCTCAGAATTGAATTTTTGAGGACAGTTGCAGGTTGCAGAGTTGATGAAGGAGGTCTGCATAGCCGTCAGGGATCATTTCTTGTCCTGGCAAGGTACCGGTGTGCATTCATGACGTGACTTTGTGCAGAAAAGAATGATGGATCAAGGTCTTTTGTCTGCAGGTTGATTGTAGTGTAGGCATGGGCATGCAAAAGATAGATATCTGATCGGCCATGTTGTTGCAGAATTATTTATGATCAGATTTTGACTGCTAGGGTTGGTTATTAAATTGGAAAATCTGTACCCTGGTTAATTTTGATTCCTGGCTGCGTACAGTTGAGGGATGTATATAACGTTTTTTGGGGCCTGTAGTGCTCAGAATCCAGCAATTGTAAAAGGAAGGTTTCTTTCTCAGAGAGCAATTTGTGGCATTTTCCTGCCCTTTTGGCTTTCTGCAATTGTTAAATTTTCATTGATTGTTCAGATACTGCAAAGCATTCTGTGATATTTTTATGTCCCTATGTTTTCTTGTGTGGATTATCTCTTATTGGATCAAAGTGTATGCATGTTTTCAATGACATCTCAGGTTTCCTGATTCCTCTTTCTTTCTGCAATTCATGTGTATGTTTATGAATGATCTGATTCGAATGCTTTTGTGGGCATACTTCCACCCCTGGCAATCTGTCTCATTCCTATACCCAATTGTAGAGATGGATGTTTGTCTGCAGGTTATAGTCTGTGTCTGACTCCTTAGGAGTACTGTTGTCTTGAGAAATTCCCTTTTCCCTGCATAGTATTCCTTTACTGCAGACCCCTCTATAAAATATTTATGCAGGCCTATTCATTGAGTTGTAATCTCCCATACCTAAGTCTTCCACTGGTTTCATTCCTCTATACTGAGATCCAAACCCTAGTTTCGGTGCATCACCTAGTAGGTAGTTTGCTTTCAGTCATTTCCCTTTCATGCATTCCTTCTATCCCTTTCCCTCAAAAGATTTACTTTCCTGTCTAAGAAGCAAACCAAGGTGACTATCCAAGAGGAACCAGCCTAGAACCTGGAGGTCTCATCTCGGTTAGCAAAGGTCCCACAACCTTGAGATGATTCCAATGTTATACTGGATTATCAAGACTACGAGATCTTGAGATTAGAAGTGCAAATTCAGTGTGTAACATGTCCTATGACCTGTATTTATAAGAAATTAATCTTAATAAAAGCTTCAACTCATAGTACCGCCAAGCTGTAAACTCACCCATAAATCATGCAGCAAAAAAGCTTTGCAAAATGATCTTGAGTTTACATTGAAACATCCGCGTAGAAATAAAACTAACTCCTATTAAAAAGCTAACTCCAATTCTAAACAGTGAATGCTCTGTATAATCCAGTTTTAACTCAGACAACTCCACATAATCCGGTGTGGATTAACATGTAGTCAACCGGTATCAATCTTATACCCAGTTGTTCATACATCCCCTGTATGTTCCAAAATACCGGTTGTAGACCCTCTATTCGATCTACCAGTACATATACTCTGTTAGGTCTACCGGTGCCTATTAAAGAGTATGAGTGGTCTACCGGTTTACCGGTGGGAACGATGTTTGCATCTAACTTAACCAATGACAACTTAAATATGTCAACAATCTTCCCCTTTGGCATTGGAGGCAAAACATCATTTTAAATTCCCTATGATGTAGACTTCCCCTGTGCTTGAGCTTCTACTCTATAAGATGTAGACTTCCCCTGTGCTTGTGCTTCTGCTCTATAAGTTGAATCTACTCTGTATTCTGACCTTCTCTTTCTGGTCTTCTTCCAGTCCGTCTTGAGGATGTTCTGATCTCTCCATCCTGATCTCGTCCTGATCTTCTTCCCCTTTTTGCCTCCATAGGACAAAGGATTATGCGTCTGGATTACATCTGTAACTTAGTGAAGATACCCTTGTAAAAGTTTTTTGTTGTGTGAAAAAAAGGATTCCATTGACCGGTGACATGTTCCAGATTTTTTTGTGCTGCTTGCAGCGATACAATTATATTCTCCATGTCTTCTACAGTCTTGCAGTCCGGTTCCTTGATCAAATTTTCAGCCTCTGTTGCAGTCGTTTGCATAAGGTCAAATGTTGGGGCCGGAAATAATTGGAATCCAATGATATCTTGGATTCTCTGTCTTCTCTTCTAAGCTTTTCTCAATATTAGAGAAAGACTGGTCATCTGTCTGATGTACTCTGTTGTAGAGGAGTTCTTTATATCAAATTGAGAAGAAAGAATTCTTATATCTTCTGAAGTCTTAGATGACTTCTCTATGATATCTTGAACAAAAACATCCAAGTTTGAAGTTCTTGTCATTATTCTTCTTGCAAACTATATTTGTTGATGAAGCACCTTTGTGTTGGTAGATACTGTAACTTTTAACTCTTCAACCTGTTTATGGAGAATTTCTATTCTCTTCTCATAATGATTGTTGATGTTTGTAGCATCGCTCAAATAAATAATATTGACTATATGATTATTATGAGAAATGATTTATTATATATATATATATATATATATATATAATAATTGATATTTACTATATACATTGATATATATGTATATATAAAGTTAGATTATAATTATTCTCATAATAACTAAATAGTTAAATTGATAAAATATAAATTATTATTATTATGTAAATATTAGAGAAATTAATATAATTCTCAAGAGATTATATATATATGTATATATATAATCATAATTGTCATTATATTAATTACATAATAATGAAAAGACATGTCTCATGAAGGGACATGTCTCTTTTTGCTCTCATTCTCAATATAAATGCAAGAGATTGTTGCATTTAGAAAAGACATACAATGAGATAGTGCTATCACATTTGCAATGATCATAAAACCTCAACAAGGTATCAAAGCCAAGTTGAAAATGTAAGAGTAGTTTATTGATGGTTAATGTGCGACTGTCTCAGAAAATACAGTCTTGGTACGACGACCATATCTCACAAATGCACCGTTGGATTTTGCTAAATTTCGGATATGTTTGTGAAAACCAAATTTAGAAGAATCTCACCGAAGCGATTGGAAAGAAAGTGTGGTTCAAAAGTTATGATCGAATATGTACGGGTCTATGAAAAAAATTTGTAAAAGAGCAATGTTCCTTCTTTAAAAGCCTAATTGCTTGAAGGGAGATCTAATAAGATTGAAGGTTGTGATAGTTTATAGAACCTTTGGATATTCAAGATATTTCATGTGAAGAATTATGGTAATGTTTGAGAATGATGATGTCATTCTGTGAATTAGCATTATATTTTCTGTATGGGCTCACCTTATAGACGAAATACTTCAATTTTATAAAAGATAAGTATTTCATGTTTTATTAATGCACATAATTTTTGAGTTTGTAATTCATGCTATACTATTAGTTGGTAAAATCTTGTATGCTTCCATCATTGGTATTTCTAGTCGAGATAGTTTAGTGAGCTATTTGTAATCTCTCTCTGACATACCTTCAGGACAGAAGCTCAAGATAATTGCATTTAAGGAAAAAAGATCTTGATGCTTGTAAATGAATTGATGATTGTGACTAGATGCAAAGGGAGTCTGACATTTCAAAAGAGGTCAAGAAGTTGATAAACTTGAGCTTCAAAGGGAGAAGATGGTTTAGTCAACTTGTGACAATATTGATCACATTGATTGAGAGGGAGTTCACTATTGAAGATGAAACACTTCTGAGGTAAACTCGATATAATTGATTATTATACTAATGAGTCATGAATGTTTTTAATGGGCCTGCCCCCTGTGTAAATCATGAGGAAGTGACGACTTCCAAATGATTATCACTTGTATTTGGAAAAGTTATTGGAAGGTGACGATCTTACAATAACTTGATCTTCTATTGTGATAGACATCTTGTGATGGCTGAAACATATCATAATAGATAGAACTTGTGGATAGAATCGTCGATTGAGGCAATCCACATTAAAGCTCATGAGTTTGTGGATAGAATCGCCGATGGAGGCAATGCACATGAGAGCTTGTGGATAGAATCGCCGATTGAGGCAATCCACTCGGGAACTTGTGGATAGAATCGCTGATAGAGGTAATCCACATTAAAGCTCGTGAGTTTGTAAATAGAACCGTTGATGGAGGCAATCCACACGAGAGCTTGTGGATAGAATTGCCAATAGAGGCAATCCGCTTGGGAACTTGTGGATTGAATCGCCGATAGAGGCAATCCACATTAAAGCTCATGAGTTTGTGGATAGAATCGCCAATGGAGGCAATCCACACGAGAGCTTGTGGATAGAATCGCTGATTGAGGCAATCCACCTGGGAGCTTGTGGATAGAATCGCCGATAGAGGCAATCCACACGAGAGCTTGTGGATAGAATCGCTGATTGAGGCAATCCACCTGGGAGCTTGTGGATAGAATCGCCGATAGAGGCAATCCACACTAAAGCTCGAGAGTTTGTGGATAGAATCACCGATGGAGGCAATCCACACAGGAGCTTATGGATAGAATTGTCGATGCAGGCAATCCACCTAAGAGATTGTGGATAGAATCGTCGATGAAGGCAATCCACACGTGAGCTTGTCGATAGAATTGCCAATGGAGGCAATCCACATATTGAGACTAGGTTTCTATTGATTATATCATGAGGATGATGCCTTTATTGCTTACATCATATGATTGATATTGTCAGGTGTCATAAGTGTTGACATTGGATTGATTTATCCTCCCTAGCTAAGAGGGAGTGTTGATGTTTGTAGCATCGCTTAGATAAATAATATTGACTATATGATTATTATGAGAAATGATTTATTATATATATATATATATATATCAATATATTTAATAATTGATATTACTATATACATTGATATATATGTATATATAAAGTTAGATTATAATTATTCTCATAATAACTAAATAGTTAAATTGATAAAATATATATTATTATTATTATGTAAATATTAGAGAAATTAATATAATACTCAAGAGATATATATATAATCATAATTGTTATTATATTAATTACATAATAATGAATAGACATGTCTCATGAAGGGACATGTCGATTCTTGGCTCATTTTTAATATAAATGCAAGAGATTGTTGCATTTAGAAAAGACATACAATGAGATAGTGCTATTACATTTGCAATGATCCTAAAACCTCAACAATGATCAATGGCAACTATCTCCGGATCGGTGACATCTTCTCCTATTGCTTGTGCCAAAATCTCTAATTGATCAATCACAAGTTCATCTTCATCTATATCTGCATCCAGTACAAAGTTGTATAGGATGTTCCTTACACTTGTGAGGACCATGTCCTATTTCATTTTTGTGAGCTCCTTTAGTTGCCTAGTTGACATCTTGCTTATGTCAACCACAGTTTCGCTAACTTTGCTCTTCTTGGCTTCAGTTTCTGCTTCAAAAGTTAACTTCCTCTTAGATGAGGATGAGCTTGGACCATCAACCTATTCCTTTTGCCTTGGTTCCAATACCGGTTGTTCTTCAGCAGGCTTTTCTTGTTCAGTATGTACAGGTAACTCTTGTTCCTATTTGTTTTGTTGTTCTAGATTTTCTTCCCCTCCTGGTTGTACTGCCTCTTTCAGTTGTACCTCTTTTTCCGGTAGGACCTCTTCTTCTAGTCTTGCCACTTCTTGCTGTACTTCCCCTTCCAATAGTACCTCTTGTTCTGGTCGTGCATCTTCTTGTTGTTGAACTTGTTCTTCTGGTGGGCTTCATTTGTGTGCTGCTCCTCAGCTTCCTGTTGCTTATGCACAGTGATCTCTGCCTCATTTGACCCTTTATCTATAGTCATCTTGACTGATGACTCTCCTAGTACTTGTTCATCTAGTAGAGCTTGCTCTCCCAGATTCAGTTGTTCACTAGTTGTGAACGTCTCTATTGGAACTTCTTGTTTCTCACCGGTTAGTTCATGAGCAGTGAATTAAACTGGTGGTTCTAGTACTGTCTTAGGTTCTTCCTCTGGACCTGTTGCCTTGAGAACACTGAAGTCATATTGTTGTCATAAATCTAGTCTCTTGATAGACTTCCTTCTCATCACCATTTACTATCTTGGCAACTCTATTCTTTGTATCAAGATTCACGAATACGTCCTCCATTAGAAGTTTAATAGTTTCTTCACTGAGACTAGGTTGTACTTGTGACAATATCTCATTAACAATTTTATTGTTGCAACCTAGACCGGTTCTCCATTTATTCATAAGTCTAGCATTCAGTTCAGGAGGAAATTTAGACCTATAGTCTCTTGGACTTCTGTTGAAATCCAAGAAGGTTTCCAATAGTGCCACTATTATAGCTAGTTTATCTTTCTCTCCTAACACACTAAACCATTTGGCCGCATTGGCTACTTCACCAAAATCCATGACTTTATCTACAATTTCATTTACAGTCATTGTACGAGCCTTACCTTTTTCTGGAGACACCAGTATGGTTGGTGGAGCCAAATCACCACCTTTGTTGTCAGTGGTATCGACAATGACTAGTTCAATCGATACCTTTTCTTTGACTTGAGCCTCAGCTCCCAGAATTCCCTTCCTTTACCGGTATCTTTGACCGGTGGCTCGATGTTCTTCTGGCATTCTTCTTCTGCGTGTTGTTGGGTTCGAAGAAGCTTCATCCATGTTGCAACACCTTCTTCGTGCACCTTGTCAACTTCTCCAACAAGCATTTGACTTACCCTCTTTCTTATCAAGAAATTTTGCTTGTGCAATTCGGCTTGATGAGTTGCCTCGTCTAAAGTTAGATGATTCTGGACTTCAAGAAGAACCCTAATTCTTAGCTCCTTTTCTCTTTCCATTGAAGCTTTCCCTCTTGCTTCAAGAATCTCTTGGAGATCGTCAGGGACGATGTTATGAACTTCAGTAGAAGTAAGATGGAACTTATGAATACAATGTACTACGGCTTCTTCTATTTTTCTCCTATCTTCTTCATTAGCCAGTTCATACCTCCTTCTAACTGATGCCATACCACCTCTTTCTATTAATCCTTCAACAAATTCATCAATTGTGGGTTTTCTTCCTCTCGGTGCATCTTCTTTGACCGGTTTTGCAAATTTCCTCTTTCGAAGAAGAGTGTTTATTCAATTTCTGCTTCTTTTGCTTCTTCCCCTTGAGCACTGGGCGCTTGTTGTGCTCTCTTCCTTTGAACTTTGGGTTGATCTACTGTCGGTTTCTTCTTCAGTGTGGGAGACCTCTTCACATAAACCTTCTTTGGTTCTTTCACTGAAGACTTCTTCAGATTTTCCATTATCTCCTCATATGTTCCGATTCAGTATGTAGAGAGATCTAGGTCACCCTCTTGTAAGGCATCTGCATATGCCTTGGCTGTCTTAGAGGAGATTTCATAATCGAGCTCCGGTGCATACTCGGTTTTTGGTTCTATAGCCTGAATGATGCAGTGATTGGTGGTTACTAGGAAACACACCTCATCTTTGTAAGATTCAACAATAGTTAAGGGAATCCTTTCCCTAGCATGCATCCTCAGCTGGAATGCCTCAAAATAGTCATTCGTGACTTTATTAAACTGGTTTCCCAGTTTGTTGGCCATGCCACTTATCTAAATCATTACCGGTCTATCGGTTCCCCATGTCACCTTGCCTATTCCCAGAAAGTAGTTCTGATAATAAAAAAATAAGCATACCAGTAGGGTTCCATATTTTAGGAACTTTACAACACCGAGCTTCTTTAGATTTTCAAAAATCTTCCCTCCAAGCGCAAAGGTCATACTGTGCGTTGTCATGCATGATCTGGTAAGCGACATGAATGGCTCCTCCCGGCACACTGTTCAGGTTGCTTGATTGATAGATATAATAACCTATCACTACAAATGTGAATCGAACTCCCTCATCTTCAATATCATTAACGGTCATCAGCCGACTATCAGATTTTGATTTTGTCAATTTAGTGACGACATTGGAGATGGTTCTGAGGGTGAGGGCTTCCCCTTTGTCATTGTACCCGGTCACTCTGTGCAGATCCTCCTTAGTGATTTGAATACATGTGCTTTTCGCAAGCCAAAAACCAGGTTCATGCATGCGACTGAGAACCAGTCTTATACAATCTGGTCGAAACACGGTTGGATAGCAAACTCCATTTATCAGCCCTGAAGATACTAGCTTCGCATATTTATCCTGAAGCTTTCCGTCTTTGCACAGCGAGAGGTACTCGCTCTGGATGAACGTTTCACCTAGTTCATCTGGCTTAGCATGAATAAAGGTTGTGACATCTTCAGTCATGAGAACTCTATTTGGCATAGATGACAGTGCACCAGACATGTCATTCTCCCTGTTCTGTTTTGTCATAATATCATAAACACGTTGGTCGACAAGATTTCTTTTGATTAGTTTGACAACAGAAGATGATGATCGCATTGCTATCGACCAGTTTACTCAGAAAATCACTCTTAACAGTGATCTTCAATCAAAACACGAGAAAAGTACTCAAGTATAAGAAATCATAAATCGCAAAGTGAAGTGATATGAGTAATTCTCTTTCCTTTATATAGATTTAGGGTCTAATGGTAATTACCAAACAGTAACTATCTGTTAATGGCTATTACATTAATTACCTTACCTAATCTTTGATTCCTTTTTCGACAACTGGTATTCAGGATTTTACCTGTTGAACAAACCCCTGTTGATCAACACTCACCTATTCGATTCAAATGATAGACCGGTAACTTCTTCCGATTTTACTTACTAACTGACTGAGTTTATTGCTCACCAGTCTTACCGGGAACAGTAGATGGGCTACCGGTTCCCTCTAAGCCTTATAGGCTCAGTTTGCTGAAGAGATATCACCATCAGCAAATGATGATCTTCCCTCTGTCTTCTCCTCAACGGAGCCCTTTGATTCCTTCTTGAACCAAATCTTCTTGACTTGTTTCTCAGTCTCTTCTCCCTCATTGTCCTTTTGATTGGGAGACAAGGTGTTCTTCACCGGTTTGACCGACTCTCTTCTCTTGTTCAGTGGCCGGTTCCTACAATCTTTGGATAGATGTCCAACTTTGTTGCAAGTGTAACAGACTATCCCAGTGGCCTTCAATGGATTTAACGTTCTTTTCTTGGGTGAATGACACCAAGAGTCATTCTAGCAATGCATGTCACAGTTAGCATAATTGGTTGTGCTTCGGTTCTCATTCCTCTTAGGGAATATTGGTCTCAGTGGGGATCTAAATGCCATTTTTTTGGATCTGCATTCATCAACCTTGTGTCCAAACTTGTTGCATGCATAGCTATAGCCTTTGAAGCTTCCCCTGCTTCCACTAGACACACTGTTGGGACGAGACCTACATTCAGAGGTCTTGCAGCCATACTTGTAACAATTTTTGCAGCAACTGTTAGTTGGCTTTACCAGTGCATTTCTGCAGTTACTTGTTTTATGGCCCGGTTTGCCACAGTGATTGCAAAAAGTGTTGAAAGTCTTTTTACCCTTTTGTTTCAGCGGTTTTTTATTTTCCTTCTTGCTTTTTTTACTCCAGATGACACACCGGTTTTCTTGGTGCTTTCACCAGTGAAAACAAGTCCTGTGGGATCCTTGCACTTTCTTTGAGCTTTCAGTTGCTCATCAAGCTTTTCAAAACTCTCGTTGTATCTTCTGAGTGTCTCATTTCTTTCCTCGCATTCTTTTATTTGCTGCTTTAGTTGATACAGTTCAATTGCCAACCTCTTGCATGCATCATCTTTATCGTGTTTGCATTTTCTTGTGTATCTATATGCATGTCTTCTTAAAGTTGCAAAACAACAAGATCACTTTCTCTTACAACTTCTTCTGCCAGATTTCTTGATCTCTCAGAGGCTACCAGTGATTTCACTGCACTATTCCTTTCATCTTCAGCTTTCGTCTTTTTCTCGATTATTTCAATTATTCTTAGGGCATTATCTTCCTACTCCCTTTTCAAGTTGGAAATCTGATTGGTTAGGATCTAATTCTTCTCCATAAGCTCAGAGACTACCTCCTCAGCTACACCTGATCCACTCTGACCAGAGAGTTCCTCAATCGTTTTATTGCTCTCACTCAATTGCAGTGCCAGCTCCTTTCCTTTAGCAAGGGATCTTCTTAGCCTATTCTCAAGAGAGGCAATGATGCCATTGGCTTCCTCAAGCTGCTTCTAATACCTATAACTCTCCATGATCTCTTACTCAAGCGGTTACGCTTTATATGTTTTGAGAACCAAAGGCTCTGATACCAATTGTTATTCCTAACCAGTTACTGAGAGGGGGGGGTGAATCAGTAAATACTATTTCTATCTCAAGTAAACCTTGTATATAGATTCTTGCAAAACAAACAAAATGTAATTAACCATTCATAAACAGAAATAGAAATACTCAGATCAACACAGCATATGTACGTGGAAACAGTCGGTTAAACCACTGTGAGACAAAGCTCACAACTTCACTTTTGTAGTAATAAAGATGCCATGTTAAGATCTTACAAAGCACTTGTAAGGGTGCTACCCGGTAAAGGGATTTGATAGAAGACCTGTTAAGATCTTGACTCTATTAGGAGTTGCCTTGCAAAAGGACTTTAAACACCAATTAAGATGTTACCCAGTTAAGGGATTTATACAACGAACCTATTAGGGTTCACCCTGATAGAGGGATTTGAATATGCCTTAACAATGTAAAATCAATGATCTGAATTGACACTTTTTGTCTGATTAGATCATACCTGTTACCCTTTCCGCTCTGCTTGGCTGTTGAACCTCTCTGCCTTTCGCCTCTTTTGACCGTAGCTTCTCTCAAAAGATATCTTTCTGCTACTCTGTATATTCAACAACACTTCTTTTGTGTTCTATGACCTATATTTATAAGAAATTAATCTTAATAAAAGCTTCAACTCATAGTACCGCCAAGCTATAAACTCACCCATAAATCATGTAGCAAAAAAGCTTTGCAAAATGAGCTTGAGTTTACCTTGATACATCCACGTAGAAATAAAACTAACTCCTGTTAAAAAGCTACCTCTAGTTCTAAACAATGAATGCTCTGTATAATCCGGTTTTAACTCAGATAACTCCGCATAATCCAGTGCGGATTAACATGCTGTCGACCAGTATCAATCTTATACCCAGTTGTTCATACATCCCCTGTATGTTCTAAAAGACCGGTTGTAGACACTCTGATTGGTCTACTGGTACATATACTCTGTTAGGTCTACCAGTGCCTATTAAAGAGTATGAGTGGTCTACCGGTTTACCTGTGCAAACGATGCTTGTATCTAACTTAACCAGTAACAACTTAAATATGTCAACAACCTCTAGGATACTTAAGATAAAAAACTCTATGGCTCTTCTCCCTGACTTCTTAGGTGACTTCCTCGATATCTAAAACTTATGACTCGTCCAAAATGATTCTCGAGAGGAGATGGTCTCTTATATTTTTTGGGTCGTAGATGGGAACCAAAATGGTTGAGGTATCTGTGAAACCTTTGGCAAATGGAGACAACTTATAATCAACCATCTATTGTATGGTGAGCCGATGATACTAGCAACAACATAGATCAAAATCATCCTGGCCATCGGCCCAAAAATCGTCGAGATGAGGGAGGTAGCCTTCAAAAGTGAAAGGGAGTGCCTTCTTTATTCTTCCTTAGGGAAAATATTGTGGTCACAATTAGTAAAACTTCTCCAAGCGGAGGCTTTTCAACTCGTACTTTGCCTCTTTTACAACGACAAGGTTACCCTTATAGTTGCCATAAGAAAGAAAAATCCGAACACCTTAATTTTCTTTGCAGTCATCAAAGGGTGTCTCCAAAATGTGCCTAAAAAATTTGAGTAATACCACTTAGTCACTGTAGTGTTGCGGGAGGAAGGACTTCCAAGAAAATCTAGACACACAAATGTAGGTGTGCTAGCGAAACTGCGAAAACCAACATTCCCATGGCTCAACTAGGGCCATCACTACATTTGACAACCAATACCCCACATAACCTATGAGCCTTATTATCCGATTATATACAAAGTTATCATTTACACAATAAAATGTGTTGGGGAACCTTTCCAGCTGAAGTTGTGGGTAGTGAACCAATGGGAGTGCATCCTCCAGCTGGTCGCCTCAGTGATCAACCTTCTCTACTCTCTCAATGTCCTGAGCAGCTATCAACTAGAATGCAAAAGATGTCATATAAAATTGCCTTGTGTCCTTGGCTTCCTGAAGCTGCAGGTTTATGCTATCGGAGATAATTTGGGGCCAATTGAAGTAGGTCATGTCGATGACAATGTTGTCAATAAAGTAATACATCTAGGGGCGTATTCCTTCACACTTGGCTCTCCGAAGATGCCACACAACATTACAATTATCTCCTAGATATGAAAAATGAAATCAACTCGCAAAATTGTTTGACATCTTTGAGGCATCTTTTTGTGATGTTGTGAACCAATTATCATTCAAGTATTTCTCATTTTGGGCCTTCGTTCTTCTATATTCGGCCATGGAAAAAACCTTGTCCACTGTCACAACCTTTGACTTGTTGGGGTGCAGAGGATGATGTTGATGGAGGTCTCGTCAAAAGTGACTATTCGAGTACCTTCTAGTACGGTGCATGAGTGAGTAGCTTCTGAATAATGATATGTTAGGGTACAAATGAACTCAAGATATTGGAGTGAGAGCGAGAAGAAAGAAGTCGACATCAATTCGAACTTAGGAGATGACGACATGTTCTATCTCCATAAGTCCACACGGTTTCTATCACAGTCTTAATCACCTCTAAGTCACAATCACCAAGGTTGATTTCAATTTTGTTCTTTGTTTCATTCTGTAACTTTGTAAACTTTGACCTATTTGTTCACTTTGTATTTCAAGGTGTGGGGCAGTCTCTCCATATCTCTCTCTACTTTAGTTTTCCTTCCCGACAACCCCATTAGTGTCGCCTTAGGCTCAACTTCCCAAATTGATGATGAGGATGCCATAATGTCCTTTGTATTTGCCTGCAAAACAAGGTATCATGATCAATTCTTTAATGATATAACAAATTATTAAAACGTAAACAAATTCCAAGAGACGGGTTCCTACGATCTGTGTACGTTTCTTCAAAAATGAAAACATCGAGTAAGATGGAATCTCGAAACTCGGAGACCAGAGTTATGACTTTTAACAATCAATTTACTATGAGTAGAGGCTGGAAATATTCTACCATTAATCTGCAGAAGGAGCCTCTTTATTTGTTTGGATGGTAAACAAGATGAAGAAACCCCAGAGCTAGAAGACCGCAAGTTCCTTAACAATCTCAAACATTTTACCATAATGAATACTAGGAGTTAGACAAAAAGCTCAAAAATGAAAGCAAGTGAAAGGGTTTTCAATCAAAATGACCTACTAACTAACTCTGGGAAAATTTGATATTGTGGCTACAAAATCAACTGGCAGGTCGAGAATCGAAGTTCCGAGCCAAGGGGGCCAACGGCTAGTTGCTAAATAGAGATCATTCAAACAAAAGGGTGTAGAACTAAAATTTAGAGTGAGGGTTCTTGACACTTGGCCTGCAACTAGTCCAAACTAGCAAAGGTTCAAAACCCTAGCAAGCCCTAATTAAACATTCAAAAATGAAATGCAGCTTGCTATCTTTCAAAAATGATGCACAAACCAAGACACAAAAATATTAGAAAATAAAAAGCCCTAGAACTCAAGAATCACAAGCCTTAAATTAAGTTCAAGGTCGGGAAGTTTAACACAAATCCCTTATTACACTACCCTACTATTAGGATTAGAGGGCATAAATCTAATTGTTACATGCAAATATAACCAATAATGCAAAGGAATAAAGCACACAAAAGTAGAAGACACAGATTTAACATGGTTCACCCAATCTTGGGCTACGTCCACCAAACACAAAGTCCAATCTTATTATCCATTAATTTCAGCCTGTTATAATCTGCAATCCCTTGCAACTCAATACTGTTGCAAGTAGCTATGAAATTCTCATCATGAAAAACCCTAACCCTAAGCCATTATAACAAGACTTATGTGGGTTAACATGTTAACCCTAAAAACTTGAAAAGTCAACCTAGGGAAATGCTTCACGAGTTAACCCCAAAATTTTACAATACTTGAAAAGTGTACAGTACTTGCCTAATTAGTCACCACAAACCAACACCCACAACAAAATTAAAAATAACGAAAAGCAAGAAAATTGACAAAAAATAGAAAAGAAAACCCTAATTCTAGGCACAAAAAATGCGAAGAACGACTAACCTAAATAGAATGTTTCACGCATTGGCCAAGGAATTCTCCAAAAACACTTCGTTCATACCCTCGCAAACACACAAATTTGCAGACTTGGAAACTTGGTCTTAGAAGCGTTCTCGACATAACAGGTTTTTTCTTCGGAACAAGTTGGAGACTAATTGCCTTAGCAGTTGGATGCTACAAATGTTTTGACACTTCTTTCTGAGATCTTCTACACCTGCAAATTTGATAAATGTGTATGTGTGTGTGGCTATTCTAGGAATTTTCCTTGGTCAACCCCCCATTTTGGTGATTTCCAGCTCCACTAATAGCCAATGTGATAGAGATAAAGCAAGTAGTACTCATGAATCTAGAGTATGTCTAATTTGATATGAGCTAAACTGCATAAATGTAAAGAGCTACCCTAATGTGATAGAGCAAACCCTATTTAAAAATGCAATCAATGACTGATTAAAACTATGTAAAAAGTATAGATCTGAAGCACAAGTATGTACATTTGAAGATAACAAGAAACCATACTCAAATCCAAATAGGAAGGATACAACTCAACCAACAGTCGATGATCTCCTAGTTATCATCATAATCCTTTTGTAGCTCCATGATGTTGAAAATGGTTTGAATGCTTGATATAGTATTGATGTTTACTCTGTCAAACTTCAACACCTAGACAATAGTGCAAAAGTCCCAAGTTTGTCATAACAAAAGATTGACACAAACTATGTTTGATCTGATCGATCAAAATTGTTGAACTACCAATGCTAATCAAGTCATCGACATAGATAACAAGAAAACGAATATCACCATTAGGCTTTTTGACATACAGATTAGAATTAGATGAACTCCTCTGAAAACCATTGTCTAAAAGATACTTGTCAAGGAGCCTATTTCAAGCCATAGAGTGCTTTCACCAGTTTGCACACCTAATATTCTTTACTGGTAACCTTAAAACCAGGGGTTGATTCTTGCATTATGGTATGACCTAGAGTGTGCGATCATAAACGAAGATCCAATGATCTCTAAAGATGAGATATCCATAACCACACTAGTTTATCTTATGTGTGTTGTAAGTTATGATTGTTCGAAGGTTGTTAAGGAAATTGAAGAAACAAGTTGAAACCCAGAAGTGTTGATTTTATTATTGTGTCAAATCAATATGGAGTCTACCGTTGTGATTCAGGATGTGTGATCTTGATTGGATTGTCGGTAGAATTGCATCAAGATTGTTGATCAGTGGACAGAGTTACATTAGGCAGAAGATTACTTAGTGGAAGACATAGGAAGTTCTTGGAACAATCAGTCAAACCAGTAACCAATGATGTTGCACTATGTTGCAATAAGTGATTGCATGCTATATCTTGTGGAAGTTGGTGGAGAAAATAGTTAGTGCTTTTCGATAAAATATTATTCATAGAGGTAATAATGAAAAGTGGTGACCGAATTCGTTTTTTGTTAACTCAAAGATATAAGTGTGACTTGACTTGCCCAACCTACATTACATTGATTTTACATATTATTAAGTTGGGCTTCATTAATGGATGAGTTAAGGCAAGACTAGCCCTCTAAAAATTAATAGAAAAAAATAAGAAATAAGCAAAAAATAAATGACTATCAAAAGCAAAAGTTATGAAAGGTTTTAACTCTCGCAAATGATAGAAATGGTGAAAGGTTGTGACTAGTTTGAAGGGTGACAATTGTGAAACATTATGATAATTCCAAAGGGCGGACATGATAAAGAGATGTGACTATGTCCCTCATTGGAAGATACAAAGAGAAGGTTTCAATTTAGGAGATTCAAATAAAATAAATGTGGGGTATAATATATTATTCAAAAAGTTTTTTTTATTAACTCAGAGGTATCTCCTTGACTCAACCCAGTGTCCAATCTGCCTTACCTTGGTCTTACATATTGTCAAGTTGGGGTTCAAGAAGAGGTACGCTAAGGAAGGACTGGCCCTCGAAAGAATTGTCGAAAAGAAAAAATAATAATAAGAAGATAAGGAAGTGACTACTTTAAAAGACAAAGTTATGAAAGATTGTGACACTCACAAACGACCAAAATAGTTATGGGTTGTGACTATTTTGATGGGTGGCAATTATGATAAGTTTGACGATTGCAAAGGAAACACATGATAAAAAGGTGTAAATTTCTCCCAAATTGAAAAATGTAAAGCGGAGAAGGTTCCATTTTAGGACATTCAAGTGAAATTAGGGTGGGGTATAATATATTATTCACAAAGGTAACAATGAAAAGTGGTGACTCAATTTTTTTATTTTTTTCGTTAATTCAAAGATATCCCCATAACTCAACTCAATGTCGAACCTTCCTTACCTTGGTCTTACATATTGCCAAGTTGGGGTTCAAAAAGGGGTGAACTGAGGCAAAATGAGTCATCTAAGAATTAATGGAAGACAAAAAAGATTGAGTAAAAACATAAGAAATTGACCCCTTCAAAAGACAAAGTTATGAAAACTTGTAACACTTGCAAAGGACAAAAATAGCGAAGGGTTCTGACACTTTAGAAAGGGTGGCAATTGTGAAAAGTTGTCACGAGTGCAAAGAGTAGACATGATGATCAAGGGCGACTCTCCCTCACATTCAAAGATATACAGGACAAAATGTTTCATTTTAAAAGGAAATTCAAGTGAAATCAATGTGTAAGATAATATATTAATCGTAAAGGCAACAATAAAAAGTGGTGACTCAACTTTATTTTTGTTAATTCAAAACTATCCCCGTGACTCAGCTCAATGCCCAACCTGTCTTACCTTGGTCTTACATATTGTCAAGTTGGAGTTCAAGAAGGGGTGAGTTGAGGCAAGGCTAGGCCTCTAAGAATTAATGAAAAAGAAAAATGAATAAGAAAAAAAACAAGGAAGTGAATCATTTAAAAGTCAAAGTTTAATAAGTCACACTCTCTAAGGACAAAATTATAGTAGGTTTGTGACTCTTTCCAATGGTGACAATTGTGAAAGGTTGAGATGATAGCAAAGGCAAAATATGATGAGCAAGTGTGTGTTGGCATAATTGATGTGACTAATGCAGAGATCAGATGAATATGTTATGACATGTGTTTGATAAAGGTATGATAATAGGATGATTAGTTATGAGTTTGTCATTGATGTCAGTTTAGTGGTTGCTGGTTGACAATGTTCCTATTAGGATGAGATATGTTCCAGAGGTTGAATCTCACATTATGGTATGAGCTAGAGTGTGTGATCGAAAAGGAAGATCAAGTGATGTCTAAACATGAGATATCCATAACCGCACTAGTTTATCTTATGAGCATTGTGAGTTTATATTGTTTGAAGGTTGTCTAGGAAACAGGAAGAACAAGTTGAAACTCAGAAGTGTTGATTTTATTATTGTGTCAAATCAGTGTGGAGTCAACCATTGCAATTAAAAATGTGTGATCTTGATGATATTGTTGGATTGTTGGTACAATCGCATCAAGATTGTTAATCAGTGGAAAAAGTTACAGTAGGCAGAAGATTATATAGTGGAAGGCACAGGAAGTTCCAGGAACAATCGGTCAGATCTGAAACCCATGATGTTGCATTGTGTTGCGATAAGTGATTGCATACTATATCTTGTGGAAGTTTCTGGAGAAAATAGAAAGTGCTTTTGTATAAAATATTATTCATAAAGGCAATAATGAAAAATGGTGACTCAATTCTTTTTTTTTTAACTCAAACATATAAGTGTGACTTGACTTAGAGCCCAACCTACTTTACCTTGGTTTTACATATTAAGTTGGGGTTCATTAATGGATGAGTTGAGGAGGGACTAGCCCTCTAAAAATTAATAGAAAAGAAATAAGAAATAAGCAAAAAATAAGCGACTATCAAAAGCAAAAGTTATGAAAGGTTGTGACACTCGCAAATGACAGAAATGGTGAAAGGTTGTGACTAATTTGAAGGGAGTCAATTGTGAAACATTATGATAATTCCAAAGGGCGGACATGATAAATCAATGTGGCTCTCTCCCACATTCGAAGATACAAAGAGAAAGTTTCAATTTAAGAGATTCAAATAAAATGAATGTGGGGTATAATATATTATTTAAAAAGTTATTTGTTTATTAACTCAGAAGTATCTCTTTGACTCAACCCAGTGTCCAATCTGCCTTACCTTGGTATTACATATTGCCAAGTTGGGGTTCAAAAAGAGGTAAGCTAAGGCAAGTCTATCCCTCTAAGGAATAATTGAAAAGAAAAAGAAATACAAAGAAAATAAAAAATAGACTATTTCGAAAGACAAAGTTATGAAAGGTTGGGACACTCACAAAGGACAAAAATAGTTAAGGGTTGTGACTATTTCGATGGGTGCCAATTATGATAAGTTTTGAAGATTGCAAAGGAAACACATCATAAAAAGCTGTGACTTTCCCCCACATTCAAAGAAGTAAATTGGAGAAGGTTCCATTTTAGAAGATTCAAGTGAAATTAGGGTGTGGTATATAATATATTATTCACAAAGGCAGCAATGAAGAGTGGCGACTCAATTTTCTTAATATTTTTGTTAACTCAAAGATATCCTCATAACTCAGCTCAATGCCCAACCTGCCTTACCTTGGTCTTACATATTGCCAAGTTGGGGTTCAAAAAGGGGAGAAGTGAGGCAAAACGAGTCATCTAAAAATTAATGGAAGAGAAAAAAGAAAAAATAAGAAAAAAATAAAGAATTGACCCTTTCAAAAGGCAAACTTGTGAAAGCTTGTAACACTCGCAAACGAAAAAAATAGTGAAGGGTTTCGAAACTTTCGAAAGGGTGGCAATTGTGAAAAGTTCTGATAAATGCAAAGAGTAGACATGATCAGGTACGACACTCCCTCAAATTCAAAGATATACAGGGGAGAATGTTTCATTTTAAAAGGAAATTCAAGTGAAATCAATGAGTAAAATAATATATTATTCACTAAGGCAACAATCAAAAGTAGTGACTCTGTTTTTTTTTGTTAATTCAAAGGTATCCCCATGACTCAGCTCAATGCCCAACCTGTCTTACCTTGGTCTTACATATTGCCAAGTTGGGGTTCAAGGAGGGGTGAGTTGAGGCAAGGCTAGCCCTCTATGAATTAATGAAAGAGAAAAATTAATAAGAAACAAAATAAAGAAGTGAATCTTTTAAAAGGCAAAGTTAAATAAGGTTGACAGACTCATTAAGGACAAAAATACTATAGTTTTGTGACTCTTTCCAATAGTGACAATTGTGAAAGGTTGAGATGATAGCAAATGCCAAATATGATGAGCAGGTGTGTGTAGGCATAACTGATGTAACTGATGCAGAGATCAGATGAGTATGTTATGACTTGTGTTTGATGCAGGTATGATAATAGGATTATTAGTTATGAGTTCGTCATTGATGTCAACTTAGTGGTTGTTAGCTGACAATGTTGCTATTAGGATGAGATATGTTCCAGAGGTTGAATCTCGCATTATGGTATGAGCTGGAGTGTGCGATCATAAAGGAAGATCGAGTAATGTCTAAAGATAAAATATCCATGACCACACTACTTTATCTTATGTGTGTTGTGAGTTATAATTGTTTTAAGGTTGTCAAGGAAATAGCAGGAACAAGTTGAAACCCAGAAGTGTTGATTTTATTATTGTGTCAAATCAATGTGGAGTCCACCGTTGCGATTCAGGATGTGTGGTCTTGATTGGATTGCTAGTACAATTGCATCAAGATTGTTGATCAGTGTTCAGAGTTACAATAGGCAAAAGATTCCTTAGTGGAAGACACGGGAAGCTTTTGGAACAGTCGGTCAAATCCGTAACCGATGATGCTGCACTTTGTTGAGATAAGTAATTGCATACTATATCTTGTGGAAGTTGGTGGAGAAAATAGTAAGTGCTTTTCTATAAAATATTATTCATAAAAGTAATAATGAAAAGTGGTGACTCAGTTCTTTTTTTTTAACTCAAAAAGTTAAGTGTCACTTGACTTCGAGCCCAACCTACCTTACCTTGGTTTTACATATTGTTAAGTTCGGGTTCATTAATGGATGAGTTGAGGCAAGTCTAGCCCTATAAAAATTAATAGAAAAGAAATAAGAAATAAGCAAAAAATAAGTGACTATCAAAAGCAAAAGTTATGAAAGGTTGTGACACTCGCAAATAAAATGAATGTGGGGTATAATATATTATTCAAAAAGTTATTTGTTTATTAACTCAGAGCTTTCTCTTTGACTCAACCTAGTGTCCAATCTGCCTTACGTTGGTCTTACATATTGCCAAATTGAGGCTCATAAATAGGTAAGCTAAGACAAAACTAGGCCCTCTAAGGAATAATCGAAAAGAAAAAGCAATAAGAAGAAAATAATGAAGTGACTACTTCAAAAGACAAAGTTATTAAAGGTTGTGACACTCACAAAGGACACAAATAGTTAAGGGTTGTGACTATTTCGATGGGTGGCAATTATGATAAGTTGTGATGATTGCAACCGAAACACATGATAAAAAGGTGTGACTTTCCCCCACATTGAAAGATGTGAAGGCGAGAAGGTTCCATTTTAAGACAGTCAAGTGAAATTTGTGTGCGGTATAATATGTTATTCACTAAAGCAGCAATGACACGTGGTGACTCAGGTTTTTTATTTTTTTGTTAACTCAAAGATATCCTCATAACTCAACTCAATGTCTAACCTGCCTTACCTTGGTATTACATATTGCCAAGTTGGGGTTCAAAAAGGGGTGAAGTGAGGCAAGATGAGTCATCTAAGAATTAATGGAAGAGAAAAAAAGAAAAACTAAGAAAAAAAATAAGGAATTGACTCCTTGAAAAGGAAAAGTTATGAAAGTTTGTAACACTAGCAAAGGGCAAAAATAGCGAAGGGTTCTGACACTTTCGAAAGGGTGACAATTGTGAAAAATTGTGATGAGTGCAAAGAGTAGACATGATGATCAGGTTTGATTCTCTCTCACATTCAAGATATAAAGGGGAGAATGTTTCATTTTAAGAGGAAACTGAAGTGAAAACAATGTGTAAGATAATATATTATTCACAAAGGCAACAATTAAAAGTGGTGACTCAATTTATTTGTGTTAATTCAAAGGTATCCCCGTGACTCCACTCAATGCCCAATCTGCCTTACCTTGGTTTTACATATTGTCAAGTTGGTGTTCATAATATGGTGAGCTGAGGCAAGGCTATCTGGTGCAGTGCACCCTGACAAAGTCATGAAAAGGGGTCACTTGAATGGCTCTTGAAGAATGATCATAAAGATTATAGGATCTAAAAGATCAAAACATGAATATATCAATGTAATTGGACTTATGGTCCATTTTGTGAATTTGATGGAATGTCATGTAATAAGCCTAAATCTATAAAGGCATGAGTTGATGTAATAGGAGTTAGATAGTATAGGAGGCCTAGAAGGCTAAAGGATAAGTCTTAGAATAGAATAATGGATTTAAAGTTATGTCAAGATCCTACATGGACAAACTTTGAAGTCCTAAAGTCTAGAAAGTTATTTAAATAAGTTTTAAAATTTAAATATTTGAAAGGTAATGGTCAAATGTGTTTTAGAAGGAAAATACCAAATAAGGATTAGTTGCTTTGTTAGAGGATCCAACTACTTTGGATCGCTTAAGGGAGTTATTTTGAGTATATGTAAGCCTCAGAAGGAATGCAGGCACAGGTGGTGGAAGTTGGAGTTTCAGATTGTATGGACTGTGTCCATATTGGAAGTAATAACAGTGATTTTCTTGCAAATTTGAAGTCTTTTGATGTTGTATTGATCTATTGGTTTGGAGATAGATGTGTAATTACTTTTAAATTGCATTAAAGCTAGTCCCCAAGTGATTTTTAATACTGATTCAATCATTAAGATTGATTGCCATGTAGAAATCTCTAATTTTTGCTTTGGTGCCAGTCATGGATTCATGAGATCCTTCCCCTTTCTGTACTTACCGTTTCTTGGGGATGGATCCACATTTGTATTATATCTCCCTAACACTGATGATGCAGGAATAAGGCCATTTGTAGGAGACTAAGGGAGGTTGGTTGAGTTGGACAGGGTTGAAGGTTTAAGAGTATGGTGCTTGGTTATTGCAGTCGGAGATATAGCCATTAGAGGGTGTAAGTTTATGACTGAATCCATTAGAGTATGGTTAGGGGATGGTGAATCGTCCATCAATTGAATGGTAGGATTATAGGAGACAAGACAATGGTCGAGCCCTAGATTTTAGGGGTTTTGAAAACTAAATTAGGGCTTTTGTGCCTAGAAAGGTCATGGCACAAAATTGATTGCATAATCCTTGGATTGGAGTCAAATAACAACTCTGTTGAAGGTTTCATGTCCGGTGTCAAAAACCAAGGGTAGTTGCTTTGTAAATGTGGTAGTATTAGCCCTCCTAGTCCAGGCACAATGGCAATTTTGGAAAGGTTGGTCCAAAACACAAGGGGTAGATTTTGGGGTATGTTGTCAAACTTCCAAAAGGGTATTGGAATATGTGACTACTTTGTAAATTTGTTTGGGAAAAGTTTGGAAGAGTATTGAAAAACACTCACTATTGTACTGGTAGGACTATACCAGACTGGCAGTTTGGAGAAGAAGGCTAGAATGGCTGCAAGAAAGAGGTTGGAACTTGGTGTGTGGAAGAATTAAGTATGTTGGGATCCTTAGCGAGTTAGGATCACCACTATAAACAAGATTCAAGGGTTTGGTTGACAATACTTATTGGTTGGAAGGTGCACTAGTATGAAGCATGAAGTAGGATTCAGTGGTTTGGTTTGAAGTGGCAGGTGTAAAAAAAGGTGTGGAGTCTAGTGGATTCCAATATGATTGGTGTTGACCTATAATAGGCATCTGGAGTGGGATGGGTCTTTGAGTGGTCTTTTGAATGAAGATGGAGTTGTTACCAAGCAAAGAAGGAATGAGTTATTGTTCTTTAAAGAAATTGTTTTCACCACTAGCCTCTGCATCACTATCCCTCTAAGAAATAATGAAAAAGAAAAAAGAAATAAGAAAAAAATAACTGAATCTTTTAAAAGAAAACTTAAGTAAGGTTGTGACACTAGCTAAGCACAAAAATAGTCTAGGTTTGTGACTCTTTTTAATGAAGACAATTGTGAAAGGTTGAGATGATCGCAAAGGCCAAATATGAAGACCAGGTGTGTGTTGGCATAACTGATGTAACTGATGCAGAGATCAGATAAGTATGTTATGACATGTGTTTGATGCAAGTATGATGAGAGGATGATTAGTTATGAGTTTGTCATTGATGTCAACTTAGTGGTTGTTGGTTGACAATGTTCCTATTAGGATGAGATATGTTCCAGAGGTTCAATCTCGCATTATGGTATGAGCTGGAGCGTGCGATCGTAATTGAAGATCAAGTGATGTCTAAAGATGAGATATCCATGATCGCGCTAGTTTATCTTATGTGTTGTGAGTTATGATTGTTTGAAGGTTGTCAGAGAAATAGGAGGAACAAATTGAAACCCAGAAGTGTTGATTTTAATTATTGTGTCAAATCAATGTGGAGTCGATTGTTGCGATTTAGGATGTGTGCTCTTGATGATGTTGTTGGATTGTTGGTACAATCGCATCAAGATTGTTGATCAGAGTTACAGTAGGCAGAAGATTACTTAGTGGAAGGCACAGGAAGTTCTTGAAACTATCGGTTAGATCTATAACCAATGATGTTGCATTGTGTTGCAATAAGTGATTGCATGCTATATCTTGTGCAAGTTGGTGGAGAAATTAGTTAGTGTTTTTGTATAAAATATTGTTCATGAAGGCAATAATGAAAAGTGACAACTTAATTCTTTTTTTGTTAACTCAAAGCTATAAATGTGACTCAACTTAGAGCCCAACCTGCCTTGCATTGGTTTTACATATTATCAAGGTGGGATTCATTAATAGGTGAGTTGAGGCAAGACTAGCCCTCTAAAAAATAATTGAAAATAAATAAGAAATAAGCAAAAAATAAGTGACTATCAAAAGAAAAATTTATGAAAGGTTGTGACACTCGCAAATGACAGAAATGGTGAAGGGTTGTGACATTTTTGAAGGGTGGCAATTGTGAAACATTATGATGATTCCAAAGGGCGAATATGATAAAGAGACATGACTCTCCCCTGCATTGGAAGATACAAAGGGGAGAAGGTTTCGATTTAAGAGATTCAAGTGAAATGAATGTTAGGTATAATATATTATTTAAAAATTATTTTTTTATTAACTCAAAGGTATCTTTCTTGACCCAACCCAATGTCCAACATGCCTTACCTTGGTATTACATATTGCCAAGTTGGGATTCAAGAATACGTATGATAAGGCAAGACTAGCACTCTAAGAAAGATCAAGTGATGTCTAAAGATGAGATATGTATAACCGCACTAGTTTATCTTATGTGTGTTGTGACTAATGATTGTTTGAAGGTTGTCGAACAAACAGGAGGAACAAGTTGAAACTCTGAAGTGTTGATTTTATTATTCTGTCAAATAAGTGTGGAGTCGACAGTTGCAATTCAAAATGTGTGATATTGATGATATTTTTGGATTGTTGGTACAATCGCATCAAGATTGTTGATTAGTGGACAAAGTTACAATAGGTAGAAGATTATTTAGTGGAAGGCACAGGAAATTCGAGGAATCATCAGTCAGATCCGAAACCGATGATGTTGCATTGTGTTACAATAAGTGATTGCATGCTATATCTTGTGGAAGTTGGTGGAGAAAATAGTAAGTGCTTTTGTATAAAATATTATTCATAAAAGCAAGAATGAAAACTGGTGACTCAATTCTTTTTTTTTAACTCAAAGATATAAGTGTGACTTGACTTAGAACCCAACCTACTTTACCTTAGTTTTACATGTTCTTAAGTTGGGGTTCATTAATTGATGAGTTGAGGAGGGACTAGCCCTCTAAAAATTAATAGAAAAGAAATAAGAAATAAGCAAAAAATAAGTGACAATCAAAAGCAAAAGTTATGAAAGGTCGTGACACTCGCAAATGACAGAAATGTTGAAAGGTTGTGACTATTTTGAAGGGTGGCAATTGTGAAACATTATGATAATTCCAAAGGGCAGACATGATAAATCAATGTGACTATCTCCCACATTCAAAGATACAAAAAGGAGAAGGTTTCAATTTAAGAGATTCAAATAAAATGAATGTGGGGTATAATATATTATTCAAAAAGTCATTTGTTTATTAACTCAGAGGTATCTCTTTGACTCAACCCAGTGTCCAATCTGCCTTACCTTGGTCTTACATATTGCCAAGTTGGGGTTCAAATAGAGGTAAGCTAAGGCAGCAATGAAGAGTAGCGACTCAATTTATTTAATATTTTTGTTAACTCAAAGATATCCTCATAACGCAACCCAATGCCCTACTTGCCTTACCTTGGTCTTACATATTGCCAAGTTGGGGTTCAAAAAGGGGAGAAATGAGGCAAAACGAGTCATCTAAGAATTAATGGAAGAGAAAAAAGAAAAAATAAGAAAAAAATAAGGAATTGACCCCTTCAAGAGGCAAACTTATGAAAGCTTGTAACACTCACAAAACAAAAAAATAGTGAAGAGTTCTGAAACTTAAGGAAAAGGTGGCAATTGTGAAAAGTTCTGATGGCAGCAAAGAGTAGACATGATGATCAAGTACGACACTCCCTCAAATTTAAAGATATACAGGGGAGAATGTTTCATTTTAAAAGGAAATTCAAGTGAAATCAATAAGTAAGACAATATATTATTCGCTAAGGCAACCATGAAAAGTAGTGACTATTTTTTCTTGTTAATTCAAAGGTATCCCCACGACTCAGCTCAATGCCCAACCTGTCTTACCTTGGTCTTACATATTGCCAAGTTGGGGTTCAAGAAAGGGAGAGTTGAGGCTAGGCTATCCCTCTATGAATTAATGAAAGAGAAAAATTAATAAGAAATAAAATAAATAAATGAATCTTTTAAAAGGCAAAGTTAAATAAGGTTGACAGACTCGTTAAGGAAAAAAATACTATAGTTTTGTGACTCTTTCCAATATGGACAATTGTGAAAGGTTGAGATGATAGAAAAGGCCCAATATGATGAGTAGGTGTGTGTTGGCATAACTGATGTAACTGATGCAGAAATTAGATGAGTATATTATGACGTATTTGATGCAGGTATGATAATAGGATGATTAGTTATGAGTTTGTCATTGATGTCAACTTAGTGGTTGTTACTTGACAATGTTCCTATTAGGATAAGATATGTTCCAGAGGTTGAATCTTGCATTATGGTATGAGCTAGATTATGCGATCGTAAAGGAAGATCAAGTGATGTCTAAAGATCAGATATCCATAACCCAACTACTTTATCTTATGTGTGTTGTGAGTTATGATTGTTTCAAGGTTGTCAAGGAAATAGAAGGAACAAGTTGAAACCCAGAAGTGTTGATTTTATTATTGTGTCAAATCAATGTGGAGTCAACTGTTGCGATTCAAGATGTGTGATTTTGATTGGATTGCTGGTACAATTGCATGAAGATTGTTGATCAGTGGACAAAGTTACAGTAGGTAAAAGATTACTTAGTGGAAGACAGAGAAGCTTTTTGAACAAACGGTCAGATCCGTAACCAATGATGTTGCACTTTGTTGAGATAAGTGATTGCATTCTATATCTTGTGGAAGTTGGTGGAGAAAATAGTAAGTTCTTTTCTATAAAATATTATTCATAAAGCTAATGATGAAAAGTGGTGACTCAGTTCTTTTTTTTTAACTCAAAAATATAAGTGTCACTTGACTTCGAGCCCAACCTACCTTACCTTGGTTTTACATATTGTTAAGTTTGGGTTCATTAATGGATGAGTTGAGGCAAGCTTAGCCCTATAAAAATTAATAGAAAAGAAATAAGAAATAAGCAAAAAATAAATGACTATCAAAAGCAAAAGTTATGAAAGGTTGTGACACTCGCAAGTAAAATGAATGTGGGGTATAAAAAATTATTCAAAAAGTTATTTGTTTATTAACTCAGAGATATCTCTTTGACTCAACCTAGTGTCCAATCTGCCTTACGTTGGTCTTACATATTGCCAAGTTGAGGCTCATAAATAGGTAAGGTAACACAAAACTAGGCCCTCTAAGCAATAATCGAAATGAAAAAGCAATAAGAAGAAAATAAGGAAGTGACTACTTCGAAAGAGAAAGTTATGAAAGGTTGTGACACTCACAAAGGACACAAATAGTTAAGGGTTGTGACTATTTTGATGGGTGGCAATTATGATAAGTTGTGATGATTGCAAACAAAACACATGATAAAAAGGTGTGACTTTCCCCCACATTGAAAGATGTAAAGGGGAGAAGGTTCGGTTTTAGGACATTCAAGTGAAATCCGTGTGCGGTATTATATATTATTCACAAAAGCAGCAATGACACATGGTGACTCAGTTTTGTTTTTTTTTTGTTAACTCAAAGATATGCTCATAACTCAACTCAATGTCTATCCTACCTTACCTTGGTCTTACATATTACCAAGTTAGGGTTCAAAAAGGGGTGAAGTGAGGCAAGACGAGTCATCTAAGAATTAATGGAAGAGAAAAAAAAAAAAAAAAAGATAAAAAAATAAGGAATTGACTCCTTGAAAAGGAAAAGTTATACAAGTTTGAAACACTAGCAAAGGGCAAAAATAGTGAAGGGTTCTAACACTTTCGAAAGGGTGGCAATTGTGAAAAATTGTGATGAGTGCAAAGAGTAGACATGATAATCAGGTTTGATTCTCCCTCACATTCAAAGATATAAAGGGGAGAATGTTTCATTTTAAGAGGAAACTGAAGTGAAATCAATGTGTAGGATAATATATTATTCACAAAGGCAACAATTAAAAGTGGTGACTCAATTTTTTTTTGTTAATTCAAAGGTATCCCTGTGATTCCACTCAATGCCCAATCTGCTTTACCTTGGTCTTACATATTGTGAAGTTGGTGTTCAAAATACAGTGAGCTGAGGCAAGGCTAGCTCTCTAAGAATTAATGAAAAAGAAAAAGAAATAAGGAAAAAATAACTGAATCTTTTAAAGAAAAACTTAAATAAGGTTGTGACACTAGCTAAGCACAAAAATAGTCTAGGTTTGTGACTCTTTTTAATGGAGACAATTGTGAAAGGTTGAGATGATAGCAAAGGCCAAATATGAAGAACAGGTGTGTGTTGGCATAACTAATGCAGAGATCAGATAAGTATGTTATGACATGTGTTTGATGCAGGTATGATGATACGATGATTAGTTATGAGTTTGTCCTTGATGTCAACTTAGTGGTTGTTGGTTGACAATGTTCCTATTACGATGAGGTATATTCTAGAGGTTGAATCTCGCATTATGGTATGAGCTGGAGTGTGAGATCATAATTGAAGATCAAGTGATGTCTAAAGATGAGATATCCATGATCGTGCTAGTTCATCTTATGTGTTGTGAGTTATGATTGTTTGAAGGTTGTCAGAGAAATAGGACGAACAAGTTGAAACCCAGAAGTGTTGATTTTAATTATTGTGTCAAATCAGTGTGGAGTCGACCGTTGCGATTCAATATGTGTGATCTTGATGATGTTGTTGGATTGTTGGTACAATCACATCAAGATTGTTGATCAATGGACAAAGTTACAATAGGCAGAAGATTACTTAGTGGAAGGCACAGGAAGTTCTGGGAACTATAAGTTAGATCTATAACCAATGATGTTGCATTGTGTTGCGATAAGTGATTGCATGCTATATCTTGTGCAAGTTGGTGGAGAAATTAGTTAGTGTTTTTGTATAAAATATTATTCATGAAGGCAATAATGAAAAGTGATGACTCGATTCTTTTTTTGTTAACTCAAAGATATAAATGTGACTTGACTTAGAGCCCAACATGCCTTTCATTGGTTTTACATATTGTCAAGGTGGGATTCATTAATAGGTGAGTTGAGGCAAGACTAGCCCTCTAAAAACTAATTGAAAATAAATAAGAAATAAGCAAAAAATAAGTGACTCAAAAGCAAAATTTATGAAAGGTTGTGATACTCGCAAATGACATAAATGATGAAGGGTTGTGACTTTTTTGAAAGGTTGCAATTGTGAAACATTATGATGATTCCAAAGGGCGAATATGATAAAGAGATATGACTCTCCCCCGCATTGGAAGATACAAAGGGGAGAAGGTTTCGATTTAAGAGAGTCAAGTGAAATGAATGTTAGATATAATGTATTTTTTTAAAATTATTTTTTTATTAACTCAAAGGTATCTTTCTTGACTCAACCCAATGTCCAACATGCCTTACCTTGGTATTACATATTGCCAAGTTGGGGTTCAAGAAGAGGTGTGATAAGGCAAGACTAACCCTCTAAGAAATAATTGAAAAGAAAAAAGGATTAAGAAGAAAATAAGGAAGTGACTACTTCGAAAGGCACAGTTATGAAAGGTTGTGACACTCACAAAGGACAAAAATCGTAAAAGGTTGTGATTATTTGGATGGGTGGCAATTGTGAACAATTGTGATGATTGAGAAGGAAACACATGATAAATAGGTGTGACTCTCCCCTACATTGAAAGATATAAAGTGGAGAAAATTTCATTTTAAGACATTCAAGTTAAATCAGTGTGCGGTATAATATATTATTCACAAAGGCAACAATGAAAAGTGGTGACTAAATTTTAATTTTTATTTTGTTAACTCAAAGATATCCTCATGGCTCAGCTCAATACGTAACCTTCCTTACCTTGGTCTTACATATTGCCAAGTTGGGGTTCAAAAAGGGGTGAACTGAGGCAATACTAGTCATCTAAGAATTAATGGAAGAGAATAAAGAATAAGAAAAAAATAAGAAATTGACTCCTTTAAATGGCAAAGTTATGAAAACTTGTAACATTCGCAAAGGATAAAATTAGTGAAGGGTTCTGACTCTTTTGAAAGGGTGGCAGTTGTTAAAAGGTGTGATGAGTGCAAAGAGTAGACGTGATGATGAGGTGCGACTGTCTCTCACATTCAAAGATATAAAAAGGGGATAATGTTTCATTTTAGGAGGAAATTTAAGTGAAATCAATGTGAGATAATATATTATTCACAAAGGCAACAATGAAAAGTGGTGACTAAATTCTTTATTTTTGTTAACTCAAAGGTATCTCCGTGACTCATCTCAATGTTCAACTTGTCTTACCTTGGTCTTACATATTGCCAAGTTGGGGTTCAAGAAGGGGTGAGCTGAGGCAAGAATAGCCCTCTAAGATTTAATGAAAGAGAAAAAGGAATAAGAAATAAAATAAGTGTGTCCTTTAAAAGGAAAAGTTACGAAAGGTTGTAACACTCATTAAGGACAAAAATAATGTAGGTTTGTGACTCTTTCGAATGGTGACAATTGTGAAAAGTCGAGATGATTGCAAAGGGAAGATATGATGAAGAGGTGTGTGTTGGAAAAACTAATGTAAGTGATGCAGAGATCATACGAGTATGTTATGACATGTGTTTGATGCAGGTATGATGAGAGGATGATCAGGTATGAGTTTGTCATTGATGTCAACTTAGTGGTTGTTGGTTGACAGTGTTCCTATTATGATGAGATATGTTTCAGAGGTTGAATCTCACATTATGGTATGAGTTGGGTTGTGCGATCGTAAAGGAAGATCAAGTGATGTCTACAGATAAGGTACCCATGACTGCACTAGTTTATATTATGTTTGTTGTGAGTTATGATTCTTTGAAGGGTGTCAGCAAAACAGGACGAGCAAGTTGAAACCCAGAAGTGTTGATTTAATTATTGTGGCAAATCAATGTGGAGTCGAGCATTGTGATTCAGGATGTTTGATCTTTATGATGTTATTGGATTGTTGGTGCAATCACATTAAGATTGTTGATTGATCAATGGATAGAGTTATAATAGGCAGAAGATAACTTAATGGAAGGCACAGGAAGTTCTTTGAACTATCAGTCAGATCCGTAATTGGTGATGTTACGCTGTGTTGTGAAAAGTGATTGCATGCTATATCTTGTGGATGGTGGTGAAAATAGTTAGTGTTTTGGTTACACTGATTCACTTCCCCCCCCTCTCAATGTCTTCTAGTATTAATAATTGGTATTAGAGTTGAGTTTCCTTGAAGAAGCCTAACCTCTTGGGAAAATCCTTGAAGTAGATATGGAGGGTTTGAGATATGAAGACAACTTGAAGAAGTTGAAAACATCATTGAAAAACTTAAAGAACAATTGAAGATCTCAAGGGATAAGAGAAAAGAGCTTGTTGAACAACTAAATGATAGTCAAGACTATATCGAGCAACTGTCTTAGCAAAGTAGATATGAGGAATCTGGAGTAGCCCTAGAAGCCTTGTCTCAAGAGAATGAAAAACTGTACAAGGACAAGAAAGATCTCAAGAGGGAAATGGATGTTTTTCCATTGAGATGAGTCAAGAAATGGATGCTCGCAAAGTTGCAGAAGAAGTTAAGAAGAAGGTAGAAGATGCCCTAAAAGAAAGAATTAGTGAACTTTCTAGATCTGAACAAGAGGTTGGTACTCTGCAGATATATCTTCATGAGGCCATAGATAAAATGCAAGATCTAAGAGGTGAGATCAACAATTTGATGATGAGTAATAAAGATTAGGGAAGAGGGAATGAAGGTCTATGCAAAAAGAATGAGAGATTGTAGAAAGAACTTGATATTGTAAACAAGTTGTTGAAAAAATTTAATCAGAGTTCTAAGAAACTTGGTAAGCAGCTGAAAAATCAAAGAAGCAATGACACGATTGATCTAGGCTATATTGATCAGACTATTTTGAAACTGAAGAATCATCTGAATCCAAGAAGCCCAATCAAGATAACAAGTCTCCACCCAAGGTGATCAAGAAAAGTCCTGGTAAGAAAGGATATAAGCATATCTGTTTTAATTGTCATAAAGTAGGACATGTTGCAAGAGAATGCAAGTTTAGACCTACTACTCCTACATGTTCAATTTGTCATGAAGGTCATACTGCTAGAGTTTGCAGGAATAAATCTACTGTGTTTAATGGTCATTGTTATAACTACAAAAAGTATGGTCATAGAGCTAATGAGTGCAAGACTAAGATGAACAATCAGGGATCATTTGTGAACTGGCAGAGTCCTTATCAATATCAAAATCGGTGGAATGTTCAATATTCACATTACCACAAATATGGGCATGTGGCTATTAAGTGTAGATTGAAGACAAACAAAAGTAATTTTGGGCCTTGGAGATCTACTGTGATGACATGTTTCCATTACCATAAGGTTGGACACATTGCAAGATTTTGCAGGTCAAGAAGTCAGGGAAACCAATCGGTGAACAAGGTAGATGATCAGAAAGGAAAACAAACTATGAATTTAGACGAAACTAGAAAGCAGATGACTAAAGTATGGACAAAGAAGGATGAGAGTAAAACATCAGAAGGATTTGCATCTCCATTAGGTGTGGAAAATTCATCAGCTAACTAAGCCTGTTTTTGGCTTAGGGGGAGAAATTGAGGTTAGATCAATTTTAAATCCCCGAGAAGAAAGTGTGATTAAGTTTTATTTGCATACTTAGATGCATTATCAGGTGTCGAGTTATGATGAATTTTGATGTGATGCAAAGTTTGGTTGTATATGAAGTATTACCTATCGGTAAACAAATTTGAAATGTTATGAGGTGCTTTGTTATGCTCAACCAGTAGCCAGAGGTTGATTGTGATGAATATGCTACATTTAATTGGTAAATCTAATTATTGGCGATTGTTGTAGGAGAGAAAATGAAAATTCTAGAAGGTACAACAATTGATTTGAAATCAAGAAACATGAGCATTAAAGGACAAAAGAAATTTATTTAATCCATTACATTGGAAAGAGTCATTTTATCAATGAGTGTGAATCAAGTCACAAAGTCTTACAGGGAAATGGTAAGATTCTTGGCATTACTTGTGAATGTTTAAAGTTTGTTGAGATTCTTGAGAAGAAGAAAGCCGAGACATAAGAAGAAATCATGGTGACTGTTGAGGTAGACTCAGTTCTACTCGATATGTGTGTATTTGATACATTAGAAGAGTAAGCATCATGTAAAGGACACATTGTTTTTACTATAAAACCTATGGAAGAATTGGAAGGATGATCTTCAAGCATTGAAGACAAGTTTTGTTGAGTGAGTTTTCTTCGCTTCTGTACACTTCAATCAACAATGAGTGATCAGCTAAGGGGGAGCAGTCAAAATGTGATGAAGCCAGTAGATGAAGACGAAGGCATGTTGCACCTTTGGCATTGTTGTCAAAGGGGAGAGATGTACTAAGAAGGGAGAGATGTACTGAGAAGTGGCAAGCAAAAAAATGAGAGAGCAAAGGAGGAGAAGAATTAGTAAAGAATCAAAGTCAAAGAAGTAACAAGTAAAGAGGATACAAAGATCAGGAACAGGCAAGAGTTATTTGCTAGGTATTGTTGGTGTTGATACTATTTGGTGTTGCCATTAATGCCAAAGGGGGAGATTGTCGGCATAACTGATGGAACTGATGTAGAGATCAGATGAGTATGTTATGACATGTGTTTGATGCAGGTATGATGATAGGATGATCAGTTATGAGTTCGTCATTGATGTCAACATAGTAGTTGTTGGTTCACCATGATCTTGTTATGATGAGATATGTTCAAGAGGTTGAATCTCGCATTAAGGTATGAGTTGGAGTGTGCGATTGTAAAGGAAGATCAAGTGATGTCTAAAGATGAGATATCCATGACCACACTAGTTTATCTTATGTGTGTTGTGAGTTATGATTGTTTGAAGGTTGTCAGGAAAATAGGAAGAACACGATGAAACCCAGGAGTGTTGATTTAATTATTGTGTCAAATCAATGTGGAGTCAAGTGTTACGATTTAGGATGTGTGATATTGATGGTGTTATTGAATTGTTGGTGCAATTGCATCAAGATTGTTGATCGGTGGACAGAGTTACATTATGCAGAAGATTACTTAGTGGAAGGAAGAGGAAGTTCTTGGAACTATCAATCAAATCTATAACCGGTGGTGTTGCATTGTGTTGCGGTAAGAGATTCTTTTAATTTCAAGCTATATCTTGTGGGAGTTGGTGATGAAAATAGTTAGTGTTTTGGTTACACTGATATCCGTCACCCCCCCCGCCACCCCCCTCTCTCAATGCCTTCTTGTATGAACAGTGTGACACTCCCCCACATTTGAAGATATAAAGTAGAGCAGGTTTCATTTTAGGACATTCAAGTGAAATCAATATGAGGCATAAAATATTATTCACAAAGGAAACAATGAAAAGTGGTGACTCAGTTCTGATTTTTGGTTAACTCAAAGGTATCCCTACAACTCATAAGGCTAATCTTGTTTTCCATCAGGTTTGTATTATAGGTTTTGTATTAAATCTATAGCATATTAGGTTATTAATAAATAAATTTGATGTTATTGATAATAATTAAATAAATAATATTTATGGTTTTAAGATTTAGATTATGGTAGTTGGATGTCAGCACATCCCCATAAGATTGCTTGGTTATTTTAAGGGAAATCAAAGACATTATACGCCTAAGTAAGAAAATGCAGCATTTACCCAGAAAAGGTAAAGATACCCCAATGAAATCAATATAGCAATTGTTATTATTGGTCGCAAACATGGTGTAATCTTTGTATTTTCTCTACCAAATTCACTTCAGTATTAGAGTAGTATAAGATTCAATCCAACACAAAAAGATGCAACAACAATAAAAAATCAAAGTCCATAATTAAAGATTTCATAGTTGTCTATGCCACATGCCTAGCAACTAGAGAGATTGTGGATGATACCAAAAGTATTTTCATATTCAATGCTCCTTTATGAAGAAGCCAATTGCTTGTATTGTGGATTTGGAGGCCAACACAAATATATTTGAATTGATAAAGCATGGGAAGCAAAACACAAGCTCTGTAACGAATCTTACTTCAATTCAATGTAACATAGCAGCAATTTATAGAGGTATCTTTAGATTAAACATTGCAATTAAATAACAATGTTTATGTATTATAGTGTAATAATTAAAGTATTGAGTCATACTTGGCAAAGTTTAATAAAGTGTTGGAATTGTAATTGAAAGGTCATGAGATCCAATTTTGGTGTTGATATGCTTTGTCCATTCATTAACAAGTTGTAAATAAGACTAAGTGGAATGTAAACATTTGTAGCATAGGTGATTTATGACTTAAGAGTCATTCATCGCATTAAGGGTGGTCATGGGTTCAAAATTCACAAAAGTTTGCAACAAATTTCAAGAAGTTTTTGACAAGTTGCAAGCATTGTGTTGAAAAATTGGATGAAAGATTGAACTCAAGATTCGTTGATTAGCTCTAAAGAATTGGTGACATTTGTCTCATTAGCAGTGATGTGATAAGTGGTTCGGTGTAATATACCCTTTCTAAAATATGATTAAATAATAAACTATAATAATAGATTTAAAATATAACAAAATTAAAATATAAAAGAACAAAACTAAAATATAACATAATTAAAATTAACTTAACGAAGGGTAAAAAGGCATGAAGTTGAAAGGTGTGAGTCCCTAAACCATCAGATACAAAAAGGGAGCAAATAACTTCATTTGAATGGAGAAAGAGGAAGGAAGAAAAAAGGGAAGGTGTGATTCAAGAAAAAATTAATGGAAAAGAAAAATGAATAAAAAGAAAATAACTCCTTCAAAAGGTAAAGTTATGAAAGGTTGTGACTCTTCCAATGGTTGGTAATTGTGAAAGGTTGTCACGATTGCAAAGGGAAGACATGATGAACTGGTGTCTCTCCCCCATATTGGAAGATATAAATGGGAGAAGGTGTCTCTCCATCACCACCCACTGACATCGGAAATCATTCGGCCTCCTTAAAACTTCAAGAATTAGCTTCATTAGTCACTTCTTGCATTTTGGGTTCTCTTCTTGGTGATTCAAACTTCTTCTTGGCTCTTCACAATCTTCTCCATCATTTTTGGACACCTTTCACAGCTCTTGGGCATTCTAGCATTGCAATTCCACCACCTTCATCACTCACCATCTCAACCTCACCTTCGTCCCATCAATATTTGGCTTTGTGGCTTCAAAGGAGAGTTCTCTCACACTCACCTCATCTCATTTTGTTTAGCATATCATAGTATCTTGACCATTTCCTAGTTATCTATTGTCATTTATCATTTGTTTATTATCCATAATCTATTTGTCTATCTTGCCTATTTGTGGATGTAGAAACACCAAAGCGGGGTTTGATTGTGGCAAACCTCTTAATCAAGCACCCCCAACATTTTTCTTTTTGTTCATATGTTGGTTTCAAAGGAGGAAGGAACAAGAGATATGTGGATTCTTCTACCTCCGGATTGCAAGCTTACTCTCTCTCTCTTGTGTTCTTTTGAGTCTAGAATAGTTGCTCATACTTGATTCATACTTTCTCCTTCTCGCAGTTAATCTAGATTTAATTTATGTTCGGTTATTTATTAGTCTTGCACCTTTTTGTCTCAATCTTTGCGCCTTGTCCATACAAGATGCATGCAGTTGAGCAGGTGTCCTACATCTGCAGTGTAGTCCTAGACTCGCACAGGGATCTAGGACAGTAAGCTCACAAAGCCAACTAGTGGGCCTTAACAGCATGCCTTGTTAATTTCAGTAGTCAGAAGATTGATATCTATTAGTATCATAGTGTTATTTCAGTTTCTTTAATTTACCTTACGTTCATTCATGTTTCAAGTTTTAGTTAACCAATTGATCCTCTTGATCACCCTAGCTCACTAGAGCTCTAGCTTAGTGAGGTGGTACAAGGGCCGATTTGTCCCTTAAGATTTTATCAATCTATCAATCTCAAGGGTGGCGAATTCCCTTGTCCACACTATTGTATAAGAAAATAGGTCAGTTCTATTGGTCTCTAACCTGCTAGTTGATTACATTAATTTGAGGGACAAATTTGTTAGTTAATTACTTACTACCAACATTTGAGGGATATATTGCCTCTAATTGAGGTGTGTTGGGAAAGGAGCGCTAGAATTATATTGTGAGCTAGGAAGAGAAGGGATACACTTAAAATATGAGAAAAAGAAACCTTTCCTATTTGTGGACTACACACCATGTTTAAAATATTAAAAAAAAGTTGAATAGAATACTTTTAGGTTTGTTTATTGGTTGTAACTTGTAATTGTTTGTCTTAGGGTTATTTCTTATATGTTATTGCTAGAGGTATTTTACATCCATCATCTCCATTATATCTGTCATTTTCACAATGATCAAACATGGAAACTAATTCTCCAAGCTTTTGCAAGGTGTAATAAATGATTGATACCATGCTTGACCAAATGAAGACCATTATCAAAAAAATGAGCCCACCTTGCAATTCTCTAATGAACATATTTGACCTATCATTAAATGGAAGTAGGAGAAGTTCAATACTCTCTTGCACATTGTATCCTATGCATTGAACCTAAGATAGTATGTGCAAACATAGTTCATAGACTTGGACAAAGAGAGTACTAAGAAAGTCCAAAAAATTTCACTTGCCAAAAACTCGACAACTTAAAAAGTACTGAGATTTCTTTAAAAAAACACTTATTTTTACAAAGTTCTACAAAATGGAACAAATGAGTCTAAAGAACCATTAGGAAGTGTTTTCTATACAATTGACTATTGAATACTTATGGATAACAAACTGGCCTCATCATGCAAAGAAGGATAGTGGATACAATAGCTAGCTGCTACCTAATAACTATTATGAATTTATAATGATTGTCTTTGAAAATCATCATCATAAATTTCATATCTAGGCAACTCAAACATTACATTTTATGACAATTTCCTCTTCCCCAACCTATTGAACAATTCACATGAAGTGAATGTTCTTATATTTTTAAGTTAACTCATTTTAACGGATTTCTAAAATTTCAACCCTACAATGATTTATATTTTATATTATGATTCTTAACACACTATTTATAATGTAAAAAAATTAAATACTTCATAAAAAGTTTTTTAAAAAATTGAAGGGAACACCCCGTAGTGCAACGGTAAGTTGTGTGCCTCTCATCTAGGAGGTCTTGGGTTCGAGCCTTCTCGAGCCCCATGTTGATCTCGGCTTCAGCACATTACCCATCAAAAATAAAAAATAAAAAATGAAACTCAACTAAAAAAATCACTGAAAATTTGGTCGTGTTTAACAAGGGTGAAATGTAGGGTTTTATAGAGAAATATCCACCTAAAATTCACATTTCACCAGCATTTTAAGCATGTCGCAACACATCATGAATTACAATGCATGTTTCACACTTTTTGACCCAGTTTTTTTCTTTTTGGGGTCTATGCAATATTTTCCTTCAAGTTTAGCAAGTTGCACAACAAATTTCCATGGGTAAAAAGGTATTTTTTGTCTACAAGCTTTGGTGAGTTAACTCAATAGTTGCTCGCATGGTTTTGAAGCCCAAAAGTATTAAGCAAATCGGCGAGTACTCTCCACGTTTTCCTACAATTTGTACAAAGACCTACTAGAGTTGTCTCTATAGTAGATACTAAGGTCCAAATAGACTTCATAAATGCAATTCTAAAGATGTACAATATAGACAAAGTTATTGTTAGGGTCTATTTAAGTCGCCATGTTAAAAGTGTCCTTGACCCTTCGATATATTTAATCATTGTCCGGTTTCCTCCTTTTTCAAAACTTGCATCAAAAGGTCTTTCAATGTCGGCTTTGCCTTTGAGTTAACCATCGCACCATTTCAAACTTGTCTTTGTCTAGTTAGCGCCCTTTGGCCAAGTGTTGGTGGTTTTTTATCCTTCATGAACCATTTTGAACCCTTTTGAACCTCAGTTCAAAGTAGTTCAAAGAGGTTCAATCAAAAGATTTTTGTCTGATGTTGGTAATTGCAGGTGGGACCCGCACATACGTCACCACGCGGCAGTGAACCACTTTGAACCTCTTTGAACCTTGGTTCAAAGGATTTCAAAGGAGTTCAAAAGAGATAATGGCAAACCCAAAGAGCGATGTGACAGCTAATGAGCTAGGTGATGTAGCATGTCAGTGAAGTAATCATCAGGATAATGGTGCGGTCAGCCTTGAGAAGATGGAAACTGCGGGGGAAATCCAAGCTGGCAATATGAATTAATGCAGATTTTACCTCAGCACAACTAAAGTAATGACATTAAATGGAAAGTAATGATGTTTTGGACGGTTTTACGAAGCAAAACAGCAGCTAGATGTCACATCATTATTTTCGCTCCACTCTTGACTTCATGCCATCATTAATGTTCATCTTTCTAGCCGTACTCCGCGATATGAGAATTCTTTAAAAGTATGTTATTTGGCTTATTTCTTTTTGAAGTAAAATTGCGGAGTCTCAGCTGCAAAAGATAGAGATTATCTCCCTAAGTCAATAGAACACAGGCAAACGCTGAAAAGCCTCTTGTTTCTTGTTTTCTGCATGATAATGTGATTTCAAAGGATTGCAATTCTTTATTTGTTTTGGGGAAGAAAAATGAAGTCCAGCATGCATTTCTTCAGAAATCCTGCGAATTTAGAGTGTCGTGCCTCGGTGATCACAAACACTGATTTGTTGGGGGTTGAAGTAGGGAAAATGGCTGAAAATTTGACGGATACTGTAGAGAAAGAGTATACTTTAGAGTTCTTGTCCAATGAGTTTCTTCAAGCCACAGCTTTCCCCCCAGCCGTAGTAAGCCCTGAGCTAATTCAGTAGTGTATAAACCACTATGACGTCAAGTCTAAGTGTGTGTTAAATAATGGAGGTCAGAGTCTCTTGTCTATAACTAGAGAAATGATAATGTCAGTTTTGAAGCTACCTGATGAGGCTTTTGCCTGCTTTACCCCAACTCAGTCGCTCACTCGGTTTCGAGAAAGAAGTGACAAAAATCATAGTAACATTGCTCGTAAGTGGACTAAGTCATTCTACAAAGGAGGGTCCAAGCTGCCCAAGTTATTGACCAAAGACCACATGAAGGCTCACATCCATGACATAATGGTCTTGTTGCATAGAGTGAGAGGGTCAGAACAGGTGCTCCTTTTCGAGGATTGGATGTACCATTTCGTAGAGATTGTTTTGGAAGGGAAGCAGGGTGTTGACTGGGTCGAGATAATTGCGGGTTCATTAAGAGACCAGCTCAAGAAAGCACAGGCAATAAAGAAAGAATTCTGCATGTACTCATACTTAATTTATTGTCTTGCATGTATTCAAAATCTTGAAGGAATTCCCCATTAACCTTGGAGTGAAGACCTAAGTATCTTTGAATATTGCCTCTTATTAAGAAGAGACAGAGTCCTAGAGGACTACAGAAGGGTTCATGATGTTTTCCTTGGAAAATTATGTTATCAACTAGCTGGGAGCCCAAGGCAGAGAATTTCTTCAGGGGCGCAGAAACTAGTTCAAAATTATAGCAGTTTCTATATCCAGTTCCCACGGTTTACATATGTCAAAGTGGGAGGTTTTGATGAAGAGCCCCTTAAATTGCCGAGGTTCGCCTTTGACTGCTTTGTTTTAGCAGAGGTTTGTAGGCAAATGTTCACAGTGATAAAAAGAAACCTTCTAGACGAAAGATGGGATTCTATGTTCCCAATCAGGCTTAAAGCCATGACCTACAAGAGCATGATCGACGCCTCAATAATAGGGAGTAACCTGGTAAATTTCCACATGCAGTTTTATGAACGAAGGAGAGGGTTCGATAACAAAGGCTTCACAAGACAAGTCCTCGATCTGAGTAACCAGCCGACACTGAACCCACCTATTGAAGATTTGTGGGAAGACCTTGGAGAGGAAGAGGCAGTTAAGAAAAGGGACCATTCCAAGTTGTCGGTCTCCCAGATTAAAACCCTGCAGTTGAAGTTCAATCTAGATGGCCTAGATGAAGATAATTCTGAAATTGTCGAACTTAGTTATGGCAGTTCAAACACAGAGACTATGCCAGAGATAGACTGGACAAGAGAAGAAGAGGATAGTGTAAAATTGAGGGCTAGGTCCATTTTACAAGTCCCATATGACTGGTTGAAGAGAAAAAGGTAGGGCAAGATAGAAATTACATCCCTTGAGAAGACTAATACAAACCCCGTCCCACTTGAAGTATTGCCTAATTCCTCTAACACATCCCTCTTGATTATTGATGCAGGTAATATCCCTTTGTCGAAAAAGAAAGAAACCTCAACTAGACATCCTACTGCACCTTGGACGAGGTCGAGGACCAGATCTCAAAGTCGTGCACAAATGGCCTCTCTAGATTCTAGCTTTATTGATATTGACATCAACAATGAGGATATTTCCTTCTCACCCGAACACCTTAAGAAACATCAAGACGTATCTACTGATAAATAAGAGGTTCAACAGGCGAATGTAACACCTGCTAAAACAATTGATAATAGGTTGGCTTCTAGTTCGGTCCCCCCTTGGCTAACAGATTCAGTGAATACAAAACGTAGTTTCAAGCCTGTTTCCTTACTAGTTAGGGAAATACTTACTAAGTATGTCATCCGCACTCTAAAGGCAAAGAAGGTCAAAAGAAATGCAAGGTTAACCATGGACCCCACTACAGCGAAGGTGACTAATGAGATCGCAACCTTTAAGCAAAAAGAAGGGATCCAAGAACCTAAAGCAGAAGACTTCGAAGTCACGAAGATGGAATTGGGTGTGCTGACTAGGGATACTAGGGACCACTTGTTTGAGTTCTCGGCTGATCACATCCTCGACCAATCTCAAAAAGATGATAAGGAAAAATGAGAGCTTAAACAACTCATGATCACAACGGCTGAATTTCTCAGTTCGCTCAGTGATGTTCGAGCACTACCTCTGGCTCAATCTCTGCAGGACTTTGATCCCAACTCAACTGACAGCAAGAGATTACTAAAACAAATGCAGCAGGGCAGAGCCCTAACAGAGGTAATGAAGAACTGGGTTGACGGCATCATAATAGAAGGAAGCAAATTTATACGCGAATTCATGGCCACTTATGCGGAAGGAGAGGCATTGCTCGAAGAAATTCAAACCTTAATTCCAGGTTCATGAGATAAAAGAATATGGGGTGGCGAAATTCCTATCAGAAAACCCAATGAAGATGGTTGACCCTTGTATGTTGTTCATTTTGAAACAGAACTTAGGTTGGAAAGGTTCTTTATTTAAAGCCGCGATTTCAAACGTGCATGCCATGGAGAAAGAGATCAGGGAAATACACACTAATGCATTGAAGGATATCAAGGTGGTGAACCTGTCAGGTATCCTCCAGTTTGAAGGAAACATGGACGCAGATGCCATGATTAAAAGCTTCGAGAATACTATGAATGCTATCAGAGAAAATGAGGAACCTACAGCTTAAGACTTCACCAAGATAGCGAATGTAGAATCCATGTTGTACCTGAACAGAGGACAGTTACCCAGGCAGTTGCAGAAAATCTAGAAGCTCAAGTGGGAAAAGAACGCATGTTGGGCAAAGTTGATTGGTTTCAAGGGTTTGCATTCTCATCCAACTCAAGAGCTATTGAATACTTTTAGGACCTGGAAACTGGTTCGAGATGCCACGTCAGAAGACAAGTAGCCGAAAATGTGCAATGAGCTTGCGTTTTTAAGTTTTTTGATTAAGGGAAAGCTATCTTTAAACTGTTGCTTTATTTAGTTACTGGTTTGTAACCGTTTGATATTTCTGAATCCGAGAGGCCGAGTTTTCAGGGAGGCCTCCCGGATTATAAACTATATATGCTGGAGCATAGAACAGTACAAGGGTTGGAACTTTTAGAATTAGACTTAGTTTAGAAGCTTTTTTAGTATTGTTTTGTCTTTTCTGTTTTGAATGGAATTAAATGGGAAGATACAATGATCTGCACTTGTCTTAGACTTTTCTATATACAAGCATAAATACTTTAATACAAGGCTTGGTTTAAATCTGTGAATTTGAACTTATGAGTATTAATTACTTTTTGAGTTAGTATATCTCTTGCTCTATATTGTTCATTAACGCATTGTGATTATCAATCTTTCCAGATAATTCTTGTTTTTAGTCTCATAGAAAGTTAATTTCTAATCGTTGAAGGAACTGTGTTTTCCTTTAACCTTAAATTTTATATTCATAATTTCTGGAAAATACCTCAATAGCTAGGAGTATTCGAGAGATCCTTGCGTACTTTCTGGTCAAAAGTACATTTGTTTGTGTTTGTTTCAAAACTTATTGAACATTTTTGAGAGGGAGTTGTACCTCGCAAAATTCAGAGGGAAGCAATTATCCCATGCTTACCCAACTATTATATCATCATGGGCTAGATTAATATTTATCATAGTTACACTGCCTTGGGGGACGGGGGAACGGGGGGACAAGTTTCCGAGATGGGGGGATGGCGGCAAAGATGTATAACAATATAAGACATAAAGATGTAAAAGTATTGTGTTGAAGTATTTGTCATTTTGTGTTGGATATAAATGTTAGATATTCATATAAGTTATATCTAACATGTATATCCAACACAAAAGGACCAATATCTAACATTTATATCTTTGTTGGTGGCTGTTTTCAAGTCCCTAGGTCCGGCAAATGAGGTTTGAGTGATTGTGGCCTGTTGGGAAGTCATGTCTGTCTGGGATTTGGGCGAGAGCTAAGCTAAGTCTTTCATAGCGATGGGGTCAAAACCAAGTGATTTGTGATAAAATGAGTTAAAACCCTTTGAGAATCATTTTGCCAGCTTCAGTTTGACCTTATAAAGCCATGATGGATTGTGGGAGGTAACCCTATTGTTGGCTTGTTGAATCCCGAAATTTGGTTAAGTCTAGCCCTTTGAGAATCATTTTGCCAGCTTCAGTTTGACCTTATAAAGCCATGATGGATTGTGGGAGGTAACCCTATTGTTGGCTTGTTGAATCCCGAAATTTGGTTAAGTCTAGAATTTTTCGAAAACCCCCAAAATCTAGAATTTGCATCTTAACTCCTATGAAGCTGGAACCTATCTCAAACATCCTGAAAAGTATTTATACAAATATAACTTAAAGTATAAGAAATTAAATAAATCAGACTTATACTTAAATGTTATATTTGTATAAATCCTCCCGCCCATGAACAAAAAAAAATTTTAAAAACTTGTATTTTTTGGCTTCCCATGATGGGGGACATCTGGGCGTCCCCTCAAGGTCGAGGGGACATCCAAGCATCCCCTTGTCCCCACCCAGGATGCCGGGACGTCCTCGCGTCCCCACCGGTACGGCGGCGGGACAGTGGCTCTGCCCAGACCTTTAGGACACCGTCCCCAATGCATCCTCGTCTCGGGTGTGTCTGGGATTTAGGGGGGGGACGCGTCCTCGTGTTACTATGATATTTATATAGTTGGCACATAACGCAATATTATTTAAGGAACAAATTTAATATGACTGGGTAGTATATTAAGTCAATGGTTGATTGAGATTGTTGGTTGTAGTGTTTTGTGTTGGAACCAACATCCACAAATCAAAGGTCATAACTCTGATTAAGGGACGGCATCAAATATTCATGTTTCTACCATTAAAAACTAAAAGGTCAAAGATTAATATTTGTATCAGCTTCAATTATGTATCTAGAAGATAAAATTGTGATTGCTTTATCAATACCGCAGTAGCATTGGACGAAAATGTTTCTTCGTCAAATCTCAATATTGGCATGAATATTCCTATGTCATGAGCTACTATTGAGAAGTTGACTTGCATATTTTCTGGTAACCAAGATAATAATAGTGTATGCTTAGTGCAGATTCAGCAAAGTGGATATTTTGGCTTTGCCTGTGCTGGATACTCCCACTGTGTGTGATTCGCTAGCTTAAGCCCTTGAAGAAATCCCTACAAAGGCACAAAGAGTCCCTTTTTCATGGAGAATATTGGGCATTTGCTTGGTGTCTACTATCATATCAATGGGAGGAGGCTGATTATTCTATCACTCCAATGTTTGGCGATAAATATTTATAGTGTGTGCAAAAGTTGTATTCACAGTTTGATATTGGTAGCATTGAATCTCATTTCAGCGAGCATAAAAAAATAGAATATGGTTGTGGATTGCTCTAATATCAGTGGGTAACTTATTGGCACAGTATTCTCAGAATTGGCATGAATGGTGGGTGTACTTTGCTTGTGTTGTTGGATGTGGCGGCCAAGGGCCTTTATAGATTGTTCTTGAACCAAACAAAAATGTGTAGAGATGCTTCATGGCCAGCTAAGTGTATCTCCTTATGCAATCACTGCTATAGTCAGATTGTGGTGTAGGTGATGGAAGGGTCAGCATTTTGTGATTCTTTGGTGCTGAGTAAACTCAAATACTAAGGAACATACATCTTCACTCAGATTGCTCGTAGGAAGGGATCCATAAGCATATTAAGGTTCTAACTTTGAATAGCACCATTCGAGGAGTCTAAGATGAACTGCAGCTAGCAACTCATACTAGGTAAAGGGTAGAGTTAGAGGAGATTGTGGTTGCTACCATACCTTTCCAAATGCTGCTATGATTTTAGAGGGGCAGAGATATACTTGCTCTTGTATTTCTATTAACTGATTAAGAAATTCTTTTTGTTTCAGTATGAATGTGTGGAAGGATACAGTTATTATCATTTAGTCAATGCTTTCTTTTCAAACATCAAGTCAATCCAGTACCCCTTCATCCCTAAAACTAAACAATTTAAAGTGTGCAAGCCACTTTGAAAACAGCCAGGGATATCTCAATCTTTTGGAATAAAATAAAGTATGACATACTCAAATTTCTTTCAAAACCTGATACTCATAAATACAATAAAATTAACAGCATACCACCCACTAGATTAGTTTAGTCATTTTCTATTCTCTATTAATGTCTTCACAACAATATGCCAACGGGAAAGTCTAGTTATACACTCCTACAATGTCTCTCTTGTTTGAGACCCTGATACAACATCCAATCCAAAGTTGTCTTTGATGTGTACTGCTTCCAACATTAGTAAACATATCCAGGGCACTGCACCTCAGCTTGCCTCCACCAAAAATTCAATGAGCAACCCAAAAAAATAGGATATAATATGAGAAGTTGAACCAATTTGCACTGCTAAACCTCAGTTTTATAGAATCTATCAAACAAGAGAATGTTTTGGCAACACTACTAAGTGCAGTAATGGCATTACTGGTGTTAATCCATAAATATATTCCACTGCAACGCATTTATGGCCAAGCACACATATGCCAACTACCAAGGTAATAACTCCCTACTATCAATGCCCATGGACAAAATAAGATATCATGAAGCTCACCATATGAGATTTGTCCATCATAAATGTTGATGAAACTGTACAAACTCCAATGCACACCAATAACAAGGTGCAAGATGGAGTTTTTTAAATCATCTTCAATGATTATCAACTATCTCTAACTTGTTGATTGTATCTAAAAGTGCAAGAAAGACTACCTTGATATTATCCTCCCTCACAATATGGAGAAACTACATTCAGAAAAATGAAGAGAAACTCATTTTAATTGCAATAGTATAGCATTTGATTGTGAGTACATAAGCTCATTATGGTAAGCAATCCCTAAAGAAAAGCATGGGTTGTCATATAAAACACGCTGTTTTTACAAGAGAGGGTATATTTACATGCATTAAAAGAGAAGCTATTTATGTAGTATTTAGCACTTTTATTAAAAAGGAGAAACATGTCCATATGACATTTTCCTTTTCAAACTTGTGATGCCTTGCAGCCACAAACGAAATTGTCGCTCTTCCACACCCAGCTGTTATAATGACAAAAGGAATAAGGAGAGCAATTGGCTTTGTGGGGAACTCATCAAATTTGCACAACAATGTGAGATACATATTTCTCAAGTAGAAGCTAAATATAAAGGTAAGAGACAACTGGCTACACCTATGCAGGTAGATGTTCAAAATTCAAATAAATGATCATAAGATCAAAACCATTGAATATAGACCACGGATGATATTGCAAGCTATTGAACAAGGTTCCTTAAACATCCAATTGCCAAGCCATTTTAGGCATCCAAAGGCAGAAGCAATTATCTAGTCAACAAAAATAGAAAGTTGTCTTCAACAGAAAGTGGTTTGGTCTCCAACCCACTTACTTTTAAGCAATGAAACTTTTGTCTACAACAGAAATTTGAAGACAAGTCAGATGCTAATATCATGAAGAAATGAAAAGAACATTTTAGTCTAACATCACAGCTGTATAATATTCTTTTGTGCTTGTCATGTATTGCAAACATTGAGGGTCTGAATGTCGCTTATGTAACTCCCAATCATATTCTCCTTCCAGAGTATAAGGAATTGAATAAGTCAGTAAATCGCAAGCGACATTAATCTACATTAAAAGGGCCGCCCTATCTACTTTTGAACCCTCTTAACATACTTTGGCCCCTCCAAGGACCTTCCTATGAGTCCCTTCTCTTCGTTTATGTTTTATACAAGGTATAATATATATTATTCCTTGCTTCCAATTCTTAAATTTATTCACATGCAATTACATATTTCCAGCTCCTTAGATTACCTTTGCATATATCATCGCTTTAAGTGAAAATTAAAGATGGTGTAAGGTTAACCCTATTTCCTTTTACTCTTTGCATATTTGAACTTTTGACTTACATTCTTATTGTCTAGGTTCATGCAGAAACATTCTCCTAGACATCAAATTTTTGGTTTTGTGCTCATACAAGATCTTTTAGTGTGATATTTTAAGGAAGACTAATATATGAAATTCAATTTAAGAAGTTATAATCTACAATTCTTGTCTCAATGCAAGCATATTGTGTGCACATTTCTTGGTATCAAAATGTATTTATTTGTATATGACCATGTAAAATATATAGATATATACCTGTGGAAACTAGTACTTCTCTGTGTAATATAATTAATATGATAGCAAAATTACTTTATCTTAATTCTTGGGTTAATTTCAAAGCCCTTTAGGGCACTATTAGAACTTAATCCACGTTAATCCACAGACACAACGTGAAAAACTAGCAAAAAAATGTACTTGGGATCAGGTGGTTGGCTTAATAACCTTGTTAATTTGAATACCATGATGTTGGTATTATATCTCTTATGGTGCCTTCTAATAATGTTCTGTGAAGATTACCTGCACAGACACCCTCCCCCTGCCTTAAATTCATTCAAATTAAGAATCTTAAAGAATTTTAATCAATGTTATAACTGATCGAAGATTAGTGATTATCAACATACACTAAGTATTAGCACTACACATTTTCAATTGGAAACAAACCTTATACATTTGTAAGTACAAATAACTTCTAGAACACCAAAGATGCATAAATTTAAACGCCAATTAGTCCACAAGTAAAAAACAACCAACACAATATTTAAGGCTATAATAGATCCAAAATAATGCAACATGATAAATTACAACTACTTTCTTCTCCTTACCCATTCAGAGATACGAGTATGCACAGCTGCCTTCTCAACTAGATACACACAAAATGGGAAGAGTGGAAACGTAAGCTTGAAAAAATCAATATGTGACATTATATTATTGATTTATGATAACCAGACTATGATACATTTACTACATTATACCACTCCTACAGGAAAAAGAATAACATAAGTTAGAAATGATTACCCACACATTAAAAGTGGCCAGTCTCTAAGATTTTTGGAACTAAACTAGAGCCCAATTTGAATCAGAAGACCATACTACAATATCAAATATAAGACCTGTATAAGTTATGCTTTTAAAGTTCAAACCCATGTTTTTTGGCTCTAGTAAAACATGAAACATGAAAAAAAAACATGTCCTTCCATTCTCTACAAACACAAAGAGCAACATTTCTAGTAATATATGCAACAAACCATCAACTAAAATCTATGCTCAACAAACAAGTCAGAAAAAATACCTTCATCAAATTCTCAATAATCAGCCTGCTGTTCACAGCAATCAAGAGCACAACACAAAGATTAAATAATCCTACATGGCTTTGCAATGTCAAGAAAATAATAGCAATAAGGTGGAGCAAATAGAAAATATGGAATTTCATAAATACAATTGATAAACAACCATTATATTGGGGGCGAAAATGTTATATCATATCATACTGATGAAAATTGTCATTGATGTCAAATTAGTAAAGATATGCAGCATTCAAAGAGATGGAAATTATGAAGGATTCAGGTATAAGGATATATAATACATTGACCATGATTATATACATACACTTCAGCAGATATAAAATAATAGAGATAAGAAGGACAAGAGACTAGTCATAAAAGAATATTATAGTGTCATCATGAACTAGAATAAACAGACATCTTCAGCACGTAGAAGACAAAGACAAAGTAACCAGAAACCGAAGAAACAAATATGAATGGCAGTAATAATACTCAATGAATTCATTTTGCACCAGTACAGATTCTAACACAGTAATTATATTGAAGCCAATATTTTGGAGCCTATACAGATCATGATGACACCTTGTATATCCTATTTATACTACGATGAAGACTTTTGAAGCCACAATGAATACAACAATGACAAATGAATAAAAAAGATACATTTAAGAACTATAAATGACAGTGCTAAGGAATGCTAAAGCTATATCAGCAATGACTAAGCATACATCAAATGACAAGGTGCAGGTGCATCTAGAAGGGCCTGTTGCAAGGTCATCTATTCACCACAAAAGCCAATAACATCTATATTGCCAAACAATAATGAATTGGCTGCAATGATGTGCAGTAAATATACATGTCTGCAATAAAATCCATCTGTGGATTCGATAAGGAAGATTCAGCAGATCAAATTTGAGCAGATAAATCTACCCGTCAAAAGCCAACTAAAAATACTGATGTCAGTTTGTACAAGGAAGAGAGGATAAGGATTTGAGAGTGAGATGTAAATGTCAGATATTGTGCATCAAAATAAAATTTCTTATAATGTTGACTGGCAACAATGGATTATTAATCGTGAACGATATAATATTTACAAGACGGCAGCATAAGAGTATGATGAATAATAGAAATAATAAAGTCTAATGACGACAGAGGTGTATTAGTCACACAAAGTATTAAAAACAATGAAGACAAAAGATAACGACAATTGGGATACGCAGCAAAATATCGTGACTACCGATAAAAGATCGATTCATTCTGAATAAGATCTAAATGTATAAATTACCTAAGTTAAAACCATCAACTATTACAGGAGACCGATATTCATTTCTCAAATGATAATAATATGAAAAGGTGCAATTAAAATTATAGGAGCCGGCAGCATGAAGAGAGATTAGATTTTTTGGAAGACATGGTTTTAAAATAATTAATTCAAAATTAAGAAGTATTGAGAATATATGGAAATGACTTTTTGAAAGGTCACACCCTCTCTTAGGTTAAGGTATAAATAAGGAATATATTATTTGTAAAAGCGAAGTCAGTAATCTTGAAGAGAAGCAAGAGAACTAATAGAAGAAATATATAGTCAGATATTTTATCTGATATATATTTAATCAAAATATTAGTTGCAGTGCGAGGAGTATTAAAAGAAGGAATATATATCTATTGAAGGATTATTGGCTGACTTCAAAGTGAAAGGAATTTATATAGAATCCATCATCAAGTTGAGAAAGCAACTATACAAAGGTAGAAATTCAGATTTACATTTAGAAGTGAAGTAGGTGCTTTACTTCAAGGTCGGTGGCTTCAGAGAGTGGGAGTTTTAGCTTCCAGCGAGTTGGTGCTCGTAAAATTTGAGGTCAGAGCTTCTAGTAGGTTGGAGCCTACTAAATATTGTAAAAGAACATATTTATATAAAAGCAATTATTTTGTTGTGGTTTTCTCCCGCATTGGGTTTCCACATAAATCTTGTGCCATTGTGTTCATGTGCATAGTTATTGATTTCAGCATTTAAAGTTATTAAAGCAATTGTTTGGATAAAATGTTTTAAATTGATAAAATTGTTATTATACTGATTCAAGCCCCCCCTCTCAGTATAATCATGTGCTCTGCAATTGGTATCAAAGCGGGTTCCTTCTATAAATCCTAATGGCTTGAAGGTAGATCGTAAGAGCACAACATGGCCGAAAGTTTTCAAAACAAGACACCAACTTTTGATGGGACAAACTATGCATTTTGGAGTATAAAGATGGAAGCGTATTTAAAATGCTATTAGATTCGATGTTTGGCAATCAGTACTAGATGGTTATACACTACCAACGACACCAACAACAGATTCAGTCGAAAATAAGAGAAGTGAAAATAATACCAAAGCAAAACATGTTATTTTATGCAATCTAGCCGACTCAGAGTTCACAAAAGTTATGCATTGTAAATCTGCAAAGGAGATATAGGACAAGTTGAAAAATATTTATGAAGTGGCCGACAACGTAAAGAAAGCCAAACTTCAAACCCATCAAAGGGTATTCAAAAGTCTTAAAATGAAGGATGATGAAAATACAGCCTCTTTTCTTGATCAAGTACATGAAGTTGTCAATTCAATAAAGGTCCTTGGTGAAGATGTGGAGGAACAGTTTGTAGTTGAAAAGATTTTGAGATCCTTACCTATGAGATTTGATTCTAAGGTGCCAGCAATTGAGAGGAAAGATTTGGACAAACTTACAAAAGATGAGTTACATGGGATCCTTACTGCCTATGAAATGAGAATTGGAGGCAACAAACCGAAAAGGGAGATATCATTCAAAGCATCTAAAAAGGGTAAAACTAAAAAGAAAATCTCAAGTGATAGCTCAAGTACTGAAGCAGAGGCGTACTTCATCAGAAAGATGGAAAAGGGTAATGGTAAGTACAAAGGAAAGTTCCCCTTCAAGTGTTTCAATTGTGGAAAAGTAGGACATTATGCATCAAAATGCCCCTTTAGCAATAGTAATTCCAGCAAAGATGAAAAAGAAGCATCCCCAAAGAAAAAATGGAAGAAGAATAACAAATTTAATAATAAGAAAAATATGAACAAAGAAAAGTAAAAAGAGTTTTTACTCCAAGAAGGACAGCAGCTCATCGGATGAAAGTAGCAAGGAATGTTCAAGCGATGAGGATGAAATTTTATTTATGGCTGAAGCAGATATAAGTGATTGTAATGAAGAAGGCAAATCATGTGATGAGGAAGATAATGTTGATCTTGAAGAACTTCATTATGCATATAAAAAAAATAAAAAATTAAAGATGAAAGTAGCAAAGTATAAAACTGAAGCCATGCAGAGACTAGAAGCATTAAAGAAATCAGAAAAAGCTCTTGATGATCTAAAAGCCAAGCTTGAGGAAATGAAACAAGTTGAAGACAAGCTGAAATCCAAAGAAGATGATTACACCAAATTGGAACTAGAAGTTAAAAGATTAAAAAAGGAATTGGTGGAAAGCACCAATAAGTTGAACAATAGTCTCAAATTTGAAAAGAGCTCAGAAATCCTAACTGATATTATTGACAATCAAAAGCCTTCTACTAGAAAGACGGGTTGGTTTGAAAGAGATTCAAAAGTTAATAATGGTTCATTCAAAGGTTTCAACAAAGAGGGAAGCAACATTGAATTACCAAAGGAGGAGGACAAGTTTAAAAGAATTAAGAACAGCAAGAAAACTCAAAATGATGATATGCACAGGACTAATTATACATTTCTTGGTTATTGCTACTCTTGTAATTATTTTGGTCATAACGCACTTGATTGTAGAAATATGAATAGTTGGAGGAGGCCATATTATAGACAACATTTCTCTCATGCATTCAATGGATATTGTTATTCTTGCAACAAGTTCGGTCATAAAGCACAAATTTATAGAAGCAAAAAGAAGAACACTACAATTTTGAAAACTCAAAATCCTTTCTCTCCATTGGTAGATCTTGATGTTCTATGCTCAAAATGTAATAATTTTGGACATGCAGTCCATTAATGCAAAACAATCTTCCCTAAAACTCAAGAAGAAAAAGGAAATCATGCTACAAAGAATATAAAACCACCAAAAGTTTGGAGAAAGAAAGAAGAATCGCTATTTGTTCAAGTAACTCTACATGCCCAAAATAAAAAGGACCTTGGTATGTTGATAGTGGATGTTCATGACATATGACAGGAGATAAGAGCAAATCCATCTCTTTTGAACCATATAATGGAGGATCCATAAGATTTGGTGACAACACTAAACGAGAGATTAGAGGAAAAGGATCTCTTACTCTAGACCACGGAAAAACCAAAAGAATGAATGTACTATATGTGAAAGGGCTAAAAGAGAACTTACTAAGTGTAAGTCAACTTTGTGATAAGGACATAATGTAACATTTCATCCCATGGGTTGTGAAATCAAAAAAGATGGAAAAGAAATAGCTAATGCTTGTAGAACAGAAAATAACTTGTATATTCTATAAAAAATGAATAATGAAAAATGTTTCTTTGCACAAGAAAATGAAAATTGGCTATGGCACAAAAGATTGGGGCACTTAAACTTTGACAATTTGGTCAAGATCAGTCATAAAGGAGCTGTAAGAGATGCCAAAGCTATCCAAGCCTACAAACATCAAACAATGCCAACTAGGGAAGCAAACAAAGAGTACATTCAAAGTTAAAGAATATTCTACATCTAAGCCACTTGAACTTGTGCATTCAGACTTATGTGGACCAACTAGGACAAAAATTCTACAAGGAGAAAGATATTTTATGCTATTTATTGATGACTACTCTAGGATGACTTGGGTAGCCTTTCTAAAGGAGAAATTAGAAGCTCTTGACAAATTCAAAGCTTTCAAGAAACTAGCAGAAAAAAAAATTGATGCAAAAACAAAATGTCTTAGAACGGATAGAGGAGGAGAGTTCACAGCCCACGAATTTGATGAGTTTTGTGAGAAAAATAGAATAAAGAGACAACTTTCAGCACCTAGAACTCCCCAACAAAATGGAGTTGTAGAAAGGAAAAACAGAACGGTTCAAGAAATGACAAGGGCAATGCTAAATGAATCAAAGATAGCTGATTCCTTTTGGAAGGAGGCAGTTCATACATCAGTCTATATTTTGAATCAGGCACAAATAAGAGTAAACCATGATAAGACACCTTACGAGTTATGGAAAGGAAGACCAGCTACAGTCAAATACTCTAGAATCTTTGGAAGCACTTGTTACATTAGAAGGGATGAAGATTACTTGGGTAAATTTGATGCTAGAGCAGATGAAGGGATTTTTCTTGGATATTCCTCTAAGAGTAAAGCATATAGATGTTACAACAAAAGACACCACAAGATTGCAGAAAGCGCAAATGTAAGGATTGATGAAGGAAAACAATTTGAAACAGTAAAAGAGAATGCATGCTGAAATACCAAGTATATGTAAAAAAGAAGATCCAAAAGATGAAGAAGAAGAACTAGAACTAGAAGGCTCCAAAACCCCTTTGAAAGAGAAAACTCCCTTGAAGACACTAGCAAAGACTCCATCAAAATTTGTTCAGAGAAATCATCCTGAAGACTTGGTAATTAGAGACCCAGATAAGGATGTCCAAATGGAAAGGAAATTTGTCAATACTACTGAGCATGCACACTTTTGTCTTTTATCTAAAATAGAACCAAAGAACTTCAAAGAAGCAAGTGAAGACAAGCATTGGGTAAAAGCAATTGAGGAAGAATTGAACCGAATCAAAAAGAATAATACTTGGGAAATTGTTCCAAGACCAAAAGACAAAAATGTCAATGGAACCAAATGGGTGTTTCAGAATAAAATGAATGAAAATGGAGAAGTCACAAGAAACAAAGCTAGGCTTATTTGTAAAGTTTATGCTTAAGTAGAAGGAGTGGATTTTGAAAAGACATTTGCCCCAGTTGCAAGCCTAGAAGCAATCCGGATGTTTTAGCATTTGCAAGTCATAAAGCATTCAAGGTTTACCAAATGGATGTAAAATCAGCTTTCCTAAATGCATACTTAGAAGAGGAAGTGTATGTTGAATTACTTGAAAGATTTACATATTCAGAAAAGGAAGATCATGTGTGTAGACTAAGAAAAGCACTTTATGGGCTAAAACAAGCTCCAAGAGCTTGGTACTCAAGATTGGATAAGTATCTTCAACATTAAGGTTTCAAAAGAAGGATGGCAGATAGTAATCTATACATTAAATCTGAAAATGATAAACTTTTGGTAGTAGTAGTATATGTGGATGACATAATATTTGGACGTAGTGATAAAATGTGTAAAGAATTTTCCATGAATATACAGCAAGAATTTGAGATTGTGATGTCCCCTTCAAGCTAGTGACATCATGCTAGCTAATGGTTAGCCTATTAGTGGACCCTCGTAGGCTAGTAGACATGGATAGGAGGTCAGTAATGGCACAGGGGAGGTATGATCTTTTAATGGTTCAGTTTTGGCAGAGCTCAGTGTTCTCAGTTGGCTTGTGAGATAGTTTTTGACTCACTTATTTGGATTCTGCTCTATTTGGCAGAAATTGCTATTTTTAGGCTTATTTTGGAGCTATAGAGATGGACCCCTGCTATTTTTAGAAATACCTCATGGTCACATGGAGAATATTTTCACTAGCTCCCAATTCAAACGGCTTGATCAGATTCACAATATTATGGGAGTTATGACATTTTTCGTGGCTAAGTATTAAAGAAGAATAATTATTTAATATAAAGTTATATTATAACTTTATATTAAAATCACTTAAGTTGAGGGTATTAACATCATGAGAAGGGGGCCAAATTTATTAATAATTTATTTGACATCTTCCTAAGTCTAAATGATAAAATAAATCATTAATTTAATGTTTATAACATTAAATTGTAATTGCTTGAGAGAAATCGTAATTCCTGCTTTTTGGGTGCGATTTAGACTTGGAAGGTTATATATGCTTAGTGTGAGAAGAAAAGGGCATCCAGTTTTCATTATTGATAAAATTTTCTTCTACTCTTGAGCTCTGAGAAAGGGTTTGACAGTGCAGCCATTGGAGAACGTAGTTCTTCTGTGTATTCATCATTAGAGCCAGTGAGATATCTGGTGAATTTGATATCCAGCGGAGGTTTCATCCAGAGACTTCTATTGTGCTTAAGCGGAGATTTACTTCAGCATTTACAGCATTGATTTACAGTTTCAGAGAAGTGTGATTGCAGACAGTACGCCATCATTCTTCCAGCGTGAGTAGAATACTACAGCAGGCATCATTTATGTTGGGATGCAGTTATGCTGGGAAAGTGCGGTTTTCATCAATAAATTCCCAGGTCTTTAATGTGTATTGAATCCAATCTTATTTCTTGTTATTTATTCAAATATTATCATTTGTAATGAGTTTGGCTCAAAGGAATTAAATAAGGCAACAGTAGTTCATTTTCTATTCAGTATTTCAGCATTATGTTATTTTCTTTTAATCTCAAAAACCCTTGCAAAAAAATATAAAACATTATAAAACCATCAAAACAAATAGTACAACAGCAAGAGCCTGAAAGGGGTTCTTACAGTGGTATCAGAGCTAAATCTTGTCATCCTAAGGGTTTAGTTATTACATGCAGCCAGAGGAAGTTGGTCCACAGGTATTATACATGCAGGAGAGCCTTACTTGAAGCTGAACAAGTTTTAGAACAACAACCAGTCATCATGGGTGACAGGCGTGCCAGTAGCCCACCCAGGGTAAACAGGAATGATGAAGACCAGGAAACCAAAGAGTTTTTTAGAATTATGGCAACAAAGCAGCAGCAGGTGGCCCAGGCCTTACAGGCACTGACTACCATGATGGAGCGGATGAATCCACCTAACAGGCAGAATAGGGATCAAGGGCATAACAGGATTGCAGTGGGATCACCTAGAGCACATAGGACTCATTCCAGGACAGCAAACGGGCCTACTCGTCCTACCTTCATTAGAGATGAACCCGAGGTTGCAACAATAGAAGTAGGAGAGGTGATGTTCGTAGATATTCTCATGGCTGTGAATGACGAATGGGAATTATTAGCTCCACAGGTGCATGAGAGGATGACATTTGAGAGGTATTTTAATCAGAGGAGAGAGCATTATAGGGCAGCGAGACAGGATAGGAGACCTCGCGGCCAGAATAATAAATTAAAGCGTGCTACAGGCAAGCTTTCCCTAACTACATTTGATGGTAGTAGCAGAATGACAGCGCAGCCTTGGATTAACAAGCTTGATACCTTCTTAGCACTAAGACCTATGATAGAAGTGGAGGCAATAAAATATACCACGCTATATTTAGAGGGAGCTGCACATGATTGGTGGTACCATGGGATGGTTACCCTTCAGCATAACCAGGTGACTTCATGTCAGGACTTCGTGGATAGATTGGTAGAGAGGTTTGATAAGAAGGATCCAGAAGTTTACTTCAAGGAGTTGGCACAGTTGAGACAGTCAGGCGGATTGGAGTATTTCATTAGTGACTTTCAGAGGCTATCTGTTATGGTGTCAAATATCTCAGATAGGAGATTGGTTGTTTTGTTCACTGAGGGATTAGTTGAACCACTGAAAGGTTGGGTAAAAGCCTTTGATCCATTCAATTTGCAAGAAGCAATTAAGAAGGCTAGAAGTATGGAACAAGCAGCGCCAATAAGTAAATTTCCATCAAAGGGTGCATCATCTTACAAAGATAACAAACCATTCTTCAAGAAACCTGAGAGGAATGAAACAAAGGCTGAAAATAAAGATAGACCATTCGCTCCCTTGGATAGAGAGACATTGAATGATTTAATGAAGAAAAAACTCTATTTTTATTGCAAAGGACCCTATGACATGAACCATGACTATCCTTTCAGACCTAAGGGGAAAGCAAATAGGGTTATGTGGGCTTACTATGAAGATTCCGATTCTGAAAATTTAGACCAACAAACTGAAAATGAGGAACCCGGTGAACAAGAGGAAAGTTTAGAGGATGAAAAGCTCAAACAAATGTCTACCGATGAAGAAAAGATTGAAGGTAGGCTTAAGGAGGCCCCTCTCACTAGTGTGCAACAGGAGGGATCATTTAGAATGAGAGGAGTGTTGGCTGGACAGCGAGTTATTACATTGCTACATACAGGGGTCACGCATAATTTCATTCACTCCAGGTTGGTTGAGAGACGTGGGATCCAGACTGAGCAGTTTGAGGGCTTGAGAGTGAGGGTAGTTGATGGCTACGTCCTCAAGTGCGATAGAAAGATCACAGGTTTACCATTGAAAATAAATAACTTTGAATTCAAGGCTGAATTTTACGTGGTTAACATGGGTGACACAGATTTAGTACTGGGCATGACTTGGTTGCATGATATTGGAGAGTTCACTCTCAATTTGAGAGAAATGGTGATGAAATTTCAGATTGATGGTAAAACTCAGATACTTAAGGCCATTCGAGACAGTGAGTTCAAGATGATGTCTTGCAAGCGTGTGGAGAGTGTTGCGTCATGACCAAGTTGAGTGGGCAGCCCGTTGCACATTGATGCCATCACAGAGGCAGCAAGAATCAAAATACCATCAAGACATACAGGAACTGAGAATCAAGCACTACAAGGTTTTCAGTGACATACCACCAGGTAGTCCTCCAAGTAGAGGTATTGAGCATATTATTGAGTTAGAGGAGGGTGCTAAACCCATCATGATCACACCATACCGGCATCCAAAAAGATTGAAGGATGAAATAGAGAAAACTATCAAGGAGTTACTTGCCATGGGCCATATCATACCGAGCAAGTCTCCTTTCACTTCCTCTATAGTTTTGGTGAAGCAGACGGATGGCACACTCCGGATGTGCATTGATTATAGGGTCCTGAATAAGAAGACAATTAAGAACAAGTACCCCATCCCGCGGATTGATGAGTTATTGGATGAGCGTCATGGAGCATGTTACTTCTCCAAAATAGATTTGAGATTAGGTTACCATCAGATCCGGGTCAGAGAGCAGGATGTAGAGAAGACAGCATTCAAATGTCACTGTGGGCATTTTGAGTTTGTAGTTATGCCGTTCGGTCTAACCAACGCACCTACCACCTTCCAGTCTGTGATGAACAGGGTGTTTCAGCATCAGTTGAGGAAGTTTGTACTAGTTTTCCTTGACGACATCGTGGTTTATAGTAAGACATGGGCTGAACACTTACAGCATTTAGATACAGTATTGAGCACGTTGAGTAGAGAGTCCTTGTATGCCAAGGAATCAAAATGTTATCTAGGCTTGTCAACGTTACTATATTTGGGTCACATTATCAGTGCACAGGGCGTACGCATGGATCCGGAGAAGATTCGTGCTATTGTTGAGTGGCCTACTCCGGGCAACCTTACACAGTTGAGAGGATTTCTGGGATTGTGTGGGTTCTACAGGAGGTTTGTCAGCGGTTACTCCAGGCATGCAACACCCTTGACCGATTTGATAAAGAAGGGGGCTTTCTTGTGGACTCCTGAGGCACGGGAGTGTTTTGATAAATTCGAGTTAATGACTTCTTGCCAAGTATTAGCATTACCAGATTTCAGCAAACCTTTTGAGCTACATTGTGATGCATCAGGGGAGGGTGTTGGAGCAGTGCTTATGCAAGATAAGCACCCGATTGTATATGAGAGCAGAAAGCTCAAGGGACTTGAGAGGAGCTTCAGCATATATGATAAGGAAATGTTGGCCATAATGCATGCCTTGGCCAAATTTAGGCAGTACTTAGTGGTTAGTAAATTTTGCATCAAAACAAACCATAATAGCCTGAAACATTTCTTAGGGCAGCGAGATCTCAATGATAGGCAACAGAAATGGGTAAGTAAGTTACAGGCTTATGATTTTGATATCACCTATTTCAAAGGGACACAAAATGTAGTTGCAGAGACCTCACCTGAGCATGATGACAAACATAGCAGAGGACTGGAGACATTTGATCCTTGCAGAGTATGCAAAGGATACATGGGCAGCAGGATTTATTGATGGATCCATTCAGGATAGTGGTTTTTCCCTTGTGAACGAGCTCATCATTTACAAAGGGCGTATTTATTTGGTGCCTGTTGTGAGGTTTTCACACCATCGCCCCAAAGAATTTGGGGACCCCCATTTTTTTTGAACAAGCCTTGACAATTTTTCCAGATCCGGGTATTTGGGTGCCTTAGCGAATTTTTGGGCTATCCAGAGGTTTTGAAATGAGAATTTTACACCTTGGATGTTTTTAAAGTGCCTGGGGGGGTATTGCTTGTTTTCACCTTGTGCGAAATGTTGATTTTCCTAAACAGTTGATTTTGTCTTTAGGCCAAACGAAATTCAATAGGAATATTTTATTTCGATTGTTAGAAAAATATCTGGCAGGGCAAATTTGCAAAATTTTTGGACTTGATTGAATTTTGAAAATTGATGAAATTGAAGAACTCGAGATTTTCAAAATTTAATTGTGAAATTGGATATTTTTGGGAAAATCTTGTAAATTTTTTTTGGTGGAGAAAAATGGAAATTAAAAAATAAATTTAAAGTTGCCAATTAGAGATAATAAATTGCAAAAATAAAAAAGGATAAAATTGCCAAATGGAAATTAAATTGCAAAATGATTTTTGGGTTGCAAAATAATAAAAAATTAATTTTGGTTGTCATGATTAAATGCATTAAAATCATATTTTTTGGGCTAAGTGTTTGTAATTTAGAAATTTAAATTGGGCCCCTTTGTGTGTTAAATTCAACGTATTTTAAGGCCTAGGAGGTGTGAAATTCAAGGCAAGTTATTGGGTCCACAATGGGGAGGGTTTAAAGCTATATTGGAGGCCTAAATGACCTTTTTTCAAAATTTCAATTTTAGGGCCTGTGATAATTTCGGATTTGGCTAATTTAAACCGATAATTTTGCACTAGGTTGACCCAATTTTAAATTAAAATAAAATCCCCTAGGGCTGGGCAATTTATTTCATTTAATTCATGTTTAATTTGGCAATTTTAATTTTTTTTGTTTTTCCCTCCTCCTACAAAGTCGGCCTTGCTTTTTTTTGGAGGCAAAATTTGGTATATAAGGGGAGCTCTCCCCCACTTCATTTCACCATCTCATTCACTTCTCTCCTTTTCTCTTGGCAGCAAAAGCAGTCCGAAAAAGCAGAGCGAAAAAGCAGTCCGAAAAAGCAGAGCGAAAAAGCAGAGCAAAAAAGCAGTCCGAAAAAGCAGATCCGAAAAGCAAATTCGAAAATTGGAGAGTTTGATGAAGAGAAGAAGCTTGAGTTGAGGCAAATCAGATTTGTAATAGAAGAATTTATTGATAGAAGATTCATAGCAATCAGATTTTGAGAGTGAATTGGAGAAGGGGAGATTTTCTTGTGGAGATAGAAGATTTTAAAGTCAAGCCCAGCTAATTGCCTAGACAAAGGATTCCTAGCCCTTGTTGGTGAGTGGCCTATCTTTTCCTCTCTCTTTAATTGCTTTCATTTCATTGGTGCTAGTTTAGGTGTTGAAAACTAATTTCAAGAGTAGAGTTAGGTATTTGGATATTAAGTAGATTACTCGATTGTCTTGATTGGCTTTTTTCCCTCAAGTTCTCGCTTGCATTTCATCATTGCATTTCATCTTAGGCGAAGATTTGGAGTGATAAGTGTAGCCCATCTTAAGGTAACGGCGGGGAGTGATAAGTGTAGTATTCCACCCCTAGGCGAAGATTGGAGTGATAAGTGTAGTCCATCTTAAGGCAAAGGCGGGGAGTGATAAGTGTAGTTTGCATCATTGCATTTCATTTTAGGGGAAGATTGGAGTGATAAGTGTAGTCCATCTTAAGGCAAAGGCGGGGAGTGATAAGTGTAGTTTGCATCATTGCATTTCATTTTAGGGGAAGATTTGGAGTGATAAGTGTAGCCCATCTTAAGGTAACGGCGGGGAGTGATAAGTGTAGTATTCCACCCCTAGGCGAAGATTGGAGTGATAAGTGTAGTTTCACCAGCATTGTAGAAAAGGCGGGGAGTGATAAGTGTTTAGGATGGCTGATGTTAATGCAAGCAAGTGACCCAAAGGAATTAATGCTGAAATAGGAGACAAGGAAGTCATGATACCCAATTCCAACTTCCGCTCAAAATTGAAATACGTTGGAGACACCAACATTGGTACCTTTGATATGATTCAATTAAGAGAGAGGTTGAGGGACAGCCAGTCACCTGTGGCAAAGAGGATCAAATAGTATGGATTTGTGCAAGGAAAGTGTTCAGTCTACCCCAGCAGCGGATGTGATACAGCAGGATTAGTTAACACCAAGTCATCAAGGCTCACAAAGTCAGATTGCAAATCAGAGTGCAGCGACCTCATCGTGCTTCTCAGTCGGATTTCGGGCTCTACTAAAGGTACACAGTTTGATCCTTGAATGTTTTATTTTATTGAAGAGATTGAGAATGGTTAAGGAAAATTGATTGGATTAGGATCACTAGCATGAATTTAGAGTTGCAACTTAAATAGTACAAAATCGGGGGCAAATCTACATGGGGTCCTACTTCTTCAATTCGGGTGCAAGACTACTAGTGATGCTTTGCCAGTCGAACCAAATCTAATCTTGGGGAGATGCATTGCACCACTATGGTTGAGGCAAGTACTTATGCCAAAAGGGCAAGGTTGTGGCAGTTCGAATAGTTGAAGGCAGTCAAGGGTTAACCAAGGAGGAAAGCATTGATGAAAGCAGTTGATGAACTCAGTGATGGGCGGATTGTGGAACAATCAAGGAGATATGGTGAGGGCAGGTGTCCCAAAACCCAAGGTTATTGAAACAAAGATGCATGCATGCAAATTAAATCCAAATAGGAAGGTTAAAAATGGCAAAGTATTGAAGTAAGGAGGAAAGTGATTGAAAGGTTGAGGGAGGTCAAGTTTGATTTCAAGGCGGTGGCTAAGAGCAAGGCTCTTAAATTGCACAAGGTTCACATCCAGGCAAGCCACCAAGGTCAAGGCAAGATTACCCCAAGTGCATGGAGACCTCACCCTTTCGAGGTCAGGACATCAAGTACAAGCAAGTTCAAGTGGTGGTGAGAAAATTTCTAAGGACAAGCTCAAGCATCCAAGGCTTCATCTCATCTCAAGGATTAATGAACTTTATAAGACAAGGTTGAGGAGGTGGCAATTTCATGTGCATGCAATCAAATCATGCCAAGTGTCCTATGTTCTCATTGGTTGACAGATTATTGAAATTTTCTCATTGGCCCACAAAGTTGGTGCCCTCATGTAATTGGTTGAAAGATGGTAACCCTAATTAGGGTTTGTAAGGTTTAATCTTGGCCCTTGATTTTGCCTCTTAATCTTGGCCACTCGTCGTAATTTTGAGCCTCTATATAAGGCCATTTGTACTCATTTGTAAAGAGAGTTATGTTGGAGAATTGTTGCCAAAATACTATCAAAATTGTTCTCTATTCATTGTTGTGACTTGCATGGTGGATATACATGATCATTTTGGTGTATTTGCATGGTTCCTCTCATCTCTCAAATTAAAGTAGGATTTCATTTCATGTTGTTAAAGTAAGAATAGAAGTAGATGATTAGTTGTAATGGTGATGTTGGTGAATGTTTGATGAGGATCTTATACTAGGCCACTAGCATCTTCGCGGCTTGTCAAGGAGCCTTGTGTGGTAATCTAGTCAATTGCTCCCAAGTTCTACTTGCATTTTATCTTTCCACTTGTACTTCAAGTTGGGTTGGAAGATAGGTGTTAGTGTGAAAATCCTAAGAATGTTCCCTTAGAATCATTGCATCGATGGAAGTAGTGCCGCTGGTAAGCTTTCATTTGGTTTGATCTTCGTCCATTTGCCAATCTTTCCATTCCTTAGGAGTAGTAGCAAAGCAAGAAGTAGTTTAGAAGTTGAAGTTTGAAGAGCAAAGTTTGAAGTGACATATAAGAAGAAAGACATTGAGTATACATTGCAAAGCTAGATCATCATCATGGCAAGAATTTGACATCTTTCAAATGAACAACGTAAGCCCGCCGAAGTGATTACCAGCAAATCACATTTATATAACTGAGTTAGTATCCACAGGTGTAAGGACCCTTGGAGTATTCTTATATACTTTTCAAGAGAGGGTTGAGTGTTTGGTACGCTGTATCAAGTATTCAATTGCTATATGTTATGTAGTGGTACAAAACTCACATCAACAGTGCCAAGGTCAGAGGTGAAGAGGATAGTGTTGAGAGTTTATCACAATTCACCTATGGCCGGACATCCCAGGTTCTACAAAACTTACCGGCAAATTAGAGAGCGCTTCTCATGGAAAGGGCTCAAAGCTGAAGTGTTGCAGTATGTCAGAGAGTGTCCCACTTGCCAGCAGAATAAATAGGAACACTCTTACCCAACCGGTTTGCTATAGCCACTTCCGATTCCTGATAGGAAGTGGGAGTGTTTATCCATGGACTTCAACACGGGACTACCAAGAGCTCAAGGCAGGGATTGTATATTTGTAGTTGTCAATCGGCTCACAAAGTTTGACCACTTCTTTCCGATCACGGCTACATACACTGCTACACAGGTGGCAGAATTGTTCTTTTGTGAGGTGTTTGGATTGCATGGCCTACCTTGGAGCATAGTCAGTGATAGGGATAGCAGGTTTATGAGTCACTTATGGCAGGAGTTGTTCAGGTTGTATGGGACAGAGCTCACTCCGAGTACCAGTTACCACCCTCAGACGAATGGGCAGACTGAAATAGTCAACAAATGGGTGGAAGGATATCTTAGGAACTACATAGCAGGGCAGTAGAAGGTTTGGGTCAAGTGGATATACCTTTGCGAGTACTGTTACAATTCCACTCACCACATGTCTGTACAGATGTTGCCTTTTATGGCATTATATGGGTATGAGGCACCTAGCTTTATGGACTTATTACTGAGTGACAGTCGTGTGCCTAGTGTTGGAAATTTACTAAAAGAAAGTCAAGATATTGATAAGGTTCTCAAGGAGAATATTGCTAAGGTGCAAAACTAGCAGAAGCAGTATGCGGATCAGAAGAGGACTGAGCAGAATTTTGAGGTAGGGGATATGGTGTACTTGATGCTACAGCCTTACCACCAGTCTACTCTCAAGAGGAGTGGAGCCAACAAACTAAAGCCACGGTAGTATGCGCCTTTCAGAGTGATCAAAAGAGTTGGATAGGTGGTGTATGAGTTGGACTTGCCAGCAAAGAGCAAAGTCCATAATGTCTTTCATGTGTCACGCCTCAAAAAGGCATTACGACACCACATTGTTCCTTCCACAGTGCTTCCACCATTGGATGATGAGGGGAAATTAGTTTTAGTGCCAGAGGCTATCTTGGAGTTCAGGGAGAGAAATTTGAGGAGGCACACTATCAAAGAGTATTTGGTGAAATGGAAGGATATGCCAGTTGAGGATGCTACATGGGAGAGCGAGGAGATTCTACAGCATCCACAATTGAGATTGCTTGAGGACAAGCAATTTCAGAAAGGGCGGATTGTGATGTCCCCTTCAAGCTAGTGACATCATGCTAGCTAATGGTTAGCCTATCAGTGCACCCTCGTAGGCCAGTAGACATGGATAGGGGATCAGTAATGGCACAAGGGAGGTATGATCTTTTAATGGTTCAGTTTTGGCAGAGCTCAGTGTTCTCAGTTGGCTTGTGAGATAGTTTTTGGCTCACTTATTTGGATTTTGCTCTGTTTGGCAGAAATGGCTATTTTTAGGCTTATTTTGGAGCTATAGAGATGGACCCCTGCTATTTTTAGAAATACCTCATGGTCACATGGAGAATATTTTCACTAGCTCCCAGTTCAGACGGCTTGATCAGATTCACAATATTATGGGAGTTATGACATTTTTCGTGGCTAAGTATTAAAGAAGAATAATTATTTAATATAAAGTTATATTATAACTTTATATTAAAATCACTTAAGTTGAGGGTCTTAACATCATGAGAAGGGGGCCAAATTTATTAATAATTTATTTGACTTCTTCCTAAGTCTAAATGATAAAATAAATCATTAATTTAATGACTATAACATTAAATTGTAATTGATTGAGAGAAATCGCAATTCCTGCTTTTTGGGTGCGATTTAGACTTGGAAGGTTATATATGCTTAGCGTGAGAAGAAAAGGGCATCCAGTTTTCATTATTGATAAAATTTTCTTCTACTCTTGAGCTCTGAGAAAGGGTTTGACAGTGCAGCCATTGGAGAACGTAGTTCTTCTGTGTATTCATCATTTGAGCCAGTGAGATATCTGGTGAATTTGATATCCAGCGGAGGTTTCATCCAGAGACTTCTATTGTGCTTTAGCGGAGATTTACTTCAACATTTATAGCATTGATTTACAGTTTCAGAGAAGTGGGATTGCAGACAGTACGCCATCATGCTTCCAGCATGAGTAGAATACTATAGCAGGCATCATTTATGCTAGGATGCAGTTATGCTGGGAAAGTGCGGTTTTCATCAATAAATTCCCAGGTTTTTAATGTGTATTGAATCCAATCTTATTTGTTGTTATTTATTCAGATATTATCATTTGTAATGAGTTTGGCTCAAAGGAATTAAATAAGGCAGCAGTAGTTCATTTTCTGTTCAGTATTTCAATGTTATGTTATTTGCTTTTTATGTCAAAAACCCTTGCAAAAAAATATAAAACATTGTAAAACCATCAAAACAAACAGTACAACAGCAAGAGCCTGAAAGGGGTTCTTACAGAGATGTCCATGCTTGGAGAATTATCTTTCTTTCTTGGATTGCAAATTGAACAATCAAGTAAAGGAATATTCATTTCTCAAAGCAAGTATATCAAAGAAATTTGAAAAAGTTTCAGATGGAAGATTGTAATCCAATAAGCACTCCCATGACTACAGGATGCAAGATTAGCAAAAAGGATGAATCACCCGATGTAAATCAAGCTCAATATAGATCTATGATTGGAAGCTTGTTGTATCTAACAGCCACAAGACCTAATATCTTGCAAGCAGTTGTTGTTGTAGCCTGATTTCAAGCAATACCAAAAGAAACTCATGTTCTTCCAGATAAAAGAATATTTAAGTACCTTAAAGGCACTATGGATCTTGGTTTATGGTATCCAAGACGAAAAGACTTTTCACTCACAGCTTATACAAATGCAGATTTGGGAGGCAATATTGATGATAGGAGAAGTACAAGCGGAGGTGCATTCTTCCTTGGTAACAGTCTAGTATCATAGTTAAGCAAGAAGCAAGGATCAGTAACTTTATCTACCGCAGAATCTGAGTATGTTGCAATAGTAGCATGTTGTACACAAGTGCTTTGGATGAAGAAAACTCTAGGAGATGTAAAGATTGTATTCAAGCATCCCATTCCCATCTTTTGTGACAACACAAGTGCGATCAGCATATCAAAGAATCCAGTCATGCACTCCAAAACGAAGCATATCTCAATCAAATACCACTTTCTAAGAGAACAAGTCCTTGAGAAGCAAGTTAAATTGGAATGCATCAACAAAAAGGAGCAAATAGTGGATATCTTCACAAAACCCCTTCCAAAGGAGACTTTTGAGTACCTGAGGGAAAAATTGGGAGTAGTGTCACTCTCATCCATCCACTAAAAGTTTCATGAGAAGCATGTATTCAAGGGGAGCTAATCTCTATCCCTGAAGACACTTTTCCATTGATGACAAAGGGGGTGAAACTGGAGTAAGGCGGAGTAGTGATCTAAGGGGGAGTCTTGCACAATCAAGATCATTTATCTGAGAGGTTGTCATCAATGACAAAGGGGGAGATTGATGAAAATTGTCATTGATGTCAAATTAGTAAATAGATGCAACATTTAAAGAGATGGAAATTATGAAGAATTCACGTATATGGATATATAATACATTGACCATGATTATATACATACACTTCAGCAGATATAAAATAATAGAGATAAGAACAACAAGGGACTAGTCATAAAAGAATATTATACTGTGATCATTAACTGAAATAAATAAACATCTTCAGCATGTAGAAGACAAAGACCAAGTAACCAGAAACAGAAGAAGAAACACATATGAATGGCAGTAACAATACTCAATGAATTCATTTTGCACCAATAGAGATTCTAACATAGTAATTATATTGAAGGCAATATTTTGGAGACTATACAGATCATGATGACATGTATATCCTGTTTATACTGCGATGAAGACTTTTAAGGCCACGATCACTACAACAATGACAAATGAATTAAAATGATACATTTAAGAACTATAAATGACAGTGTTGAGGAATGCTAAAGCTATATCAGCAATGACTAAGGATACATCGAATGACAAAGTGTAGGTGCATCTAGAAGGGCCCGTTGCAAAGTCATCTATTCACCACAAAAGCCAATAACGTCTATATTGTCAAACAATAATGAATTGACTGCAATGAAGTGGAGTAAATATACATGTCCGCAATAAAATCCATCTGCGAATTCAATAAGGAAGATTCAGCAAATCAAATTTGAGCAAATAAATCTACCCCTCAAAAGCCAACTAAAAATATTGATGTCAGTTTTGTTAATCCTATCCGGTTACTGAGAGGGGGGGTGAATCAGTAATTTCAATTTCTTCTACTTCTTCTAAACAGATATTCTAACTTATTCAGAAATTAAAGAATATTGCAACATTCATAAATAGAAATTGAATACACAGGTCAACACAGCTTATGTCCATAGAAACCCTCGGTTAGAAGGAAAAAACCACGGTGGGACAGAACCCACAACTTCACTACTGCAGTAATAAAAGTGCTTTGTTAGATGCTTACAAAACACTAGTAAGAGTGCTACCCGATTAAGGGATTTGGTAAAAGACCTGTTAGGATCTTGACCCTATTAGGAGTCGCCTTGTAAGAGGACTTAGAACACCAATAAAGATGTTACCCGGTAAAGGGATTTATACAAAGAACCTATTAGGGTTCACCCTGATTGAGGGATTTTAAATATGCTTCATAATTTAAAACAATGATCTTATGATGACACTTTCTGTCGAATCATATCATACCTGTTACCCTTTCCTCTGCTTGGTTGTTGAACCTTTCTTTGCCTATCACCTCTGGTGACTGACTCCTCTCAGAAGATTCAGCTCTCTTGCTCTTCTTTGCTCTATACTCTTGATATTCAACAACAAAACTTTTATGTCCTATGACCTGTATTTATAAGAGATTATCTTATTAAAAATACATCTCATAGTTTCGCCAAGCCGTAAACTCTCCCATAAATCATGCATGCAAAAAAAGCTTGCAAACTGATCTTGAGTTTACCTCGAAACGTTCGTAGATAAAACAAAGTTAACTTCAATTCCACTAAATAAGCTAACTCCAGTTTAACTGAAAACGCTCCACATAATCCGATTCGGATTATTATGCATTTAACCAGTGAAGAGCTTGTACCCGGTTAGTCATATATTCCCTATGTGTATCCCATGACTAGCTGGAAAAACCTGGACTGGTATAAGCGTGACTGGTTAAAGTACACTACTTTCTTGTTTAGTCTACCGGTTCATAATTATGAGTACCGGTGTGATGTTCCAGTGTTCTGGTGGGATTGATGTTTGCCTATGAGTTTACCAATGACAACTAAGTTTATGTCAACAAGCTTCCCCTTTGGCATTGGTGGAAAAACATATGAATACACATCACCTGTAGACTTCCCTTATAGATCTCCTTGTCTACCTGTAGCATGTTCTGACGCGCACTGTCATCTCTTTCTTCTCTGTTCTTTCATCTGTGTTGATCTCTCTCATTTGTATCTTCTTCATCTATATTTTCTTGTTGATCTTCTCTTCCCCTTTTTGCCTCCACAGGTCAAAGGGTTGTTACTCCTTACATGTTTACATATTATATCAGTAACTTATTGAAGATATAAATTTTCTTTGCAGAATCAAGGAATGGCTTCCATACACCTGTTACATGATTTAAATTTTTCTTTGCTGCTTGCAGTGAGACTATTATATTTTCCATGTCTTCCACTGTTTGTAATCAGGTTCTTTGATCTGTCTAATTGCATATGTTGTCGTTGTCTACATTATATCAAAAGTTAGTGCAATGAACAACTGGAATCCAATGAGATCTTGGATTCTTTTTGTCTTATCCTTAGATGCCTTCCTTAAAGTGAGAGCAAGACTTATCAGCTCTCGACTGTACTCTGTTGCAGAAGAGCTCTCCGCATCAAATTTTGATGTAAGAACCTTTATCTCTTTTGTTGTCTTGTTCGTTCTCTAAGTAACAAAGTCTTCAAAGTTTGAAGTCCTTATGATCAATCTTCCTGCTTCCTGTATCTGATTTTGTAGCTCCTTGGTGCTTGTAGATACAGTAGCTTTGAGTTCTTCAACCTGTTTGTGAAGAATTTATATTCTCTTCTTCTCATAGTGATCAATTGTTATTGTCTCTGGGTCATTGACATCTTCTCCAATTGCTTGTGCTAATATCTTCAATTGACCAATTACAGGTTCATCCTCATCTATGTCTGTATCTAGTACAAAATTGTACAAGATATTTCTTACACTAGAGAGAACCATATCCTGTTTTCTCTTAGTGAGCTCTTTTAGCTGTCTTGTTGACATCTTGCTTATGTCAACCACTGTCTCACTAACTTTGTTTTTCTTAGCTTCAGAATCTATTACAAAAGTTAGCTTCCTCTTTAATGAAGATGTACTGGGAACATCTACTAGTTCCTCCACTCTACTCTCTTGTGCAGGTTGTTCTTTTGCAGGCTTCTCCTTTCCTTCATTAACAGGTATCTCCTGTTGTTGAGGTATCTCATCTTGTCGTACCTCTTGTTCTAGTTGTACTTCCCCTTCTGGTTGTACTTGTTATTACTAACCAGTTACTAAGAGGGAGGGTGAATCAGTGAGAACTATTTTCTACTCTAATTCCAATCTTGTTTAATACTTCTTGAACTTTAATCAAAGTGTAAAACAAACATTCATAGTTGTAAAAGAAGTACACAGATCAACACAAGATATATACATGGAAACCCTCGGTTAGAAGGAAAAAACTACGGTGAGACAGAACTCACAACTTCACTACTGCAGAATGAAGGCACATTGTTAGGAGCTTACAAAGCACTGGTTAAGGTGCTACCCGGTTAAGGGATTTTATACAAGATCGGTTAAGATCTTAACCCTGTTAAGAGTCGCCTAGTTAAAGGTCTTTCAACATCAACAAAGATGTTACCCTGTTAGGGGATTTTACAACAAACCGATTAGGTCCACCCTAATAGAGGGATTTTAATCTTCTTTCACACTTTATAAAAGCAATGATCTATTATGACACTGATTGTCTAATTAGATCATACCTGTTGATCTTTCCCAGTTTGCCTGGCTGTTGAATCTTTTCTAGTTCTATCCTCTTTCACCTCTGGTGACTGTGATCTCTATGTAGACACCTCTTCTCTGCTCTCTTTATTCAACAACTCTCAACAACAACTTTCTTGCGTCCTATGATCAGTATTTATATAAGTGGTGCAGGGGCACCAAAGATCAACGCACAAATCATGAAGAATATGAAACCAACCATGAAGACATTAAAGGAACCTATGGTGTATCAAAGGATCAAGAAAAGCAAAGGGATTCCAAGTGATGTAAATCCAGTAAATTATAATGTGTTGGCTTCTATAATGGTTTGATGCCATGAAGTGGCATTTGAATAAAAAATAAAATAATTTATATCCTTGAAACGATTAAATAATGTATCATGGACCATTAGTGTCCAATTGATGTCTTAGGATAGGTTAAAGTTGTAGAAGGAATATAATTAAGTCTCCTAGGTGTTGGAAAAACTATGGAGATCTTAAAATTCCAATTCATAAGGTTTGAAAGCATTTTCTTAGTTTAAAATAATAAATATTGAAAAAGTAACGGCTATTTAGGAATTTAGGATGGAAATGGGGTTTTTATTGTTTAAAAACTTAACTAATCCCTCAAAACCGGTTGGAAGAGGTTGGGGAAGTTAAGTTTTGATTTATTATATTGTAATCAACTCCATTTGTATGGCAATGAAGCCTGGAGTGTACGGACAAAAACAGGGATACAATAAAATATAAGTTTTTTTCTACAAATCTCTTATTCTATGCATTGTTGAAAGGTTTCAATAATTTTTTGTCTTGGTTATACTTTCATGTTTGAAAACTGAGCAATCTACAAGCATTCATTCACGGGTTGAATGTATTGTGATTCAATTTAAAAATCTGATTCCATGCATTAATTCTGGAAAAACAGTGACTGTGACTGTTAACCGTGAATCTATCTTAAAGTTTCATGTCATTTCTCATGTAACCTTGTTTGGTTAATGCATTGGAGAATTAAATAGGATATTTAGAATCAGTTTTACATTTTTGAAGAGGTTTGAGAGTCATTTGATATGACTGTACCCTCTTGGACAGCAGCTTGGACTGGTTTCTATTAAGTTTCTTTTGGTGTTTTGAAGTCTAATTTGTAACTATACCTTTCCATGGGCTCAAAGGCCTAAGATCCATGGAAAGATGATTGCTAACCATGTATCATAACTCTAATGATCTTTATTTGCAGAAGAGTTGACAAGTGAAGTGATCACAAACTGATTTGTGAATGTGTTCCTTAAGGAAATTGGGGGCTAGGGAGCAGCAGTAGGAGTTTGGGCTTCATAGCATAGCATTTTTATGTTTTGGATGATCATATATTGGCATATTAATGGTGAATCAATCACCAATTAAGTCAGGAAGTGATTGGAAGGTGGAGATTGGAGAAAACCCTCAAATCAAGGGTTTAAGAAGGGTTATTTGGGGATTTTGATGTTCCCAAGGTGCTAGGTTGAATTCCTCTTGGATTTAGAGGTTTTATGATGTGTGGAGAGACTTTCTATAGTTTGGAGTCTTGAGGTTATAAACAACTAGTAGTTGCTTTGTAAAATCACCCAATTTTAGTGCATTTTGGGGTCACATAGTGAGGACAGTCATACATGGTCCAAAAGAGTCTATATCTAGCTTGTAGTATGTTGTGGTAGGGCCAAAAGGGTATCCAAATATATCATTTATTTTGTTTATCCTTCGGGAAAGTACAGAGTTATGATCCATTTTATCGCTGAACAGGGCTACTAGACAGGGCAATTAGGCCTCTAGGACTGTTTAGTGACTTTTTGCTATTGTGAGTGAAAGATAAGTCTAGAAACCTCAAAAACACCTTAATCCATCCATATATACATGAAACACTTCGAATCTATCACTAGTTTGCATTGTGAAGAGTCTTGGTTGGGTGGAGTCTTATAAAGCCATTGTGCACTTTTGAGAAAAGTGTGGGTTTCTAAGTCAAATTGAAAACTTAGTTGGTGAATAAGGTCCATTACCCTTCCCTCTGCATCAATAAGAGTTCACCCTAATGAAACCCTTAACTCATAGAACCGCCAGGTTGTAAACTCAATCTTTAATCATGCATGTAGCAAAAAGTTGTGCGTTATGATCTGGAGTTTACCTTGCAAAACATCTATGGAAATAAAGCTAACTCCAATTCAGAGCGGTAGATGTTTCGTATAATCCAGTTTTAACTTAAGACTGCTCTGCAGAATCCGGTGCGGATCTATTACTTAGACCAGTATGTCCCTATACCCGGTTTATCCCTGTATGCACTACCAGACCGGTGTAATGCACAATGCTTGGCCTACCGGTGTAACCTTTCAATCTAGTCAACCAATGCATACATTTTGTTTCAAGTGCCACCAGTGTCTCTAAGATAATGTGAGTGACCGGTGAGTGAGTGACTGATGCATGGTGTTTGTGAGTTTACACTAATGACAACTTAAAATACTAACAATCTTCCCCTTTTTCATTGGTGGCAAAACCATACACAAAACCATAGTCACTTTGTTGTATACTTCTCTGAGTGTTTGAAGAATACTTCCCCTGTCTAAGTGCTCCGGTGTAGTCTATTGGTTCTTTGTTTTGCTCTGCTTCTTTCCTGTGGTTCTGCTCTTCTTCTTATACACTCTGTTTCTGTTCGCTCTCTGTTCTTCTCTTCTTCTCTCTTGCTCTCTCTGTTCTGCTCACTCCCTTCTTTCCTTTGTTCTCTCTATTCTACTCTTCTTTCCCTTTTTGCCTCCAGAAGGCAAAGGGTAATGCATCTCTACACATTTGAAGTTTTGTGAAGATGTCTCAATATATTGTTTTGGCAGAGTGAAGAAAAGGTGCCCACTGACCGATTATATGTTCAATGTTCTTGAGGGCTGCTGTAAGAGAAACAGTGATATTCTCCATATCTTCAACCGTTTTGTAATCCAGTTCATTTATCAAAGCCTCTGTAATGTTGGCGATGTGCTGCGTGGAGTCAAATGTTGGGGCTAAAAGTAACTGAAATCCAATAATGTCTTGGATTCTCTTGTTCTCCTCTTCTGCAATCTTTCTTTTGCCAAGAGCCAGACTTGTCATTTCTCTGCTGAAATGTGTTGCAGATTTATTCTTTATGTCGAACTGGGAAGACAAAGCTCTAATGTCCTCTGTGGTCTCGACAGACTTTTCTGTTAGATCTTGCAAAAATAAATCAAAGTTTGAAGTCCTTCTCATCAAACTTCCCGCCACTTGCAGTTGTTGTTGAAGCACTCTTAGGCTGGTTGACACATTAACCTTGATTTCTTCAACCTGTTTGTGGAGAATCTCTACTCTTTTCTTTTCATAATGGTCAATTGCCACTATTTCTGGATCGGTTAGATCCTCACCGACTGCCTGTCCCAGAATTTCTAATTGATAGATGACTGGTTCATCTTCATCTAAGTCAGCAATTTGGTACAAAGTTACTCAAGATGTTCTTTACGATGGTCAGGACCATGTCCTATTTCCTTTTGGTCAGCTCTTTTAGCTGCCTTGTTGACATCTTGCTGATGTCCACCACTGTATCGATGACTTTACTCCTTTTAACTTCCTTCTCCTCGGCAAATGACAACTTCCTCTTAGATGAGGAGCATGGTATGTTTGCTTGTTCCTGTTGCCTTTTCTCTTGCTCCGATTGTGCTTGCTCAGTATGGACTGGGTTTTCTTCCTCTTGTCCCTTGTTCTCTTCAGCTCCTTGATGAGCTGTATTTTCTAGTTGAACCTCTGCTTCAGGTAGGTCTTCTTTGGTGGGTGGTTCTTCCTCGACGGGTGGTTCTTCTTCTGCAAGTGGTTCTTCCTTGTTCTGAGCATCACCTTCCGGTTGCGCTTCAACCTCTATATACTATTCCTGTTGAGGTGGTACATCCGATTGCTCTGCAGCTATATGAAGTTCACCCATCGATACTTCAATCTCTATCTCTTGTTCAACATTTATTTGTTCACTAGCTGTGAACTCTATATGAACTTTTTCTTTTCCGGTGGCAAATTCTTCACCAGTTGTGAATCTGACCGATGGTGCTTGCTTTTGATTAGCTAGATCCTAAGGACCTAAATTGTCCAGGGTACTGAAGTCATACTTTTGCCAGAAATCCAGGGTCTCTTCATAGACCTCTTTATCAAGTCCATTGATTATTTTAGCAACTCTGTTTCCAGGTTGCAAATTCATTGATGCCTCTTCTAATAGAATCTTTATGCGGTCTTCACTTAGGCCGGGTCTAACTTGAGACAAGGTTTCTCTACTTATTCTTGTATTTGTTCCTAGACCAACTCTCCATTTGGCTTGAAGCCTAGGATTCAATTCCGGTGGAAACTTTGACCTGTAGTCCCTTGGAGTTCTATGAAAGTCCAGAAAGGTTTCTACTATTGCTATAATGACTACCTATTTATCCTCTTCTTCTAACACACTATACCACTTGGCAGCATTGTCTACTATTCCGAAGTCCATTACTTCATCAACTATATCATTGACTGACATCCATTTAGCGTTACCTTTGCTCGGAGAAATGAGGACATAGGGTCGTGCAGCCTCATTGCTTTTGTCGTCAGGGATCTCGACGATGTCAGGTACACTGGAGCTCTTTCCTTTGACTGGTGCTTCTACTCCAAGCACTCCTTTACCTTTACCAGTGTGAGGGACCAGTTCAACTGTTGCTCTTTGAGCTGCTTCTTCCGCTTGCTACTGGGTTTGAAGGAGTCTGGTCCACATCTCAACTCCTTTATGTACTGTCTCAGCTTCACCAATAAGCATGAGACCGATTCTTCTTTTTGTCAAGAAGGATTGCTAATGCAGTTCAACCTATTTCGTGGCTTCTTCTAGAGTGAGATGGTCTTCAACCTCTAGAAGAGCTCGAATCCTCAACTCCTTCTCCCTATCCATAGATGCTTTCCATCTAGCTTCTAGAATTTCTAAAAGATCATTAGGCAAGCTCGAATGTAGCTCCGTGGGATGAAGATTGAACTTATAGAGGTAGTGCACTACTACATCTTCAATTTTCCTTTTGTCCTCTTCACTTGACAAATTCTATCTTCTTTGGACACTACCCATTCTGCCATACTCTTTCAATCCTGCCACAAATTCATCAATTGTGGGCTTCCTACTCCTTGGTGGATCCTCCTTTACCGGTTTGCTGGATCCCCTCTTCCTCTGAATTATAGGAACAGTATCTTCTAAATCTGTCTCTTCTTGCTCTACTTCTTGAGTAGCGGATACCAGTTTCGCCTTCTTTTGAGCCTTGGGTTGCTCGGTGGCCAGTTTCTTCTTTGGTGTGGGGGTCCTCTTGTAAACATTCTTTATCAGTGCCCTCTTTTCAGGTTCTTTTGAATCTCTGCGAACGTGCCAAACCGGTTTGCAGAGAGATCCAGGTTTGCTTCAGTTAGGCCATCAGCATATGCCTTCATAGTTTTGCTAGTGATCTCATACCCTAGCTCAGGTGCATATTCAGTCCTCGGTTCTATTGCTTGAATGATGCAGTGATCAGTAGAAACCAAAAAGCACACATCTTTGTACAAGTCAACAATAGTTGACGGCACCCGCTCCCTTGCATGCATTCTTAGTTGAAAGGCTTCAAAATATTTGGTCATTACCTTACTTAACTAGTTTCCCAGTTGGTTGGCCATATCGGCTATTTGGTGCATGACCGGTCTATCGGTCTTCCACGTCACCTTGCCAATGCCCGAGAAGAAGTTCTAGTAATAGAAGTAAAGGCACACTAACAGGGTCCCGTACTTCATCGATTTCTTCTTGACTATACCGAGCTTCTTTATGTTCTCGAATATCTGCCCTCGAAGCATTCCGCAGATATCATATTGGGCATTGTCATGCATAATTTGGTGAGCAGCATGTATGACTCCTCCGAGTATGTTGTTCAGGTTACTAGACTAATAGACCTTATAGCCTATCACCGCGGAAGCAAACCGAACCCCATCGTCTTCGATGTCGTTCACTATCATGACACGACCATTAGATTTGGATTTCGACAACTTGGTGACGATTGTATTTGAGATGGTTCACAGTGTCAAGGCTTCCCCTTCTTGACTATAACCAGTGACTTGATGTATGTCGTCCTTGGTTATCTCTGTAACTAGCCCCTTTTGTAGCTGGATCGTGCACTCGACTAAGGACTAGTCGAATCCAGTCTAGACGGAAGATGGTCGGATAGGTGACTCAGTTGATAAGACCGGACGACACCGGCTTTGCATAGCGATCTTGTAACCTTCCATTTTCACACAGGGAGACATACTCGCCTTGAATGTATGTTTCGCCAAGTTCTTCCTGCTTGGCATGGATGAACGCACTTACATCTTCAATCATGAAGACGCCATCAGGAACTGTGGAGAAAGCTCCAGCCATGTCGACTACTCGATTCTGGAATGGCACAATATCGTATGCAGGTCGATCCACTTGATCTCCCTTGATCAACTTCACGGTAGCAGATGATGAGGCCATTTCTTGTAAACCGATAACTTGCAAAAAGTAGTTGAGATCGATATTACAGACAGTAGTTCTCAGTGATCAAAGTGCGAGAATATTACTTAGCACAAGAATTCGTTAAACACAAAGTAAGCAAAGTAAAAACTTGTGAGTAAATCTCCTTTCTTTTATAGGGTTAGGTCATAACGGTAATTACCAAATGTAACTATCCGTTAAACAGCTATAGTAATAAATGCCTTACGTAACTTTTCTTTCCATTTTTCCCAACCGGTGATCCGGCTTTTTCGGTTTGGCAAACCCCGGTTGATTTCTGCTTACCTGTCTGGTTAACCTTGTAGACTAGGTGAGTCCGATTCTCACTGGTCCTACCGGGAACGGCAAAAGACACCGGTTCCCTCTGGGCCTTTTCGGCTTAGTTTGCTAATGAGATATCACCATCAGTAGATGATGATCTTTCCTCTATTTCTCCTCAGCAGAGCTTTTTGATTCCTTCTTGAACCAAATCTATTTGACTATTTTCTCAGTCTTCTCTTCCTTTTTGATCTTCTCTTTTGAGAATGAGATCTTCTCTACCGCTTTGACCGATCCTTTCCTCTTGTGAGATAACTGGTTCCTGCAGTTTTTGGCTAGGTGTCCAACTTTGTTGCAGTGGTAACAAACTATCTCAGTTGCCTTCCATGAGTTATTGTGGTTGTGAGTCCCACAATTTGCACAGTTGGTTGTGCTCCGGTTCTTGTTTCTCTTGGTGAATACCGGTCTAGGGGATCTGAATGTCATTGTCTTTGATCTGCATTCTTCAGTTTTGTGTCCATACTTATTGCATGCGTAGCAGTACGCCTTGAAACTTCCCCTGCTTCCACTCGACACAGTTGTCGGGCTTGACCAACATTCATTGGTCATGTGGCCATACTTGCAACAGTTTTTGCAATAACTGTTGTTGGGTTTTACCAGTGCATTTCTGCAGTCATTTGTTCTATGACCCGGTTTCCCACAATGAGTGCAAGAGGTGTTGAAGGTCTTCTTACCTTCTTGTGCCTGCGATTTCTTCTTTTCTTTCTTGCTTATCTTGGCTCCAAAAGATTCACCAATTTCTTTGGTGACTTCACCGGTGAAACCAAGACCGATGGGATCTTTGTGCTTTCTTTGAGCTTTAAGTTGCTCATCAAGCTTGACCGAGCTCTCATTGTATCTTTTCAAGGTTTCATTTCTTTTTCCAAGCTCTTGCATCTGCTCCTTCAGTTGATACAACTCCAGTGCCAGTCTTTTGCATGTCTCATCCCTGTCATGCCAGCCTTTCTGCATGTTCACGTTTTCTTGGGTGACAATCTGCATGTCCTCTTGAAGTTGTAGAATGATAAGCCCATTTGCTCCTACAGCTTCCTCTGCTCGATTCCTTGCTTTTTCAAAGGCATTTAAAGATTTGACCGCTCTGTTTCTTTCATCTTCAGCTTTTCTCTTTTTCTCTATTAGTTCAGTCATCCTTAGGGCATTTTCTTCTTGTTCCCTCTTGAGATTGGAGATCTGATCAGTTAGGATCTGGTTCTTCTCCATAAGCTCAAAGACTGCTTCCTCAGCTTCATCAAATCCACTCTGCCCTGAGAGTTCATCAATGGTCTCATTGCTTTCATTCAGTTGCAAAGCCAGCTCCTTCCTCTTTGCAAGTGACCTTCTCAGCCTATTCTCTAGAGAGGCAATTATCTCGTTGGCTTCCTCTAGCTATTTCTGATACCGGTAACCCTCCATGATCTGTCTCTCAGACTATTAGACTTTTATGTAGAGAACTAGGCTTTGATACCAATTGTTATTACTAACCGGTTACTGAAAGGGGGGGGTGAATCAGTAAGAACTATTTTCTACTCTAATTCCAATCATGTTTAATACTTCTTGAACTTTAATCAAAGTGTAAAACAAACATTCATAGCTGTAAAAGTACACAGATCAACACAAGATATATACATGGAAACCCTCGGTTAGAAGGAAAAAACCACAGTGAGACAGAGCTCACAACTTCACTACTGCAGAATGAAGGCGCCCTGTTAGGAGCTTACAAAGCACTGGTTAAGGTGCTACCCGGTTAAGATTTTATACAAGATCAGTTAAGATCTTAACCCTGTTAAGAGTCGCCTGGTTAAAGGTCTTTCAACATCAACAAAGATGTTACCCTGTTAGGGGATTTTACAACAAACCGATTAGGTCCACCCTGATAGAGGGATTTCAATTTGCTTTCACACCTTATAAAAGCAATGATCTATTATGACACTAATTGTCTGATTAGATCATACATGTTGATCTTTCCCGGTTTGCCTAGCTGTTGAATCTTTTCTGGCTCTATCCTCTTTCACCTCTGGTGACTGTGATCTTTGTGCAGACACCTCTTCTCTGCTCTTTTTATTCAACAACTTTCTTGCGTCCTATGATCAATATTTATATAAGAGTTCACCGTAATGAAACCCTTAGCTCATAGAACCGCCAGGCTGTAAACTCAATCTTTAATCATGCATGTAGCAAAAAGTTGTGCGTTATGATCTAAGTTTACCTTGCAAAACATCTGTGGAAATAAAGCTAACTCCACTTCAGAGCGGTGGATGTTCTGTATAATCCGGTTTTAACTTAAGACTGCTCCGCAGAATCCGGTGCGGATCTATTACTTAGACCGGTATGTCCCTATACCCGGTTTATCTCTGTATGCACTACTAGACCGGTGTAATGCACAATGCTTGGCCTACCGGTGTAACCATTCAATCTAGTCAACCGATGCATACATTTTGTTTCAAGTGCTACCGGTGTCTCTAAGATAATGTGAGTGACTGGTGCATGGTGTTTGTGAGTTTACACTAATGACAACTTAAAATATTAACAATACTCCTTCTGGATGGACTTGATCTTCCGGAGTTTCTTCTATTTGCTGCTCTTCGGCAACCTGTTGATCATTAGAAACAGCTTCAACTTTCTCTGTTTCTTTAGCCACAATCATCTTTGCTGATGACTCTCCCTGTCCTTGTTCAACTGGTCTCTCAAATGTCGCATTTTCACCTGTTGGAGCTTCTTCTCCCAGATTTACTTGTTCACTAGTTGTGAACTGTTTAGATGGAACTTCCTTCTCACTGGTTGTTGGTTGTTCACCAGTTGTGAACTGTACCAGTGGTACCAACTCTTTTTCAGGTTCATCCTGTTGGATGTCCTGTGGACCTATAGACTTGAGAATGATGAAGCCATATTGTAACCAAAAATCTAGAGAATCTTCATGCACATCTTTTTCCAGTCCATTTATTATATTGGTAACCCTATTCTTTGTGTCCAAATTGAGTGACAGTGCTTCCATTAGAAGTTTTATTGTCTCATCATTGAGCCCTGGTTTTACTTGTGTCAAAATTTCCCTTATAATCTTGTTAGTCACTGCTAAACCGGTTATCCATTTAGCCATTAGCCTATGATTCAATCCAAGAGGAAACAGAGGCCTATAGTCTCTAGGACATTTGTTGAAATCTAAGAAGGTTTCTAACATAGCAGTTTCTATTTTCTGCTTGTCTTCTTCTACTAAAACACTGAACCATTTTGCTACATTGGATACTTCACCAAAATCCATGATTTCATAAACTATCTTATCTACAGTTAAGGTTCGAGATTTCCCTTTAACTAGGGAAGCAAGTAGGGTTGGTGGAGTGAGATCACCACCTGTGTCTCCAGTGATGTCGACGATGACCAGTTCAGTTGCAGTTTTAGCCTTGACTGGAGTCTCCTCTCCCAATATGCCTTTCTCCTTTCCAGTGTCCACTGCCGATGGCTCAATGGTTTTATGGCATTCTACTTCGCTTGATGTTGTTGTTTGAGAACATTCTTCCAAGTAGTAACTCCTTCATTGTAGACTTTATCTACTTCACCAACACTTACCTGTTCGGTTTTTATGTTAGACCGGTGACTCCTTGGTTGCATTGCTTGACTGAGTGAGATCACAGCTCACCAGTTCCTCCGAGAACAGTAGGTTTGCTACCTGTTCTCCTTAAGCCCTTAGGCTTAATTTGCTGAAGAGATATCACCATCACAAGATGATGACCTTACCTCAAACTTCTCCTCAACGGAACTCTTTGTCCTTTTCATTGACCAAGTCTTCTTAACTTCCTTTTGGTCTCTTTCCTCAGGTTATCCTTCTTGTTGGGGGACAAGTTCTTCTTGACCTGTTTGGCTGGACCTTTTCCTTTGTTCCTCGGCTGGTTCCTGCATTCCTTGGCCAAATGCCCAATCTTGTTACAGTTGTAACAAGCCATTCTGGTTCCTCTACATGGATTGACCCATTTTTCTCTATCCGTGGGTGAGTGACATCCAAAGTTCCTATGGCCAAATGGCCCACAGATAGCACAGTTGGATGTGCTCTGGTTAACATTCCTTTTATGGAATACCAGTATTGGTGGAGATTTGAATGCCGAGATTTGAATGCCATGGTTTTGGCCTGCATTCTTCCGCTTTGTGTCCAAACTTGTTGCACGCATAGAAATATCCCTTGAAGCTACCCCTGCTTCCACTGGACACACTGTTGGAGTGTGACCTATATTCAAAGGTCATGTGACCATACTTATAACAGTTGTTGCAGTAGCTGTTAGAAGTGAATAGTTTTACCAGTGCATTTCTGCAGTCATTAAACTTATGACCTGGTTTGCCACAATGTTTGCAAGAGGGTTTGAAGGTCTTCTTACCTTTGTCTTCTAAAGGTTTATTATTCTCCATCTTTCCTTGCTTGTCTCTAGCGGACTCACTGGTTTCTTTGCTTCTTTGACTGATGTACCAAAGTGTTGTGGGATCCTTGTGCTTTCTTTGAGCCCTCAGTTGCTAATCAAGCTTCTCTGAGCTTTCATTGTACCTTCTAAATTTCTCGTTTCTCTCTTCAAGATTTTTCAGCTGCTCCTTAAGTTGATACAATTCAATAGCCAACCTTTTGCACGCATCATCTTTGTCATGCAAGTGCTCATGCATAATTGCATTCTCTTGAGTTATGCTTTGCATGTCTGGTTGAAGTTGTAATACAAGAGCATCACTTTCTCTTACCGCATCTTCCGCCAATTTTCTTGCTCTTTCAGTAGTCAATAGTGCTTCTAGGGCACTGTTCTTTTCATCTTTAGCTTTCTTTTTGTCTTCAATGATTTTGGTCATTCTCAGAGCATTACTTTCCTGCTCCCTTTTCAGATTGGAGATCTTATCGGTTAGATTCTGATTTTTCTCCATAAGATTAGAGACCGCCTCTTCTGCTTCATCAGATCCACTCTACCCAGAGAGTTCCTCAATGGTTTCACTACTTTCACTCAACTGTAGAGCCAGCTCTTTCCTTTTTGCAAGAGACCTCCTCAATCCATTCTCAAGAGAGGCTATTATGTCACTGGCTTCCTCAAGCTGCTTTTGATACCTGTAACCCTCCATAATCTTTTACTCAAACGGTTAAGCTTTATATCTTTGAGAACCAAAGCTCTGATACCAATTGTTAATCCTAACTGGTTACTGAGAGGGGGGGTGAATCAATAATTTCAATTACTTCTACTTCTTCTAAATAGATATTCTAATTTATTCAGAAATTAAAGAATATTGCAACATTCATAAACATAAATTGAATACACAAGTCAACACAGCATATATGCGTGGAAACCCTCGGTTAGAAGGAACAAACCACAGTGGGACAGAGCCCAAAACTTCACTACTGCAGTAATAAAGATGCCATGTTAGAGGCTTACAAAGCACTGGTAAGAGTACTACCCGGTTAAGGGATTTGGTAGAAGACCTGTTAGGATCTTGACCTTGTTAGGAGTCGCCTTGTAAGAGGACTTAGAACACCAATAAAGATGTGACCCGGTAAAGGGATTTATACAAAGAACCTATTAGGATTCACCCTGATTGAGAGATTTTAAATATGCTTCAAAATTTAAAGCAATGATCTTATGATGACACTTTTTGTCGAATCAGATCATACATGTTACCCTTTCCTCTGCTTCGCTGTTGAACCTTTCTCTGTCTTTCAACTCTAGTGACTGTGACTCCTCTCAGAAGATTCAGCTCTCCTACTCTTCTTTTCTCTATGCTCTTGATATTCAACAACAAAACTTTTATGTCCTACGACATGTATTTAAAAGAGATTATCTTATTAAAAATACATCTCATAGTTTCCCCAAGCTGTAAACTCTCCCATAAATCATGCAAAAAAAAAGCTTACAAACTGATGTTGAGTTTTCCTCTAAATGCTCGTAGATAAAACAAAGCTAACTTCAATTCCACTGAAAAAGCTAACTCCAGTTTAACTGAAAATGCTCCACATTATCCAGGTCGGATTATTATGCATTTAATCGGTGAAGAACTTGTACCCGGTTAGTCATCTGTTCCCTGTGTGTATCCCATGACTGGATGGAAAAACTTGGACCGGTATAAGCGTGACCCATTAAAGTACACTGCTTTTTTGTTTAGTCTACCGGTTCATAATTATGAGTACCAGTGTGATGTTCCAGTGGGATTGATGTTTGCCTATGACTTTACCAATGACAACTAAGTTTATGTCAACAAGTTTGTATAAGACACAAGGATTTGGGCGTGGGATGTAAATGTCAAATATTGTGCATCGAAATAAAATTTCTTATAATGTTTACTAGCAACCATGGATTATTAATCGTGAACAATATAATATTTTCAAGACGGCAGCATAAGAGTATGATGAATAATAGAAATAATAGTCTGATGACAACAGATGGGCATTAGTCACACAAAGTATTAAAAACAATGAAGATGAAAGATAAGGGCAACTGGGATAGGCAGCAAAATAAAATGACTACCGATAAAAGATCAATTCATTATGAATAAGATCTAATTGTATAAATTACATAAGTTAAAACCATCAACTATTAAAGGAGACCGATAATCATTCCTCAAATGATAATAATATGAAAAGGTGTGATTAAAATTACAGGAGCCGGCAGCATGAAGAGAGATTAGGTTTTTTGGAAGACATGGTTTTAAAATAACTAATTCAAAATTAAGAAGTATTGAGAATATATGGAAATGACTTTTTGAAAGGTCACACCCTCTCTTAGGCTAAGGTATAAATAAGGAATATATTATTTGTAAAACCGAAGTCAGTAATCTTGAAGAGAAGCAAGAGATCTAATAGAAGAAATATATAGTCAAATATTTTATCTAATATATATTTAATCAGAAAATTAGTTGCAGTGCAAGGAGTATTAAAAGAAGGAATATATATCTATTGAAGGATTATTGGCTGACTTCAAAGTGAAAGGAATTTATACAGAATCCATCATCAAGTTGAGAAAGCAACTATACAAAGGTGGAAATTCAGATTTACATTTAGAAGTGAAGTAGGTGCTTTACTTCAAGGTCGGTGCCTTTAGATAGTAGGAGTTGCAACTTCCAAAGAGTTGGTGGTCGTAAAATTCAAGGTCGGAGCCTCTAGTAGGTTGGAGCCTACTAAATATTGTAAAAGAACAAGTTTATAAATCAATTATTTTGTTGTGGTTTTCTCCCGCATTGGGTTTCTACGTAAATCTTGTGCCATTGTGTTCATGTGCATAGTTATTGATTTCAGCATTTAAAGTTATTAAAGCAATTGTTTGGATAAAATGTTTTAAATTGACAAAGTTGTTATTATATTGATTCACCCCCCCTCTCAGTATAATTGTGTGCTCTACACATACATATGAGTCCACAAAATAGATTATAGAACATAGTAAATATTATTACTTACAGTACTCTGTCCTATACTGCTTAAGCCTTGAAACAACCATCTCTAACACAATTTATCATAAAAATAATTGAAGGGAAAAGAACAGGATTGAGTCCAATGGCAGAAAATCAGTCTAATGTCATCACCAATGGTAGGCATGAAATAAAAGGACAAGTGTAATACCAATATTAATATAAAATTACAAATACAAAAATATAATTCAATGAAGTTAAATCAAGATTGAAATATTAGATCATATGCCATATTTGGATGAACCTGCATGCACATTGTCATTAGACACTACTAGGCACACCATAAAACTAAATCTACGATCCTAAAGTTATGTTCTCATCATGCACCCACAACCTAATCCATAAGTTAGTTTTTTAGAGGTTAACTGAATTTGTCTTACCAAAATATCAGTTTCAACAGCGTAGAGATTAAAAACCAAGGTGTCTAATTAATATAAAAGGAAGTGTCACAACATGGAGCTGAAAGCATGGAGAACTACAAATTATATGTGCCTGCAATTCCAGTGTTATGATTTTAGGATCATAATGGCTAGAGATAGTATGACGTTTCAGTGAGAATCTAAAATAAATGTTCAAGAGCACTCTAAATAGGGTGAATGAACAAAATTCTCAAAGTTCAAACCACCTCAAGTTGTGGTGATATTCAACCATGAAGTATTACAGGTGATTGTCTATAAATAATGATTAATGGAGTAACCAAACATTCTGATAAACTTGTCAAATTTTAACTTTTTAAGAGGTGGAAATTGATCAGAGAATCAAATGTTTGTGGCAGTATTGTACAAGCTTCTCAAAAAGGTAGGATCCATTACAATCTGCTAAACCATACATCCATCAACCTCTTTTATTTAGAAACAGTGCCTCACATATGATAGGTAGTTGAATGTTATAATCTTCATTATCTTTTACTCTAATCAACTGGAGGATGAATTTTCTCCCCAACAGTTCTCCCTCAATGCATCAAGCTAAAGGCGTGTTTTCAAGCACCCTTTATAGAAGAATGACCTTGATAGAAGCAACGGATGAAGGATGAAGAACATCAGAATGAAAAGATATACTGGAATGACAAACTACTGGGAACATTAAATAGAGAATTTCTAAGTTGTTGGTCCAGGTACAAGAACCCGGTATGTGGGTACATGAAATATTTTTGGGAGGTTTGGGTAGGTTAGGGTACGTGTGTGTGTGTACACAAAAATTAAAGAAATATACAAATTTGTAAAACTAATCATTTGATAGTCTGATAATTCATCATTGATCAATGCCAAATGCCAAAGATAAATATTAGATGCCAATCGAAAACGTTAAAGACACAATGACATTGTCAAATACACATGTTGTGCAAACTCAAAGTTGTAGTGTACTGCAAAAATCAAAGGGGAGTTTAGGGGCAACGCACCCAACTGGGTCAAGGAGCAGTGTCGCTTGCGGGGGTCTGGGGGAAGCACCCCTTGCAGAAGGTCTGGAGGCAGCATGCCCAATGAGGCCGAGAGGCAACGCACATTAGAACTCAATAGTGCACATCATTTTATGGCATCATAAAGAGTCATTTTAGGTCCACAAAGGATCCCTTTCAAAGAAAACCACCTACCCTTCAAATTGCCAAAATGCAGACAAAATGAGTTGAGAGAAAAAGAGAAAACAAAATGATATGTTTTAGGGTTTTCACCAATAAAAGCAAATAAATAAAACACTTTTGAATGGGTTTTTTAAGTCACTTTTTATGACTTGTGCGTGGATGTGCTCAAGTGCACTCTGGATGTGCACAGGGTGCGCACCACAAACTACGGATGCACTCGAATGCACGAGTTGTGCATGCGTAGTCAATGGTGCGCATCTGAAGCGCATCCACAATGCACACCTGGAGCACATCCACAATGTGTGTCCAAACTAGGACCGAAGAGCATCCACATCCAGTGCACACCAGCAAGTTGCACATATTGTAACTTAGGAAAATTTCTATGTTCATAGATGTTTTTGAGTTTGGTAATTACATCTTTTCTTTAGTGGGGGTCATGTTGAGTTAATATATGATTGGTCCTTATCCAAACTTTTTCGACTTATATGGATAACATTATTTTTAAAAAATCACAGCTAGTTGACAACATTATTATTACAACCAACAATTGAACTAGAGTTAGTTGACAATATTATTATTATAAGCAACAATTTTAATCAGACTTAGCAGACAACATTATTGTTATTGATTCGATTTATGTGGGAATTTTGGAGTACAATGCAATAGTGAGGGACTTGATCTATTGTAAACAGCAATTGTCAAAGCAACAGAATACAGTTTGACAATTACTGAAGCTGACCAAGATAGCTTGGTCAAAAATGAGACACCATACAAACTTGGCAAACTTGATGGAAAAGATGTGTACCTTGTAATCTATTTGAATGCTTCAAATTCAGTCACCATATAAAATTGAATCAATTACAATAATGTAAAACCAAAAAACTTACCAAAAATAGTAAAACATCCCAAAAGTCACCATATTTTCCATGTCCTCTGTGGAAGCTAAAATGGATAGCTCAATGAGGAGAAATTATTAAACTCACAAGTTAATATGGAATTTGTTTAATTATGGTACTCCAAATTGGCGGGGTCATAATTGTGATATTGCTATTAGGATTCAACTGTGTAGTTTTCGACTCAAACTCATTGACCCATCTTTTAGAGTCATAACTCCTAGCCCATTGGGTGAACGCTAAACTAGTTTGATTCATTGAGAAGGTCTTGTACAGAACTAGTTTGAGTTGCCTAGATAGAAAACTAGAAAGATCTTGTAGATGCATGCATCTTCAGCAGCTGTCCTGCATCTACATTGTAGTCCTACACTTGCGCATCTGGGACAATGAGCTCACGAAGCCAACTAGTTGGCCTTAACAATATGCTTTCTTGATTTCAATAGTCAGAATATTTATATCTATTAGTACCATAGTGTTATTTCAATTTCTTTAATTTACCTTGTGTTCATTAAGTTTCAAGTTCTAGTTAATCAATTGATCTTCTTGATCACCCTAGCTCACCAAAGCACTAGCTTAGTGAGGTGATGCAAGGGCCGATTCGTCGCTTGAGATTTTATCAATCTCTAAGGTGGTGAATTCTCTTGTCCACACTATTGTATTAGCAAGTAGGTGGGTTTTATTGGCCTACCTGGGTATATTTTACCCAAAGCCTGCTCATTTCCGCCTAGTATTGGACCAAAATTAAATGCAGGTCGGCCTACTGGAGGAAATTCAAAATTTAATTTATTTAATTCTTCTTTGGCCAGGTCGGCCCTCTAGGGAGATGTACCTTTTGGCCCCAACAATCGCCTATATAACAAAGGCTCAATCAAATCATTTCTCTGCCATTTCAAACAAATCATTTCTGCTTTGCAAGTCAGCGATTTTTTTTCTGGAATTTGGCATCGATTTCCATTAAAAGTTGTTGCAGCAAATTAGATCCTCGTTTGGCAGCGATAGGCACCTTCATGGGCACCGAGCTTCTTCAGGGGTGGACTGCGAATTTTGTCATAACAGGCCAGTATATCCTATCAATATTGGGCAGCAGACTTGATCTTTGAAGTGCAGGTCCAAACCCTATGAATTCCCAAGTTTGAGCAGCCCAATAGGGGGAAGCGAATTAGCCTTATAGACAGCGATTTGATTTCAAAGAAGAGAGGCCAGCTTATCTTCCTAATTGGACAGCGAATTATCCCAAAGGGGGGCCGCAAATTGGCCTTATAGACAGCGATTTAATTTCAAAGAAGAGAGGCCAGCTTATCTTCCTAATTGGACAACGAATTATCCCAAAGGGGGGCCACATTCCTTTCAATTATTCCGATAGGGGAAGATGAGAATTCAAATCTGGGTGTATTTTCAATGGTGTGTTAGCTTCAGATTTTGATTTTTTAGTGCAAATCAGAGGTTGTTTCCAATTAAATTCCCTTCCAAGTTGAAAAGGGGAAAGATTAGAGGTGTATTTGAATAGATTTTTATATCTAGTTTGATTTCTCATAAATTTCAATATAGTCAAGGAAATAAATCAGTTTGGTTGTAATCTAACTTAGCCTATTTCATCTCAAATTTTAATTTTCTTTGGAAATAATTGGAGTGTTATAAGGAGAAAGATACCAAGTTCATTTGATTCGAATTTTCACTATGGCATCCAATTAGAAGCTTTTTTTCATGAGCCTAGCTTACTATTTCAAATTCAAGGCTAACTCTCGCATGCCAATCGAAATTTCAATTCGAAATCTAATTGAGGGTTTGTTTTGGCAAGAGGGAGCATGTCAGGAGCCAAGATTGGGGACTCGAAGAAGGCAAGACAAATTCAAACAAAGAACGATACCGAAGAAATGACATACAAGTCCAAGTTCACCACCAAGAGCAAGAAGATTGGAGATACTTGCCTAGGATCCCTTGACATGAATCATGTAAGGCAAAGGATGACAAGAAAGCAGAATTCGAGGATAGCCAAGATGGTGGTGAGGAGCGGCATAGTGCAAGCAGCTGCCTTCCCTCCCACTATGCAATGCATCAATTTGGTCCTCGAGTGCGCCAAGAACTATAATCCTAAAAAGAAGTCAATCAAATATGGAAGGGAGAAGAAGAAGATCATAACTATACTATCGGAAAGGGTTATCGAAATGGCATTTGACATACCATCTCATGAGGGGGTGGTCTACATCACTATGGAAGAGGCATTGAAACATTATAATGATCAAGTCGATGCATGCATGAAGAGGATGAATGATGAGTGGAAGGCTGAGCCGAGACAACGTTACTTTAGAATCTTGAGGTTGACCAAGATAACCAAGTCAGACTTTAACCAAGATATTGGCGACCTCATTGTGATGTTGAGTCAAGTGATGGGAGAACCTCAAGGTGGTATCTTCCAACATTGGATGTACTACTTCATCGACTTTTCCGGCGAAGTCATATTTGAGTGGGCTAAGATTATCAGTGACAACATTGATCGACAATAGACAACAATGAAAGACACCGAGGCTTTCTACATGACTTCCTACCTTGTCTACATGATTGCTAGAATGTTCAAATTTTCGGGATTGAAGGCCTCGGGAAGATGTGGAACAAAAGAGGGAGAATACATAGTGCATGCACGCTACCTGCAACTCCACCTTAGAAATCACAAAGACTTCAAGATATTTGATGATGTTTTTTCCATGAAGATTGTGAGATAGTTGCAAGGGGCTCCACATGTGACGCCCTCGAAGGAGGCTAAGAAGTTGATCAAAGAGCATGGGTCATGGTACATCCAATATTCCAAATTCACATATATTCGAATACTTGGAAGTACAGAATGTCCAAGGAGGCTTCCTAGGTATCCCACAAACAAGATGATCATCATGGAGGTGGCAAGGTAATTACTCTCCTTCGATAGAATTCAAAAGAACAAGCACAGACTAGGGGTGAAGTTTGACTTCAATTTGGGAAGCAAAACTTGTCCATCACAGGCAGTGGCAGGGGTGGCAAATTAGGAGTTTGAACACTACAGGATTGGATTCTATGAGGCGAGGACCAACTTTGATCCTAAGAAAGATTAACAAAGCATATGGGAATAGATATCTCCACATTCCACATATCGAAGATTATTGGGCCAATGCAAATGATGACTTCGAAGTGAGGAAAAGATCATTTTCAAAATTGACAACAGATCAGATTAAAAAATACAAATGGAAGGAGACTCTGGATCAGCTCAAGGAAGATGGAAACGTGGTTAGGAGTGACTTCAAAACCACCACAAACCATGAGTTGGAGTCAATTGATTGGGAGAATGAGATGGAGATTAGCCTCGATGCCTTGATGATTCCAGTTACTCTCCACAATCAACAATGGTTAGATCAAAAAACAATAGAATTAGTGAGAAGAAGAGTGTCGTTGACATATGAAAAAATGAAGGAAGTTGAGGAAGTTGAAGAGGAGGAATTGTCAGAGCAACCTCAAGCATCTAGCGGACAACAAGGTGAAACAAGCAAGAAAAGAAACAATTCCACAAAAGCTCCATCCAATAGGAATTCAAAAGAGAAAGGAATCCAGATTGAAGAACCACAAGCAAAGAGGTAGACGCAAACCGATCCTCCTTCAAAAGAAAGTGCAACTGGAAGGAAAGAGGAGATACCATCAAGAGAAAAAGGAATGCAACAAGAGAGTTCTTCTAGATCAGAAGACAGGACTACCCAGAGTTCTTCCAGATATTCTCCACTGAACCCTAATGAGTTAGAAAGGGTGCTTCCCCCACAGTTGGAGGATGACATTGAGATAGTTGAGATTGAGGATCCTACTCAAGATGAGCAGATCCCACTCACTCCAGAGGAGGATATGGAGGCAATAACAGTTGGAAATCAGGCAAGGGAAGAGCCTAATTTGGAATTGGGAGAGTGCACGGCACCTGATTGGTTGTGGGATATAATACAAGGAAAAGATGTTGCTAAGCCTCAACTCATTGGGAATATTGAGAGCATAGAGGATCTCATCGAGCAGGATGAGAAAGAGAGCCAACCAACAAGAAGGATAGCTAAGGCAGTTAGACATGATTTAGGAGCCCACAAGGTCCAAATTGTAATCCCTAAGGTGAATAAAACAAGAGATGAAATCCAGGTACAAGACTCTGAGATAGTTAAGCATGAGTTGGGAGCCACCACAAAGAAGATAGAACATGAAGAGTCTCAAGGTGCTCTCGAGGCTATGCAAGACAGGGTAAACAAGGAAGTTGCCAAGAAGAAGAGGTACAAGGAGGAATTCAAGAGGTTAGTTGAGTACCACAGGAACATCTTTAGACCCATCCAACAAAGAGACCCTTCATTTGCACCGCCTCTCACCCTTCAAATGGAGAATATTTGTCATGCAGAAAACTCAAGGATATCATTGCAAGCAACTCAATCTTGGATAGGAAGTATGGTAGAGGAGGGATTGGCTTTCCTTCTTGGATTCCTAGGGCAGTTCTAGATACACATAGCACTTAGAGACAGAATTTGTGCTTTCATAGAACTGTGGAATGCGATGTCCCCTTAGAGCTAGTGACATCATGCTAGCTAATGGTTAGCCTATCAGTGGACCCTCGTAGGCTAGTAGACATGGATAGGGGGTCAGTAATGGCATAGGGGAGAAATGGCTATTTTTAGGCTTATTTTGGAGCTATAGAGATGGACCCATGCTATTTTTACAAATACCTAATGGTCACATGGAGAATATTTTCACTAGCTCCCAGTTCAGACGACTTGATCAGATTCACAATATTATGGGAGTTATGACATTTTTCGTGGCTAAGTATTAAAGAAGAATAATTATTTAATATAAAGTTATATTATAACTTTATATTAAAATCACTTAAGTTGAGGGTCTTAACATCATGAGAAGGGGGCCAAATTTATTAATAATTTATTTGACTTCTTCCTAAGTCTAAATGATAAAATAAAATCATTAATTTAATGTTTATAACATTAAATTGTAATTGCTTGAGAGAAATCGCAATTCCTGCTTTTTGGGTGCGATTTAGAATTGGAAGGTTATATAAGCTTAGCGTGAGAAGAAAAGGGCAGCCAGTTTTCATTATTGATAAAAATTTCTTCTACTCTTGAGCTCTGAGGAAGGGTTTGATAGTGCAGCCATTGGAGAACGTAGTTCTTCTGTGTGTTCATCATTTGAGCCAGTGAGATATCTGGTGAATTTGATATCAAGCGGAGGTTTCATCCAGAGACTTCTATTGTACTTCAGCGGAGATTTACTTCAGCATTTACAGCATTGATTTACAGTTTCAGAGAAGTGGGATTGTAGACAGTACGCCATCAGTCTTCCAGCCTGAGTAGAATACTACAGCAAGCATCATTTATGCTGGGATGCAGTTATGCTAGGAAAGTGCGATTTTCATCAATAAATTTCCAAATTTTTAATATGTATTGAATCCAATCTTATTTGTTGTTATTTATTCAGATATTATCATTTGTAATGAGTTTGGCTCAAAGGAATTAAATAAGGCAGCAGTAGTTCATTTTCTATTCAGTATTTCAGTGTTATGTTATTTGCTTTTTATGTCAAAAACCCTTGCAAAAAAATATAAAACATTATAAAACCATCAACACAAACAGTACAACAGCAAGAGCCTGAAAGGGGTTCTTACAGTGGTATCAGAGCGAAATCCTGCCATCTTGAGGGTTTAGTTATTACATGCAGCCAGAGGAAGTTGCTCCACACAGGTATTATACACGCAGGAGAGCCTTACTTGAAGCTGAACAAGTTTTAGAACGACAACCGGTCATCATGGGTGACAGGCGTGACGGTAGCCCACCCAGGGTAAACAAGAATGATGAAGACCAAGAAACCAAAGAGTTTTTTAGAACTATGACAACAAGGCAGCAGCAGGTGGCCCAGGCCTTACAGGCACTAACTAACATGATGGAGCGGATGAATCCACCTGACAGGGAGAATAGGGATCAAGGGGATAACAGGAGTGCAGTGGGATCACCTAGACTGCATAGGACTCATTCTAGGACAGCAGACAGGCCTACTCGTCCTACCTTCATTAGAGATGAGCCCGAGGTTGCACCTACAGAAGTAGGAGAGAAGATGTTCGCAGATATTCTCATGGCTGCGAATGACGAATGGGAATTATTAGCTCCACAGGTGCGTGAGAGGATGACATTTGAGAGGTTTGTTAATTAGAGGAGAGAGCATTACAGGGAAGCAAGACAAGATAGGAGACCTCATGGCCAGAATAATGAATTAAAGCGTGCTACAGGCAAGCTTTCCCTAACTACATTTGATGGTAGTAGCAGAATGACAGTGCAAGCTTGGATTCACAAGCTTGATACCTTCTTAGTACTGAGACCTATGATAGAAGTGGAGGCAATAAAATATGCCACGCTACATTTAGAGGGAGTTGCACATGATTGGTGGTACCATGGGATGGTTACCCTTTAGCATAACCGGGTGACTTCATATCAGGATTTCGTGGATAGGTTGGTAGAGAGGTTTGATAAGAAGGATCCAGAAGTTTACTTCAAGAAGTTGGCACAGTTGAGACAGTCAGGGGGATTGGAGTATTTCATTAGTGACTTTCAGAGGCTATCTGTTATGGTGCCAGATATCTCAGATAGGAGATTGGTTGTTTTGTTCACTGAGGGATTAGCTGAACCACTGAAAGGTTGGGTAAAAGCCTTTGATCCATTCAATTTGCAAGAAGCAATTAAGAAGGCTAGAAGTATGGAACAACCAGCCCCAATAAGTAAATTTCCATCAAAGGGTGCATCATCTTACAAAGATAACAAACCATTCTTCAAGAAACCTAAGAGGAATGAAACAAAGGCTGAAAATAAAGTTAAACCATTCGCTCCCTTGGATAGAGAGACATTGAATGATTTAAGGAAGAAAAAACTCTGTTTTTATTGCAAAGGACCCTATGACATGAACCATGACTATCCTTTGAGACCTAACGGCAAAGCAAACACGCTTATGTGGGCTTACTATGAAGATTTTGATTCTGAAAATTCAGATTAGCAAACTGAAAATGAGGAATCCAGTGAACAACAGGAAAGTTTAGAGGAAGAAAAGCTCAAACAAATGTCTATCGATGAAGCGAAGATTGAAGATAGGCTTAAGGAGGCCCTTCTCACTAGTGTGCAACAGCAGGGATCATCTAGAGTGAGAGGAGTGTTGGCTGGACAGCGAGTTATTACATTGCTAGATATAGGGGCCAAGCATAATTTCATTGACTCCAGGTTGATTGAGAGATGTGGGATCTAGACTGAGCAGTTTGAGGGCTTGAGAGTGAGGGTAGTTGATGGCTACGTCCTCAAATGCGATAGAAAGATCACAGGTTTACCATTGAAAATAAATAACTTTGAATTCAAGGCTGAATTTTATGTGGTTAACATGGGTGACATAGATTTAGTACTGGGCATGACTTGGTTGCATGATATTGGAGAGTTCACTCTCAATTTGAGAGAAATGGTGATGAAATTTCAGATTGATGATAAAACTCACATACATAAGGCCATTCGAGACAGTGAGTTTAGGGTGATGTCTTGCAGGCGCATGGAGAGTTTGTTGCATCATGACCAGGTTGAGTGGGTAGCCCGTTGCACGTTGATGCCATCACAGGGGCAGCAAGAATCAAAATACCATCCGGACATACAGGAACTGAGAATCAAGCACTACAAGGTTTTCAGTGACATACCACCAGGTAGTCCTCCAAGTAGAGGTATTGAGCATATTATTGAGTTAGAGGAGGGTGCTAAACCCATCATGATCACACCTTACCGGCATCCGAAAAGATTCAAGGATGAAATAGAGAAAACTATCAGGGAGTTACTTGCCATGGTCCATATCAGACCGAGCAAGTCTCCTTTGGCTTCCTCTGTAGTATTGGTGAAGAAGAAGGATGGCACACTCCGGATGTGCATTGATTATAGGGTCTTGAATAAGAAGACAATTAAGAACAGGTACCCCATCCCGCGGATTGATGAGTTATTGGATGAGCTTCATGGAGCATGTTACTTCTCCAAACTAGATTTGAGATCAGGTTACCATCAGATCCGAGTCAGAGAGCAAGATGTAGAGAAAACAGCGTTCAGATGTCACTGTGGGCATCTTGAGTTTGTAGTTATGCCGTTCGGTCTAACCAACGCACCTGCCACCTTCCAGTCTGTGATGAACAGGGTGTTTCAGCATCAGTTGAGGAAGTTTGTACTGGTTTTCTTTAACGACATCCTGGTTTACAGTAAGACATGGGCTAAACACTTACAGCATTTAGATACAATATTGAGCGCGTTGAGTAGAGAGTCCTTGTATGCCAAGGAATCAAAATGTGATCTAGGCTTCTCAGAGTTACTATATTTGGGTCACATTATCAGTGCACAGGGCGTACGCATGGATCCAGAGAAGATTCGTGCTATTGTTGAGTGGCCTACTCCGGGCAACCTTACACAATTGAGAAGATTTTTGGGATTGTGTGGGTTCTACAGGAGGTTTTTCAGCGGTTACTCTAGGCATGCAGCACACTTGACCGATTTGATGAAGAAGGGGGCTTTCTTGTGGACTCCTGAGGCACAGGAGTGTTTTGATAGATTCAAGGAGTTAATGACTTCTTGTCCACTATTAGCATTACCAGGATTCAGCAAACCTTTTGAGCTACATTGTGATGCATTAGGGGAGGGTGTTGGAGCAATGCTTATGCAAGATAAGCACCCAATTGTTTATCAGAGCAGGAAGCTGAAGGGACCTGAGAGGAGCTTCAGCATATATGATAAGGAAATGTTGGCCATAATGCATGCCTTGGCCAAATTCAGGCAGTACTTAGTGGATAGTAAATTTTGCATCAAAACAGACCATAATAGCCTGAAACATTTCTTAGGGCAGCGAGATCTCAATGACAGGCAGCAGAAATGGGTAAGTAAGTTACAGGCTTATGATTTTGATATCACCTATTTCAAGGGGACACAAAATGTAGTTGCAGACGCTTTGTCACGGAGACCTTACCTGAGCATGATGACAAACATAGCAGAGGACTGGAGACATTTGATCCTTGCAGAGTATGCAAAGGATACATGGGCAGCAGGATTTATTGATTGATCCATTCAGGATAGTGGTTTTTCCCTTGTGAACGAGCTCATCATTTACAAAGGGCGTATTTATTTGGTGCCAGGGTCAGAGGTGAAGAGGATGGTGTTGAGAGTTTATCACAATTCACCTATGGTCGGACATCCCGAGTTCTACAAAACTTACCGGCAGATTAGAGAGCGCTTCTCATGGAAAGGGCTCAAAGCTGAAGTGTTGCAGTATGTCAGAGAGTGTCCCACTTGCCAGCAGAATAAACAGGAACACTCTTACCCAGCCGGTTTGCTACAACCACTTCCGATTCCTGATAGGAAGTGGGAGTGTTTATCCATGGACTTCATCACAAGACTACCAAGAGCTCAGGGCAGGGATTGTATATTTGTAGTTGTTGATCGGCTCACAAACTTTTCCCACTTCCTTCCGGTCACGGCTACATACACTGCTACACAGGTCGCAGAATTGTTCTTTCGTGAGGTGTTCAGATTGCATGGCCTACCTCGGAGCATAGTCAGTGAAAGGAATAGTAGGTTTATGAGTCACTTCTGGCAGGAGTGGTTCAGGTTGTGCGGGACAGAGCTCACTCCGAGTACCAGTTACCACCCTCCGACGGATGGGCAGACTGAAATAGTCAACAAATGGGTGGAAGGATATCTCAGGAACTACATAGCAGGGCAGTAGAAGGCTTGGGTCAAGTGGATATACCTTTGTGAGTACTGTTACAATTCCACTCACCACATGTCTATACAGATGTCCCCTTTTATGGCATTATATGGGTATGAGGCACCTAGCTTTATGGACTTGTTACTGAGTGACAGTTGTGCGCCTAGTGCTGGAAATTTACTGCAAGAAAGTCAAGATATTGTTAAGGTTCTCAAGGAGAATATTGCTAAGGCGCAAAACTAGCAGAAGCAGTATGCGGATAAAAAGAGGACTGAGCGGAATTTTGAGGTAGGGGATATGGTGTACTTGATGCTACAGCCTTACCGCCAGTCTACTCTCAAGAGGAGTGGAGCCGACAAACTAAAGCCACGATACTATGGGCCTTTCAAAGTGATTAGAAGAGTTGGAGAGGTGGTGTATGAGTTGGACTTGCCAGCAGAGAGCAAAGTCCATAATGTCTTTCATGTTTCACGCCTCAAAAAGGCATTACGACACCACATTGTTCCTTCCACAGTGCTTCCACCATTGGATGATGAGGGGAAATTAGTTTTAGTACCAAAGGCTATCTTGGAGTTCAGGGAGAGAAATTTGAGGAGGCGCACTATCAAAGAGTATTTGGTGAAATGGAAGGATATGCCAGTTGAGGATGCTACATGGGAGAGTGAGGAGATTCTACAACATCCACAGTTGAGATTGCTTGAGGACAAGCAATTTCAAGAAGGGCGGACTGTGATGTCCCCTTCAAGCTAGTGACATCATGCTAGCTAATGGTTAACCTATCAGTGGACCCTCGTAGGCTAGTAGACATGGATAGGGGGTCAGTAATGGCACAGGGGAGAAATGGCTATTTTTAGGCTTATTTTGGAGCTATAGAGATGGACCCCTGCTATTTTTAGAAATACCTCATGGTCACATGGAGAATATTTTCACTAGCTCCCAGTTCAGACGGCTTGATCAGATTCACAATATTATGGGAGTTATGACATTTTTCGTGGCTAAGTATTAAAGAAGAATAATTATTTAATATAAAGTTATATTATAACTTTATATTAAAATCACTTAAGTTGAGGGTCTTAACATCATGAGAAGGGTGCCAAATTTATTAATAATTTATTTGACTTCTTCCTAAGTCCAAATGATAAAATAAAATCATTAATTTAATTTTTATAACATTAAATTGTAATTGCTTGAGAGAAATCGCAATTCTTGCTTTCTGGGTGCAGTTTAGACTTGGGAGGTTATATATGCTTAGCGTGAGAAGAAAAGGGCAGCCAGTTTTCATTATTGATTAAATTTTCTTCTACTCTTGAGCTCTGAGAAAGGGTTTGACAGTGCAGCCATTGGAGAACGTAGTTCTTTTGTGTGTTCATCATTTGAGCCAGTGAGATATCTGGTGAATTTGATATCCAGCGGAGGTTTCATCCAGAGACTTCTATTGTGCTTCAGCGGAGATTTACATCAGCATTTACAGCATTGATTTACAGTTTCAAAGAAGTGGGATTGTAGACAGTACGCCATGAATCTTCCAGTGTGAGTAGAATACTACAGCAGGCATCATTTATGCTGAGATGCAGTTATGCTGGGAAAGTGCGATTTTCATCAATAAATTCTCAGGTTTTTAATGTGTATTGAATCCAATCTTATTTGTTGTTATTTATTCAGATATTATCATTTGTAATGAGTTTGGCTCAAAGGAATTAAATAAGGCAGCAGTAGTTCATTTTCTATTCAATATTTCAGTGTTATGTTATTTGGTTTTTATGTCAAAAACGCTTGCAAAAAATTATAAAACATTATAAAACCATCAAAACAAACAGTACAACAGCAAGAGCCTGAAAGGGGTTCTTACATGGAATCAATTTCAGCCCATCAAAGATAGGACTATGCCACAACTACAAGCTATGGCAGATTTTCAAGAGCAGCTGTTAGTGAGAAACAAGGTGATCAAGGTAGGAGGAATGGAAGCTTATGAGTAATGGTACTTTGCTTTGACCCACTGACAGGATATTTTGGTAAAGATAAGAGATGATAGTGCTCAGCCTGGTCTTTCCATTCACAATATGATTGATTAGGCTTTAGGTGCAACGAAGGTTGCCTTCAACCTTGAGGAAAAGAAAGAGAAAAATATAAACTTAGAAAGTTTGGGAGAGAAGTTGAGAGCTTTCAATGTAGGTGATGCTGGTATTATCAGCGAGGAGCATTTGGAAGGTCTTTCTTCCCTTAGGCTTTTCATGACTTCAGTCAAGGACAATGCAACTTGATGGGAGAGAGCAATTACTATAGCCAGAATTGAGATGAACTTAGCAAATTGGAAGATTTGAAACACAGCCATGCCTCCATTGAGTGAGGTCAACAGCATGGTGTCCAAATTCATTGAGCTAGGAAAGATAGAAAGAGATAAAGGAAATGTCATTTTGGATAATTATTTGATGTAAGCCCATGTGGGATAATATTTTCTAATTAGTTAGTTGTCTAGGTGTTTGATTCTGGCTGGCCCACATTTGTGAGACTCTTTGATTGGTTGTTCCCTTCATATAATTTTTCTATTGGTCCATTTTGAGGTGTTTGAATCTCATTGGTTGATGGAGAGACAACCCTAATTAGGGTTTGTAGGGTTTGATCTGGACCAATGATTCTAATTTAATCTCGACCATTCATTGTATTTGAGCTCCCTATATAAGGACTACTCTCATTCGTAAGGGGGATGTTGGAGAATTGTTGCAAAAAATTATGCCAAATTTTCTCTACTTATCATTGTTGTGTTTTGCATGGTGATAGTTGTGATTAAGTTTGTGTTATTGCATGGTTACCTTCATCGTAATTTAGAATAGATTTCATTTCAAAGTTGCTTACCATTACAAGTTGTTGAGATAGAATAGAGTAGAATTTAAAGTAGCTAGCGGGATGAAAGTATTTGTGGATGTTCACTTGAATGACTTGAACAAATCCGGGCCACTAGCTTCTTCCAGATTGTAAAAGTGCCTTGCGTAGTTAGCCGACGAATGATAGTACTTATGATATTGAATCTTTAGTTTGTACCCACTTGATGGGATTAAGGAGGAAGTATTGATTTGTGTTAAATCAAAACAAACTTATTATTCAAATTTCAATTTAATCTTTTTATATATATATATGCAGTGCTGATTATATATATAAATCTCTATTCTAATAATATCAATGTTATTTGCAGAAGAAGAGGAAATTAGAGTATATGCTTGAAATGAACTTGTAAATTCAACTATGATTCCAATTATAATGAGAGGAATATATGTATTGATCGCTGTTCTATATACTTCACACTTATCGATTTCGGTGTTGGTATTGAACAGACCAATCAATATATATATTCATTTGTATGGCATTGATAAGTGACATCTATGATAGATGTGACTCCTTGAGGAGTCACGCCTATCATAGGCATGACTAATCGTCACTCCTTAATATAACATACAACACCGATACAAACCAAACCATTTCATTGTTAGTGGTATCAGGTTTAATACAAAATGATCCACTGTTTAATAATATCGGTTTAATACCAATTCCACTATCACTTACAATTTATTGCTAATGATATCGGTTTGAAACCAATTCCAATATTAAACATATTTCAATACTAATGTTATCGGGTTGAACCCGATTCAGTAGTTATCAGATTTAATTCGATCATAAAGAGAACATAGTAATAATATCATATTAATATATATAAATGATGATAATAATTATCATCATATATATATTGATATATATACATTTATGTTTCTTTAATCTGATCATTGATATATGTTTCAGCATTATGAATTTATCTGATTGTGGCTATATGCATCAACACTCCCTCTTAGCTAGAGAAGATAAAAGCACATATATATATCACATTTCTTGCGATAAGTATTCCCGCATATCTTGTGAGGACAAGCATCACATAACACGAGATGATAAGTATCACATAACTCATGATAAAAAGTCTCACATATCTCGTGAAGACAAGCATCACATAACACGTGATGATAAGTATCACATAACTCGTGATACTTAAAGGATGATATGCTTGAGAATATCACATTCTCCCTATACAGCCATACTGCTTCTCTAGCAACCATTGAAGATGAAATATATTCAGCCTCGGTAGAACTCTGAGCTACTGAAGATTGTTTTCTACTAATCCATGATACCATCGCTGATCCCAAGCTAAAACAACATCCTGAGGTTCTTTTTCAATCAGTCACACTTCCAGCCCAATCTGAGTCAGTGAATCCATGAAGGTCTATTTCTGTCTTATCATATTTCAGTCCATAGTTAAGAGTACCCTGAACATACCTTAATAAATGTTTTGCAGCAGTGAGATGATTATCTCTAGGTTCACACATGAACTGACTTAAGATATTTACTGAAAAGCAAATATCTGGTCTAGTATTCCCTAAGAACATTAGAGAGTGTATTATCTGCCTGTATAGAGAAATATCTGTAGGCGGAGATTCTGATGCTGCTTCTTTTAGTTTATGAAAATTTGTTTCCATGGGGGAAGACATTGGTCTACAATTTAACATACCAAATCTCTTCAAAATGTCAAGGGTGTATTTGCCTTGATTTAGAATAATACTATCTGACTTCTGCCCAACTTCCAAACCAAGAAAGTAGTGTAGAAGGCCTAAGTACCAGTCTGGGCGGCTCTCAGGGGTCATTTTTTGTCTTGGCAAGGTACCAGTGTGCATTCATGGCATGACTTTGTGCAGAAAAGAGTGATAAATCCAGGTTGTTTATTTGCAGGTTGATTGCGGTACAGGGTTGGGGCACGCAAACGAAATATCTGATCGGCCATGATATTTACAGAGCACATTTATGATCAGAAGTGACTGGTTTAGGGTTTTGATTATTCTATTGCAGATTTATGTAACCCTAAGGAGATATTTTGATTCTTGCCTGCGTGCAGGGGATGTATATATTCTTTTTTTGGAGCCTGTAGTGCTCAGAATTCACATGTTTGTAAAACAGAAAGCCCTCTTTCTTGGGAAGCTATCTGTGGCATCTCTTTTGCCCCTTTGGTTTTCCACATCCTGTAGATTCTCATTGATGAATTCAAACATTGCAAAGTATTCTGTGACATTCTTGTTGTCCTCATGCTTGCTTGTCTGGATTACCTCTTATTGAATTCAGTATATGTATGTTTTCGGTAACTCTTAGGTTTTTCTTGATTCCTCTTTCTTTCTGCAATTCATGTGTATGCTGGTGAATGATCTGATTCGAATGCTTTTGTGGGCATACTTCCACCCCTAGCAATCTGTCTCATTCATATACCCAATTGCAGAGATGAATGTTTGTTTGCAGGTTGAAGTCTGTGTCTGACTCTTTAGGAGTACTGTTGTCTTGAGAAATTCCTTTTTCCCTGCATACTATTCCTTTACTGCAGACCCCTCTATAAAATACTTATGCAAGCCTATTCATTGAGTTGTAATCTCCTAGACCTAGGATTGTGTACTGGTTTCATCCTTCATACTGCAATTCATACCCTAGTTTCGGTGCATCACCTAGTAGGATAGGTTTGCTTTCCTGTCATTTCCCTTTCATGCATTCCTTCTAACCCTTTCCCCTCAAAGTTTACTTTCCTTTTAGAAGCAAATCAGGGTGATTATCCAAGAGGAAACAACCTAGAATCTGGAGGTCTCATCTCGGTTAGCAAAAGGTCCCACAACCTTGAGATGATTCCCATGTTATACTGGATTATCAAGACTACGAGAGCTTGAGATCAGAGGCGCAAATTCAGTGTATAACATTTTTGGCACACCCGGTGGGACAGTAAAGAAGTTCATCTGTTGAAGATTGTGTCATTTCTGATATACAGACGGCATAATACAGACCTTTAGAGGTTGTTCTATAAAGTATATATGGTGACTCCACTAGTTTCAAAGATTCAGGCCAACCTTGTTTAAGGTTTATGAGAAAGATCGAGACTAGAAGCTCAAAGGCTGCTGAATTTTCAGAGTTGCCCTTGAAAAGAAGCTACAAAGGCAGGTCAACTCAGAGAGAATCTCTTGCAAGAAGAGTCCAATCTACACCTCCTGATACTTCTGAGAGGAGACCTTTCCTCTTTCATTTCAGAAGAAGAGGCAGATCTCTGACCAGAGATCTAGAAGAGGAAGAAGATCCAAATCTAGCAAATACAGCTCATATAGTTGTTAATCTTCAGGTTACACCCCCTACAATGGCTAGAAATTTCGCCTTTGCACCTTTCAACCAGTGGAGCCCATTAGATTTTGCAATGCATCATGATGCGCCCTTAGTGGCATTAAAGAGTATACCTGATTTCACAGCGGAGGGACAGACAACAGCCTTTGAGCACATAAGAGATGTGACCACTATTTGCAGCATACACAACATTACTCAAGAGGATGTGGCCACCAAATTATTAGCAACTTCTCTGAAAGGTAAGGCTCTAGAGTGGTTTAGAACTTTAACTGTTGGTTCTATTACTTCATGGGATGAATTAGGGGATGCATTAAGCAAGCATTTTGAGGATAAATCAGATAATTTGTCTCTGGTTGAGCAATTAACAACTATAAAGAGAGACCCTCAAGAGCAAATGACAAATTATAATAGTAGATTCCTTAAAACATGGAATAGAATCCCAGTCTCTGCAAGGCCATCAGCTGACCATGCCTTCCTGTACTACTTGCAAAGTCTAAATAAACAAATTTCTGTCATGATCCAGTCTATGGGTGGTACCACTTTACCCCAAGCCTTTGACACTGCTGTCAGGGCTGAAAATTGTTTGATCCAAGCAGGCATGATATAGAGAAGACCTCCCATGCTCATGTTCCCTAGTCTTCAGCCCATTGCACCTGCACAAGTACCCCCATTTACCCCTATTCCCACAATATCAGCACCTCAAGCTAGTACCAGTGCTCAGGAACATGCTGCAACAAATTTCTCCCAAGGGTCGCAAGAGGTGAAGAGTAGTCAGCAAACTAGTATACAAGAAATGGCAAACTTGCTGCAGAGTCTAACCAAAGAGGTCACAAACTTGAAGAAACAAAACCAAGGCATCAAGCCACCCTTCCAATCACAAGGCCAAAGTCCTAATCAGCAATACCAAAATCAAGGACAACCTTATCAACAAAATAGGGCACCATACCAAGGAGGCTATCAAGGGCAAAGACAAAATTTTAGTCAAAGACCATTCCAACCGTATAACCCTGCACCTCTTAATTCTGCAAATCCAGTCAAGGATATGGTTCCTAGTCAAAACAATATGGCCATGGATAATGAATGGTGTTTCCCTTGCAATCAGCCCCACAATCAAGCTACGTGTTCTAATGGATGGATGAACCAAGCATTAATGGTTCAAAATGCTTCACAAGCTCAAGCAGAAGCTCCTTCTAGTGAGACAACTCCTCAACAAGAAACACAAGAGAATGAGACTGCTCTTTTCAATTGGGAGCAACCAGATTTCAATGGAATCAATGATGAAGCTGCTTTTGTTGCCTACACAAGAGCAAAGAGAAGAGCCCAAGACATGGAGAGAGCAGATTCTGGTACTAAGGCCACTACATCTGTAGAGCCACTGCAGCAAGTTGCCCCTATCACATCCAAGGAGGCCCTTGTCGTCATAAGCAAAGAAGGCCAAGTTCCAAAAGAAGCAGAACCCATCATAGTAAAAGCACAACAAAGAGTACACACTGTGGCACCTTATAATATTGTAGACAACATGAAGAAGGTGAATGTCACCATGTCTATGTGGGACTCTTTGTCTATTCCAAGACAACCTGAAATTTTGGAGAAGGCCATGAGAGAGGCCGCAAATCCTCAACCTGCAAAAGAAACTACAAAACCAATGTTGGTCAACACTGACCAAGAAAAGGAGACTTCAGCTAGCAACTCCAAGGCCAATACCACGCAAGGTAGGAATTTAAAGCCACCTCCCTTTTACGTATCTTTAATTATTGGGAAATCTTTAGTGCATAATTGTATGGTAGATAGTGGAGCTACTAGCACTGTAATGCCCAAGAAAGTGGCTGATCAATTAGGACTTAAATATGAACCCTTCCAAAAGAAGGTTACACAACTTGATGGATCCTCAGTCAGTACTATAGGTGTGGCCAAGGATACCAGTCTAATTCTCCATGCTAGTCCTAATTTTTCCATTCTCCTTGACATATATATCACAGATCTTCCTGCATTGTTTGCCATATGTCTCTCAAGAGAGTGCACAACCAAGATAGGAGGTTATCTTTCTTCCGACTGGTCTCACATGCTCTTTCATACAAGGTATGGTACCAAAGTCACCATTAAATCAGAAGCCTTAGCAATACATCATATAGAGCCATATGTGTCCAATTCCATCAATACTAATTGTCCTATATTTGATGACAATGATTTCCCAACCACAAGTGAAGCAAGCACCAAAATAGAGAATATCCCTGATATTCTCCTAGATGAAAGAACCTCAGAGATCCAAGAGAGTCTTGTTTGGGATTTTGGTTTGGGGAGTTATCTGATTCAAGAAAGTGGAGCCATAGAACCAAGCCTTCTCAAAGAATACACTGATTCGGATAATCGGGATAGTCAGGTCTGGGAACTATTTTTTGATGGAGCTAGGAGTAGACATGGTTCTGGTGGAGGTGCTATGCTGGTGTCCCCGAAAGGAAAGGTATTATACTGCCTTTAGATTCAGTTTTTCCTGCACCAACAACACTGCAAAGTATGAAAGTCTGGTTAATGGACTAGAATGGGCTAGAAAAAGAGGGCTTAAAGCGTTAAAAGTATATGGTGACAGTGAACTTGTTGTCAGCCAAGTAAGAGGGATGAGTGCAACCAAAAATGATGTCATGAAAGCATACAAACATAGAGTTTGGGATGCAATTGAAGATTTCCATGCTTTCAATATCATTGCTATCCCTAGAAAATTAAATCAAAATGCTGATAGGTTAGCTGTTATTGGATCTCAGTTTGACATCCCCAATAGCATTTCAAAAGAGGCAAATCAACAACACATCAAGATTATTGTCAGACCTTCAATTCCAGATAATAATATTAGTTGGCAAGTGTTTGACAATGATGAAAAAATTCTGCAGTTCTTATTTGAAGAAGATGTCTTTTCAAGGCACAATCAAAAGAGATTATCACGGAACTATGGTGATCAAGTTATACAACTTAGATTTAATAAGATGCCTAAAGGTCTTGTCACCTTAGAGACTATCTTCAACAAGGATGATGAAGTCAGGAAAAATAAAGTTGGCCTGGTAGTTCAACAAGAACATTGTGCTGAATTAGAGTTGGAACCAGGTAAGAGCCTACAATTTGGAAAAGTAAACACTAATTCAAAAAAGCAAGCTTACACTAAATTATTCAAAGAATTCAGTGATGTTTTTGCATGGGGATATGGAGACCTCAAGGGTTTTGATCCTACCCTTGCTCAGCACACTATTGAATTGGAGCTTAATGCTAAACCAGTAAGGCAAAAGCAAAGGCCTGTTAATCCCAAGCTTGAACCACTTATGCATAAGGAAGTACTCAAACTAATAGAAAGTGGCATCATCTACCCCATCAAACATACTAGTTGGGTTTCCAACCTTGTTCTTGTCAAGAAGAAGAATGGAGAGCTGAGGTTATGCATTAATTTCAGGGATTTGAACAGAGCCTCATTAAAAGATCGCCATCCACTACCCTCTATGGAACAAATTCTGCAATGTGTCTCTGGATCCGAGAGATTCTCATTGTTGGATGGCTATTCAGGATACAATCAAATCTTAGTGAAAGAAGAGGATCAATATAAGATTGCATTTACAACCAAGTGGGGAACCATGGCATATCAGAAGATGCCCTTCGGTTTGTCAAATGCAGGTGCTACATTTCAAAAGGCAATGGACATGGCCTTTAAGGGCCTCATGTACAAGTTTGTGCTAGTCTACCTAGATGACATAACTGTCTACTCAAAGCATGCAGTAGACCACATCAGGCATTTGAGGAGGATTTTTGAAAGATGCAGAGAATTTGGGATATCCCTTAATCCCAAGAAATGTGTGTTTGCAGTTCATGAAGGAAAACTATTGGGATATGTAGTATCCAAAGAAGGAATCACAGTGGACCCTGAGAGAATTGCAGCCATCTTAGAACTACCATTACCACATCACAAGAAAGGACTCCAGTCTTTCATAGGAAAGATTAACTTTGTTAGGAGATTCTTGCCTAACATTGCAGAGTTACTCAAGCCTTTGACAGCCATGTTGAAGAAGGGTTCAGCCTTCAGTTAGACCAAAGAAGGAAAAGTTAACTTCCAAGCTATTAAAGAAGCCTTAACAGAAGCTCCTGCTCTCCTAAACCCAAATTTCAATAAGGATTTTATCCTTTATGCTTATGGGGGTCATGATGCTATATCTGCAATGTTGACTCAAGAAAATGCTGAAGGATTGGAGCAGCCTATTGCTTTCTTTAGCAAATGTTTAGAAGAATATGAACAAAGATACTCTTTTGTAGAAAAATATGTTCTTGTTGTGGTAAAGAGCCTCAAAAAATTCAGACATTTGTTGACCCATAGCAAGGTGCATTTGATGGTTACTCATCCAAGTGTCAAAGAATTTTTTCTTTCTAAGCACCTAAATGAAAAAAGAGCTGGTTGGATCACTAAGGTGATGGAATATGACATAGATATTCAGACTACCAAGCTGGTTAGAGGAAGAGGTCTTTGTGAGCATCTGGCAGAAGACGGAAGTTCAAAGAAATTGGAATACATAGATGCATCTCTGGTGGTGCATTCTACAGGAGAGCAAGCCAAGGCAACTAGCTGGTTGCCTAATATGATCAATTATTTGAAGACAGGACAATATCCTGCAGGCCTAGATTCAGCAAAAAGGAGGTATTACAGGTTACAATCTGTTCCTTTTGTGCTGATAGACAAAATTCTTTTCAGAAAGGATCACAATGGTGTCCTTCTAAGATGCATAGATACAGAGAGGGTTGCAGATGTCTTATTTGAGTTTCATGATGGAGCTTCTAGTGGCCATTTCTCTCCTAGGACTACAGCTTTTAAGATCATGAGGGCTGGATACTATTGGCCATCTATCTTCAAAAATAGTCATGATTATGTTAGAAGATGCGTCAAATGTGCTATTTTTGCAGGGAAAGAAAGATTTGCAACTCTGCCCCTACAGCCAGTCAAAACAGAGTAGCCCTTCATGAAGTGGGGTATAGATTTCATTGGCATGATTAACTCTCCATCTAGTGCAGGACACAAGTGGATAATCACTGCAACCGATTATTTCACTAGGTGGACAGAGGCAGTTGCTTTAAAAGAAGCTAATGAGAGTGCTGTTTTAAGTTTTTATGATGACATCATTCATAGATTTGGCATTCCAGATTCTATAGTTTCAGACAATGCATTAGCATTTACAGGCCTCAAAGTCTCAAAGTGGGCAGTCAAGGAGGGCATTTATCTGAATACAAGTTCCAATTACTATCCTCAGGGGAATGGTTTGGCAGAATCAACAAATAAGAATCTGATTAGAATAATCAAAAAGACCCTGCAAGACAGTCAGAGGGACTGGCATACTATATTGAGATCTGCCTTGTGGTTAGATAGAATTACTCCAAAGAAAATCATTGGTAATTCCCCATACATGTTGGTGTATGGTAGAGAGGTTAAGTTATCTATTTCAACTGAATTACCAGCTTTGGACTTGGCCACTCAATATGCCTTGTTTGAAGAAAGTGATCCTATGCAAACCAGATATGCCTAGTTGATGGAGCTAGAAGAGATCAAAGATAAATCAATGCAAGATATGGCATTCCATCAGAGTCAAACAAAGAGAAGCTTTGATAAAAGAGCCAGGGTCAGAAACTTCAAGGTTGGAGATGTAGTTCTCAAATGGGATGAGTTCAGGTCAAAACCTAGCAAGCACACAAAGTTTGATTCCTTTTGGGGTGGACATTTGTTATAACAGAGTGCAGAGGATCTAACACTTTTCAGCTTTCAACCCTTGAAGGAGCTGCCCTGCCAATCTCAGTGAATGGTTTCCACTTGAAGCCTTGCTTTGAGGTTAATCCCTCTCTTTAGGTCCTTGTAAATTCTTGTAAATTTTTTTCCTGCTTTCTTCCAGCTTTCTAGTTTAGTTTTTCCCTGTTTTCCAAGAAGTGCCCGTGCACAGTTTGTCTTGCTTCAGTTTTGTCTTTGTCCAAGTTTTTGTTCTCTGTAGTGACTCCTATGCCCAATGGATTGTCAAGGAAACTGGTCCAATGTCTAGCAGGCTGACATCCCGCAGAGGTCGCCAAAATGTTGCCCAAAATTTCCCTGTCGTTCATTTTTTGCCACAGTCCTGTTTTTTCCAAAGAACTGCTCAAGTGTCGAAAACCCAGTGTGTTTTCGACCTTCTCTATGAAGGCTCAAGATGTTTCTCCCCTTTTGGTCCGAAAGCTCGGTGTGTTTTCGACCTCCACTCTGAAAATTTTGTGTTTTCGACCTTCGCTCGAAAACCCTCTGTGTTTTCGACCCTAAGTGCGCAACTTCGACTAGGTGGGTCCCAGTTCCTCAAGGTCGTGCCAGTGCAGGAAGATCCAACAGCTGTCGAATGATCACATGGGAACTTCCGATCCCATGAGATCATACGACAACCGTTGATGCGGCACCGCGGGCTCATCCAAGCAGTCAGCAAACAGCGAGGTGACGTGTTCAGTTATCGGCTAACATCCTACGGTTGGTCTCATGATCGCATGGGCTCTTCCGAGCCCATGCGACCATGCGACAAACCATCAACGGTTTCGGTGGTGTCGGTTTGCGGTTCAGCAGTTAGCATCATGCAGTTGGTCGCATGATCGCATAGGCCTTCCTAGCCGCATGCAATCATGCGACAAACCAGCAACTGCCGGCAAGGATTTTGGTGGGCTCGCTTGTCAGTGGAGCTACGGCTTAATAAGATGAGCGGCTGGCGCAAGATCTCAAAGAATATTCGGGGGCCATGCGATCTTGCCCCTGCCGTTAGATGGGAATCTAAAATTTGAGTGGGTCCATGTCAGGAAGGTGCCGAGGTGTTTGCTGATGTAGTGGCCAAAACGAATAGAGGGATGACATGTGGCAGTTCTGGGCTCGGGGTTGGTAAATCTTTGCGTGGTTGCGCGGTTAACATGTTTCGCGTGGTCGCTGAATGGACCCGGGGTTAAGGAAAAGTTCACGCGACTTGGCGACTAGGAAGAAATGAACTCGAGGTAAGCCAGGGTTAATCTTGTAGTGCAGTCTTGTGGGCCCAGATGTCTTACGTGGCAACGGCGACAGATTCTCAAGGCTTGTTGCATGATCACGTGAAGCCTTTCGGGCTCATGCGATCATGCGACCGCTGACTTTTTCAAAGCAGTGTGGTCATGGGTCCAGCCGTGTGGTCAACTCTTGTTGGGCCGCGTGGTAGGGTTTGACAAGTGTGATGTCTTGCGGGTCCCGAGCAATGCTTATGTGGCGACAGGGCAAATTTTCAAAAAGCTTGTCGCATGATCGCATGAAGGCCTTTCAGCTCATGCGATCATGCGACCGTTGACATTTTCGAAGGGCGGAGGCAAGTTTTCAACAGCTTGTCGCATGATCGCATGAAGGCCTTTCAGCTCATGCGATCATGAGACCATTGCTCTGTCAAAGGGGTGTAACCTGTTTTCGCGGACCCTCTTCCAAGGTGAATGTTGCAGGCGCGGGTAGCTCAAGAAATTTATGTCACTAGGGCATGCACAATTAAGGGAAGATGATGAGGTCTGGGCAGCCATCAGGGGTCATTTTTTGTCTTGGCAAGGTACCAGTGTGCATTCATGGCATGACTTTGTGCAGAAAAGAGTGATAAATCCAGGTTGTTTATTTGCAGGTTGATTGCGGTACAGGGTTGGGGCACGCAAACGAAATATCTGATCGGCCATGATATTTACAAAGCACATTTATGATCAGAAGTGACTGGTTTAGGGTTTTGATTATTCTATTGCAGATTTATGTAACCCTAGGGAGATATTTTGATTCCTGCCTGCGTGCAGGGGATGTATATATTCTTTTTTTGGAGCCTGTAGTGCTCAGAATTCACATGTTTGTAAAATAGAAAGCCCTCTTTCTTGGGAAGCTATCTGTGGCATCTCTTTTGCCCCTTTGGTTTTCCACATCCTGTAGATTCTCATTGATGAATTCAAACATTGCAAAGTATTCTGTGACATTCTTGTTGTCCTCATGCTTGCTTGTCTGGATTACCTCTTATTGAATTTAGTATATGTATGTTTTCGGTAACTCTTAGGTTTTTCTTGATTCCTCTTTCTTTCTGCAATTCATGTGTGTGCTGGTGAATGATTTGATTCGAATGTTTTTGTGGGCATACTTCCACCCCTGGCAATCTGTCTCATTCATATACCCAATTGCAGAGATGAATGTTTGTCTGCAGGTTGTAGTCTGTGTCTGACTCTTTAGGAGTACTGCTGTCTTGAGAAATTCCTTTTTCCCTGCATAGTATTCCTTTACTGCAGACCCCTCTATAAAATACTTATGCAGGCCTATTCATTGAGTTGTAATCTCCTAGACTTAGGATTGTGTACTGGTTTCATCCTTCATACTGCAATTCATACCCTAGTTTCGGTGCATCACCTAGTAGGATAGGTTTGCTTTCCTATCATTTCCCTTTCATGCATTCCTTCTAACCCTTTCCCCTCAAAGTTTACTTTCCTGTTAGAAGCAAATCAAGGTGATTATCCAAGAGGAACCAGCCTAGAATCTGGAGGTCTCATTTCGGTTAGCAAAAGGTCCCACAACCTTGAGATGATTCCCATGTTATACTGGATTATCAAGACTATGAGAGCTTGAGATCAGAGGCACAAATTTAGTGTATAACAGTAATCAATAAATAATCAACATATAGGATTAATATCAACATGTCACCTTTGATTATTTTGAAGTAGTGATTTGAATCAACATCATTTTTGGAAAATCCTAACTGCAGGAGGTAAGTGTCAATTCTCTCATACCAGGCTCTAGGAGCTTGTTTAAGTCCATATAGAGCTTTCTTTAGTTTGCACACGTGTTTTGGAATTATGGATCTCAAACCCTTCAGGTTGTTCTAGATATACTTCTTCAATGGTTCCATTTAAGAAGGTGGTCTTTACGTCCATCTGATGTACTTTCCATCCCTTAGCAGCTGCAATGGCTAGAACTGTTCGAATTGAAGTGTATCGGGCAACAGGGGAAAAATTTTCTTCATAGTCAATCCCTTCCTTTTGTGAAAAACCTCTGGCTACAAATCTTGCCTTGTACTTCTCTATACTGCCATCTGCAGCATGTTTGATTTTGAACAACCATTTAGAGGTGACTACTGATTTCTCTTTAGGCCTTGGCACAATGTCCCATACATCATTCTTTATAATAGATTGATATTCTTCTGTCATTGCGTCTTTCCATACTTGTTGTTGGATAGCATCAGGAACATTTGAGGGTTCTGATTTAGAGAGTTCACTCATAAGGGCTACATAACTAGATAATCTTGATGGTCTTTTACTTTCCCTGAATGTCCCTGGAAGAGCACCATAAGTCTTTTCCTCTTCTATGATTTTAGTAGCCCAAAGAGGTCCCTTTTTAGGATTTTCTGATGTTGAGAGTTTTTACTCATTTTCTTCTTCCTCATAATCCTCCCTTCGAGTCTCAGGTGTAACATATTCTTTTGGGGGGGCATGTGTTTCTGGTTCCATAGAGTTTCTAGCTCTAGAGCAAGCTATGTCTTCTTCAAAGATTACATCCCGACTTAGTTCAACCTAATTTGGACAAGGTATATATATACGGTATGCTTTTGAGGTTTCACTATATCCTACAAAAATACCTTTCTTTCCAGATGGTTCTAGCTTTGTTCTCTTTTCTTTTGGAATATGAATGTATGTAGGACACCCAAATATTCGAAAATTGTTGATGTCTGGTTTTATCCCTGAGAAGGCTTCTTCAAAAGTTTTACTATCAATGTGAGTGTGGACATCTATTTTGAATATATACAGCCGTATTAGAAGCTTCTGCCCAAAGAGAAGTGTTGAGATTTTGATCAAGGAGCATTGCCTTGGTAGCTTCAATAATAGTTCTATTCTTCCTTTCAGCAACCCCATTTTGTTGTGGATTGTAAGGCACAATGTACTCCCTCTTAATCCCAGCCTCTTTACAAAATTCCTTGAAGATTTATGAGGTGTATTCTTTGCCATTATCCGATCTTAGGGTTTTGATTTTCTTTCCAAAAATGTTCTCAGTGATAGATTTGAAATCTTTAAACATTTTCAAGATCTCCTCAAACTCTTTGTGTTTAAGGAAGTAAATCCAGGTCTTTCTGGAGAAGTCATCAATAAAGATTACATAATATTTGCATCCTCCTATTGAAGGAATAGACGTTGGTCCACATAAGTCTGAATGAATTAATTCTAAAACATTGTTTGTTCTACTTAAACTGTTTTGAAATGTTCCTTTTATGTTTTTACCTAACGCACAACCTTTGCATGCACCAGGATGATATTGTTTAAGTTTTGGTAATCCAGTGACCAAATTCTCCATAGAAGATAAAGCCTTGTAGTTTAAGTGTCCTAGTCTTCTATGCCACACTTCATTTGAGTTGGAGATATTATTTATTAGGGCTTGATCTGATTCAGTACTTAGCTCATAAAGACAACCTTGTCTTCTCCCTATGGTATGAGCCTGCTTAATAGTGAACTTCTTTGGCCAGGCTTTTACTTTACCATCCATGAAGGTTACCCTATATCCATTATCCTCAAGTGCAGATATAGATATAAGGTTTCTCTTGATACCTAGTACAAAGAGTACTCCGGTAAGCTGAATTGAAATGCCAGTCTTTAACTTGATTGTGCAAGTCCCAATACCTTTCACAAGATAAGAAGAGTCATCACCGATAGTCACTTCCTCATCGGATTCTTCTATCATAGAGTCTAGTAATTCTCTGAATCCTGTGATATGTCTAGAAGAACCACTGTCAATAACCCGGGTGTTTTTATTTGAGACTTGATTTGAAAGTGCAGAATAGAGTATAAGCTTCTCATTTTGGGTTCTTCCTTAGTCTTCTTCTTCATTTTGGTGAAAGAGGCCTGATGATTCTTATACAGGCAATTCATTACAATGTGTCCAAATTTATCTCATCTAAAACACTGGACTTTAGACATATCTCTTTTGTTATTATTATATTCAGGGTTAAATTTCCTTTTCTTGAAGTGTCTGCCTTTCTTCTTGTGAGTATTCACATTTAGTGCATGAAGATCTTCATCAATGGTTTTTTTCTTTATTCCTTTCTTATCTAATCTTGATTCCTCTTGTAGGCAATTTGTTCTTAGTCGGTCAAATTTTGGGAATTTGGATCTAGCACTTATGCCAGAGACAAAAGTCTCCCAAGATTCGGGTAGACCATCTAAGGCAATCAATGCTAATTCCTTACCATCAATTTCGTAGCCAAGTAGTGAAAGTTGATCTCTTAGGGCTAAGACTCTCATGAAGTATGAATTTATTTTCTCACCTTTGTTCATACTTATGTGATTTATCTCCCTCTTCAAGGCTAATTTCTTGCTGGCATTACTTATCTCATTGCTTTGAACATTTCATATGCCCTTTCATATTTTGATAATATAGGAACAATGTGGTCTCTGACCCCATCAATGATTATCTTCATGGCTTTGTCATTTCCTTCATTCCAAGTTGTTATATCAGGTTCTATTTCTGGTTTTAATTTGTCTACTTTAATGAAGGATTCGAGTTTATTTTCTTTTAACAACATTATGATTCTAAACTTCCATGATTGAAAGTTGTTAGCACCCTCAAGTCTGTCCTCGAATCTAATAATGTTTGCCATTGAATGTAATGTGATTTTTTTCCAAAATTTAATTTCTTGAGTTTATTAGCCACTTGGATCCTTCAGAACCAATGCTTTGATACCATGTAAAAGTATAATAAACTTCTATGAAATTAGAGGTGAATCTCTAATATTGTTTACTGAGATTCACAGACACTTCCTATTTGTATTCTTATCTATATTCGGTGTCTAAATGAAACAGCACACTGCTCATATTTATACGAATGTGCATAGTTAAATTTGATGAGGCGTGACTTATCCATAAGTCACGACTCATCAATTACGGCTAAGACCATTTAATTAATATCGTACGCATGCACTGTTTAATGTGCTGAGAATATATGCTTTGTTAGAATACCGATAACTATTGGTTAGTAAATAAACCCGATAGGTATCGGGTATCCTAATGTTATATGCAATCCAATCACTATCGGATATTGTATATTATTTAATATTTGAAAACTTAATTGTTAGTTAATATATATGTAATTATATTTATATATTTGCATTAATATCTATTAATATATAATTATAATTAGATATATATATATATAATTTTCCAATATATTAATATATATACAAATATAATTACATGTGAATTATCTGAACGACGCTAACAATTTCAACATTAATAGTCTCATTTATTTATCAGACCGATGCTACAAACATTAACACTCCCTCTTAGCTAGGGAAGATAAAATCCATGCAACACTTATAGCATCAAGCATATGATGGAAGTAATAGAAGCATCATCTTTATGATGTAATCAATAGAAACATAGTCCCAAGGTGTGGATTTCCTCCATCGGCGATTCTATTTACAAGCACTCGTGATATTGGCCTGCAGAATATCAAGTGCTCAAAGTATTGGCCTATCAACATCAAGTCATATGATGTTCACCAAGTACTCAACAAATGTCCATAGATAATGTGCACTATCTATCACCTATCGTGATCTGTTTCAGTCATCACATGATGTCTATCACAATAGAATATCATGGCTAGTTTAAGGAACTCAATCCTCCATGCAAGATATATCACCTAACTCATGGATATGGTCTAAAGTCAATAATGCGGGTCGATTACAATATAAGTGCGAATATTGATTAGTATATTCATTTGATCTATGAAAGATCGACATATCAGAATATATTGAGACAGATAGATAATAAAATAAGAAATAATATATTTCTTATTTGATTCTTTATCTGATCAAAATCTATTTATTTCAACACTCCCTCTAAGCTAAGGAAGATAGTGTAATAAAGATAATATCAATATTTTTCAACCGAGAGATAATATTTATAATGTATCACATTTCTCATGATGAGATTGTTATCACATGTATATATATACCACCTAACTTGTGAATATATAACTTGGTATAACATATCACTTAATGTGTTGTGATCTCCCCTTCTAGCTAGAGACATCATTCTAGCTATTGATTAGCCTATCATTGGGCCCTCGTAAGCTAGTAGAGACAGATAGAGGGTCAATTTGTGCACAGAGGAGATATGCTTATCTGATGGTTTGACTTTTGCAGAGCTCAACACCCTTGATTTGGTATGGAGAGGTTTCAGACTTTGTTTGTTTGAGTTTTGCTATTTTTAACAACTTTTAGAGTCATAGAGATGGACCCCTGCTATTTTTAGAAATATGATTTGATCACATGGAAAATTACTATGCCAACTCCAGTTCCAGACGGTTAAGCCAGATTCACATTTTTGAGGGAGTTATTCAGTTTTCGGTGATTATATATTAATTGATTTAATGGATGCCTGTAGGGTGTGATCATGATGGGTTTAGCACCCTCTTTTAACTCAATAATATGCTCAATACCTCTATCTGGAGGTGTACCTAGTGGTGTACCTCTATCTAGTATGTACCTGGTGATATTTTTCCTATAAAAGATTGTTTAGATTTTACCTGTATTTCATTAGAAAATAAATAGAAGTTGCAGCAGTATTTCAAATTGTTTCAGAATTTCAGATTATGGTATATTTGCTTTTTGCTCTAAAACTTGTGAAAACCACAAAAAAATTATAAACTTTCAAAACAAATATTGAGACAAAACAGCTTCAACAATTAGAGCTTGTGAAGGGTTCTTACAGTGGTATCAAAGCTAAATCCTGCGATCCTGAGGGTTTAGTTATTACATGCAGCTAGAGGAGGTTGGTTCACACAAGTATTATACATGCAGGAGAGCCTTACTTGAAGGCGAACAGGTTTTAGAATGACAACCGGTCATTATGGGTGACAAGCGTGATGGCAGCCTACCCAGGGTAAACAGGAATGATGAAGACCAGGAAACCAGAGAGTATTTTAGAACTATGGCAACAGGGCAGCAGCAGGTAGCATAGGCATTGTAGGCTCTTGCCACTATGGTGGAGTGCATGAACCCACCGGCAAGGAGGAATCTAGATCAGGAAGATAACAAGAGTGTTATAAGATCTCCACGGGTACAAAGGACACATTCTAGGACAGAAAAAAGACCCACACGTCCTAGCTTTGTTAGAGAGGAACCAGTACAGGAGCTAGAAGAGGAAGCTGAGGATGAGACATTTGCAGATATCCTTATGGCTGCTAATGATGAATGGGAATTATTGGCACCGCAAGTGCGAGAGAGAATGACTTTTGAGAGGTTTGTGAACCAAAGAAGAGAACACTACCGTACAGTCAGACAGGACAGGAGACCCAGGGGATAGAATAATGAGCTGAAGCGTGCTACAGGAAAGCTTACTTTGTCCACTTTTGATGGTAGTGGTAGATTAACTATGCAAGCTTGGATCCACAAGCTTGATACTTTTCTAGCATTAAGGCCTATGACGGAGATTGAGGCAATAAAATATGTCACTTTACATTTGGAGGGAGTAGCACACGATTAGTGGTATCATGGGTTGACCACTCTTCAGCACAATAAGGTGACTTCTTGCCAGGACTTTGTGGACAGATTGGTTGAGAGGTTTGATACTTTAGAGACCTAGCACAACTCAAGCAGATGGGGAGTTTAGAGCATTTCATCAATGAATTTCAACAATCTTCAGTTATGGTGCCAGATATATCAGAGAGGACGTTGACAGTTCTATTTATTGAAGGCTTATTTGAACCACTAAGAGGTTGGGTAAAGGCTTTTGATCCTTTGACTTTGCAGGAGGCTATGAGGAAAGCCAGGAGCATGGAGCATGCAGCTCCAGCAAATAAATTTCAGTCTAAATGATCATCATCTAGTAAAGACAACAAACCATTCTTCAAGAAACCTGAGAGGAATGAAACAAAGGCTGAAAATAAAGATAAATCATTTGATCCCTTGGATAGAGAGACATTGAATGATTTAAGGACGGAAAAAATTTGTTTTTATTCCAAAGAACCCTATGACATGAACCACGACTGTCTTTTGAGGCCAAAGGGGAAAGCAAACAGGGTTATGTGGGCTTATTATGAGGATTCTGATTCTGAAAATTCGGACCAGCAATCTAAAAATGAGGAATCAATTGAAGAAAAGGAAGGCACAGATGATGAAAAGTTGAACAAAATGGCAATAGGTGATGAGAAGACTGAGGGTAGACTTAAGGAGGCTCATCTCACTAGTGTAAAACAAGAGGGATCATTCAGGATGAGAGGGGTATTGGCTGGTCAGCAAGTTATCAGTTTGTTTGATATAGGTGCTACTCACAATTTTATTAATTCCAGATTGATTGAGAGACGTGGGATACAGACAGAGCAGTTTGAGGGTCTGAGAGTGAGGGTAGCTGATGGCTATATCCTCAAATGTGACAGGAAGATTACAGGTCTGCCCCTTAAGATCAAAAACTTTGATTTCAAAGCAGATTTTTATGTTGTTAACATGGGTGATACGGATTTAGTTCTTGGCATGACTTGGCTACATGATATTGGAGAGTTCACTCTCAATTTGAGAGATATGGAGATGAAGTTTCAGTCAGAAGGAAAGACCCATATACTTAAGGCCATTCATGATAGTGGGTTCAGGATGATGTCTTGCAAACACATGGAGAGCTTGTTGAGACACGACCAGGCTGAGTGGGCAGCCTGTTGCACTTTAATGCCATCAGAGGGGCAGCAAAAATCAGAATATCACCCAGACATATAGGAACTAAGAATCAAGCACTACAAGGTTTTCAGTGACATACCACCAGGTACACCTCCAGATAGAGGTATTGAGCATATTATTGAGTTAAAGGAGGGTGCTAAACCCATCATGATCACACCCTACAGGCATCCAAAGAGATTGAAGGATGAGATCGAGAAAACCATCAAGGAACTACTTGCTATGGGGCACATTAGACCAAGTAAGTCTCTGTTCACTTCTTATGTGGTTTTGGTAAAGAAGGATGGTACTCTTAGGATGTGCATAGATTACAGGGTCCTGAACAGGAAGACTATAAAAACAGGTATCCCATCCCACGGATCGATGAGTTATAGATGAGCTACATGGAGCATGTTTCTTCTCCAAAATTGATTTGAGATCAGGCTATCATCAGATCCGAATCAGAGAGCAAGATATAGAGAAGACGACATTTAGGTGTCATTGTGGCCATTTTGAGTTTGTAGTTATGCCATTTGGGCTGACTAATGCTCCAGCTACTTTTCAGTCCACGATGAATAGGGTCTTTCAGCCTCAATTGAGGAAATTTGTCTTAGTTTTCTTTGATGACATCTTGGTGTATAGTAGGACATGGGATGAGCATGTGTGGCACTTAGACACTGTGTTGAGCATTTTGAGCAAGGAGTCCTTGTATGCAAAGGAGTCCAAATGTGATTTGGGATTATCAGAGTTATTATATCTGGGTCACATTATCAGTGCTCAGGGAGTACGCATGGATCCTGAAAAGATTCGTGCTATTATTGAGTGGCCTACTCCAGTGAACCTGACACAGTTGAGAGGATTTTGGGGGTTGTGTGGATTCTACAAGAGCTTTGTTAGTGGATATTTTAGGCATGCAGCACCCTTGACGGACTTGATGAGAAAGGGGGCTTCCTTATGGACCCTTGAGGCACAGGAGTGTTTCGATAAATTCAAGGAGTTGATGACTTCTTGTCCAGTGCTAGCATTACCACATTTTAGCAAACCTTTTGAGCTGCATTGTGATGCATCTGGTGAAGGTGTTGGGGCGGTGCTTATACAGGACAAGCACCCAATTGCTTACGAGAGTAGGAAGCTCAAGGGGCCTGAGCAGAGCTTCAGCATTTATGATAAGAAAATGTTGGCCATAATGCATGCTTTGGCCAAATTCAGGTAGTATTTAGTGGGTAGCAAAGTTAGCATAAAAACCGACCACAATAGCCTGAAACATTTCCTAGGGCAGCGAAATCTTAATGACAGGCAGCAGAAATGGGTAAGTAAATTACAGGCATATGACTTTGATATTACCTATTTCAAGAGGACACAGAATGTAGTAGCAGATGCCTTGTCACACAGACCTCATTTGAGCATGATGACAAACATATCGGAGGATTGGAAACACTTGATCCTTGCAGAGTATGCAAAGGATACATGGGCCTCGGGATTTATAGATGGAGCCATTTAGGATGGTGACTATACCCTGGTGAATGAGCTTATCATTTACAAAGGGCACATTTATTTGGTTCCGGGATCAAAGGTGAGGAGGATGGTGTTGAGGACTTATCACGATTCACCTATGGCAGGACATCCAGGTTTTTATAAAACCTACCGGCAGATTCGTGAGCATTTTTCTTGGAAAGGGCTCAAGGCTAAGGTGTTACAGTATGTTAGAGAGTGTCCTACTTGCCAGCAAAATAAACAAGAGCATTCTTATCCAGCCGATTTACTTCAGCCACTTCCGATTCCTGATAAAAAGTGGGAGTGTTTGTCAATGGATTTCATCATAGGACTGTTGAGAGCCCAAGGAAAAGACTGTATATATGTTGTTGTTGATCGGCTTACAAAATTTGCCCACTTCTTCCCGATCACTTCTACATACATTGCTACCCAGGTGGCAGATATATTCTTCAAAGAGGTATTCAGGTTGCATGGCTTACCTCGGAGCATTGTCAGTGACAGGGACAGCAGATTTATGAGTCACTTTTCGCGGGAGTTATTCAGATTGTGCGGGACAGAGCTCACTCCAAGTACTAGCTACCACCCCCAGACGGATGGACAAACTGAGATAGTCAACAAATGGGTGGAGGGATACCTCAGGAACTACATAGCAAGGCAACAGAAGGCTTGGGTTAAGCGGATTTACCTATGTGAGTATTGCTACAATTCCACTTATCACATGTCTATTTAGATGTCACCTTTCATGGCATTATATGGGTACGAGGCAGCCAATTTCATGGATCTTTTGCTGAGCGACATAAGAGTGCCTAGTGCTGGAGGCTTGTTACAGGAGAGCCAGGACATTGTAAAGGCTCTTAAGGAGAATATTACTAAGGCACAAAATCAGCAGAAGCAGTATGCGGATCAAAAGAGGACTGAGCAGATTTTTGAGGTAGGGGATATGGTGTACTTGATGTTACAGCCTTACCGCCAGTCCACTCTTAAAAGGAGTGGTGCCAAGAAACTAAAGCCATGATACTATGGACCTTTCAGGGTGATCAAGAGAGTTGGAGAGGTGGCATATGAGTTGGATTTACCGGCAAAGAGTAAAGTCCATAATGTTTTTCATGTGTCACGTCTCAAAAAGGCATTAGGACACCAGATTGTTCCTTCTACAGTGCTTCCACCCTTGGATGATGAAAGGAAGTTGGTTTTAGTGCCCAGGGCTATTTTGGAGTTTAGGGAGAGAAACTTGAGGAGGCGCACTATCAAGGAGTACTTGGTGAAATGGAAGGACATGCCGATTGAGGATGCCACTTGGGAGAGCGAGGAGATTTTACAGCATCCAGAGTTGAGATTGCTTGAGGACAAGCAATTTCAGGAAGGGTGGACTGTGATGTCCCCTTCTAGCTAGACATCATTCTAGTTATTGATTAGCCTATCATTGGACCCTCGTAGGCTAGTAGAGACGGATAGAGGGTCAATTTGTGCACAGAGGAGATATGCTTATCTGATGGTTCAACTTTTGTAGAGCTCAACACCCTTGATTTGGTATGGAGAGGTTTCAGACTCTGCTTGTTTGAGTTTTGCTATTTTTAGCAACTTCTACAGTCATAGAGATGGACCCCTGCTATTTTTAGAAATATTATTTGATCACATGGGAAATTATTATGCCAACTCCAATTCCAGATGGTTAAGCCAGATTCGCATTTTTGAGGGAGTTATTCAGTTTTCGGTGATTATATGTTAATTAAATGGCAAAAGATTTAATATTAAGTTGTAAATTGACTTTATATTAAATCACTTAAGTGATGGGTCTTAATATCATGAAGGGGGCCAAATTAATGTATTAATTTATTGGCATGTTTTCCTAAGTCTAAATCATTAAATTTATTTAATAATTATATTTTTAATGCCTTGAAGAAAGAAATCGCAGCTTTTCAAGGAATTGTGAATTAGGGTTGGAAAGCCTATTTATGCTTGTTGGGGAAAGAAGAAAGGCATCCATTGTTATTGTTATTGATTATTGCTTCTTGCTTTGAGCTCTAGACAAGGGTTTTCAGCATTTCACCATTGGAGAAACGTAGTTTTCTTCCGTGTTCGCCATTTGAGCCAGTGAAATACCTGGTGAATCAGGTATTGTGGAGAGGGTCTCATCCAGAGATTCTTATTGTGCTTTAGCAGAGGGTTTTACTCGCAGTTGTGGAAAGATAATATTGGCTGGCAGTTGGGGATTGGCGAAGACAAATTATATCATATAGAGGCTGAAACGTGGGTATAAGAGAGAACGACATCTTCAGCATATACTACTTCAGCAAATAAATAATTATAGGAGCACATGACAGTCTTATTCCAGGTTTTTTTTATGTAGTTCATAGTTGCCTTTGGTGATATTTTTCCAATAAAAGATTGTTTGGATTTTACTTGTATTTCATTAGAAAATAAATAGAAGTTGCAGCAGTATTTGAAATTGTTTCAGAATTTCAGATTATGGTATATTTGCTTTTTGCTCTAAAACTTGTGAAAACCACAAAAAAATTATCAACTTTCAAAACAAATATTGAAACAAACCAGCTTCAGCAATTAGAGCCTGTGAAGGGTTCTTACATGTGTGGCATGAAGTATCACCTAACATGTGATACTGAGTTTTACATATCACCTAACATGTGATATGAGGAATCACCTAACATGTGATACCCAATTTTACATATCACCTAACATGTGATATGAGGAATCACCTAACACGTGATACCTGGTTCTACATATCACCTAGCATGTGATATGAGGAATCACCTAACATGTGATACCCAATTTTACATATCACCTAACATGTGATATGAGGAATCACCTAACAAGTGATGCCCAGTTTTACATATCACCTAACATGTGATATGAGGAATCACCTAACACGTGATACCTGGTTTTACATATCACCTAACATGTGATATGAGGAATCACCTGACACGTGATATCCAATTTTACATATCACCTAACATGTGATATGAGGAATCACCTGACACGTGATACCCAGATTTACATATCACCCAACATGTGATATGAGGAATACCTGACACGTGATACCCAGTTTTAGATATCACCCAACATGTGATATGAGGAATCACCTAACACGTGATACCCAGTTTTACATATCACCTAACATGTGATATGAGGAATCACCTAACACGTGATACCTGGTTTTACATATCACCTAAGATCATGATATGAGGAATCACCCTAGATCGTGATACCTGATTTTCATATCACCTCAGATCATGATACAAGGATATAGTAAATTTAGAACATTGCATTCCCCTTACATATAACCCTATTATGGTATGTGCACTGACATATCAAAAGTCTACCATAACGAATCTCCATTACTAGATCGTCACCTTGTAACATCAAATACAAGTGTTCATTGTCTAAGAGATTGTCACCTCTCAGAAATATACACAGGATGGATGAGCCCATAAAGTCACACATCTAACAAAAGAAGTTTACACATAAAACACATCTTTATCAATACAAATCAAAATTTTATATTTCAACCATACCAATATTCTTCCTGAAGTGATCAACTTTCACCTTGGGGAGATGTTTGGTATGAATATCTGATATTTGATCACTTGTATTAATATACTCCAACTGGATCACATTCCTTACTACCATGTCTCTTACATAGTGATAAAGAATCTCTATAAGATAAAAATAATGGATCACTGATGCTGAAACTCCATCCTAAGAATCACATTCCTCTAACTGTTGATCATTGAGGAACCCATCTTGACATGGTTAGCTCCCTCTAAATCAAGATTCTCGGATGTCCACGGATGCAGATCCTTTATTTGTTGTACTGACTCCCTCAGAGTCTTTGAGTACTAACATCAACATTTAACCTTCTCGTCCAAGGTTTCCTTTGATGGTTCATCAGACTTCTTTTGATAGTGATATCAACCTTCTGACCTTCTCGTCCAAGGTTGCTTCTAATAGATAAAGTCTCAGACTCCCTCTGAATGTTAATTTTCCACTTTAAAGTAGTAAGTCATAGTCTGTATGTATTCTTCTTCTTTGGAAGATAACTCAACTCAGTGCCATTGTCGAATGTGACTCCATACATTCCTTCATTACATAAGATTTTGGCTAGTGGGTACAGGTGTCCAGATTCTCGATTGTCAATTCTATGTCCATATTGTCTACTGTTTCGTGCACATCCAAGATATCATGGCGGATCCCAAACTGAAGCAGCAACTTGAGGTGCTCTTTCTATTAATTACACTTCCATCCCAATCAGAATCTATGAATCCATGTAAATTCAAGTCAACTTTCTCATATTTGAGTCCATAATTTAGGGTACCTTGGAGGTATCTCAAAATATGCTTCACAGCCATAAGATGAATTTTCTTAGGCTCATACATAGACTGACTTGAGGCATTTACTGCATAACAGATATCCGGTCTAGTATTAACCAGGTACATCAAAGATCCAATTATTTTCCTATAGAGGGTAGGATCTGCACACGGAGAATCTGTTGCTACCTCCTTTAGTTTATGAAGGTTTGTTTCCATGGGAGAAGACATGGGTCTACAATTCATCATACCAAATCTCTTCAATATGTCCAAGGTGTATCTTCCTTGATTAAGCACAATTTTGTTTGAGTTTTGCCATACTTCTAATCCAAGAAGTAATGTAGAAGGCCTAAATCCTTCATTTCAAACTCTTTAGCAAGGTGCTTTTTATATTGATCAATAAAGTGATCTCCTGTAACTAACAAATCGTCAACATACAAGATTAATATTAACATATCACCTTTACTTTGTTTGAAGTATAGATTTAGATCTGCACCATTCTTAGAAAATCCCAATTCCATGAGATAGCTATCGATTCTCTCATACCATGACCTGGGGGCCTGTTTAAGTCCATAGAGAGCTTTCTTCAATCTGTACACACGAGATTCTGCAGTGTGAATCTCAAATCCTTCTGGTTTCTCTAAGTAGACTTCTTCCTCTATTTTCCCATTAAGGAATGCAGTCTTTACATCCATCTGATGAACTTTCCATCCTTTGGTTGCTTCAATGGCTAAAATTGCTCTGACTGAGGTATATCTGGCAACAAGTGCAAAATTTTCCTCATAATCAATTCCTTCCTTTTGTGAGAAACCTCTGGCAACAAATCTGGCTTTATGTTTCTCTATACTGCCATCTATAGCATACTTGATTTTGAATAGCCACTTGGATGAAACAATAGACTTTTCCTTTGGTCTTGAAACAACTTCCCAAACATCATTTTTTAAGATGGACTGATATTCTTCTGTCATGGCATCATTCCATACTTGGTGTTTGAGAGCTTCTGATGCAATAGAAGGTTCAGACTTAGAGAGATCATTCATTAAAGCCACATAGCCGGAAAATCTTCGGGGTCTTTTACTTTCTCTAAAGGTCCCTGAAGGAGTTGCATAGTTCTTTGCTTCTTCCATTGTTTTGGTGGCCCAAAGTGGTCTTTTCTTAATGTTCTCTTGAGGTGCATTTTGTGCTTCATATTCATCTTCTTCAGGATACTCCCTCTGAAGCTCAGGAGCAGTATCCTCTTCTAGGTCTGAAGGTGGAGTATAACTTTCTGACTAAATAAAGTTTCTAGCCCTTTTAAAGGCTAGGTCTTCCTCAAATATTATATCTCTACTGAGTTCAATATTGCTATGTCCAAGTACAAATACTCTATAGGCTTTAGAAGTTTCACTATACCCAACAAAGATTCCTTTTCTTTCAGAAGGTTCTAATTTTGTTCTCTTCTCTTTAGGTACATGAAAATAAACAGGGCATCTGAATATCCTTAAGTGAGTGATATCTGGCTTTATATGAAAACTTCTCCAGGAGTTTTGTCTTCAATATGGGAGTGAGGACATCTATTTTGTATGTATACAACAATGTTGGAGGCTTCTGGCCAAAGATAGTTTCCTAAATTTTGATGAAGGAGCATGGCTTTAGCTACTTCTACAATAGTTTTATTTTTCCTTTCAGCAACCCAATTTTGTTGAGGATTGTAAGGAATGGTGAACTCCCTCTTAATCCCATCTTCTTTGCAAAATTCTCTAAAAATGTCCGAGGTGTATTCCCTCCCATTATCAATTCTTAGGATTTTTATTTTCTACCCATAGGAGTTTTCAGAGAAGGATTTGAATTCCTTAAATTTCCTAAGGATTTCTTCTGATTCTTTACATTTAAGAAAGTAGATCCATGTTTTTCTAGAGAAGTCATCAACAAATATTACATAATAAAGAAACCCTCCCATAGAAGGTACAGACATGGGTCCACATAGATCAGAGTGAACTAGTTCTAAAACATTACTCGTTTTACTAGAACTAGTTTGAAAAGAACCCTTAGTATTTTTGCCTAGGGAACACCCCTTACATGTACTTGAATGATATTGCTTTAACTTAGGTAAGCCAGTGACTAACTTTTCCATGGAAGATAAGGCACGAAAGTTTAAATGTCCTAATCTTCTATGCCATATCTCATTAGAGTCTGCAATTTCATGAATTAGGGCAAGATTAGGTTCAATACATACCTCATACAAGTAGCCTTTCCTATGCCCTATAGTTATTGCTTTCTTGATAGAAGAGTTCTTTGGTCATGCCAACACCTTGCTATCCATGAAGGTTACTCTATACCCATTATCCTCAAGTGCAGATATGGAGACTAGGTTCCTCTTGATGCCAGGAACATAAAGAACTCATGTGAGTTGGATAGACATGCCTAACTTCAACTTAATGGTGCAGGTCCCAACACCTTTTACTGGATGCGCAAAGTCGTATCCAATGGTTAACTCTTCATCAATTTCTTCTATCATAGAGTCCAACAGTTCTCTATACCCAGTGATGTGTCTTGATGATCCACTGTCTATTATCCAAGTATTGGATTTGTTGGTTATTTGGTTAGAGAGGGCAGAGTAGAATACATGTTTCTCTGAATTATGCTCCTTTTTATTCTTTTTCACTTTGGCAAATGTAGCTAGTTGTTTAATTCTATCTGGACATCTAGCTGCATAGTGCCCATATTGATCACATCTAACACATTGAATGTTAGAAGTATCTGTTTTAGATGAACCCTTTTCATGATGGTCCTTCCTCTTCTTAAAGTGTTTCTTCTTGCCTTTCTTGTGAGAGTTTACGTTTAACACTTGAAGATCCTCATCTATGTTCTTTTGTTTGATTCCTTTCTTGTTTTGTCTTGACTCTCCTTGAAGACAATCAGACCTTAGTCGATCGAAGTTTGGAAATTTAGACCTTGCACTAATGCCTTGAACAAAAGTCTCCCAAGTGTTTGGTAGGCCATCTAGTGCAATGAGTGTCAGTTCTTTGCTCTGAATTGTATATCCAAGTACTACTAATTCATCCCTTAGAGTGGAAATTCTCATAAAGTACGCATTGATGGATTCTCCTTTATTCATACTTATATGATTAATTTCCCTCTTTAGGGCTAGGGTTCTGCTAGCATTGTTTATCTCATACATTCTTTCGAGTTATTTAAACATATGATAGGCAGTCTCATATTTGTCAGGATCAGCACTATATGGTCTCTAACACCATCAACTATGATCTTCATAGCCTTTCCATTTCCTTCAATCCAATTTGATTTTTCGAGATCATTCTCTGGCTCTTCTTCCTCCTCCTTTATAAATGACTCGACTTTATTTTCTTTTAAAATTATTTTGATTCTGAAATTCCATGATGAGAAATTGTTTCCTCCTTCAAGTCTATGATATCTTGGTTCAGCAGGAAACAATCTGCAGTTGCTCAAAGTTCCACTGAAGCTGAATATATGGCTGCTTCCGTTGGGAGCTCGTGAGGTAGTATGGCTGAGGAAGTTACTGGTTGAGTTATTTGAAAAACCATTGAATCCCACAGTGATTCACTGTGATAATCAAAGCTACATTAAACTTTCAGTTAATCCAGTTTTTCATAACCGATCCAAACATATAGAGATACCGTACCATTATATAAGAGATATGGTAGAGAGAGATGTTATCAAGTTGATGTATATCAGCACTGAAGAGCAAAATGCTGACATTTTCACCAAGCCTCTAGCCAAGTTGAAAATAGAATACTTCAAAGGTAAACTTGGTATGACTAAATTGTAAGAGAATCTTTTTGAGATTGAGTCTCAGCAATATGTACTTGAATATATTCATGAATATTTTTAATATTTTATTGCAATAATTATGTTTGTGTGTTATGAAAGGTGACGATCTTTCATGTGTAAGGTTACTATTGTTAGATGACGATCTCAACAATAGTTTGACCTAATATCAAGATTGACTACATTATGTTGTTGTCCCGGAATGTGCCGGATATCTTGCTACTAAATTGTGATCACTAGGTGTTGTGATAACAATCATATCATGGTTGACTACATTAAGCTATTGTCCCAAACTATGCAGGATATCATGATATTGAGATTCTTGATTTATCATCAAGATAGACTACATTAAATTGTTGTCCCGAAATGTGTCGAAGGTCATGATGATTGATGAGTCAAGATGGGCAATGTATGTCTGAAATTGTACATGTGATATTGGAGACCTTATTGTCATCCTAGGATCAAGGCTATTATCTGATAGACTACATTTAGTTGTTGTCCCAAAGAGTTGGAAATCGGATAATTTTCATTTCTCTGAAATGTAATTCATATGTTAACAATTCAAATGAATGATGTTCAAATCCTCTCTTGCTAAGAGGGAGTGTTAAGAAATAGCTTCATTCGGATTAACACATATGACAGAATGAAATATATATATATATATATATAGATATATATAGATATATTATTATTTAATTGAGATCACATTATATATATTGTCGAACTCTATTATTATTGACTGATGATAGAACGTTTACACAATATTGCCTAACATATCTATGATACGATAAGACCAACCACTATTCATATTGGCAATGAATCCCAATAATATATCGGGTGCTATGTATTGTTATCGGCAATCGAAGGCCGATAACAATACATAGCAACCGATACATTATCGGCTGTTGTGTATTGCTATTGACAGTCAATAATATATATCGTGTGTAGTGTTATCAACAGTCAATGATATGTATCATGGGTATTGTTATCGACGCCAATATCAATTGGTATGTAATCGGCAATTAAGATTAATGGTTGTGTTATGTAGGGTCATGACCCTACACGGCATAAGCCACATATGGTCATGACTCTACGTAGACATGACTCTATGTAAATATATATATATATATATATATATATATATATATATATATCAATACTTGATGTGGGTTATAATCAATCACAACGGTAATTATATACCACAACAAGTATTCGATCTCTTCTACAATAATTTACTTGTAAATTTATGCATTAATATATTTAGTATCTAAACTTAGATAATATCTGAAATAGAAAATTAGACAATTATTATTCTCTATAAACTGATCCATATTCTTTAACAGATTAAACCTATTTTTGAATTTTGAATGTGTTACTCCAAAAGGTGTTCATCTTGATAACTTCCAGAACTCCAACACACATGAAAGAAACTTCCAAAAATATTTCTTGCAAATTCAAAGACATTTCTTGGAAATATTATTTTCCAGGAGTTCCAAGAAATTTCCATTCTTTGAACTCAACATAGTAGAAAAATTGTTCAATTTGACATTTCATTTCCCGAAGTTTTGAAAAAATACTAATTCCATTTCCAACAGCTTATCAAAAAATTTGTCATTTCCAATACTTTTGATCCCAGTTTCTTAGAAATCTACGTCAAAGTTTTGGTGGAGTTTTCTTATCTACTCATTCCTATTTCAGACACTTGAATCTGGAAGATCCAAAAGAACCTCTCCTAATTCTAGCTTAGTTACTAGATTTGTGCACCCCCTGCCTCCGGATGCGGGTGTGTCTAGATGCGAATGTGGAGGTGTGGTGTGTGTGGATGCTCACAAAGAGCACATTTTCTCCCTATGGGTGCATCCAGATGTGTTGTCAAGCACATCTGGATGCACCCAAAATGTTCTCCCTTTGAGCATCCTCGCGAACTTTAAGTTTGTGGGAATCTTGTTTATTGATTAGGGTTGTTTTCTTTTACCATGTCATATGAGAAGGAAGTTTTGGGTGGTTAGAGTGTTGTAGTCTTGTTGACTGGTTAGTAGTCATATTTCTCTCATACGACATTCCTTATATTAGTTGCTAACTGATGTTGATGTAGCCACACGAGATTTATTATTTTTTGAGACTATATTAATTAAACTAGGCCATATCTTTGATTTGCACAGGTTCTATAACATAAGATACAATTTCATTTATTTATCAGTAGTTTAATAAATTAATTTCAAAAATAGTCCATTACTATTCCTGGGACCTGCATCTTTGTTAATGATGATTTGGTCTTGATTGCTCATTATTACAATTTCTCAACTACCTGTAACCTAAGGTGTATTCCAGTATTGACAAATCAATGTATGGTTTGTTGTCCATACTAGGCATGATTTTTGGAAAAGCTGAGTAATTTGTGTTTTGGATTCAAAATTGAATATCACACAGCATTTGTTTGCATGCTACAAACTTCACTTCATATCGGTAAACATTCAAACCACTTCTTTCATTTGCTGCATTATCCTGGTCCTGGTCAATATATTCATTCCAACTTGCATCTTTTGTCACGTAAGGAGGAACACTACAAGGATAGAGCAATGAAGCTTTGGGATGTAACCCGTGAATGTGCCAGCTTGGATGCAACCATTGAGGATCTTACTAGTCTCACTACAGCTTATGATGATAACGATTACATCCCTACACATGGTTCATCTAGTGCGAGTGGAACTGCTTTGGGTTCAAATGATCCTAAACTTACAGCAGCTGAAGATGAAAATCCACTAGATGGTTTTTTTTTTATAATCCTTTTGATGATTGATGAATCATGAACTACATTTTGTAATTGTAATGATTTTTTGATTTTCATTGAAATCATGAATAGAGACATATATGATATGGCTTATTTGAATATTTGTGAACTATCAATTGGCATTTAATATTTATCTTTGGCATTTGGCATTGATCAATGATGAAGTATAATACTATCAAACGATTTAATTATGTATATTTGTTTAATTGATTTGTATATGTCACTAGTAGAATTTGGCAAATAAATGACTACGTGACTAAAAATGATCAAATTCTACTAATTTTTTGCAACTCACAAGTATAAATGACTAATTTGGTCATCAGGTAAAATCACAACTAAATAATTGATCAGACAAATAAAAAATGACTATTACTCCTCTATTATTTTTTCTTTCGAATTTCATCATAATCCAAAGAGCTTAAGCCCCCCTCATGGGACCCTACCTAAACGACACGTTTGGTTGCCCAAGTTGCTTGCTGCACCGAAAATACCTATTGCATAAAGACATCGCCTCTCGGTGCAGTCTTAAGGCCTTCACATACTTTGTAAAAAAAATTAACATTTACAGTCTTTAACTTTTATTACTCATTATGCTAATGAATTATTAATATTTTTAACTATGATTTGAAGCCACTTTGATTTCCTTATTGTGTTAGCATGTCAAATGTGTGTGTGTGTATACTCATACTTATATAAACAAATATATAAAAAATGAACATACATAATTAAATAAATATAGAAATAGAAAATATATAAATATATAGATAATTATATATGGTTATATACCAATACTTAATAAAAAAATATATATATATGTATATTAACAATTTTAATAGAAAGACAATTTTAATTAGATAGGCTATTTATTGTGAGAATGCCCTTGGGCAAGTTGTAATGCCTCACGCAATGAAAACGAAAATGATAGATAGATAGAGATAGATAATTTTTAACGTTCACGAGGCTAAACATAGCCTATGGGACAGCCTGTCAACTTAAGCCAACTTTAGTAACTCGATTCTTTTCTTGTGCAAGTTGACGATGAGCACACCTAACTTCTCAATGTACTCCTCGCTGAATAAGTTATGCCAAGAGCTATCAAATATAATATCCACAAATTTGTCCTTGTATGCATCACATTCTATGTTGTTCAGTTTCCACATTCCCAGAATTGCAAAATTGTTGGCTTTAATCTACACTCAATATAATTGTTGGCTTTAATCCACACAACACATCGATTTGCTCCTTGAGTTGTGACCGTTAAAGTTTATGAGGGTTCTTAAGGATGTTAGGGATGACAACCCTAGCAATTCTTGCTAGCTTATCTCGCAAATGGCAGCTGGCGTATATGTCCACTATAATGGTAGCTAGAGGATTTGAGAGCATCTGGTTATCTGCTTGGAGAAGCAGCTTTTGATTCCAAGTAGGGTTGATTCTACCATTCTCATCCACATGCATAGTGACCTTGTGCTTGGGGTCAATGTATGCTACTGCATAACATCTCATTCTGCTGATTCTTTTCACATCTTCGATATCCTAAGAAGAGATTAGTCACAGCTATATCTCTTGCTTTTCTGGAGCCTTGGGTTGTTCCCTCATGTTGTGTTTCATGGCAGTGCCTCTTCACAAACAATATACACGGAGAAAGAAAATACAGAAGTTTGCTCTGGGTAAAATCCTACAAAGGCAACGATCACATAGAATAAAGGAAAAGGGATTGTAAAAAACATTTGGCTTGGTTGGAAGACGCATTTTGAAAAGTATGTTTTCTCTCTTTCCTTTAATTTATTCTCTAATTTTCCAAGTATGATACTCTTGTAGAGTTTGTCGTCTCATAAAATGGCCTCAGATTAGGTTCAGCTGAACAGGGGAAATGCACCCTTGCTCTTAGAATGCCCATAAGCTGATAAGCTAGAACAGAAATTTAGGATGGATTTCAACTCCACCAAATTTCCATGATCTCTTGATGTTGCACCTCCTGGTATTGACCGTATTGAACTCCGCATTGTGTTGAAGAACATAGTTGTAATGTTGCAGACAAAATGATTGTTTATGCCTTTGGACTACAGAATTGATTAAATAAACATTTTGTTTGTTTGCATGTAACATTAATACCACTTCCTCGAAAGAAAGCCCTCTTGTTTCTGGGGCAAAAACAACAACAAAGAGCACACCTACAATAGCTATAACCCCAAATAACATGAATGTCATGGATGTTCCAATGGCATTCACCAAAGTCAGAAATGTCTCTGCAACTATTAAATTGGATACCCAACAAGTAGTTGAAGCTATTCCTCTGCATGTGCCCATGTATCTCAGTGGGTATATTTCCAGGGAACTGTTCCAATGCTAGGCGAGAAGAAGATTTGATTGAAAGGGCATTTTGTAATCATTGTTGAATGTGAAATGAAAGTAATTAATGGAATCAGAGATAAAGACTGGAAGACTTAAATGAATTGAGACATGAAAGACATCTTGTTTATGGGGTTTGTCAATTTGACTACATTCACTTGAACAATTTTTTTCCCACAAGTAATACATATGAACTGTGGAAATTATATGTCCAATTTTCATATAAGAGGATAACAGAGTTCGATTTTAAGTATTGATGAAAACATAAATAATTAGTATATCTTATATCTGAATTTCATTATATGAGTTTATATATATTAGATCAAACTCCACAATTCATTATAAGGATGTTGAGAATGAGATAAGAGAAATGATGAATCATAGAGCTCGATTTGAAAGTCAAGGAGAAAAACTCAATCAATCCAAAAGTAATGCATATGAACTGTGGAAATTATGTCCACGTTCTGGTTTTGCCTGCAAACATTTGGTACAGTCCCAGCTCGAGGTAGAAGATGCATAATATGGGCATATGTAGTCTGAAAATTGGTTTTTGGTGGCTGTCCTGCTTACCATAGGTGCCTAAGCTGATGCTGCATGGAAAACCACCACTAACATTGCCAATGCCAAGATTCATCCACATACACTGAAAATCACAAGCTTCTTCCTCTCTACTCTGTCAATCAGAAAAATGTTGGCTATGGATCCAACAACATTCAAGGCAGAGGTAATCAGAGATAGTCGCAGAGCCACTGTGTTTGAAGCAAACCTTGCTAATAGCACTATTGTGCAACTATAATAATACATCACAGTGTTGATGCTCACAAATTGTTGGAATACCTGCACCCCAGTTTTTGGAATATTTGTTAGATTCTAGACTTGCAATTATTGTTTGACAAACATATACCTCAAGAAGATTCATTCCTTGCGCAATTGTTACAAAAAGTATACCTATAGGCACACTCCAGCAAAAAGCCCATATATATCTCTTTCAAAGTCCACAGATTAGGGAGTTGAATGTTCTGAAGGGGTCCCAACTCCACTTCAGCTTCCACAAATTCCTTGAGTGCTTGAACTTCACTTTCAACATCTTCTAGTGGGTATATTTTTTAAGGATTGAGATAGTCTCCTCTCTTTTCTACTTACAATACACAAGGTGCAGGTAAGTATTGGATCAGGTTAATGACTAAACAAGGTGCAATTTGCAACCACCCATATTAAAGTGATGCTACTACAGCTTCTTTACAGCCCTTAGTTCACAAACATCCATAGTAGTGTTGAAGTTGACTTGATTGATGGCATAGAAAAGACCCAAATGTTCTGTTTCCCTAATGGCAAGAAATAAATCAATCATCCATGGTTTTTACTCACCTTTCTGAACAACCAACAATCAGCACAAATTGTAAAAGAGTAGGAAGCCCTACAACTCCAAGCATCCAATGCCATGTTCCAGGAGCCTACATAATCCATGTATTTTATCGATCTTTACTTTATAAAATATCAAATATTTATTCTAAGTAAATCACAAGTCATACAACATACAAGAAAAACGAATCTTTGCCCTTCTCTTAAGCTCTTACTCGAACACTTATATGAATTGCGGTGGGGAATGGAGATTTAGCTACGCTGAATTGAATGACTCTATGCATGTAGGCAGTGGTCGATTCAATGCTTCCAGAAGCTTCTCAGAATCTTACCCTACGATCAACTTGATAAAATTGAAAATTTCATGGCGTGGAAACAAATCTTACAAAACTCTTACAAAAAACTATGAAACAAACATTACAATGAAATAAACTGCAGATTGTTTGACTAATAAACTGAATATCTTAAAGAGGACAACTGAAGGATAAAGTGTTTTGACGGCAGACTAGTGGCATGCTACCATCAATGTATTTGTGTTAACAACAGATATATGTGCACTGCTGATACATTTGAGTTACAAAGACATATATGTGATAAATTGATAATCAATCTTAAGTGAAAGAATACTTTGTTTTCCTTATTGTGAAAATCATTCTTATGTCGATCAATACAAAAACATTCTTAGAACGATGGTACATGCCTTGACCTCCCTATTTTCAATAGATGCATTTTGGTCTATAAGTTGAGTAGACAGATTGCCACTTAAATCTCTAAATTGCATGTAAAGTGCAACTTAGAGGCATTGCCACCTAGCGCTCAAGTCAGCTTCAAACACCACCTAGATTATACCTCTACTATTTTATACATTGGCTATTTTTAATTGTAGATAACTGAGCAAATACTAGTTTATACCTTCATTTGGGTCACTCCCACCATAGCTAGCTACTAGGGCACTTATGTCCTATATACTTGTCTATCATACCTAGAGATATCCTTGGATTCCATTGATCTAGACTTGCTTATGCATCTATGAATGATAGAGAAGTATGCATATAGTGTATACTTTTATATGAACATCACCCAAATCCCCAGGGGTGCATCCCCATGAGCCCTGATAAATAATCTATGTGTTTGTGTGTGCATGTGTTTATATATGTACAACAGTACATGTATATAGACTTGTATGAATGTATATGTACTCTGTTTGTATGTGTGCACTGATGTGCATTTGTATAGGGAGAGGAAGGAAGAGGCTTAAAAAATTATCTTCACATTCACATTCTATTTATATATAGAGGGAGAGAGAGGGGCCTTCTGAAAAAGCTACATAACTTTACCTTTTTTTAATGCTAAGATGTATATGTTCCACAGATTTTGCCATTATCAAATTTTATAATCTAACCATTGTTTATTGGATGAAAATGCAAGTCAATAAAGCTGCTTATCTGGCTTGAAATCACAAAAAACAAATTTAACGTCTCTTTGCTGATTCAAGGACAAAGACCTGATTAATGTTTGGTATATGGAAATGTTATTGTATTTCTTTTTCCATTTCAATTTTTTATATGAATCTGTTATTTTGTTTTATTGCAGACAATCCAGTACTTTTTCATTATTCCTTGGAAGTGGAAAAATGTTGCATGAAACAAATTTCTTACATGATACAGACTGGAACTTTTATTTTATGGATACATCTTCAAAAGGAATTGAGCACTCTGAGAACACGCTAGTCACTACCAATCCAATAAATAGCTGCAAAACTGAACCAGACATGTCTTCTATTGGTAAACCTGTTGCAGATGATGATGCAACAACATTGGCAAATCAGAGTAGTGGTGGTGGCTGTGGTATAACCAACTTGGAAACTTCTTCATATAGAAATTCCAAAGCCAATGACCATCCTAACGATGATTGTTAATTCAGCATAGATAATGAATTTACTAAAGCTATAGTAAATGATAGTCAAGCGAGCTTGAAGCTGGCAAATGTGTCAGGTTTTGAAGCTCATACAACATTGCGTTGCCAAGACATTACAGAAGAATCAAATGTTTTGCCCCTTCTACCTCTAGATAATCTGATTCTCCAAGCAATGTAATTGCTCCTTGTGGTGATATTGTGTCTGAAACAGGAACATGCATTTCTTGTTCACCACGTGCTGGGAACATTGTCTGAGACATCTCTGTCTATGATGGGATAACTTCAAAAGACAAACTCTATATAGTTTTTGGTCCTGTTGTTGTTACAGAGAAAATGCAAAACTTCAAAACTTCAGTTGAAAATGAAATGAATTGTCATGAGCATGTTTCTGAAACCACATTAAAAATGATAGAAGTGAAGGATGAGAAAAAGAATTCTGAAGGGCCAGGGGCAGCTGTTGTTGAAGGACTTGGAGAGGAAAGATGAACTCAATTACATCAAGATGATAAGCTTATCCTGGAGGAATCAATTTGGAATAACAAGAAGAAAGAATATTGTAGAATAGAGAAAATTATGTGGATTTCCTTTAACTAATTTTATTTTTTATGAAAGGATATATATCTCAAACAACGAGACTGGGTGCTCTGGGTCTCCCATAGTACTAACCTTTTGATATGGAAGAGCTTGAAGAAGCAACCCATACCTTCAGTCCCTCTTTTTGATTGGTGAAGGTTCTCATGGAAAGGTATGATCTCTCTCAGTGGCGTGCCTTTGTTTCCAGATATACACAATCTTAATGGTTATAATCCATATTATCTAGAGTTATGAGCTTCTGGCAATGTGACTTATTGTCATCTCCGTTTGGTTTTTTCCTTTTGAGTTTTTGTAACTAAGTTATAGAGCAATATTGATGATACCCTTTGCCATTCCTAAACTTTCATCAAGAGTTCCTTCAAGAATATGACTTGCTTAATTTCTATGCCTGCAATTTCCAGGCAAAATATATTCTTACTGAAAGTTGGGATGCACGTGTTGACTTGGTGGTCAGCACCTCCTTTGGGGTTACCGTGGATCTGGGTAAATTTGGTGTTTGTGACGTTCGTTGAAAGTTCGAGCTTTTGGCGCAACGGCAAACATTCCAACAATTGGTATCAGAGCCTTGGGTCACGGGTTCAAATCCCAAGAGGTCTCCTTTATTCCGTTGGTGCGGAACCCTCGGTCGGTGCTGAGGGGGAGAGAGTCTCCTTCATTCCGTTGCTGCGGAACCCTCAGTCGGTGCTGAGGGGGAGATTGTTGACTTGGTGGTCAGCACCTCCTTTGGGGTTACCGTGGATCTGGGTAAATTTGGTGTTTGTGACGTTCGTTGAAAGTTCGAGCTTTTGGCGCAACGGCAAACATTCCAACAGCACGGAAGTAACACTGGTCTACCACTCAAGTTAGATAAGACTGGATGGTTCAACATGAGGCTAACCCCATGTTATTCTCATGAAGAGTAACTTAGTGGAGTCTGAGACTTACATTTTTATCTTTCTATTTTATCTAATTTGTGGACACTGTAAATTAGTAAAGAACTCAGCTGGTTTATATCTTCCTACCTAAATTATGATATGCTATTGAGAATGTGCCATGAGGGTAAGATGCAAGCCCAAACTGTCTCTTTAGTAGAAAAAACATGCACTAATTTCAACCTCTGCTAGGTAGAACATTGAGGTTTCTTAATGTAAGTAATGTCGAATGTCCAGCCAGTCATGGGTAGTACATTTGGATAGTACATTTGATGTAGTCTATCTAGAATAATGCAAGTTATGCCATACAAACTGCTTTGGAAATATGTTCCAATTTTATTATGTCATGAATTGCTAATGCAAATCAGTATTTGGGTGCTTTGTGGATCACTTTGGCTTACAATTGTTTTTTTGATTGGTAAGTTGATGGTTCTATAGGGAACCTCACCTACTAAAGTAGATAAAAGCTATACCAATTACAACAACCAAATAAATCGGAACATCAAAAATTGCCTCTAATAGCCACTAATAGCCACCAACTGAACATAGAAAAAATTTTATATTGACAAGAGTAGAGCCAGATTGCCCACTAACAGACCCCATGAAAAGAACAAAACAAAGCTTTTCACCAAAATCTACAACTCCATGGGATAACTATCTATACAAGCAAGCTACGAATGAAAACCAATGGCCTATTCATCTGTGATAAGCAAATGGCCCTAACTCACCACCAGTAGGTGTAGGATAATAGGATTTTTACAACTCCCAACATCGTCACCTGCAATTTCCTTGGCATCGAAACTTGCTACAACTTGAACCCTTGGCTCTGAAAAGGTGTGTTTCTCAGCCAATATCAATATTAAGCCATCAAATGGCAATGTTCTTCTGGAGTCAATTGCATAGTATTTTCTAGTTCCAGATCCATAAATATCCAAGTCAGCGCTCTCTCGAATAATTGATGAAAATCCCGTTTGTCTTTCTAGCATAAACATCTTGCCTGTGGATAAAGATGCACTGGTTTTGGCATGCGGAAGAATTTTTCCTATCATTTACTATGTGTGGTCCCTGTTTAAATCTCTACCTATAAAATAAAGGTCCAAAATCGCTGAAAATATTGACCAACATGATCAAGCTGTATGTTAAACCACTGTAATTAACTCTAAAACTCAAACAAATGTTCCACAGAACTGAATTAAATTGAAAATAAACAATAAAGACTAAACAGTACTATTAATTTGCCTCATAAAACACTGCAACTCTTAATTAAGACCTAACAATGAAGCCAATAGACAAAACATAGGACTTAAAATTGAAAAACAAACAGTAACAAGATAATTAAAAAAAATTCAAAAGATATAAGTACTTGCCTGTTTAAAAATGGCGTCGGAGCTGAGAGGACTCTCTTTGAGCTTCTGTGCGCCGGATAAGAAGGGCGAAGTGAAAACTGTACATCACTGCTAACATACCGCGAAGAATCGCTTGCACCATTTGCCGTTATGTCATAGATAGCCTTCTCCTTACCAACATTACCGTCAAATTTTCCGTCATCTGCCGTAATTGAGCTGGCAATGGTGCTGCCGCTGCTCTCAGACGCGTCAAATTGTTAGATGTTCTTTTGCGAAGGCCTTCTTGTAGCGGAATATCCTTCTACGTTAGATGTTCTTTTGCGAAGGCATTCTATTGAGAGAGGGAGAGATTGCAGAGCAGAGCAGAGCAGATTAATAAGTGTAAAGATTGAGAGAAGGAACATGGGTGGCTGCTTGTTGAATGGCATGGGCATGGCAATGGTTTTGCTGTTAAGTTTGTTCTTTACGGAGGTGCATGGATTGACAAGCTCAGCTTTGACACCACCTGCAGGCAACAGGTGAGTAAACCTGCGTTTGATTAAAATTAGAGCATGCTTTGAAGCTTCAATTAATTCATGGGTTGTGATGTATTGGAATATGAATGCAGCCTGAGGATGAATGTGAAAGCCCGGAATGGAACGTACGCGTACAAGTGCGAGGGCAGCAAGTGGGTTCCTGTTTGGGCGGGAGCGGAGGTGGTGAATGCGTCAGATGTGGGGCAGAGTTATGGGAAGTATTCTCTGGTGTATTCTCTGGTGTATCGTCAAATTTTCCGTCATCTGCCATAATTGAGCTGTCAATGGTGCTGCGCTGCTCTCAGAACGCGTCAAATTGTTAGATGTTCTTTTGCGAAGGCCTTCTTGTAGCGGAATATCCTTCTTGTCTCTGATGATTGAGGTGCCATTGCAGCCCTCAAATCCATTAAAACTGCCTCAAATTTTGTGTGTAAATATATTCAAAAGGAAAAAAAAAATCTAAAATCAAAATGCCTTCTGCCGCTTTAATCTTGCCGAGTCTGCATCATGCATCTCGCTTGGGCCATGCAGAAAGATAAACCATACGAGTCTGTTTTTTTACTTTCTCGCATTTCGACCGTTGTCGTTTTTTTAAACTAATACAAGAAGTTAAACCACTTTCGAAAACACTGGAAGGGAGTTTTGCTTTTTACTCGCCAAATACAGTTTGATTACAATAAAAGCTTTCTTGAATAGCGAGCCATTTTCTTATTAATGTCTGTGTTTTTTATTATTCTTGGTGAAAATGAAATTATCATATTTTATTCGCTTATGTTTTGGGTTTACTTTGGTTAAAGTATCATGAATCTAATAACAAGTCTAGAAGTGACGTATTCTTGCATTGAAACATGAATTTATCATCTTCTTATTAGCTCTATAAATATGTCTTAATCCATGGACCTCCTCGCCATCACCTTTGATCAAACCTACAAGTGCAAAATTGACCTAGGTCACTTCCACCTACATAGCTTTTAACCTTGAACCTTTAAAATTCAAAATCTAGATTTGAATCTTTGTCAACCTTTTTGTTTCTCTTTGTCAATCAACCTAATGCATATATATTTGAATAGTATGAATTGTTTTGTTGTCTGTAAAAGATTCCTTAAATATTTGTAAATCACCTAGGAGATTGAGGAGTCACTACAAGAGCATACACATGAGAGTATCATTACAAAATCACAAAGAATCTTAATTGCGTCGTCATCTTATGCATAGTGCATGTTTAGTAATTTTTTAAATCATTGTGTGAAAGTCATTGAATCAATCCACTTAAGGACTCAATCAAGGAAAATATGACACTCATTTAGCAAGTTCTCAAATACATAGTGCATGCCTTCCTATTTTAGTAATCATTTTGTGAAAATCATTAAATCAATCCACTTAAGGGCTTGATCAAGAAAAAAATGACCCTCATTTAACAACTTTTCAAATCTATATTGAACTAATGCAAATATATTATAGTTTTTCATTTCCTTCTAGATCACCTCTACATTTCCAAGTTTAGTTTTACATGTTAGATCCATTCTATACTTGAATGGATCTAAACCACAACAAAAGTAACCATTTTATAGATTATAAGTGTACCATCCTAGAATTGCATCACTATGTAATTCCCCACTTAGCTTAGCATCATTTTTTCATGTATGGGCTCCTGCATTAGTTTCCAGTACTCTAGCCCCAATTCCAACTTCCATTTTGGCATCTCCTCCGCAATTAGGACTCGTGGGCAAAATTTCAAGGCTTTTAGGTGGGAACAAATCAACCTAGTCAACATATTCCCTAATGTTTGCTTCAAAATTTAAATTACGATTTTTTCTTAAAATTTAAGTGAGAAATCCAAATTTTTGTCAACCCTCTTCAAGTTTTGAGCTCTAAAATATTTGTGAGGGGTATATAAGCAACCTACCTCTCCTTATTTGGGGTTAAGCATTGATAACTATGAGCAAGAATAAGAGGACCTCGGGAGCGAGATCAAGATCTCCATCATCTCAAGAATTCGAGACATTTTCAAGGCAATCTTCTCCATGTTAGCAAATTTATCTCCCTCATTAAAGACCAAGTAGAGGAGATCATCATTAAGGGCGAAGATCATACCATAAACATTCATTCACAAGCATTCAAGCATCCAAATTTTTAAGAATTTAAGTCATTCTTCCTCTCTAAATCAATATTATGGAAAAATACAATATTTATTGTATAAGGTGTATCTTTCATGATTTCCTTTTAGGGTTTTGTTTGGATTCAAGCTATTGCATGAACACTTGTGTTCACAATCAAAGAAGCAATGCATCACCAAGGTATAAGACATTGTATGTTTCAAATCTAGCCTCCTCTTTGTATCAATATGATTTCCTTTTAAGCATATTTTAATTCAATTTCATGATTGATTCCAAACCAAATTTTGAGTGAGGTAAACCCCTCTCTACATAATAGTTTTCCTCTAATCTGTGTGCAGAAATAGGTGGCACTAGTTTCAGGATTAGATCTAGAAAATGCAGGATCTTGGTTATAGTCAACAACTAAATCATCAAAAAGTATAGGGAATAAGTTGACCCAATCAACTTAGACCTAGGAACAAGTTCACCTTAGATCAACATAGTCCCTCCAAATCAACATCAAATTGAATTTGTAGCTTAGTTATAGTTTCTAGATTTAATTTTTGGTAATAAAATTTGTCTATCAAATCTATGTCAGTCTGTCCATACAAAATGTCTATATTGTCCTCCATTTGGCCCTAAATATTTTATCTCCTTATCCATTATCCCATTTTCCATTTCTCATTAAGTGAAGGATTATTGTACCCAATTAGCATTTGAGCCTCCTTGAGTTTGGTAGGTCATATTCCTTTCAAATGTGGCAATTAAATTAGATCATCACTCTTTCTCTTCCTTACATTATGGTGATCCCCATTTATTATATTACATTTTGATGAACCCAACTCATAACATATCCACTTCTAATTTTCATTCCTAGATTTGATTTGGGTAGCTTTCCTTTCCCCAAATCAAATTTTTGTACCTTTCACTTTAATTATGGAATTTACTAAGTTGGATTAGCTTGTTATCTTGTACATGTTACGTTTCTCCTTACTTCCATTTATCAGTCAAATAAAGTAAATAATTTCTTTCATTTCATATTTCTTACTTCCCTTCATGGTAATCTTGCATGTGGCATCATGAGACTTTTCAATATGCTTCTTTCTTTTAAATCAATTTCCAATACCTTCATCCATATTCCATGAAATGTTATCATAAATCTCTTAATGAAATATGTGGATTGTCTTAATTTCATAAAGGTATTTGTTGAAAAAGATAACATTTCCCTAAACAACCCTATCATTTCTCCTAATGAAGATAGAGATCACACTATTATTCCAAATTCTTTCTTTAATCCAAGTATTTTCAACCAGATCCTGATGTGACAAATCTTCTTGATGATTTATCTCCTAGGACAACCTTAACTGAGAATGAAGATTTTGTTAAACCCTCTTCTTCTTCTCAACCAAATGAGGATGTCAATTATGATAGGATTCCTAATCTCCCTAAAGAAACCAACCATATTGTTCCTCCTTATACTACACATTTGCACAAACCTCAAGATGAAAGTCATTTTCCTTCCTAACTAAAGGCTAATTAAAATATAGGTTATGACATATGCTTCACAACCAGGATATAGTGGACAAGGTCTTGACATTATGAATAAGGTGTAAAGGTCCCTATAGATCCTCCTACACAAATCACTAGAAATGGTATAGGATTTGTACCGCAAACCAACATTTTGCATTCTTCTTCAATTCCTATTACTTCTTTTACATTAAATCCTAAACCTCTCTCTTTGTATATTCCCTTACTAATAAATATCATGGAAGATAGTTTGGTTGTAGCTAAAAGAGTCTATCAAGCCATTAGAGATTATCAAAATGTTAAATTCCCAATTTGAGAATTTCCAAAAAATCAAGAACCAAATAAAAATAATGAGTGTTGCATTTGTCATCATGTACATAAAGAAAAGGGAAGCAATGTATAGAGATAGCTAAATCACTTCTCGTTTTCATCAATTGCACATTTCGGAAGGAAGATGATCCACTAGGTTCAACAGGAGACTCAAACAGTAAGTGGGATAGTGATCCTTCTCTAAAATATGTAATTAATGAAATGAGAATTAGGAAATCTAGTAATTCAAATGGTTAATTAAGCAAGTCATTAAAAAAATGGTAAAAGCAGACTGATATAGACAGACAATGACCAAAAATTCATAGAAACGAAAACTAGAAAACAAATCTAACTTGTGGCTGAAATTTGAGCTCAAAATGCCAAGGACATGATAGCAATGGTCACATGTACATGGGACATGAAGAGAAAGGTGACTTGTACCCAATGTTTTCGTCAAAATTTTCCCAAATTGTCTGACTATTCCTGATCTACCTAGATCTTGTCTAATGGCATTGTCACCTATTCTTACATACAAATAAATGGGTAAAAGGTTTTCTAAAGGGTTTTGCCTTGGTCAAACCCTGGTTTAGGAATTAACACTAGAAATGAAATGAAATTATATAAAGGAAAGTATGTAAAAAGACAAATGATTGATTCACCTTGCATAAACCCTCATGGATGGATGTAGAAATATCTCATACCTATAAAGATGCTTGAATGTGCTTGAAATCTAAAAAGTTGACCATGGAATATGATGTATAATCAAGGATTCCCTCACAAATGCATGGATATATGAATTTCACTCCTAGATCTTGAATGTCAATATTCTTGATAACCACTTGCAAAGAAGGAGACATAAGATGGATAGAAGGATGGATCTTCTTGCTTTATTGAGAATTCCTCTACTTGGTCATCATTGGAGATAAAATTACTTCAATTGGAGAATATTACCTTTTACTTAGATGATATTGAAGAATTGGAGACATGGAAAACTTGATCATGGGTGTTTGCGTTTAAATCTTGAATCTAATTTCTCAATTGCTCTGGGTTTCTTGAGAACTTGATAGTAAATGCTTACACCTGATAATGGATATCAAAATGAGGATAGATAGGGGTTTTTATACTTGATCCATCATTTTAGGATTCCAAATTAATCTAGGCTGACCAAAAAAGCTACTCCCTGAGAAAACCTTGGCATCGGGCCCCGGGTAAAATCTAGGCCCCAAAACTTAGGGACATGACGCCATTAGCAACATGTCCCATGAGAAATGAGCCAAAATTTAAAATGGAGCTTGGGAGGAGTGAAAAGGTGTGGGAAAAGAGGAATCAACTTTCCATGATCAAGCATAACAGACATTCAAATATTGAAATCACCAAAATGGGGTCTAATAGGTTCTAATAAAGCATCCAATCATGGGTGATAACTTTTTAGGATGGTACACATCGTAGTAATACTCATTCTATTGCTAGTTATTCCTTTTAGACAATCTATTCCAAATTTTGTAGGCAAAGGTGCAATTCCTATTACAAGAGATATTCTACTTTTTCTTATTGTTACAAAAACATACGCTCGCATTCATTTCACCTATTATGTTTTTCTACACCATGTAGATCTTGGTAAGTCCAATTTATTAGGGCCTCTTTATTTTCTATGGTGTTGTGTTTTCATATTCAATCCTTCTTTGTGAACTACCTAATAGGTTCCTTTCCTTGTCTTCACATATGTGGGGAAAGGCCTATTTTCTTTAATTTCATCTATTGTATATTAGTTGATTGGTACAAACTTCTTTATTCTTGTCTATAATTTATTCCTTGATGAACATCTTGTGATCTATTCACTTAGTGAATAATTTGATATCTTTTTCCTTGTCGTTATCCTTGGAAGGTTTACTCTCTTTTATTCGTTCTAACAATCCACTTTCCTTAGTGAAGAGATGTTTATTTATTATGTGATGTCTAATCTTACATGAAATTATTTGGTTACATTAGGGATTATCTCTTATACAAGAGGTGTGTGTCCTTGATCACAACCTCTTCTTTGTTTGGAATTGTATGTCCATCATAAATGAACCCCTTACTTTGGGGCTTGAAGTGTGTCATCCTTCATCAATAATTTATTTTTCCTACCTAGAAATAAGGGGGGGGCGGGAGTAAAAATGTGAATTCTTGTTCTCCTTCCCCTCTTGGTCTCAAAGATGTTATTTTTTTTCAATAACTCCTTTGGGATAGATATATTTGAATGAAGATATCTTCCTCTTAAGGACCTCTTTCCACATGTTGCAGATATCCTTTCACACAACTATCTTTCCTTAAATTTAGAAAGAGTCATGCATCTTTCGTTGTGCTTATGCATACGTTGTCACTTAAGGATATCTCCTTGTTGTTGAAGGTAGGTATCCTTGTTCTTTTCCTTAAGTTTGCACTATAGTTTACTTTGGAAACTTAAGGAGTGGACATGTACGAGGCCTCCTCATGTATTATATGATGAATTATCTTTGTGCCCATGTATGTTCCCTTTACGTCCCTGTGCATTACCTTTGCATCCCTACAAGTTCCCTTTGCACCCCTATGCATTCCCTTTGCACCCCTATGTGTTCCCTTATCACTCCTATGTATTATATTTACACTCTTGTGCATTATCTTTACACCCTTGTGTGTTACATTTACCCCATTGTACTTTCCCTTTGTGCCATTGTGTGTTTTCTTTTTTTCCCCTATGCATTATTACAATAGATAAGTTGACTAGCATAACATAATTTGCTAGGATTTCTCCTCCTCCTCTATGGAACTCATGCTTCCTTTCTTTTCAACTCCATGATCTCCTATATTTGATAGTAGGTTGGACCATGGAGTCTTGTCTTATCTTTGGCATATTCTCTCATCCTTTCCATTTGACCACTCATGATTTTGCAATAGCTTTTCGAACATCATGCTAACAGTTGAGACAATTTTCTCTATCAATGTCTCTTCGACTAGTTGATTTGGAGTCTTTTTTTAGTACTAAACCCTTTTTTAGTGTCTTTTGTTTTTTATATTGCCTTTATTTTCCTTTTGCTTTTGTTTTTTTGTTCCCTTATGCATGGTTGCATGAGTTGAGATCCTTCATTTGGGAATTTTTTCCCCTAAACCTAGTGATGCCTTACCTCTTTGTAGTTTTTCTCATGATGATATCTCTCACTCTCTCTTTTCTTCTACTTTATTGTAAGTATGATATGGACTCATACTTCTACCAAATAGGGGGCTAAATGTATCATCCTAGAATTGTATCATGATACAATTCCCCATTTAGTCTTGTCCTATTTTACCATGTATGAGATTTTGCATTAATTTTTGGCACTCCAGCCCTGATTTTTCTTTTTATTCTGGTATACCCTCCACATTTACAACCCTTGGGCCAAATTTTAAGGATTTTAGGTCGGAACAAGTCAACCTAGTTGAATTATTCCCTAATATTTTCTTTGAAATTTAAATTGAGAGTTTGTCTTAATGGTCAAGAAGGAAATCCAAATTCTTGTTGGCTCTCTTTGAGTTTTGAGATTTGAAATTTTTATGAGGGGTATTTATTAAATCTACCTTTCCTCATTTGGGTAATATTAATAATCACAAGAAAGAATAAGAAGACCTCAAGATTAAGATCCACATCTCCATCATCTCAAGCATTCCAAGGCATTTCCAAGGCACTCTTCTCCATGGTAGCAACTTTCTCTCTCTCATCAAAGGCCAAGTAGAGGAAATCATGGTCAAGGAAGAAGATCATAGCGATAAAAATCTATTCACATGTATTCAAGAATCCAAATATTCAATCATTTAAGTCATTCTTTCTCTCTGTATCAAGCACTGTGGAAAACTACAACATTCATTATGCAAAGCATGTCTTTCATGATTTCCTTTTAGGTTTTTGTGTGGAGTCAAGATATTACATGAACACTTTAATCACATTCAAAGAAGCATTACACCATCAAGGTATAAGACACTTCATGTCTCAAATCTAGCCTCTTCTTTATATCAACACACTTTCATTTCAACCATATTTCAATTTAATTTCATGGTTGATTCCATACTAGGGTTTGACTAAGGAAAACCCCTCTCTACACAACAATTTTCTTCTTTTTAGTGTGGATGAACATGTGGCACTAGTTTTGGAATCAAATTTAGAAAGTGTGGGATCTTAGTTACAATCTGCAACTAAAATTGTCTAAAAGTGCATGGAATAAGTAAACCCAATCAACTTAGTCTGAGAAACAAGGTGACATAGTCCCTCCACATCAACAACAAATTGAAGCTGTAGGTTAATTATAGTTTTTGGATTCTATTTTTGGTGATAGAATTTGTTTGTCATATCTCTACAGTTTGTGCATACAAAAGTCCAACTTTTCCTCTATTTGGCCCTAAATATTACATTTCCTTATCTATTATCCCATTTTCCATTTCCCATTAAGTGAAAGATCACTGCACCCATTTATCCCTTGAGCCTCCTCGAGCCTAGTGGTTCATGTTCCTTATAAATGTGGCAAAAGAAATTAGACCATCACTATCTCTTCCTTACATTGAAGTGATCCCCATTTCTTATGTTACAATAAGGAACTCGTATGACAAAGCTTTGAAATTCTAGCACATTCTTGACATATATTATTACATATTCTACCATAAAAAATGTTGCTAAGTATTGTATTTAATTGACTCATTTTTATACATTCAATTCTTCATTTATTATTCTCACTACTAGAATTTGGCAAATAAATGACCACGTGACTAAAAATGATCAAATTCTGCTATTTTTTTGTAATTCACAAGTATAAGTGACTAAATAAATGACTAATTTTATCATTAGATAAAATCATAACTAAATAATTGATTAGACAAAAAATAAAAAATGACTAAATAAATGACTATTACTCCTCTATTCCTTTTTCTTCCAAATTTGATCATAATCCATAAAGCTTAAGCCCCACTCATGGCACCCCTACCTAAGCGGGCTATTTGGTTGTCCCGATGGGTTAGCACACCAAAAAATACCTATTGCATGGAAGACATTACCTCTAGGTGCAGTCTTAAGGCTTTCAGATGTTTTTATAAAAAAAAATTAACATTTACATTCTTTAATTTGTATTGCTCATTTTGTTATTGAATTACTAATGTTTTAACTATGACTCTAAGCCAATGTTATTTCCCTTTTGTGTTATCATGTCAAATGTCAAACGTGTATTCAAGTTTTCTTTGTATTTTTTCCCATTTAGGTGCCCTTAGGAGATAAAGTAATTAAAAGAGGCTTAACATTTTATAATTACTTTACTTAAAAGTTGATCTTGTTAGGAATAAGGTGTCTCAACTTTGGATAATTCCTATTCTTATTATTTTTTTTGTAAAATGTATTTCTTGCAAATAATGTTGATGTGTCAGCATCTTGAATTGTGTGTAAGGAGATCATGGCTAAAATAGTTATGACAGATTCCTATGACACGTAAGAGCTATGTCAAGAAGATTCAATGACAGGTGAAGACATGTGGCAACTGATAAATTTGAGTACTGTACACTCTTCGAAAAAAAATTTGGGGTTCCTATTTTCTCGGAGAATGGTAAAACCCTAATACGGTTATCTTTGGGAGTAGCCCTAAAAAGTGAAGCCCATGATATAAGCTTTTTTAGGGTTGCGAAGAGATATGATGTGAGTGTATTGTTGGAACGTTTTATGCTGTCATGATTTGTCTTCAAGGGTTTAGAAATCTTCTGAAAGAACTTGCATTGCAAGTGTATTGTAAGCTGTAATAGTTTTGATCAATACATTGTGCAGGTTTTGGAGTGCTGGGGTTTTTACCGAAAGGTTTCCCCAGGGTATATCATTGTGTCATTCTCTATTTTTCTGTATGTATGGTATGTGGTTGCAATAGCTTTGTTAAAGTAGTTAACGAATCTGAAATTGTAAGGATTTAAAAGAATTTGCACAATAATCTCCTATAGAGATTAGCGTAGGAAGTTGTTTCTGCACCTAAGTTTCCTTACAGATCTTTTATTAAAAAGAAAGGAGGTAGAGGGGTGCAAAAAAATGTTTACAATAATATGTTTTCCTTTCAAATTCCAAATTAACATTTAAAAGGTAAGGTGGGAAATTGAGGTCAAATTCTTTCATTGACTTAACCTAAGGAAGATAAGTTAGGTTTTGAAGAGTAGGAGTTAGGAAAATAGTCCAAACCATACTTGGGACTAGCCTTTGAAGTTAAATCAAGACAAAAATAGGGGCAATACAAGGAAACAACAAACATTCTAAAGGAAAGATCAAGTTTGATTGATCCAAAGAGCAATATAGGAATCATAAACAACAAATATTATTGGTTTTGTTAAAAAAGAATCAATTTTCAAGGGGTGAGAATTAGACTTTTATACAAGGAACAATGTTTTCATTTAGACAAGGCAAATTCTATGCAAAGAGCAACGAGATTTGTCATAAACAACAAATTTTCAAGAAGTTTTGACAAAAATGAGGTAGGGTACTATACTCAAACTCATGTAAGTTAACATATCAATTTATCCTTAGTGCGATGTCATTTGTGTTGTTTAACGTATTATTTTCAGAAAAAATTACTATTTTTGTACACTTAAATTGTGCACTTCTCTAAGTCATTACTTCCAAGAGAATCCATGAATGGGAAACCTTGAGAAAGTGACCTAGAGCTCCCTAAGTATGGAGTCACAAGGATGTATATAGTGCTTTCACCTAGAGCTATTGAAGCATGCAACTTTGCTAGTAAACCACACAATGAGAGATTCAATGAGACAAGGGCAAGAATGCCAATATCTTCAAGAATCAACAATGAAAATGCAATGCAACTATGCTAAGAATGAAAAATGCAACTAAGCTATGAAAGGAAAATGAAAGTATTACAAATCCTTGCTAATTAAGCTGTGTGAGTTAATCTAAAGCATAAAGGAAACTAAGCTAGAAATGCCACGGAAGCTAAGCTAAAATGCAAGAATGAAAGACTAGGAGCAATAAGATCTTCAAAGCTTCCAAAATCTCCAAGGAAACCTGTAGCATAAAGTTAGTATTCAAAAGTGGGATCCCAAAATGAGAAGAGAGATCTCCTTTTAAAGGAAATGAGAAAGAATGGACCATGGAGATTAAGAGTCAAAAGAGTTGATCAAGGGTGGAGCTTGTAAGAGGGATCAATCCATGTGCACAAGATTCCTCCAATGAGAAATAAGAGTTGACTTTTATGTCCCATGTGAGACAAAAAGGTCTTTTCTTCTTTTTATAAGAATAATGCTTTATTTGTGCAACTTAGGATAAGAGGAAAAGGTGGGGGCTTTTTATTTAATAAAAGGGGAGGAAATTATTTTTAATTAAATAAAGACTTGGGATAAAATGGTTAATCCATAGAATATAATCGAATAAATGATAAAATTAGGATTTGATCAAGGAAATTGATATTGAATTGAAAATGTTGATTTAGGAAATTGATAAATTATTGAATGGGGGCCCAAAGTCTAGGCGACCATTTTAGGGTGCATACATTTTCCCCTCTTTGACTAATGTGAGGTCGATTTGGGATCAAATGCAGTCAAATAATGGAATTGAAATGTGAGATCGATTTGGGATCACAAGACAACCCAGATGTGTGTTCGATGGATGGGAACACATCAGGACAAGGATAAGCTAATAAAGATAAGCTGGAAGACAAGACCAACATACCTGTAAATAGGAGATAAGAATCTCAAGATGAGTTTGATTGATAAAGTTGAATCAAGGATTGAAATTTGATAGGTACTGCCCCCTCAATATCAAAATCAAAATCAGGTAGAGGAGAAACATCAAATTGATAAATTTGTGATCAAATCACTAGAAATCATAATAAAAAATGAAAGATGATAGAATAACCATTCAAGCAGTGAAAATATGCCCCAGTTTGACTAGGTTTGACTGAGAAAGATATAGGATAAAGATGAAATCAAACCCTAGAGAGATGAAGTGAATGAAAATGAATGAAAGACTAAAAAGTTTGAAAGAGATGGGGATGAAGAAATGAAGACACCCCAGCAAAGATCGAAGAATCAGGCCTCAAATGGTCAGCCAACTACGTAGAAGAAGGGTAAATTTTAAAATGTGATTTTGACCATCAAGATGAACTCGGATTTCAATTTTGATCCCGAAAATGGATCCAGGATGAAAGGATGTGATGTAAAAGATAAGGAGCGAAAGACATGATCAAGAAGAAGCAAAAGGTGAACGCAGTTGACTGACAAGTCCATGAAAGATGAAAGGAGAGCTCTCTCTGTATGCAAGATTCAAAATTAACATGAACCTAAGAATGCAAGCTACTATGAAAAGTGGTTTACTTGCAAGGTCACAACGATATTAAACTCTAATATTCATCATCGAGCTTTATTGGTAGCGTCGTAAGATCATACAATACACACTAGTATAACTATGGGTATTTGAATATGATATATATCAAATAAAATGTGGGAATCCCACCTAGACACCAAAGACATTTAGGTCAAGATGACTAGTGCAGTGAGGTTCCCTAAGTTTAGTATAACAAGATTCTACTTGCATCAAGACACAAGGAAAGTCAAGATGTCTATAAGTATGCACTTGCAAAAAATAGTCAAGGATAATACCTTGTAGGTCCTAGTGTCAAGTGGAACAAGCATGAATGCTCATGAAAGTAAGGACGAACAAGATATACCCACAAGCAAAAAAAGAAACAAAATATGTCCTCGTGCCCCTAGTCTTCTAGCTCGGCATCATCGAAAACTATTTAGGGAGAGAACACTCATTAAAGAAATCATCATAGACAGCACACAAAGAAAGTAAAGTCAATCAAGTCTCAACGAGTCAAATGTTTAAGTGTGTGTGTGTGTTGGTCATAGATTCAATCTTTGAGTATCGCATCTGCTAGTGAGAAATATCACATCATTCTAGACTGTGAGTAGGATATCTAATAAGTGTTGAGAAACACTTGACACTAGGGAAGTGTTGAAAAACATAGTTGGGGTGGTGTTGAAACACACTATTTGCTAGGTGTCCTAAAGACTAACACATCCAATAGACCAAAGCTAACATAGTTATGCCCCCTAGACAAAGACAAAGACCAATTCCAAACCAAGGCAACAAAGTCAAGGCATGATGGAGAAAGGCTAAGTGTCGAGGATGAGTGTTGAGAAACAAGGGTGCAAAGGCCTCAAGTAGCGCCTATTTCCAGGTTTTCACCACTTGACAATTTTTTTTTTATTTTTGCTACCAAGGCACCTATTTTCAGGTTTTCACCAAGGCACTTTTTCTATTTTTTTAAATTTTTTGAATATTTTGATTTTTTTGTATTTTTTTCAGGACATTATATCCTTTTTAGGATTTTTTTTAGCATCATATGAAAAATTTTGGAATTTTTTCAGGATCAATAAGTATGTACAAAGGATGCCCCTAGACAAAATGGGCATCAAACTCCCAAACAAGATCACATCGTGTAATCCCAATGTCTAGCAAGGTGGAGAACAAGAGGGATTAGCAAGCTGGTGGAAGACAAGAGAATGAAGGAGAATGAAGGGAAGAAATCCTCAAGGCCAAACTCCTCAAGAGTACCTAAGCTAGGGAAAAACAAATTGTCATGTAAAGCACATTTGGACAAGCAATGAAAGGTCAGCATAGGATAAGTCACAAAAGCATAATGCAAAAGAAGGAATTGATGTAGTCCAAAGGAGTAGACATGTCAAGAGGCTTCATAGCATCGTGTTTTAATCTTTTTTATTAAATCAAGACCAAAGGGGAAAAGGAATAGCGAAAGGCTAGAATGAATGGAGGAAAATAAATATGAAGGCTAAACATGAATGGAATGAAAGCAAGATCATTGTAAGATAGCTCACAAGATAGCCAAATGTTTGTGTATAGGTCAACATTGTCAAGATTAAAGAGAGAAGATGAAATGGATGAAATATGTAGAAGAACTACGCACAATGTCTGATTGCTAGGTTTTCATCATGGCACTTATCCAAGGTGCCACAAGGGAGTGGTTCTCACCATAGGATGAATTTATTTCTCTTTACTTTTGCTACCAAGGCACATTTTCAATTTTTTCATTTTTTTTTGTTTTCTTTTTGAATTTTTCTATGTTTTGAATTTTTTTTATATTTGGAAGAAGGAAATCTTTTTAGATAATTCTCCTTGAAAGGATAAATCATGATATGCCAAGGATTCAAAATAATATGCTCAAAGATGTAGATAGGGAAAGGAAGATGGAAGAGAAAAAATGGAGGATAAGGTTTTATGTAAAGCGAGTGAGGTTGGAAGATAGGAGGAATAGGCAAATGAGGAAAAATGATAAAAGGTAGAAGGAAAATGAATGGAAAGATTGTGAAAGGGTAGATGGAAAGGAAGGCAAGATCAACATCAACACACACCTTGAAGGGTGGTGAGAGGATGGAGGAAATGTGAATGAAGGAATACATGAAGGAATATGGTGAATGGATAGCAGAGGTTGTGGTTTAGGCGCATGGAATGGAAGAATGTTTTTGGAAGAAGATGAAGTGGAAGTCTTTGGAAGCTTGAATGTCAACTTCACTTATTGTTCAACAGCATACTCTTTCAAGAGATATTTTGGAATTCATATAGCCATAGGCTTTTCATTTCTTTTTGATGATTTAGAGAGAATATCTTCAATGATGGATTTTGGAACCCATACTTGTCTTGTAGTTTTCTTCTTAGATATCTCTTTTGACTTTATGCCTCCATGTCAATTAGAGGAGACATGGTGATCTTTTTTTTTTAATGGATTCTTGTATTGCTTATTTTTCTTGTATTGAACATTCAAGTTATTTCCAAAAGACTTGGGACTTGTGGAAGAAGAAGGAGGATACGACTGGTTTAGATGAGTTGGTGGATGAAAAGGATTCAAGGGTATGCATCTATGTTGATCTTGAGGAAAGATAGGAGATGGAGGGACGTAAGGACCCAAGATGGATGATGAATTAGGTGAGTTAGGAGGGGAAAGTGAAGGAACATAAGGGCCCAAGATGGAAGGAAGACGTGAAGCCTTTAGTATTGGTGGAGGAGGTCTAAGGATGGACGTGGAAGATACAAAAGGATAATCAATAATTTCATCAACATCTATATGACAACCAAGGACATCAGCATCTTCAGAGTGAGTATTAGGATTTGCAATAGGATCATGAACATCTTGAATAGGAGCAACTTCTTTGATAGGATTGTTTGGAACTTGAAAAGACTTAGGAAGAGTAGAAAGTGGAAGCGAACATGGAGTGGTAGAACAAGAAGATGGAAGACTTTGATCTTGACAAGGAGCTTTGGATAGCATAAGCATATAATTTTTCTCTTGATTTTCAATAGGCTTAACATTGGAAGTAATGAAACTATTTTTAATAACCTTAATGGAAGTATCATCTTTGGAAAGCACAAGTGTAGTAAGGTTATTTTGATTGTCAATAAGCTCAACGGTGTAAGTAGTAGCTTGATCTTGCTTGGGAGAAGACTTAAGACATGGTGGAATGAATGAGAAAGGGTGTAGAGGATCAAAAGAACCATGAAATGGATAAGAGACATCATGAAAAGAATTGGATGATATGGAGGGTTCTTGATCTCGATCTTTCTTTATGTTCTTTTCTTTCTCATTTTTAGAGTCCTCTTGACATGGAGCCACTTCTAAGGACAAGGAAGCATGTTGGAATTGTATGGAAGACTTTGGAAGAGATGGTGAAGGACTAGCTAAAGTAGGCATTATAGCGTATAAAGCCTTAGGCTCTTTAGGTTTAGCATTATTGAAATTATTTGCAGCCAAGTGAAGGTTAGCTTGAGTTTCTTTAAGAGGTAGCCCTTGAGAATAACTATAGGGATCCGCATGAAAAGTATTAGGATCTTTGTTGGATGAAGGATTTGTGATAGATTTGGAAGACTCGGAAGCTTTAGGAAATGTATGGGTATTGGAAGAAGTAGAGGATGGAAGGGAACCATCACAAGACAAAGGTTCATCATTAACATAATCTTGCTTGAGAGTGTAGTCTTTATTTTTAGCATGAGAGTTCTTAGAGGAAGGATTCTTATAATGTTTACATTTCAAATCAATGTGGTACATTTTATATTCTTCAATAGAAGTAGATGCATCATCTACGTATTGTTCACAAAACTCATCAAAGTCTTTTTTAAAATCAGAATCATATGGATCACCATCACGATCTATCTAATGTGACGACCCATTTCCAATAAGCACGAGCACATGACTAGGAGGATTCTTAGGAATAGAGGTGTCATAGGTATCACTGCATTGTCCATCACCATAGTCATCAAAGATGGATGTATCACTCTTTGTGGAAGAGGTATCATAAGGGCTACTATATTGCTCATATTGAGGAGTAAGACTCTTGGGAGAAGTAGAAGAGGAATGAGATTCTAAAGAAGAGGAAAGTGAAGATCTAGTGGAGGAAGAAGACTTGGATAATGAGGAATGTGAATAATGTCTAGAAGAGTCATGATAAGACTTGGAAGATGAGGAATTCGAATAATGTCTAGAAGAGTCATGATAAGACTTGGAAGATGAGGAAGAATGAGAAGACTTAGATGACAAAGAATGTTTGGAAGAAGGAGGTTGTGACATGATCAGTTCTATGATCCTAGCAAAGGTGTTTGATTCAATCATCTTTTCTTTTCTTTTTGTCTTAAGTTTATCACTTGTGCCATATCTAGAAGGACTATTGGAGGAATAAAATTCTTCGAACTAGGTAATGAGTTTGAGATCATCTATTCTCAAGAGAGGTTCCATAACAAGATAGTTGAAATTCATGGTTCTAGAAGATGAGGAATCAAGCATGAAAGTGACAGATGAGATGAATAGAAGAAGGTAGACTAGATAATAAGAGGAAAAGAATCAAGAAGACATTAGAAGTTTAGGAAGAAGCATGAAGAAACATGAAGGAAGAAGAGAAAGGATGAAAAATGGGAGACTAGGAAGACATGGGAGATGTGGAAGAAAGAAGACCAAGATTCATTTTGTGCAATTTGATACCATTTGAGTTCATTTGGATGTTGAGCAACATGTCACAGCACCTAAGATCTGACCTAAACCAACCAAGGAAGATTGGAAATGACACGAATCAGCTTCGGATTGCAAACATCAGTAAGACAGCAAGATGACTCTATGTGATAGTTTGTAGGGTATTGAGACAATGCAATTTGTCCAGACAATATTTCGCACAAAGGTCGCGCGATAGTTTCCAGGCTGTCAATGCGATAAAATCCAAGCAAGCAGTGTGACAGTTGTCCAGTATCGCACAATATTTGACCAGTGAGTGTAAAAATCTCAGTTTTGAAGTTAATTGGTCAAAGTTGTAGTTTGGTAGGTTGAATTTCTTGATTTTACGCACAATAATAATAGTAATTAGATAGGTTTGCAAATAGTAGGTGATCAAACATGTCATAAAACACTTGCACAAGGGCAAAAGCAACCTTGCCAAGACAAACACTTGTGATATCAAAGCAAAAAATCCTATGAGCACTACCGTGATGTTTTTTGTTCAAGAATGTTTACACAGGTAGATCACAGCGAGAACACTTCAAGCACTTGCTAGCCTAAAAAGACAAAGTCTCAATACTTAACAACTTGGCCCACACTTGATGTCCCATTGCCTCACACAAAGTAGTTACCCACAATAGATGTTACCTTTGTCATGGAAGTGTCAATGACACAACCAAAGGAACACAGGTGGTGAGTAATCTTGGGGTGATCCAAGTTAGTCCACTTGGATCAATCCTTGCACCAAGATGCTAAGCGAAAAAATAGGGTGGCTTCTGTCTATGGTTCTTAGTAAGGGGTTCCATTCGTAATACCCCTCTTGCTCTCCAAAGGGACTCCTTACCTTGCGGCAAGTAACGGACCTCGCGGCCACAAGAGTACCCTAAGCATTCTTTGCTTAGCATTTTCCTCATGGTCACAATCCCACAAGTACTCACACTAAACAAAAAGAGTACTACATCTACCAAGGTTTTGTGTCCTTGATAGCCTTAAGTTTATAGTGGGTCGGAATAGCTTGGTATTAGCTTGTCCCCACTTGGGTCGTTCCTCTTGATTTCTCAAGAGCAGGCCCGCTAAAGGATTCTAATGCTAAGCAGAGTGGATCAACTTTTGAGTGTCAAGATTTCTGTTTCACCTCAAGGGTGAAGAGCATATTCTCCTAGCTCAAAAGTCTTTCCCAAACACACTAAGAAAAGTTCAATTACCCTCTTGTTTTCAAAATCTAAAAGTGGGTCAAGATTTCTGGTCCACCACAAGGGTGAAGAGCATACTCTCCTACCACCAAAAGACTCCTACAATAAGATATTAAGTGCCTATGAAAAGAAACAACTAGTATATGCCACACTTGAAAATGAAAGCAATAAACAAGCACTTGATTGGTTTTTATACTTTGGGCAGCCCTGCAAAAACAATTAGTAGCCCTTGTGCATTTGAAGCTTTGACATGCATTCTTTTAGCAAATATTCAAGCAACTAGGGCACACCTACAAGCACAACTTGTTAGCCCCACAATGGTTAGCACAACAATAACCATGTAAAATTTGCAAGGAAACCTCTGTTCTACCACAACAAATCAGAAATCTGAAGCAAACAAATCAAAAATCTGAAGCAAACAAATCAAATCTTGCAAATTAATTACCAAAATCAGTCACTGCCAAGCCTGTGTGATAATTCTATCAAAAAAAGTTTCATACTAAACTTCACAGTATAGTGCTGCTACACTTTTGTTCTGTGCTACACTTAGCACTACTTCCATGCGATAGAATGTTATATAGTCATGCGACAGTTTCTGTATGGGCGTGCGATACTTTTACTGGAAAAGTATCGCACAAGCATGTAATAAAATATCGCATGATATTGGAAGACTATCGTATGATAATCTGTTAGAAAAATAGAAAAATGACTGAAATAGCAAGAAAATATTGACAAAAAATTAGCGGAAATGCATGAAAATAAAGGACAAAATAGAAGTGTTCTACCCCACGGTGGGTGCCAAAAATGTACACTCAAATTGTGCACTTCTCTAAGTCATTACTTTCAAGAGAATCCATGAATGGGAAACCTTGAGAAAGTGACCTAGAGCTCCCTAAGTATGGAGTCACAAGGATTTATATAGTGCTCTCAGCTAGAACTATTGAAGCATGCAACCTTGCTAATAAACCACACAATGGGAGATTCAATGAGACATGGGCAAGAATGCCAATATCTTCAAGAATCAACAATGAAAATGCAATGCAACTATTCTAAGAATGAAAAATGCAACTAAGCTATGAAAGGAAAATGAAAGTATTACATATCCTTGCTAATTAAGCTATGTCAGTTAATCTAAAACATAAAGGAAACTAAGCTAGAAATGCCATGGAAGCTAAGCTAAAATGAAAGAATGAAAGACTAGGAGCAATAAGATCTTCAAAGCTTCCAAAATCTCCAAGGAAAACTACAGCATAAAGTTAGTATTCAAAAGTGGGATCCCAAAATGAGAAGAGAGCTCTCCTTTTAAAGGAAATGAGAAAGAATGGACCATGGATATTAAGAGGCAAAAGAGTTGATCAAGGGTGGAGCTTGAAAGAGGGATCAATCCATGTGCACAAGATTCCTCCAATGAGAAATAAGAGTTGACTTTTGTGTCCCATGTGAGGCAAAAAGACATTTTCTTCTTTTTATAAGAATAATGCTTTATTTGTGCAACTTAGGATAAGAGGAAAAGGTGGGGGCTTTTTATTTAATAAAAGGGGAGGAAATTACTTTTAATTAAATAAAGACTCAGGATAAAATGGTTAATCCATAGAATATAATTGAATAAATGATAGAATTAGGATTTGATCAAGGAAATTGATATTGAATTGAAAATGTTGATTCAGGAAATTGATAAATTATTGAATGGGGGCCCAAAGTCTAGGCGACCATTTTAGGGTGCATACAATTTCATCTTGAATATTTAAATTATTAATTTAATTATCTAAATTTAAAAATTAAACCTTAATTGTCTTGAATTAAAAATTAAGACAAAAAGAAAAGGCGGCAAGGGGAGTTGGCGAGGAGTGAATGTTTGACAAGTTTTTTAGCATGTCTTTGTAGGTTTCTTAATATTTTTCCTTCACATTGGAATCGTTCACTACCTCATAAAGGAGTATTTTAAGACATTTATTTAAGATGAAATTAATATTTTATCTTAAATATTTAAATTATTCTTTTATTTATCTTAAATAAAAATAAAAAACTACTCATTTTGTCTTAAATAAAAAAAAATAAGATAAAACTCATGCATTTTTTATATTAGGGGGTAAGAAGCAAAGGAAGATGGAGGAAGGGAGCAAGAAGAGATTTTCCATAGAAAACGTTGGGGATTTTAGACTAAAAATACATAATCCAAGGATTCAAAAATAAAAATTCATGGATTTGTATTTGAGTTATTGCTTCGTGAGCCTTCATTTGGGTGATTTATAAAAACTTGTCCAGTGCCATTATCTTGGATGTCAAAGGAAACTTGAAGATGTTTATAGTATAGAATGATTAATGTTTGAGATTGGTTTTGGCCTTCTTTAGGGAATAATTGGGAATGGTTTAATGGGTAGGAAGGATTTGGGTGTTAGTGTTGGAGGAAGCAAAAATATTTCCAGGGGTTTTTCAGCATCTGTGCCTCACCCATGAAAGGAAAGTCCTTTTCTCCAACCCTTTTCTATTTTTTTTCTCTTTCAATGGTTTTAGATTTATGTGGGGATGAACATGTATATTGTGGATTAAAGAGGCCTTGGTTCCAAAGTGAGGTGTTGGTTTTTGGTATGCAACGTATGGGAATCAGTGTGAATTTTTTTTTGAATTGAATCTCTACAATGAACCTTGAAGTAAATGTGAAATGGTGGTGCTCTCATTTTTTTTTGTTTTTAACTTGTCTTTACTAGAGAGGATCCCCTATTTCAAATTGTTAGGCTCTCATAACTGCCAATATTAAGGGGGTTTCTCCTCTGTATTGAGGTTTTCCCTTTTTTATTTATTTATCTTTCTTTCGGGTGTCCTATCCCACCATTCAAATTTAATCACTGATCACTACTAAGTATTTTTGGTTCATTTATTGTCTGAACTAATTTTTTTCAAAAGTCATGTTGATGTGAATATGTGTATTATGTTTCAGAAATGTTGGATGATCCATGCATTCTCATGATGATAATTTTCCTAGAATGTCTCAGTTCTTTGTTGGGATGGATAAATGTATTGGGTATTTGAAGGGATTTTTGATCCATAGAGAGGTGTCAATCAGTAGTCACTATAAATGGGCTCGTGCGGAAATAACTCAAATTAAAATGGTCAAATGGATGTTCTCTAAATTTTTTACTTTTATTTTTTAAATTATCTTAGTAGAGAGAAGGCCATCCCATTTCAAATTTTTTAGGTCCTCACTACAATCAATATTAAGAGGGCTTGTTATCTTTATTTTGGATACTCTCTTCTTTGTTTTTGCTACTTTTTAGTTTATTTCATTGTCTAAACTGGTTTCATTCAGAAATCATGCAAAATAAGTTCTGAAATAGTGGATGATGCAATGTACTCTCATGATGAAAATATTTCTATAAAGTTTGTGTTTTATGTTTAGTTGGACAATTTTTTAGAGATTTAAATCCATCTCTATGCTAATTATTTGCAGGCACCGAAATTATCATAATTGAATTGTTTGCAAGAACTCACTACACCTTGATGATCCTCATGGGCTTCACCACTATAGAGGTCATGACATTTTATGGGGAGAATTGTAAGGAGGGCTAGGTTCTATTGAATTGGCACTTACAAAATTTTAGTCATGAATATTAATTTAAAATAATAAATATTTTGTTACATAGTGTGGAACACCATAGAAAATTATTTATGTTCCACTACTAGTGTTGGATTCTACACCCTTATTCTTTATCCACTCATTTTCATTTATTATATAATTTAAGATTTCAGAAAGAATTAAACTTGAAGTTCATGATTATTTTGAAAAAAATTAGGATTTTTTTCTCCTCCAACAAAGGGATCTAAATTTTTAGGGTTTGATTACATCTATTTGTTCAATTTTGGAGGGTTTATGAGATTTTTTCTAAAGAGTATTAGAGCATTTTTTATCAGAGTTCTAACAAGGTATCATTGCGCAACCTTGGGAGACAAATACTCGAGACTTGAGTATAGACCTATAAAAACACCATGTTACAAAGATGTTTATTGACAAGTTTTCTTATTTCACTATAAAGGCATTGAGGTTTCCTACAAACATCTTATTTCAGGTAGAGAAATGATTCATCTTTTAGGATGGAGGTTATCTCTTTTAATAGAGTAAACAATCTCAATATTTGTGATTGAGCAGAAAAATGGTGTAGGATGCTTTAATTTCTAACTTTATGGAATTGAAGCTAATGTTTTGGCTTGATTTAATTTTTATAAGCCTTCTTTGTAGTGTCTCTTCACACCAAGAGGGGTGCTCAAAATCAAGATAATGAAGTAAAGCACTATACTGGTGAGATGAAAATAAAAAGTAAGTGGCACTGCTAATGCAATATGTTTTTCCCCCACATTTGTATATTTATATAGAGGGACAAAAACTTCTACAACAGATCCCTTTTTTCCTCAACCTGGATGTAGTTAATTTTATCCCAAAATACAAGCTTCTTTCCCATGCTATTTGGGATATTAGTGGCTATCCATGGCACTAAACTGTAATATATGTACCAATAAATAAAGAGGAACTTATGTTTCCTTAAACTAAACCATTTTTTTTTTTTACAAAAGTAGCTATCTTCCTTTTTAAAAATGTACCATTTCAATGGCTTCACGACCTTCTTTGCTTGTACTATCAATGATTCATGTCAATAGATAGATCAATTTGTCTCTAACCTCCTTTGCTTGTACACTAATTTAATCTCAATGTGTCCTATCAATATATAGATTAGTTTATCTCTAACCTCATTTTCTTTTACATTGATTTTATCTCAATGAGTAATGTCAATAGATAGATCAATTCAGCTCTAACCTACTTTTCTTGTACTCATTTAATCTCAATGAGTCATGTCGATAAATAGACCAGTTCATTTATGACCTCCTTTGCTTGTACACTAATTTAATCTCAATGAGTCCTATCAATAGATACATTAGTTTTCCTCTGACCTCATTTTCTCACACTTGATTAAAACTCAATGACATCCTTTGCATGTAAACTGATTTAATCTCAATGACTTTCTTTTCTTGTAAAATGATTTAATTCTAATCTCAATGAGCTATGTCAATAGATATATCAGTTTGTCTTTGACCTCCTCTACTTGTACAATGATTTAATATTAATGATCCCTGTCAGTAGATAAATTATGAATGTTGAAGTGGCTTGGAAAGCTTTTTAAGGGCTCAACTCACAAGTCATAAGGACACTATCCTAAAGGTTTTGGAGGTGATGATCATATTTGACATTTTCCTTGAAGTCTCGTGGTAATATAGTAGCCAATGTTCATTATAATTAAAATAGATTCAATATTCTCATATCATTTATTTTTTATTCATCACCATTGATTCATTAGTAATTGCTTTCAAACTAATTCCGAGTGAGATTGAGAAGCAGACAAATTCTATTGAGCATCTTCTTATTTTTCTTTTTCTCATATAGCTATACCTTTGGTGCTTCAATAGAAAGGAAAGCATATAATCAAAATTTGATACACATTCTCTTGCTTACTGTATTTAGATTATTATTTAGGATGGTCCATCATTAAAGGAGGAAACTGAGGAGATGGATCATGCAATTGCACTTTCTCTTTCAAAAGAATTCACAAGACCAAAAGGTATATTTGAGGATTTTAGAATTGTTAAATCATTTATTTTATTACATGTTATTAAATTTGAATAGAGATTGATTTGAGTGATTTATGTCTTAAGATTGAAGTATTAAAGTTAGTTATGTATTCAAAATTAGCAAGCAAGGTGGTTTTTTTGTATAATACAAATATATCCTAAATTGCCAAATAAAAATAATGGAACTCTAGCTTTTGTCAGCACTTTGCCTGATTTTGTCTATATATCAATATTGTACTAGCACGTTCATAAGCTTTAAGTGAAATTGGTTAAATAGCTAATTAATTTCATCATTTAAGATTTGATATCATTCATATCATCATATTAATAAATAAGATATATTCATTTATTTACCATATAGAAGGTATCAAGCTCTGTGAATTAGTTGTTACTTGTCATTGTCTACTTCAGTTAACCCAAGAGAACCCAAGAGATATTAACCTAAAACATAATACTAAGTTTGTAGAATCATTTTTTTTCTTAAATGTTTACAAACAATGATGAATAAACAAGAGGAAATAAAACATAAAGCCCATAAGAACATAAACATAAATATAATCTAAAAGTAGATTACACATCTCAAGGTCCCCTTGACGTAGAAACTATGAAATGCAACTACAACCATAATTACGTATTACATCATAATTAAAACTAGATGATAACAATACACATACTTGTCAACATCCACTGCACATGTCGTAGGGTATGTAACATAATCAACACAAAGTACAATATGATATCTCCACACTAACTAATACAATGATACACGAACATAATATAAGAAAGATAAGAATACACATCCAACAATGGTAAACAAGAAGGTACAACTGCTACAAGGATCATCCAGCATTGCTACATGAATGTCAGAATCTCAAATGGTAAAAGAATCACTACCACCTAACCTCGTGGAACCTAAATGGTCCACTCCCACCATGCTGAGGAGATAACAACAAACCCCACTTGGATAACAAACACCAAAATTAATCACAATACAAACTAAGAAAGGGATTCTGAAAGCTTTCTAACTCAAAAGGTACAATAGGATAACAAAGGTAAAAACATACTCAACCAAAGGAAACCAACACATGTAGGAAACCTAAGATGCATATGGGGAAGTGTCATCACATGAGCCAACTCTAGAGTTATCTTGGCAATCTCTCAACACCCGAGCGCCCTAGTGACCCTATGCGGTATCAATAATCTCTCATATAGACAAGGCACCAACAATATTATATCCAAGTCCATGTAGGCAACAAGCATCATCTCACAAACCATCCTATCTTATACTATCGCTCAAGGCATGGGTAAGGAACACATACATCTTATAATGTTTCTATCCTAGTATATTTTATTACGTTCACTTTATTAAGTCACTTGTAATAAGTTATCCTAGCAGCCACTTGTGGGCATCAACACCTATTACAAGCCACTCCCCATCTATACACTTAGTTAACCTACCTAAGCTCATAAGTCATAAATAGATCTTACAAATCATATAAAGCATGATAATCAATTTTAGTTCCATAAAAGATAACTGGAACTCACACTGGTCCTCAAACCATAATCCCACTGGTCCTCAAACCATAACATCATAAAAAATATACTCTCTCAAAGATTTCACAAACTAATAAGATTAAAACGAACAAAGGTTGGGTAAAAAGATTGAAACCATTATCATATTACAAATATTATAAATATCTATGCCATAGTAAAAAGATAAAACCCCAAGCCTCTTGTAACAATTCCTAAAAACCAACTTAATGCTACTCATACCGATAATCAAACACAAAAACCAAAAACTCTAATAATAAACACAGCAATATGAAATTCTCATCAAATAATATTTAATTATATAGCATTATTATTCTTATTTTTGTTTTTCTAAAAGAATTCTCATATATGGATTTTATTTATTTATTTATTTCTAAAAATAGAATTTTTAAAAATAGGATACCACTACATGCAAATAAATATATATCTTTCTCAAATAACATGCAACTGAATATATCTTTTTTAAATAACATGCATCTGGAAATATCTTTTCTAAATAACATGCAACTGAATATATCTTTCCTAAATAACATGCAACTGAATATATCTTCATTAAATAATATGCAACTGAATATATCATTCCTAACTAACATGTAACTGAATATATCTTCCTTAAATAACATGCAACTGAATATATCTTCCTTACATAACATGCAACTGAATCTTCATTAAATAACATGCAACTAAATATATCATTTCTAACTAACATGTAATTGAATATATCTTCATTAAATAACATGCAATTGAATATATCTTCATTGAATAATATGCAACTAAATATATCTTCATTAAATAACATGCAACTGAATATATTATTCCTAACTAACATGCAACTGAATATATCTTCCTTAAATAATATGCAACTGAATATATCATTTCTAACTAACATGCAACTAAATATATCTTCATTAAATAATATGCAACTAAATATATCTTTATTAAATAACATGCAACTAAATATATATTCATTAAATAACACGCAACTGAATATATCATTCCTAACTAACATGCAACTGAATATATCTTCCTTAAATAACATGCAACTGAATATACCATTCCTAACTAACATGCAATTGAATATATCTTCCTTAAATAACATGCAACCGAATATATCATTTCTGACTAACAAGCATATGAATGTATCTTCCTTAAGTAACATGCAACTGAATATATCACTCCTAACTAACATGCAACTGAATATATCTTATTTAAATAACATACAACTGAATATATCATTTCTAACTAATATGCAACTGAATATATCTTCCTTAAATAACATGCAACTAAATATATCATTTATAACTAACATGCAACTAAATATATCTTCTTTAAATAACATGTAACTGAATATATCATTCCTAACTAACATGCAACTAAATATATCTTCCTTAAATAACAAGCAATTAGATATATCATTTCTAACTAACATGCAACTAAATATATCTTCATTAAATAACATGCAACTAAATATATCTTCATTAAATAACATACAAGTGAATATATCTTCCTTAAATAACATGCAATTGAATATATCAATTCTAACTAACATGCAACAAAATATATCTTCCTTAAATAACATGCAACTGAATATTTCATTTCTAACTAACATGCAACTGAATATATCTTTTACATGCACATATCTATATTTCTATTTCAAAAGCATGCATTTTCTCTAAAAACTAACTCTTTCAAAACCTTCAAAACCATAGAAGACCATCAATGAAAATAAACCTAAGAAAAACATTTATAAACAAAAATCTAATCAAACTTTTCCTTCCAAACGATTTCCTAACATTCATGAATATCAAATAAACACATCTTTTTAACAAACACTCATTATTTACACACAAGATCTAATCAAACATGAAGAAGACAATGATTTCAATGGAGAACTTTTAAAGATTTTAAAACCTTACCTTAATAGACAAAGTTGAATTTTAAAAAATTAGTTCCAAATCTTGAAAACCCAAAGCTTTCAAAAACACCAAAACTTTAATCCTCCAAAAATTTGCCAAGAGAGAATTTTTCAATCCCTGATTGAATTCATCTCAAATGGTCTCTTAGCTCTTTTATATAGAAAACTTAGATACCAAAGTTGAAAGAATGCAACTCCAAAATAAAAGGAGAGAATGAATTCAAAAATTTTGGTTCAATTTAAAGTTATAAACAATAAAGTAGTTAACTTCAAATCACAAAAATAAGAACTTAACTCCAACATTGTTTTTATCAACTTTAATTTATTGAAAGAGATATTTATTTAATTTTTTCAACTTTAAGTCATTTTAACTCAACTTGATTTTAAAAGGATAACTTCTAATTTTATAACAAAGTACTTTATAAGTTGCATTATTTAATTTTAATTAATTTAAAATATGTAACTCAACTAATAACCACTTAATTCAAATTGCACATTTAAATTTATTTTTTTATTTAATAATTATTAAATTTTTCAATTAATTAATTTTGACTTTGTAAGTAAATTATTTATTAAATATAGATAATTAATTAATTCTCATTAATTAATTAATTCTTATATTTAATATTTTAATGTATCATAATGTGTAACTATTTAATCTCATTTAATTAATCCTAATTAATTTCTCAATCCATTTTAACACCAAAACCACATCAAACTACATGACATGCAACCATGAAACAAAACTGACTAAACCAAAATACAACAATCAAGCCTAAAGGAAGGGCTCACAAATTTACATCATTTTGATGAGTCTGAATAGGTAGAAAATCAGATAATTATCCACTATTATGTTATCTCCCCTCTCTTACCATTGAGATATTGTGATAGGGCACGCTCATCCTAAAAATTTAGGGAAGTCGATGCCCGATACATGAAATCATGCAAAAATGATGAGCATGTACATACATGTATAAATATAAACAAGCAATGGCGGGGATCAATTGATTGTGTGGATCTTGCAAACAAGTAACTATGACTTCGTCCCTCAACCACATCAGGAACATCAAACAAAAATATAAAACATACACGCCAACCATACACATGCAAGTATGAGGTCAGTAAACCATAAGCATCAATGATATCCTAACATATAATTCATCATCCTAAAATAACCATAACATATAGAAAATCAGACTATGGGAGGGGTATTACATATTCATTGTGACTTATTATTTACCATATATAAGGTATCAAGCTCTGTGAATTAGTTGTTACTTGTCATTGTCTACTTCAGTTCATGTTTTGTTGTAGACCTTTATCTAAATCTTGTGCTGAAAAATTGTGTTAAATTGTTAAATTTTTAAATTATATATTTTATACAAGGAGGAGATGTGTATCATTTTATCAAATAGGAAACATTTATGAATTGTTTAGCGAAAAAAAATTCTACCACATGAGCATCTTTTGACCTCTTTCACAATGTGTTTACTTGTATTTATTGTGGATGGTTAATGTACTAGCAAGGTCATGCCAAAAAATATAGAGTATAGGAAGGATGAGAATCCTCACTAGACTTAGAAGTTCTCAACTTTCTATAACTATATAATCCATGTGGCCAAGGCTATGGAGCATGTGAACCCAACAAATTTGTGTGAAATAACTATGTAAACATGTATACTATAGAAATTCCTAATATTCAACGGGAATATTTGAATCATTACTGTCTTTACCATCCCAAGTATACTATGAGAGGTAACTATATAGATGTGTCAACTACAAAAAGTCCCAATTTCAATCCACTTCAATATTGAGTTACAACAAATGCTAGGTCATTTCTTGTCCTAACTATTGTATAGTCCTAAGAATGAAAATTTACATATCAAGTCAAGATTTGAATTGTCTTTCTTTACCAATTGTATATACATAAGGGTTTGTTTGTCTTGAGAACTCCATGCTAGACACATCCACAATTTTACAAATTATTAATTTATGTTCTATTGATTTATAAGTTTCTTTTAAATGTGAAATGAAGGATGAAACTACAAGTTGAATAGGAAATACATTACAGGCTATTGTAAAGTAAATGGTCAGTTTAAGAATAGGATGAACTCAAAAACTTTTTGGCCAATCTCTATGTAGTGCATAGGATTAAAAAAATGAAATTTGAAACTCAATGTTAACATGACATTCTCATATTTGAGGATATCTTCAGGTGCTTTATCCTTTTATTCTTGATATTGGTTTTAAGAAACAATCCATATGAAGAAGATGAAGAACTTTTCCATGCTTTACAAGAAAGCATGAAAATGGTTCCAAAGAAGAATCCACCCAACCGCTCTCCTTTACATTGACATTTGAGAGGATGAAGGTGTGGTATAAAAGATCTTTTTCTTTTCTTGGACAACTTCTTTAAGGACTAACATTTGTTGACTATTTTGTCAAATAGATTCCAACTATTTGAGTTGAGTTGAGTTCTATTTGACTAATTAGATTAAGCAGGATTTAGTAGAAATTGTAAATGCAAAATACATTGTAGCCCCACTTTCATTATTAGGTTAATTTTGTTGGCTATATCTACTCCCCCCATATAGTATTACATATTATGGATCACCTCAAAGGAAATTATAAGAATTTGTTATACCATTTATCCTAGTCGATTATCAATTTTCCTTTCTTTTAGCTCCATAATATCAAATCAATAAATCATAGTGCTATGGAATATTTCCTTTTGGTGCTGGAGTTTCTAGGCTGTGGGATGCAGTTTTATGTTCTATGTTAAAGAACATTTTATTCTTTGAATAATGCCTTTTTTGTATCTTCTATATTTTATTAACCTTGATCATAGGATCTACACAAACCATTTCCCACAAGTATTAAAATAAATTTACAAGTAAGCCCTTCAAAACATATGCTTTCTTATGACCTATTATTTCATTTGATCCATAGTCAAGCACTATAGACTTTTTCCTCTAACATACCATTTGGTTGAATTTGGTAATGGTTCTATAATAAACCAATGGTCTTCTACTTGTATAAATATTATAAATTCAATTCCATACTTTGGAAGCTCTAGGCTCATTTAATTCCTTTATGTAATTTATTTTCTCAATTTTATTGTTAGTTATGTCTAGTTATACTTAGTATAATTTAATGCATTTTATGCAAGCATATCCCCATAAATAGAGTTGGCTTGATTGAGTAAAGATCCCATCCCTTTTGGGGGTAGCACTATTACCTTGCACATAAACATGATGAAACTCCTCGGTAATGTAGATACAAGCATATGGAGGTAAAGAGTCATTATCTGGGACAAGATGATAGTTTTTAAATTTCAAGCATAACTTTGATATATACCATCTTCATAACCTTAAAAATAATTCCTATCTCTAGTAGAAATATTGATTGAAAACATTGAGATAATTACTGAGTGTTCTTAAAGAGTCCCCAATGTTGTATATTCTTTTTAATATTTAATTTTATGGTTTTATCCAAGGGATGTGTAGTATATTTCTATGGAGGATGATTGTAAAATGTGCCCCAAATGCTTGGACTCATCTATGATGGAAATAAAAGAATGCCAATGACTTTACCATGAAATTTAGGATTATTGTGAAGGCACAAGTATGATTATTGATCAACAAATACCTATGTTGCTGGTTAAAAGACAAGAACTAAATGAAGCCATGGAGGGGGAGAAGGATCAATTATTATTGGTTTTGTCCACATGTATGTTCTTGTATCATCTTAAAATGGAAGCACTTCCATGTTAAGAGATTTTAGCCCTTCGAGTGAGTGGTCCAGGGTCATGTTAAGCACTTTGATCAGGTCTTTGCATGTATCTGGCTATTTCCCCCTGTTCTGCTTCTCTCCTCCTTATTTCCACCCTTTTTCAGATAGTTTTCTTTGAGAATCTAGAGTTTCTGACTATCTAGGTCAAAGACGACCTGGTAGGGTCAAGGATAACCTAGACCCTGACCTAGGTTAGGGATGACCTCAACCCTGACCTAGGGTGGTGTCTACCTCGTCCCTAACCCCAGGTCCAATTTTTAGATTTCTGGGATTACAGGATATTGGGTTTCAGAAATATTTCTTTTCCCACTTCCGGGTCATCCATTTCGGGTTTCAGAATGGTAGATCCTTAAATTGCATTTAATGTGGGTCCATTTCTAGGGGTTAAGGTTAATTGGGATTTAATTCTCCAATGTCAGCCTTATCTAGAGGTTTGTTCCCTAGATCACTATAAAAGGAAGCCTTCCTCTCTCATTTTATCAATCAAGTTTTCATATCTCATCTCATAATCTCCCAAGCTCTCAAGTGCAAGTAAGCAAGAAGGAGAAGGAAAGAAAGCAAGCATTCATTCATCTTCAAGACTAGCATTCAAGCATTCGAGCATCCATCAAGGAGATCCATTGTTAGCTATTGAAGGATTCAATCTCTTTGGAGCCCCCTTGAAGATCTCTCCATCCACATTCATCCAAGCCTATTCCAATGCAAAGATCCATTCAAGATTGGTGTTGAAGATCAAATGCTATTGATTTGAGATATCCTACATACTTCTACATTCATTTGGAGCATCCCTACTTGTGGATTCAAGGATTTGAATCCTCTACAAGGACTTCAACATAAGCAAGGTGAATAGTTCCATTTACTTTGTTTATGCACTTTACTATTTCAATTCAATTTCAAGGTTAATTCCTAAATTGGGGTTGACCAAGGCAAACCCGATCAAACCCCCCATCCAAACAAAAAAAACCCTTTTTTATTGTAGGTACAGGTGCAGGGCTGTGGATCAAAGCTGGGATCTAGATACCCTTTTCGACGAACTTCTGAGAACCGCGAACAAATTCAAAGATGACCTTCAAAATTTTGAAGTAGCATTTGACCTTTTATCGGGGTCAAAGACCACCTGCTTCTAGAAAGACAAAAATTTTCTGGGTTTTCTCTGTCTCAGCATTTCCAGTCCAGAACAGGTTGTAGAATTGCCCGAAACTGTACATAGACATCAGAAATTAGCATTTTCCAAATTTGCCCTATTTTGAGGTTAGTATTTATCTTTCACTTCTTTCTTATAGTGAAATATAAGGTTTTCTCCTTCATTCATATTCTCCATAGATTGATTCTTTTGTGTATTGACCTTTTGATTGATCAATTTGGATCTCTCCTTTGGGAATTTGGATTTAGAAGTAGATATCATATTCCCCCTTTTCATATCACACTATTCATTTTGGCATGCATATTATTTTATTTTATTCATTTTGGTGAACCCAACTAGCTTACTCTCTTTCTTTTTGGTGTTAGATATCCCTTTATATTATCTTGTTGGTATTAGATTTCTCTTTTATGTTAAATCTTGCATGCTAATTAGATTTCTTGCTTTTCTAATTAAAAAATACAAAAAAAATGCAAAATTTCTTTCAAAATACAAAAAAACATTCATGCTTTTCTTAGTTTAGTTCATTTGCATTGTATTGGTTTGTGAGCTTTACTACTTCTAGTCCTACTTATAATATTCTGGTTAGACGAAGTCATAGACTTATAGGTACCTTTGATCCCAAGTCTTCTTCTCCTTTCCTTAGGATCCCGGATGATAATTTAATTCTTCATGATTCTAATCCTATTATGGAGCAAAACTCTTCTCACTCATCTCATGATGAGGATGATGCTTTAAGAGTTCCTCTTGAACAAGTCCAAAAACTTTCAACTGAACTTGATAAAATGGGTAATTGGCTTATTCAAGAAAACCATAATCAAGATTTTATTCAAGCTATAGAGGCTCTTAAGAAAATTCTTCGTGATAGTGATCAAGGTGTTAATCTTGTTCGTGGTATTACTCACCTCGTGCATTCAAATTTTAAACCTTTAGCTCAAGAAGCTCAAGATTTAGGGTTGATTCCTCCTGTCACTAGTGTAGAACCTTCTTCTAATCCTTTACTAAATGTTCCTACCTATACTCCTTTGGTGACTGTGATGGTTCCCTCTATTCCTATGAGTATTCCTCATGTGTCCCTTCCTACATCACAACCGTCATATCATAATGTTCCTTTTACTTATTCCACCCTGCTTCCAACTGTAGTTCCAAGTGTTCCTCTAGTTGTATCTTCCATTCCTATAGCTTCTTATACTTTACCTAGTGTTTCTAATATTTCTATTCCTCCTATTTCCTATAATGATTCAACAATCATCAGTTTGGCTCAAACTGTGTCATCCTTACAACAATAACTTGCTTCCTTAACTCAAAACAAGTTTACTATTCCTACATGTGACATGGGAAGTCCTTTGTCACTAGATATCATTCGTACTCCTGTTCCTCAACAAGTTGATATGCCTCATCTTGAGAATTATAACGGAAAAGGAGATCCCATTCAGCATGTTAAAACATTTCAAATCCTTTGTAGTGATTATGCTCATGACCATAGGATTTTAGCCAAACTATTTGCTAGAACTTTCCATGACAAGGCCTTACAATGGTATTGTTCCTTGCCTCCTTATTCTATTGATTCATTTCTAAAACTTTCTAATGCCTTTATTCAACAATTTCAAAACAACATTGGCCTGCAAGTGTCTTTGACTGATTTGATGCATTGTAAACAAAGTGCTAAGGAAAAATTGACTGAATTTATTGGTAGATTTAAGCATTTGCATGCTCATATTTCCTATCATGTTCCTAATATTGATATTCAATGTATCTTTATTTCAAATTTGCAAAAGGATATTAGAGATAAGATTTTGCTTACTGAATTTACCTCTTTTCAACAACTTTGTGCAGTGCTTCATCATTATCAATTACAAGTGAGTCAATTTGAGAGAAACACTCCAATGGCTCCTGTTCCAGTTAATAAAAGCGATGCTACTCCTAATCCAAATAAATTTCAAAAATTCAACAACTATGTCAAGATAACAAACAAGTGAATACAGTTGCTGATCAAGTTGTTGTTGCATCTCACAATGCCACTTCTGCATCCACTACTTTTCGATTAAATCATATGTTTACTCCTCTTTCTGAATCTTTACATTCTATTATGAATAGGTTGTTAACTACTAATATGATTACTTTACCTCCTATTTGACCTCTTTTACCTGCTACGATTGCATCTAAATATTTTGATCCTAAAGCTTTTTGTCAATATCATCGTCAGAATGGTCATGATATTGAGAAGTGTTATTCTTTAAAATATAAGGTTCAAGACTTAATTGATTCTAATGCCTTGTCTATTGATAATCTTGATGGTAGTGGGAACAAATCTATCTCTTCTCCTAATCAAAACCTTCAAATCTATATGAATCCTTTACCTATGCATGATACTAATACCATTGCTCAACCATCTTCTATGGAAATTGTGTATGATTTAAAGATGGATGATCTCAATCACATTGTTAATCAAGTGGAGCATGTTGGTCAATTTGTATGTCCACCTCAACCTCAACCTCAGCTTCAACCTCAAGTTCAATCTCAACCTCAACCAAAACCTAAGCCTAAATTGAAAACTCAACCTAAACCTTGACAAAAACCTAAGAATAAAAGACCTTGGGAACTTTTGATTACCTTTGATGATTCTAAAACTATTAAAGCTCTTGATGGTCCCCTTTACATTTATGCTAGGATTTCTCAAATACCTACTCGTGGTTGTCTTGTTGATCCTACATCCTTAATCAATGTTATTATTGAAGAAAATCTATTTATGAAAAACTTACAACGTGATTCTTATGCTACATCGGATGTGTGGATTCAAACTTGTAATGGTTTTCTTTATCCATCATTTGGTTCTATTAACTTGTCAGTTGAACTTTATGGAAAAATTGTGAACACTACCTTTGTTGTTGTTCCTACTTCTAATCAATTTCAAGTTAAGCTTGGTTTTCCGTGGTTAAATGCCATGCATGTTGTTGCTTCACCTATCCATAAATGTCTTAAATTTTTTCATGGTGAAGAAGTGAAGATGGTTAATCATTGTTTATATCAACCTTTTAGGCCTAGAGATTATGTTGCTCTTGATTTCTTTTAGCCTTCATTACCTAATTCATGTCCTCCTCGACTTGATAATCTTTTTCATTCGTATCAAGTCTATAAGCATTGTAAGATTCTCGAATTAAGTGTACCTCCTATGGATCTTAGTCATGGTCTTTTGCTTACACCTTCTATACCTCCTTTAACTATGGCTTCTAGTTATGTTAATCAAGTTCCTACTATTGCTGATAATCTTATTGATCTTCCTAAAGAACCTATGAAGGATCCTATGATTGTTCCTCCTAATTCTCAACATATTTCAAGTAAAGAAAAATGTAATCGATCTGCTAATGAACATTGTAAGAAGCATCATGCTCAAGCTAAAGCTTGCAATTCTGCTCTTCAAAGATCTCTACCTTCTTTGAATAAACCTATGCATGATGTGTTAGAAGAAGTTGTTACTAATAATGATGTTAAGATGCATGATTATGATGATTTTATTCATATCTTAGATCCTATTTTGATTAATCTTGATCAAGAAGATATTCTTGATGATACTGATGATGTTAATGATGAATATGAGACTATTGACATTGGCATTGATTTATCTAAAATGCTTTCATCAAAGTTGACTCTTACACCTAGTATCAAACATGATGATTCTCAAGAGGATCCTTGTTTGGAACTGGCTATCATTCCTACTATGTTGGATATAGTCCCTCTTGCGAGTTACCCACCTTCCCTAAATGATATAGAATGATATGGGGAGAGTAGGCGACACGCTTGATCAGCTTGTCCTTCATGGTAGCTTTGTTGTGTGTTTGTCTATTGTATTGTGCTTCTCCCATGATGTGTTTGCTAAATGTTGTTAGATTCTTTTATACGACCTTTGTTACTTAGTTGGTGCAAGGTGATAATGGAATCGAGCCTGTTGTACAATTCCTCTATATGTATCTATATTCTTCTATATGTTGTTTCATGTTATGTTGTACTTGTTCTATTGTTCGTAAATGTTTCCTTATGTAATCTGCTTGGATCCACAACTTGGTAGCACTGATTCTTTTTGGTCTCCAAGTCATGGTCCAAAAAGATTCTTCTTTGTATATCTTATGTGATCTTTCCTCCTTTGTGATTGTAGTTCTACTTTCTTTGGGGAATGATGTCAATTCATTTGCAATAATATCCTATATGTGTGTATATATATGTGTGTGTGTGTGTGTGTGTGTGTCTATATATATATATATATATATATATATATATATATATATATATATATATATAATCTTATGATCATACTGACCCCACGACAGGTAGATCCTTGTTGTGTTCTCCGTATGTTTATGTGATATTTCCCTTGAGTTGTCTTCATATGGGGGCATCTCATAGTGGAAACGCAATCAGTGGAGTTTTTTATGTTTCTATTAAAGCCATTGCTCCTGTTAAAGTGTTAGCAATGATTTTAACGTGTGGGCATATGCTATGCTCACCTATTGCACACACACACTTTTTGATGGACATATATTATTTTTCAAGATACCTTTTCTCCCTTTTTGGATTAGTGACTAATCCTTAAAGCATGGATTTATATTATAGGATCTCTTGATCCCACTAGTTTCAAATTTTTTATCCCTTAAGGTCAGAGGTGTCCTTAAGACTGGATCTCTTTTGTTTTTGGTTTTATTCTTATGGAATAGAATATTCCTAAGGGTGAATCCTTGATGGGTTGACTAGTGAGTAGCCATATTCACTAGGCAGTTCAATTCCATCTTTCTAGTTGCGCCATTTCCTGGTGTGGTTCACAATGGGACATAAGTTGTCATTGGGCGAGATAATCACACACACACTCTCTCTCTCTAGAGATGTCTCTCTTATTGTGATCTTGGAGTCAACAAAGACTTGAGTCCCTGAGGGCTTGAGGTTTCCTTTCTCCCTTTGATTACAATAAGATTATCTTTTCATTTTGATCTCCTTTACCAAGAGTTTGCATCGAGTCCATACTCTTGCTAAAGTGGGGGCTTAATGTATCATCTTAAAATGGAAGCACTTCCATGTTAAGAGAATTTATACCTCTGAGTGAGTGGTCTGGGGTCATGTTAAGCACCTTGATCAAGTCTTTTCATGTATCTGACTATTTCCCCCCTGTTCTACTTCTCTCCTCCTTATTTCTAGCCTTTTCTGGATAGTTTTCTTTGAGAATCTGGAGTTTTTGACTGTCTAGCTCAAAGATGACCTGGTAGGGTCAAGGATGACCTAGACCCTGACCTAGGTTAGGGATGACCTTAACCTTGACCTAGGGCAGTGTCTACCTCGTCCCTGACCCCAGGTCCAATTTTTAGATTTCTAGGATTACGAGATATTGGGTTTCAGAAATATTTCTCTTCCCGTTTTCGGGTTGACCATTTCATGTTTTGGAATAGTAGATCCTTAAATTGCATTTAATTTGGGTCCATTTCTAGGGATTAAGGTTAATTGAGATTTAATTCTCTAATGTCAGCCTTCTCTAGAGGTTTGTGCCCTAGATCACTATAAAAGAAAGCCTTCCCCTCTCATTTTATCAATTAAGTTTTCATATCTCATCTCATAATCTCTCAAGCTCTCAAGTGCAAGTAAGAAAGAAGGAGAAGGAAAGCAAGAAAGCATTCATTCATCTTCAAGCCTAGCATTCAAGCATTCAAGCATTTGAGCATCCATCAAGGAGATCCATTGTTAGCTATTGAAGGATTCAATCTCTTTGGAGCCCCCTTGAAGATCTCTCCATCCACATTCATCCAAGCCTATTCCTATGCAAAGATCCATTCAAGATTGGTGTTGAAGATCAAATGCTATTGATTTGAGACATCCTACATACTTTTACATTCATTTGGAGCATCCCTACTTGTGGATTCAAGGATTCGAATCCTCTACAAGGACTTCAACATAAGCAAGGTGAATAGTTCCATTTACTTTGTTTATGCACATTACTATTTCAATTCAATTTCAAGGTTAATTCCTAAATTGGGGTTTGACCAAGGAAAACCCCTCATCCAAACAACAAAAACCCCATTTTCTTGTAGGTACAGGTGCAGGGCTACGGATCGGAGCTTAGATCTGGATACCCTTTTCGATGAACTTTTGAGATCTACAAACAAAGTCAAAGATGACCTTCAAAATTTTGAAGTAGCCTTTGACCTTTTATCAGGGTCAAAGACTACCTGCTTCCAGAAAGACAAAAGTTTTCTGGGTTTTCTCTATCTCGACATTTTCAGTCTGAAACAGGTTGCAGAATTGCTCAAAACTGTACACAGACATCAGAAATTAGCATTTTCCAAATCTACCCTATTTTGAGGTTAGTATTTACCTTTCACTTATTTCAGATTTCAAGCATATACTCTTCATAGCGATATATAAGGTTTTCTCCTTCATTCATATTCTCCATAGATTGATTATTTTGTGTATTGACCTTTTGGTTGATCAATTTGGATCTCTCCTTTGGGAATTTGGATTTAGAAGTAGATCTCATATTCCCCCTTTTCATATCACAATATTCATTTTGGCATGCACACTATTTTATTTTATTCAATTCTTTTCTTTATTAGTTTATTCTATGTTAAGCTTGTGCATATTTCAAATTGTTTTTTTCTATTTTCAAGGACATCATCACATGCTAGAGAATAGAGGACTCTATCTTTCATAAGAACAAATATTTAGTAGTGTAAGAACTTATACATTTTTTTTTTCATGTAGGTTAGAATCTGCCCCAATGTTAATTTGGAAATTTTCTTCATACTTCAAGAGACAATTCTTGTTATCCTTTTTATTTTCTTTTGAAAATTGCAAATTTCTTTTTGTAATAGATCTTTGGAAGGCCACGAACTGGAGAAGGAAACTAAGTTATAAATATGAGAACAAAGTCATATGCATATATACATACAAACACACACACACACACACACACACACACACACACATATATATATATATATATATATGTATGTATGTATGTATGTATGTATGTATACATATACATATACATGTTACTATAACTGATAGTAATGTTGAAGATTGATTATCTAATGGTGATGATCATGAAGACCGACCAAGATCAAAGGAATACAAGAGAGTACAAAGGTTATATCAGTTGTTGTCTTGTCATGGATGTCAAGTAATTGATTTATGATTTATATTATGTTTCCATATCATTCGGTATATGATATAAGTTGAATGAGTTAAGGATAAGAAGAAATGAGATGTTGTGAAGTTGAAGAAATTAAATGGGCAAATGATACAGATCAGACAATGTTAAGATTAAGTTGATATAATTATTTTCTACCTAACATATGAATGTGCTAAGTCGGTGAGCAAATCAGTTTTGGTTACCGAGTAGGGAAGGTCACTTGGTAAAGGTAAAAGATAAAAGGAAGTAACTCAGTAAAGAAAAAGGAACTCAAGGCACCGAGCGAAGGTAACTGAAATAATGATGGACACTAAGCAAGGAACATTTATTAAACAAGGATTGGAATGATATTTAATGAGTAGATATAATGAGCTAGATGGTTATGATGATGAGAAAATTTGGTTACACAGATCTGCAATTATTAAAATTCAAGGAGAAGATCTACGACAAGATCTAAACGACAAAAAGAAAAGGAACAAGTTCCTAGAAAAGTTCAATTTTTGAGGTAAAAAGAAAATGTGTTATCGAGATCCAAATTCAAGGTATAATGAATTGAACGGTTAAGATTGATCTAAGGAAAATGTAGTAGAGGATATTAAAGCAAAAATTGTCTATATAAAGGATGGATTTCTATGAACAAATGGTTGGTAATTGAAAAAAAAAAGAGTCATCGACTAAAGCAGTGAAGAAGGAACAAAGAGATTCCGAGTGAGAAATCAAGATCTGATGAAGTGTTGAAGCCAGTAAAAAGTGTAGAAGTGAAGTGAAGATTGAAGAGTGCACAAAGGATCTGATTGAGAAAATTTAGTTGCAAATCTATAGGTCAATTTATTTATTATTTCTTATTAGCAGTTGTAATAGAGAAATCTCTTAACAGAGTGGACTTAACAGGCTTATTTAAAAATCCTTGAAAAAAATAATGTTCTAAAGAGTGTTTGAAGCCCTCTAACAAGGCCACTCTTAAGAGGGTGAAAATCCTAATAGATCTGAGGTAAATCCATTGACCGGGTCATACCTAACAGTGTGTATTGTAATATTTAACCAGATTGGCTTTTAACCGAGCGTACTTCAGAAGAGTATTTTCTTAATGGGTGACAATTCCTATAGTGGTTTTTCCCAAAGCTGGGTTTCCGCATTAAATATTGGTGTTACATGTGATGCATGATTTATGTGATTGATTTACTGATTGTTAAAGTTTTTTTACTATTGTTGGTAAATAGTGAACTGTGTTTAACCGAGTTGTCACCAAAGTTAATCAGAGAAATTTTTTTTAGGTATTTGGAATCAAGGATTACTGATTCACCCCCTTCTCCATAATCCAACAATTATTATCAGAGCTAAGTACTCTGAAGAGATAAGTTTAAAAGGCTTGAGTAAAATATTTGAATATGTATAGGAGAGAAGTACCTAAGTTGAACAAGGGAAGTTTCTCAACATGACAAAGTAGGATGAGATTATATCTATCTAGGATTGGACAATTTGCACTGAATCTGATGGATAATGCCTACACTCCACCACCTACCAGACCCTTGACAATTGATCAAATGAGAGAAAAGAAAGAACACAACTCAGTATGATGTTATAGTATCTACAATTCACGAATTGAGATCTATACCGAACAATGTTGTTACTCTTGAAGCCTTAATTGGTAAGCTGACTCCATTTGAGCTTATCAATTATGATAATAGTCTATCGACCATTGAAACTTCATTTAAATCATCTGCAAGTATTGGAAATTCAAGAAGAGAAAGAGAGAATAAAATTAACTCATATAGAAATGAATATAACAGTATCCTAATCGAAGAAAAAGAGCAAGAAGAATTGGAAGCATTGTTGGCTAACAGACTACCTAGAGGCAAAGGAAAGTATAAAGGAAAATTAACCTTGAAATATTTCAATTATAATAAGATTGGTGATAATGATAGGAATGATAAGAATGACAAAAGAGACAACCGACATCAAAGATTTATAGATTATAAGAACAAAGGTAAGAAGTCTTGCTACCTAACTGAGGAAGGTGTAACTGATGATGAATTTGATGATACTAAAGAAGGATATGAAGTTGTCTATGTTGCAGTAAAGGAAGACTCAGATAAAGAGAAGTATGAAGATGAAAAAGCACTTATTTCTCATGTAAGTAAAACTGACCCATGGATTATTGATAGTGGATGTTCACATCATATGACTAGTGATATTGATAAGTTTGAGAACCTAGAAGAATATGATGGAGGATTTGTCAGATTTAGCAATGATGCTCCATGTCCTGTGAAAGGTAAAGGATCCATTATTTTGAATGAAAAAATGAGATGTGATGATACATATTGGGTTGGAGGATTAAACTATAATCTTTTGAGTGTTGCACAACTAAACAATACTGGCCACCAACTAGAATTTCAGAATAGAAAGGTGAAAATTTATGGTATTGATGGAGAGCTAATTGGAACTAGTGGACAATCAAGAGGTAATCTATTTTATCTCTATACTGATGCAAAGAGTTTCTTGTTTCTTAAAACTAAAGATGTATGGCTATGTCATAAGAGACTATGTCATGTGAATTTTTCTAGCTTGATTAAAGTGAATAAGAAGAGTAGAGTCAGAGGTCTACCAAAATTGAGCAAACTTGATAAAGTGATGTGCAAAGAATGTCAGGTTGGTAAGATGACTAAGTGGGGTTTTTCAAGAAAATCTTACTCTACCAATGGTATTTTGGAATTGGTTCATACTGACCTTTGGGGTCCTATGAGATTTCAAAGCTATTATGGAGATTGATATTTCATTTTGTTTGTTGATGACTATTCAAGAATGATGTTTGTTATGTTTTTAAAAGAGAAGTCTGATGCATTTCAAATGTTTAAGTGGTATAAAGTTGTTGGGATTACAGAAAGTTAAGTTACTGAGAGGGGATGGGTGAATCAGTAACCCTAATAAATTTTTGTTCTTTTATCCTTAAGATAATGTATCTCATTAACCGACTATCATGTTATCATTTCCTTCTATTCATAACATAACTGAAATAAGAAATGTTTTCTAATCTAATAAGTAAACATTCATGAAACTTCATACACTTGACACATGTATTTTGGTATCACAAAAACCCTTATTAGAAGATAAAAATTGCAGTGGGGATGACACCCACAAAGCTTCACTACTACAATAATAAAGTTTGTTGGTTAAGGCTTATAAATTTGATCACTTCTGATGATCTTACCCTATTAGGAGTAACAATTGAGACCTGTTAAGATCTACTTAGTTAAAGGATTTAAACAACACTATTAAGGGTGCACTTAGTTAAGAGTTTTACAAAAGACTTGTTAGGTCTACTCTATTAAGAGATTTAGTCTACCATAGTTGTTAGAAAGTAACAATAAATTTGATCTAGATGTAACAACTTACTTTGTTGAATTTCAAATCTGATTAGTACTTAACTGATATCACCTTGCGGTGATAGATATCTTCTCTAAATAATGGTTAGTAGCCTCTGGTGTGCTTCTGAATATAATACTTGAATGCTCTGTCAAAACCTTAACTTCACAACCCTATTTGATCTTCATATCTCTCATGTAGGTGGCTACTTCTCATGTGTTCTTTTTTGTAAAAATGACATCTTTACAATTCTTATATCATAAAGATTTGACCTAATTAGGGTTATGGAATTATCTAGAAAATATTAGATCTACGATCCAAATGAATAACCTAAATCAATACTACATAGGGATCATCACCATTTAATGATTAGATCTCCAATAAGTCTTTACCTCGATCTATGTAAACCATTTTCTAGCTCGATATAAATTGTTTGCATTGTTTTTTGTGCCATTCCATACTTCTATGTCATTCTTGTATTACTTGGTATATACTGCATTCATGTCTTGATAAAATACTGATGCTCAAAAAATATGAATGCTCGGTTATAACTGTACTCATTTACTTTGTCATTATACCTTGTGCTCTTCTCTGTTACTATACTTAGTGTGTTGACCGACTAGTCTATTTTCTTCCTTTACCAACTATATGTGTGAGACTAATGACAACTCCTAATATAATTATGTGTAACAAAAAAAGAGTTGAAAAGGAAATAGGTAAACAACTGAAGTGTTTAAGATCTAATAGAGGAGGTGAATTTATCTCTGATGAATTTAATGTCTTCTACAATGAGCATGGAATCAAAAGACAAGTATTTACACCAAGAACTCTACAAAAAAATGGGATAGTTGAGAGAAGGAATAGATCTATTGTTGATTGTGCTAGAAATTTATTGATTGACAAAAAGGTTGCACAAAAATTATGGAGAAAAGCCATAACCACTAATGTCTACACACTCAACCGAGTACAGTTGAAGAAAGGTACAAACAAGACACCCTATGAACTCTAGTATGGTCACACACCGAATGTTAGTTACTTTAAAATTTTGGAAGTAGGTGTTACATACTGAAAGATGCTAGAAATGGAAATTTTGACTCAAAAGGAGATGAAGGTATATTCCTAGGTTATTCATCAAAGAGAAAAGCATATAAATGTTTGATCAAGGCTACTAAAAAATTGTGGAAAGTGCAAATGTGAGGATTGATGAATTTGCAGAAAGGAATGAAGAAGATAGCAAAAAGGAACCTAAGGATTAAAAATGATTTTTTTATATTCAAGAAGGTAATTTAGTTAGAGCAACTGAGCTACAACAAGAAGGAACTAATGAGCAAGATGAACCTCCACCGAGAGATGAAAACATTGATAAACAATCTGTCGAGCCTATATTAGTAAAATATGTGAGAAGACACCACTCACCGAGAAGAATAATTAGAGACAAGAATGCAAGAGTCATGACAAGAAGTAAGTTGAAAGATAAAACATGTTTGATTTCTAAATTTGAGCCAAGATTAGTCAATAATGCACTAGAAAATGAAGATTGTATGAATGCGATGAAAGAAAAAATTATTTAGATTGAAAAGAATAACACTTGATCACTTGTACTGAGACCCAAGGAAACAAATGTGATTGAAAGAAAGTAAATGTTCAGAAATAAACTAAATGAGAAAGGAGATGTGATCAGAAATAAAGCAAGATTAGTCTACAAAGGATACACAAGAAGAAGGAATTTACTATGGTGAGATATTTTCCCATGTTGCTAGATTAGAAGGTGTAAGAATATTGCTTGCATATATTTCTTACAAAAGATTTAAAGTTTATTAAATGGATGTTAAGTCTACATTTCTGAATGGAATTTTTTAAGAAGAAGTTTACATTGAACAACTTGATGGATTTTTTGACAAAAGAAATAAGGATATGGTATGCAAACTGCATAAAGCTTTATAATATGGATTAAAGAAGGCACCCCGAGCATGGTATGAAAGACTGCACTCTTAATTAGTTAATATTGGATTTGAAAGGACAAGTGATAACATCAATTTATACTTGAAATGTGATACTTATGATTAAATTTTGATTGTTGAGATATTTGTTGACGACATTATATTTGGTGGAAATGAGATAATGTCTAAGTCATTTGCTAAGGAAATGAGAAAGGAATTTGAGATGTCTATGATTGGAGAGATTAAATTCTTTATTGGACTTCAAATTCAACAAGTTAAAGATGGGATCTACATAACACAATCAAAGTATATCAAGGAGATCCTAAAGACTTTCAATATGGAAGAATCAAAACCAGTTGAAACACCGATGGCTACTAGTTGTAAATTATTAAAGGAAGATGACACAAAATAAGTGAATGAGACAATTTACCAATTCATGATTGGTAAAATGAAGTATGTTGTACAAAATATACTCGATATTGCACATTCAGTTGGTGTAGTTGCAAAGTTTTCTACAAATCCAAAGGAGACACACATGTCTGCAATGAAAAGAATATTTAGATATTTGAAAGGGACTGAAGATTTTGGTCTGTTATACACAAAAGGAGGAGATTTTGATCTTAAGGTATATATTGGTGCTGACTGGGCAAGAAATATTGATGACAAAAAAAACACTAGTGGTGGAGCTTTCTTTTTAGGAGAAATACTAGTGACATGGTTAAGTAAGAAACAAAATTGTATTTCACAATCTACTGCTGAAGCAAAATATGTTGATGTAGCTATGAATTGTTCTAACATTTTATGGATCAAACAACTATCAGAAGGTATGCATGAAGAGATTACTAATCCAATTACAATTTATTATGATAATACGAGTGCTATTAATATATCAAAGAATTTGATGATGCATTAAAAAATAAAGCATATATCTATCAAGTATCACTAATTGAGAGAGAAAGTACACGATAAGCATGTGACATCGGAGTATGTAAGTTCTAAAGAACACATAGCTGACATATTTACCAAACCACTACCAAAGGATTCTTTTGAGTGTCTCCAAGGTAAGTTAGGGGTTCTTCCCCTATATAATGTTCACTAAGGCAAGATACATGTTGCATCAATTCAAGAACTCATTAGAATATCTAAATTGTGAGTTGATGCTAGTGTTCACTCTTTAGGTGAATCCTGAAGTTGTGAAAGTTGTTCATGTAATGTAATAGAAAACCTATACATTTGAGGTATAATTTGAGAAGTTTATGTTTATTTGGCATTATTGTCAAGGAGGGAGAATATCATTGATGATTGATGAATACAAAGAAGGAGAATATTGTTGATGCACTAATTGCATAAAGAAGGGAGAACATAAATAGAAAAAAAAAGTTGAACAGTAAAGGAGAAGTTACTACTCAAAGCTTGAGTATAGTAAATGAATGACATTGAAGTGTACCATCATCAATTGAACACTGAATATTGTTAATGTTTCCATCAATGCCAAAAATGGAGTTTGTTACTATAATTGATAGTAATATTGAAGATTGATTATCTGATGGTGATGATGATGAAGAGAGACCAAGATCAGAGAAATACAAGCGAGTAGAAAGGTTAGATTGATTATTATCTTGTCATTGATGTCAAGCAATTTATTTCTAGTTTATATTATGTTGCCATATCATTCAATATATGATATAAGTTGAATGAGTTAAGGAGAAGAAGAAATGAGATGTTGTGAAGTTGAAGAACTTAAATTAGAAAATGATACAGATTAGACAATGTTAAGATTATGTTGATATAATTATTTTCTATCTAACATATGATTATGTTAAGTCGGTAAGCAAGTTAATTTTGGCTACTGAGCAAGAAAGGTCACTCGATAAAGCTAAAAGGTAAAAGGAAGTAACTTGGTAAAGTGAAAGGAACTCAAGGCACCAAACGAAGGTAATTGAAATACTAATGAAGGACATTGAGAAAGGAACATATATTAAACAAGGATTGTAATGACATTTAATGAGTAGCTATGATGAGCTAGATGATTATGATGATGAGGAAAGTTGGTTATAGAGATCTACAATTATAAAAATTCAAGGAGAAGATCTACGACAAGATCTAAACAACAAACAGAGAAGGAACAAGTTCCTAGAAAAGTTCAAGTTTTGAGGTGAAAATAAAACATGTTTCCGAGATCCAAATTCAAGGTATACTAAATTGAACACTTAAAATTAATCTAAGGAAAATGTAATAGAGGAGATTAAGAGACAAAAATTGTCTATATAAAGGATGGATTTGTATCAACAAATGGCTAGTAAATTGAAGAAAAGAAGAGTCACTGACTGATGCAGTGAAGAAGGAATAGAGAGATTTCAAGTGAGAAAGCAAGATCTGATGAAGTGTTGAAACTAGTGGAAAGTGAAGAAGTGAAGTGAAGGTTGACGAGTGCACAAAGGATCTGATTGAGAAAAGTTAGTTGTAAATCTATAGGTCAATTTATTTATGGTTGCTTATTAGTATTTTTAATAGAGAAAACTCTTAATAGAGTGGACTTAACAGTCTTATTGTAAAATCCTTGAAAAAGGTAACATTCTAAAGAGTGTTTGAAGCCCTCTAACAAGGCCACTCTTAACAAGGTGAAGATCCTAATAAATCTGAGGTAAATCTCTTAATCTAGTCACACCTAATAGTGTGTATTTTAATCTTTAACCAAATTGGATTTTAACTGAGCATACTTCAGAAGAATATTTTCTTAGTGGGTGACAATTCCCATAGTGTTTTTTCCCAAAGATGGCTTTCCATGTTAAATATTGGTGTTACATGTGATGCATGAGTTATGTGATTGATTTACTTATTGTTAAATTTTATTTATTGATGTCAATAAATAGTGAACTGTGTTTAACCAAGATGTCACTGAAATTAATCAGATAAATTTTTTTTAGGTATTTGGAATCAGGGATTACTGATTCACCCCCCTCTCTGTAATCCAAAAATACATATACATATACATATGCATATGCATATGCATATACAAATACAAATACAAATACATATACATATACATATACATATACATATACACATCTATATATATACATATATATGTGTGTACACATGCATACATACATACACACATACATACATACATACATATACATATACATATACATATATATATATATATATATATATATATATATATATATATATATATATATATATATATATATATATATATATATATATATATATATATATATATATATATATAGAGAGAGAGAGAGAGAGAGAGAGAGCTTCCATAGCTATAGATTACTTGAGGCTTACCAAGGATTCAACTCTTATGGATGTGGTTATGGTAGTGAGGGGTGATGAGGCTCACCATCAATGTCAATCATTGTGCATTAGTAAATTTGTTGTCTTACACCATCTCTTAACTATTTTGGGGGAGTTTTTATATCATGGATATTTGTTATTTATGTGGGTTAGATAAATTTCTTTGGTTCTATGCAGGATATTCATTACCATGGAAAAGAGTTGAGTGAGGCTACTTCTCCACTTGGATACCACTAACTACCCTAGTGGTTTCTATGAATGTCCCCCCAAAAACCATGAATATGTTGTTTTATCCAATCAAATTTAGTGTTCATATTTTATTAGTTCATGTTGTGACTAGTAAAATTCTTATGAATTATAGTTAAGGAGCACTAAAATATATTTTAGTTTTTGTTATTTCTAGTCTAGGATGATATGCCCTATGTTTGCTAGTGTAGAGTAATTTGTTCTATATTTTTTTTGTTGCAATGAAATTATATACTAAAAATAAACTAAACAAGACACACAAACTAAACATTGCAAATGTGGGGACTCTAGTTGCATGTAGCTCTTGTTCTCTAAAGGGTACTAGCTCAATGGAAGAACACCTGCTTTACAAGCAGGAGGATGGTGGTTCAATTCCATCATGCCTAATATGATTAATATGCATGAGTAAATATATGATTAAATTAAGAACTAAATATATCACCACCATGACTAAATAAATGAATGAAATAGTTCAGTCATAAATTTGGTCATGAGATAAATGATCAAAAATAAACTACTAATGGTCACGTGACCAAAATAAGTCATTTATATGCAATATTTAGTAGTTTATTTAGTCATATATTTTTGTTTTTGTACTAGTGTCTGAATCTACTTCCTTAAATTATGTTTAATTATTTAATTTTAATTTATAAACCTTTGTATTTATATAATAGAGTTATGGTTTTAAAAAATGGTTTATTGATTGCATAATTGATTTTTAAAATCTCATTGGGGTTTGGACCCCCCTTTACTAAATACATTATTGACATATTTCCTTTAAGGTATTTTCTTCAAATGTAAACTTATTTTCATGGCACCCGATCTACCCTACCATCTTGCCTTTTGCCTCTAGGGGTTCTTTTCATAATTTTTCATGAAAAATTTTGCTTTCTAAATTTTTTGAAATTTTATTGTAGATCTTACATCTCTTTATATCATTTGACCCTTAGGTTTGAGATTTGTTTATGTCTTAATGTCTCATCCATATCCTCACATTATTTTGAGAAGAAGTCCTTATTTGAATCCTTAAATTGCCCTATTTGGTGAGAATGGTATTTCAAATGGTCTTAGTATGGTTATGTTGTTATTATTTACAATTGAGTCCTATCATGAAACGTTGATCATGCAAGACATTTGAAACAAGAATAGTATATGCATAACATTGCTAATTATGTGAAGATTCTTTTTAGGCCTATCATAATGAATTTATTATTAATCCATGTAATTTAGAAGTTCTTCAAGGCATTGGTGCTAAGGTTATCCCTAATAGTTCTTTAAATGGTCCATCATCCTTGTAGTTTCCTCCTAGCCGTGTTCCTTGATTTTGTATGCCTCTTATTTTCACCCCTCATCTATGTTGGATTAATTTGTTATGCCTCCTTCTGATATTGTGCTCTATGCATCCACTCATCCCTTATATTCTAGTACTATTTCACCTACATTTCATAGCATTTACACTAGTGTCATGACTACTCTATGATATTAATGTCTCCTCTACGATCTTCACTTCCACCAATAGAGTAATATATTCTTCCAAACCTTCTAGCATTAGTCTCATATTCATTATTACCACACCTCACTTTAGTCCTTACATTATCCTTAAGTCCTCACTTCATGTTATACCTTATTCCAAATTCCATTCAACACCTTTAGTTGTATCATATTCTAAATCATATTTCATGCCTCATTATCCTCTCTTATCAACCTTTTATATTTGGGTTTTTTTGTGTCTCATATTCTTACTTCTACAATCCTTCTTGTTGTATTGGATCCACATTCTAAATCTAGATCTAGAGTAGAGCATAATTTTTTTGATATGTATAATGATCATGATAAAGATACATATGTGCAAGCATAAATACTCCACTTGAACTTGGTATTATTACTTATCCTTTACATAGTGGCATTGTGACACCTTGATTTGAAATATATAGCTGTAAAGGTGATCCTAGTATACATTTGAGACCATATAATTACTAAATATTTATAGGTTATGTGTGAAGATAAGCTTTGGGCTGAATTGTTTTCATACACATTGAAATATGCTATTGAGTGGTATGTCTCTTTATTGTGTAGATTTATTCATTATTTTTATATGTTAGCTAAATTACTCTTTCATAACAAGTGGAAGTTAATGTGGTTATAATATTTACTCTTCCAAATTCACCCTAGTACCCCCAAGGACCTAGTAAGCACACTTATGAATATGTTATTTGAATTCAATCCATATTTTTTAAGTCACACCATCAACCTCATGATAATAGAATGCAAATTATTCTTAATTAGGGGCTTCTTTTCATTGCTATGATAATATGTATATCTAAATAGCTTTGCTTCTTTCACAAGCATGTATACTTATGGGAAGAATACTAAGTTTAATTTGATTTCCTCCATTGTGCTTAATTATAGTTCAACTTCTCATGACTCTTTAATACATTCTTACCCTTATTAATTAAACTTTATTTAATATTTTTCTCAATGTAATTATTGTAAAGACAAAAAAAAAATGTGCATCACGTTGCCATGTTCCTCTACTTTTTGAAGAAAAAATAAGTTACACAAAATCCCTTGGATACATTTCTTAAAAGTTTAGTGAGCTTTGATTATTCTTTCACTCATTAATCTATTAGATCTAACTAAAGCATTACTTAATACCTATAATGAGAATGTATTTTGTAACTTCCATTAATTTAATATTCATCATACTCAAGGTTGCATGGATTTAAAATATAAATTACTATATTTGATAGATAGTATTATATAATTTTTAAAGTTATCAATGACTAGAGAAAGCCTTCAATTACTCCCCTTGATCAGAATTTCAAATTTTATATTAATTTATTTCCTAGCCATGTTTTTTTTTCTTTTTTAAGACATGTCCTTAACTTGATCGTCTTACTATGAGACATACAATACACATGTTGATGAAGATCTCATGGATGAGTATTATGTTCATACCATGCATGAATTCATGTGGATTTATTTTTGTGTATTTCACGTAATTGAGATACAATTTTTTTTATGCCCCTCCATTGATTATATTTTCTTATAGCAACCCTATAGAATAACTATTGTGATCCCTTATATGTCTCTAGTATTTTTATAAACACTTTACGTGTTTTCTCATTTATCATGCATGCCAATTTAATATATGCACTAACTATTTTTTGTTTAATTATCATATTAAAAAGCACCTTCATGAATGTTCTAGCACTTCGTTAAAAATGTCCAATATAATTTTTATTTTTAGTATGAGTTACATAGTTTTGCATTTGATAGTTTATATCCTAATGTGTTTCTATTGTTATCTTGCGTGATTTCGCATGTGAATATATGTTTAACATTATAATCATTGGAAAGATTTTTCTCAGTAGTAACTTACTACATAGATAGGTTTATCGAATGGATTCATTTGATCTGCCAAAAGATAAAGTCAAAGTGGATTTTTGTCAGCATTTTAATAGGTGCAAAGGAGACTCCATTGTAGGTATGAATGAGGAGTATATATGTTATATCAATATTTTTTTTATCTAAGAGACTTTGAGCTAACCATTTGTAATTAATTCCTTCAAATGGAACCTATCAAGGCTTAAATCATCATATTTTATTAAAAATGTGTTATTTCAACAAAAATCAGCATGTCTAAAAAAGTGTAACCCACTATTGTGGGGTCACCCATATATACATATACATGTGTGTGTGTGTGTGTGTGTGTGTTTGAAATTGAAGTCACTGGAGGGATAGGAGTGATTAAAAAGACTAGAGTTGTTTCATTAATCAAAAGGAATGGTAGGTGCGAAAAACTTTAAAGGTGGAGAATATTAGAATAAAATCAAAACCGTAAAAGTTAAATTTATTTATGAGAGGTAAAGAAATTAATGAGATAAATGGATTAAATACATAGGTCTTTTAAACAAATGTGACAGATTGTATTGAATCAATATTATTATAGAACATGTCAAACTTATTTTTAAAACACATGGTAAAATAATAGTTTTTATCTTTCTTAAGTTGAAAGATTTTGAGATTTATCTTATTCTTTAATATTATTTTATAAATGATAACTTCGACATTATTCACATAAATACAATATAAAGATTGCAAAATTTTAAATTAACTCTAAAATGATATTTTAGTTTTATATGGATTGTAAAATTACATCTAAATATGACATGGTTTGTATATCTTAAAAGACAATAATTTGTTTAAAATAGAATTTACATTAATTTAATAATATATATGTATAGATATAAATTAATTTAGTGTAGTTAGTTGATAGTTTTTGTGGGTAAGATAAATTAATATTATTTTATGAAATAAGATGTGATATATAAGGGTATTTAGCTCAATAAAGATGAATAACTTTGATGAATATTTGAGAGTTATTTTATTGTTAGTTTGTGTGTGTTTTTTCTCTATCTAAATACCACCTCAAGTTATGTGTATGATATGCATATATATTTGGTGATTATTTGACATCTTTAGTCACATTTGTGTCTAAAGATTAGTCTATTATTGCACATATACAACCATTTTCAGATTGTTCTTATGCTCTCACATCCACAAAATTTATCTTTTTTCACTTCTTGTTTGGATTGACAATATTATGAATACCTTTCAATATTTTGGAAAATTTATAAGGGATGCATTCTCTTTTATGGGGTGCAATCCTAACCATCCTTCCTAATTAATTTATTTTGTATTAAGAGAGAATTAATAAAATTCTCATGTGTATGTGTTGTAAGTTGACCTTTTGTCATGTTTATTCCATATGCTTGAGGTTGTAGTTATCCTCAGTAGACCTACTTCAAATTGAGAGTTTTGATTGAAGAATGGGTTATCAATGAAGTATATTGTATTGAGAATTACTCTAGGAGGTTACCCTTTTATTGGATTGGTTAAGTGCTCTTGAAAATTATTTTGATTATGATGATGTTGAAGATAGGATGGAAGTTAAAATTGCTTTAAGTCTAGATTGAAAGGACATGTACTATTATGGTGGGATAACTTGTAGGATGATAGGGTAAAGAAGGGATGGTCTAAGATCACATCATGGCCAAGAATGATGGAGAGGATGAAGGAAAAATTCCTTCCTGAAGACTATAAGGTACAATTGTACAAAAGGATACAAGGACTAAAATAAAAAGACATGAATGTCTCAAAATATACTGAGGAATTTTGCAAGTTGGATATAAGACCAGCACATGACAAGGATGTGGAAGAGAAGGTGGCACTGTACCTTGGAGGATTAAGGTACAATATTCAAGATGAGATGTCAATAAATACACCTTGAGCATTGGAGGAGTGCTTCAAATTAGCTATGAAGGATGAGGACAAGTTGAAAAGGAGACAAGATAGGAAAGGGAATGGAAAAGGTCAAGAAAACAAAGGTAGAGGTGGTAGTTATGATGAAGGACAAGTGCATAATAACAATGATAAAGGAAACACGATAGCTTTTGATACAAGACAAAGAGGAGGCAATAGATATGGCAGGGGCAGTGGTGTATTCATTGGCACATATTTTATATGTGGAGCAGTAGGGCATCAATCCTACAAATGTCATGAGAAAGGTGTAGACTTCAAGAAAGTAGAGATAAGAGTCACTTTGATACAAGATTAAGCAGAGGAAAAGAAGGAAGAAAGGGCATCACTTGTAGCAGATCCAATCATGGAAGGAGACTTCTTGATAGTGAGAAGGCCACACATGCAGTAGCAAAATGAAGCTAAGGTATCCATCTTTAGAATCAATTGTGAAAGTAATGGTAGGATTTGTAGGATGATCATAGACTCTAGTTCTTTTGATAAGTTAGTATCTTATGAGATGGCCAATAAGTTAAACTTAAAGAAGTTTCCGATTGCTATACCATACAAAGCATCATGGGTGAGTGATGAGCAAAACATTGTTGTTAGGGAACAAGCTATTGTGGATTTTACAATTGGAGCATATAGTGATAGGGTTTTGTGTGATATAATCCCTATGACCTATCATCATATCATTCTTGGAAGGCCATGGAAAGCCTCTAGAAATATAGTGCACTTTAGTTTAACAAATGTATATGTTGTGCATAAGGAAGGTGGGAAATTCACCCTTACTCCTTTACCGGGTGATGATATTGAAGGAGACAAAATTTTGTGTTTTGGTGTAAAGAAATATGTCACTTCACAAGGGAAAACAAAGAATGGTTTTGAGGATTTAGGTATGAAGCATAAAACTTCATTGATGGTGAGGAGAAGTGTAGTTGTTGCCAAGGAATGAAAGGGTACTTATTTGTAGCAGACAATAAGTGAAAGATGAGTATTAATAGGCACACTTTGGTGTCCTATTGAGTCACCTTGGAAAGAAGGTACCGACATGTTCATGAACAACATTTTTAGGGGTCATTTGGATCCTCAAACTCAAAAGAAGAGTTCAGTATGACAGTCTCATGATGACTATCCTCAATCAAAAAGGAACAAGTTCATCATTGGTGGTGACAAAAATAAAGTTTTATTTTATGTCTCTAACACTTTGAATGCAAGTAGTAGACATGTAAAAGGTGATAAGTTCTAGATGAAGGGTTTTAGGTATCCATCTAGAAGAATGGGTGGCAAAAAGACAACATCTCTTCACTCTTGGGACAAGAGTTGCTTTGAAGGTGGGGAGTATGGTGTAGTAACACCTATGCAAACACCTAGGGTCACCATGGAACCTAATTAAGACAAAGGATCTAATACATCCCTAAATGTGAAGTGGGATGTTCTTAAGCCTTTAATGGAAATATGTAATAAAATATTGATAAGTCCTAACTGTCCAGGTAAAGGACTAGGACATAAAATGTTGTAAAAGTTGGGCCAATAGTGCCCCAAGGGTTCAAGTAGGGTCTAGCTTGCTTGGATAAGGTCAAATAGATCCTACAAATTGAATCCATAATGTTTGGATAAGTTATAAAAAATAAAAACACCAAATACACAAGTTAATAATTCAAATATTTGAATATTAACGACTAGTTGTATTTTGGTGGGAAATAGCATAAATAGGAGTTCTAAACACTTTGTAACCATTTTCGACCACTTGGGTTCGGTTGTGGGAGTTACCAACCATCTTATAAACACCCATGAATGTTTGGGAGAACTCATGGTATGATCTGGTTAAGGATTGTATGGACTGTACATACAAAATGCAATAAAATCAATAGTTTCTTGTAGATTTTGGGTCTCTTAGTGTATCTTCTTTATTGTTTAATCATTGTAATGCATTAATTAATTTATCTAAGGTTGTTTTGATCCATTTTTTAGGATTTCCATTCTGTATCTTCCAAGTTGCATACTCACAGTGTTGTATATAGCCATTTTGCATTGTTTCCTTAAGCCAAAATGATGTAACCATCCCCTTTCTATTCTAACTATGACTTGGGGATAGAGTATTGACATGTAACATATGTATTTATGCCTAACAATGAAGGATTGAGGCAGATATTGTAGGTCATCATCAACTTGGTCAAGTTGGAGTCCTTAAATGCATGAAAATACATTAAAAATTGATGGCTAAGGAGTAGTAGCAAAGGATCCATCCATTGGAGGTCCCTATTCTCTTCATGAAGTTGTTAGAGGATACCAAGGAGATTGTGTAACAAATCTCATTTTTTGAAGAAATCATTGAGAAGCAAGACACGTGCAAGCCCTAGTTTGGAGGGTTTTTCAAGGCTAATTTGGGGCTTTTATGCCTATGAAGGTCAATACTTGGTTTGGAGTCATAACCTGAAGATTGTTGAGAGTCTTTTGGTTTGTGGGCAATTACATCTTAGACTTGGGTCATTGTTTATGTTTGGAACAAGAGTACAGTTTTGGTATCTATATGTTGGTCCAAAACAACCAATCCTAAGTTTGGGATATGTTATAATATGTTGTAAAGGGTGTCTGAAAACATAAAGATTTTGTCTTGTGTTTTGAGAAGTTTTCAATTAAAGTGCACATTTGTATCATTGGAGACCTACTAGGAGGGCTATTAGGCCTGTTTGGCAGTTTGAAGGATTGGAGTGTTGGGTTTTGTTGTAAAACCAATAACCTATTAAATCTTGTTGAATCTAACCTAAATAGTCCTAAGACATTCATATTTTCCTTTGGAAAGGTGCATGAGCAATTTGGGGGCCTTTGAGGCTTGAGAGCTAGGTAAGTGAGTGTCTAAACCTCTCAAAAGTGAACCATTAGGAAGTTGATCTCAATCAAAAACCACCCAATCCTCTGCATCAAATATTTTCCCTCGAAGAAAGTTTAGGTAATTTTTTTCCTTTTTAACTAATTGTCTTGTTATTGTCCTCTCTTCAAGATGATTGTTCCTTCTTGTGATGGTGAACACTTGGTCTATGAGAATAGATGTAGTCATGGCCACTGAGTTATCAAAATTTGGTTGTTGTAGTTTTGGCTAGGGTCTCTTACACGTCACTATAGTCACACAACCAATAAAAAACAACATAAGATATTTTTAATGATGACATATTTTACTACATTCATTTAAAAATTGCTTACAAATATTATTTGCAAAAATAAAATCTACTTTATTTCAACTTCCCGCATCAATATTCTCTACTAGAAACATCTCATGTTGCCTACTATTTTTCTTAGCCATATCTACAAATGATGAGCATTATAATCATGGTGGTTGTACATCTTCAATATTTTCCCTCTTTTATTCCCACATCTCCATTCTTTTAAAAATGCTCACCTTTATTGGCCAAAAGACTTCTAAGCCATCACTTTATTCCCCTATTATATTTTAGTTCATGCTAGATCAACCTTTTTCAAAATGGCCCATAGATCAATCACCATGGGGTCTTAATATAGTTTTCATGTTCAAGTACACACAGAAAGCCTCTACACTTTTCCCTCCACATATTGAGATCCTTTCCTAATATTTCCATGTCCATCTAATAATGCACCTCATATTACTATTGTTGGCTATATATAAATTGTATCTATTTGAGTGCTACGAGTTGATTGTCTAGTACGAAAGTGGGAATTTTATTTGGGTAGAGATGGCTACCAATTTGGTAGTTGTATATTAATAGGATTTAGCAAGTATTAACTTAGGGGAGAGGGACTAGTAGGCATGAGGGCTAACTTTGTCAACATGTAGCCATTGCATGGAATATTGTAAGACCATTTTTTTTAGAAATGTAAAATAGACACTTAACTACCTACAACTAAGATTTGAAGGTGTGACTCATCATGCAACTCATTAAAATAAAACACCTAGAGAAACTTGTCCAAAAAAAGACTTTTTAAAGATACAACCAAAGCTTAATCTAAAAATCCCCTATAGTTGAATTTAAAAATATCATTTGTTATTCATATAATATTGTATTTCTATATAAAATATAACATATGTACAAATTAAATGGACCAAATACCTATTAGTAATCATAAATTATATTTGTTATATCTAACTTTTATATCCAACACAAAAGGACCATTACTTCAACATAAAAAAATGTTTCATTGTTATAAAAATAACATATTATTATATAAAATACAACTTATATCCAACAAAAAGGGACCAATAGTTGAACACAAAAACTTTTTGACAATATCACACATTTCACGGGAAAATATACGACATTTATTGTGTTCACCTTTTATATTTATGATAAGACAAATTGTTAATATGAAATACTCTAATGCATATGCATTGCTACCCCAATATTTTTACACATACGAATAGTATTCATACACTAAGATAACAATACTTGTTTAAATGAGCATCTTATTTTATTAAGTGAACGTATTAATTTTAAGTGACACACATATTATACTATAATTTTTATTGTTTAAGAAAAGAAGAAATCATCAATTGCACAATTGAATAGGAAGAATGATTGGCTGATAGATAGTGGATGTTCGCATCACATGACTAGTGATATAGCCAAGTTTGTGAAATATGAAGAATATGATGGTGAAATTGTTAGGTGGGGTGACAACACTGGAGGAATCAAGGAAGAGGTACTACTTCACTAGATGGGAATAATACAACAAATGATGTACTACATGTTGTTGGTCTAACACACAATCTTCTCAGTGTTGGTCAGCTAGTTGAGAAGAGATACATTCTACGCTTCAATGATGAGGGATGAATTTTTTTGAATAGTTCTGAAAGTGAGATTGGACCAGGATCAAAGCACAAAAATAATATCTTCCATCTGAATAATGAAGGATGGAAGTATCAGATTACTTAGACTAAACAAAGTCAGATCAATTCATGCAAAAGAAGACAAGGAATTAGTATTAAAGATGCACTGTATCAACACTATCTAAATCATATGCAAAGGATCTCAAAGGAAATTGAAGAAGAATATGATGCAAGAAAAGAAGAAGCAATAGTTTACAAGATACAAGTGAAGCCAATAACTTCATCATATGACAAGCTAAATCAGTCTGAAGTTAGTCACTTACTTGTCTAGTTTAGCAAAAGTCAGTCTGATTGCAAACATAAATAAGATGAACAAAATAATGGTGTACTCTTTGGAATCCAAATTTATGATAAGAATAAAATCAAGAGTACTTCTAAAGGGTCATTAATTCAAAGGGAACTAAAAGTAGATGTAGATAAGGTAGTAAATGAAAAGGGATATACAAGTTATACATACCTCAATGGTAAAATTTAGGAGTCTGATACTAAGCGTTTTAAAGATAATGAAATTCAAGAGCCAGTTGAAGGAAATTTCAACTCACAGTATTAGAGAATCATGGAAGATCGCATTTGTCTAATCTCTAAAACTAATGTTAGAGAAGTGTACAAAGCTTGTATAGATGATCATTGGGTTAGAGCCATGGAAGAAGAACTCATAAAATTGCACATGATTTAAAGGATAAGCTCAAGATCATTTCAGCTAAGCTTGAGAGATTGCTAACAGAGAATATCTATGGACAAGAATGATACTAAATTAGAAAGAGAAGAGTGCTCCAATTTTATTCAATGAAAGTCTAACTTGGTGATGAAAAAGAAAGAGACCCAAAAGAATTTGGAAAGGAAGGCTAAGAAGTTTAGAGTTGAGTGCTTTGTTTGTAATGAAGTTGGATAAAAATAAGTAGAGTGTAGAAAAAGATATCCATGTTCTAATTACAAAAGGGCTTATCATGATCCAAGCATATGCAATAATATGAGAAAGAAGGTTGATACTACAAAGAAGAATAATGGTAGGTGTCCTTCATGCAATAGATTTGGTCACTATGCTAGATAATGCACTATAAGGAAGAAGAAAATTAATGGACAAAAGATTCTCTTATAGATAAAATGCAACATATCTAAACTTAATGTTGAGTCACAGAAGCAAAAAGGTGAACAAGGATTACATAAAAGAAGAAAACACGAGGAAAAAACATGATCATACCAGAAGTAGAGAAGATGACAAGGTAGACAACCATGCCCAAAGGAATGTGAAGAGAAAAGGAAAATAAAAAGAGGACAAGGAGAAGAATCATAGGAAGAGGACAAGAAGAAAGAAGAAAAAAGAGATTTCATACATGGGATCTACTTCGGTAAGATTCAAAGGCAATTCAAAAGGAATTTATCTTCTCAAACAAAACTAAGATGTAGAAGGATGCATCAATCTATAATATTTCATGGAGATATCATTCAAGATGGATTAATGTAAGGAGGCTACTACTCAGGGGGAGTAGTAAGCATGGAGAGAAAAGTTGTCTTAATCTGGAACTGAGTGGTTGTAGAAGAGATACAAGGTATCACAGAACTCAATGAGATGAGTACTTAATGATTGATTAATAAATAGAAGACTCAAAGATACATGAGAGATAAGGAAAGATGATATAAGAGAAGATGGTACAACTTTTTCATTGATGTCAAAGGGAGAGAGAAGAAGATGTGAAAAATAATAGATGAAAGATCATAGAAGAGAAAGAGATCAGATTAGATCAAAGAATAAAAGTAGATGAAAAGATACAGATCATATAATAGATAAGATTCGAGGAAGAAAGTTTACATACTTGCACATAAGAAAGAATAAGAAGAAAGAGTGGTATACATCCTAGGGGGAGAAAATGATGAAGAGAAGAGTATGTAATTAGGAATTTAAAGTTAGGAAGTAACTCAAGAGAAATGAAATTTCAAAACAGTCGCATGATCGCAAGAGGTAAAAAAATACCATGCGATCATGCGGGGAAGAGGGGAGTATCCAGTAGAGAGTCCAGCGGATTCGATGGAGGGGAAGGTAGACATCGATATCTAGAAAATAGTCACTCCCATGATCAAGGTCGCATGATCGCAAGAGGTAAACAAATGCCATGCGATCATGTGGGGAAGAAGGGAGTATCCAGTAGAGAGTTCAGTGGATTCGATGGAGGGGAAGGCAGACAACGATATCCATATGGGGCCAGGCAGCAGCTTCCATCACAGAAGCAGGTGTTTGATTAGTACCAACTGCAACAAGATTTGTCACACTATGATTCATTAATGCACCAGTAAAGCCCCAATCTGGGTTGCAGAGGAAGGAGGGTTTCAATAAGGTAGTACAACATCTCAAAGCCCCTTTTAACAATGCACATTCTATTCATGAGGTGGGAGGTAATCTCTTCTTGCCAAGACAAAGAGCTCAGGGTAGATATCGGTGCTTCCACAAGCAAGAAATACTCGACATTTGTGAAGGCACGCCACCGGGATCGCCTGTAGCCATATGGTATAATCAGGGTCCTGCTTAAAAATAGGGATATTTGAGGGTTACGAAGCAGATATCAAATCAACATAGTAGGCAATCTCATCAGGTCATAACAAATAGAACCCCTTTCAATCCAAAGCAACCTATTCAATTTTGGTAGATTAAGTAGAGCACTCTTCATAAGGCAACTCAACAGGGGACTGAGACTCGTGATTATACATCAATATCCTTTCCAGATCATCTACTTCAAGATCAAATTCATCATCTTTGAAATACAGCATTAATAGGTACATTTTCGAGAATAGGCTTATGTATTGATGATATTAAAATTTGGGCCTTTGACAATTGGTCAGGGTTAATTGATGTTTTTTGGTTAAATATTGAGTTGGGTTATTTTCTTGCTAAATTTGAAAACTCTATTATGAAGGATGGGATACACAAGATCAAAAGTTGGTTCTGCAAAGGAGTTGGACTCTTTACTGCAGTATGGACCTCTAATCTAAAACTACAAGATAGAGCTCCACTTTTCTTCCCCATTTGGATTGCCTTGCCAAACTTGCCTTTAGAATTCAGAGATCTGGACATAGTAGAAATCATTGCTAATCATCTTGGTATCTTTGCTAAGCATGACCTAATACCATTTGAGGTGCCACACCAAGAAGTTAGAGTGTGTATCCTTCATGATGGGACTTTTAAATTGCCAAAATGTATTTCCCTAAAATCCAAATGGGGGAAGTGGGATCAGAAAATTCATCTTCAAAATGAGGAGACTATCATGTTATATCAACATCAATTAGGGCATTTCACAACTCATTGCCAATCCTAGCCATTAACCCAATTGAGGGTATGTGATAACTTCTATACAAATCCTTTCCAGTGCTCCATATCACATATCCCTCGGCAAGCGGAATTGAAATCGTCTTCACCATACTCTATTGAAGTGTTGCCTAACAAGATTTACCCATATGAAGCTTCTATCTACTTTTATTGGGCTATAAGTATCATTATGGTGTTCTTGAGTGCCTCCAAGTAGCCTACCTTATTAGATTGGAATAAATCAAAAGACTCAAGTTTCAGTCAGGATGACATAGTACAGCACTTAATGTTTTCGGATTCTCTTGCTACAAATCCAATTACAAATGATGTGTTTGATAAAGAGGTGTTGGTAAATCTACAAGCTAGGAAAATTTCAGAAGAGTTATTGACAGACCTAGCTACCAAAATAATATATGAAATAGCAGAAGAAGAAGGGATCCTTCAGTATGAAGGTGTGTACAACAAACAAGATCAACATAAATGCTTGAGTGATGGTTTTACCACTATTCCAGTAGAAGAGAATATGCAACCGCTTGAAGAGCATCAGATGCTAAACATGCACCAGCAAAGTGACAACAATAAGGCTCGAGTGGTAAATGAGCTCAGTATGGATTCTAAAGGCTCTTCTTCTTCAGATTCTACTAGTCAATCTAAGGGGAGAGTTAATGGGCAGAGAGAAGCTATATCCGTTGACCATAATAAAGACTACAGGAATGTAGCTAGTATGTTGGTGCCTCCATTTGAATCAGAGGAGACTGTTCACTCCCGCATTATAGAATGGATATAGAGTAACAAATTTCCTACATCAGAGGAAAACCTAGTAGGATATGACCAGGAATTGCATGCTGATCCAGATTCGGCTATTGATGGGACTAATCAGGAAATATGTGATGGCCCAAACAATACCACTTGTGTTGTAGGAGTAGGTCCTATGGCTTTTGACCCTAATATGTTGCTATCAATTGAGCAATCACCATTACATCAAGCACAAGCCAAGGCTCCACCGAAAAAAAGAGGTAGAAAGCCTAAAAGTACTATAGTCAAAGAAGAAATTGAAGCTGGAATTCTATCAACACTGGACGGGAAGTTCACACCTTCCAAAAGATTGACGAGGAGTACAAAAGGTTCTCCTTGTCAGCAATGAAGATAGCATCTTGGAATCTCAGAGAACTCAATGCCTCTGACAAAAGAAATAGAATCAAGCTAGAAATTGATTCTATAAAAGTGGATATTATACTACTTCAAGAAACAAAGATGTCAGATGAGGTTTTTAACAAAACTATTGGGAAATGGACAAAATGGAATGTTGTTCATAGTCCAGTGATAGGTGCATCAGGTGGGCTGGCTATCCTCTAGGATACTAATCTTTTTCAAGTCCAAATCATTGAGAAGAAAGATAATTAGCAAGCCGTCAGATTGGAATGTTTTGATACTAAAATATTATTGTTTAATGTTTACGGGCCCATAGCAACCCAAGACAAATTGAGATTGTGGTTAGAGATTACTCAGTTTTTACAACTTCAATCAGACATGCATATCATAATGGGGGGGGATTTTAATGCCATTTTAAAACTATCAGAAAAAATGGGTGGAATTTGTCCACCAATGAGGACAATTCAGGACTTTGCAAATTTTGTTGAAGATAATGGCCTAATGGATGTTGTGCCATCAAATGGGTCATTTACATGGACCAACAAAAGGGTAGACTTCTCTCAAATAGTGATCAGATTAGACAGATTTCTCCTCTCCCAATGCTGGAGATTAGTCAATGTCGCATTTCACTCAGAAATTCTACCACAACCAGGTTTAGATCATTTCCCAATTTGTCTACATTTGTACATGACAATAACAAAACAAGATTTCCAACATAGACCATCATTCAAGTTTGAAAGAATGTGGTTATGCCACCCAAGTTTTTTGAATTCACTTAAGCATTGTTGGAATTCAGTGCCTGCGATAGATGGAACTAAAATGTACCAGTTTGCACACAAGATGAAGCTCACCAAACAGTGGATCAAGAAATGGAATGAGACGATATTTAAGAATATTTTTAAAGAGAAAGAAACAGTCAAGGCCAAATTAGAGGACATATATAACACTATTATAAAAAAAGGGATGAATAATGACTCCTTCGCTACTCAGAAAAGTCTAGTAGGAGTGGGAGGAAATATGCAGCAGAGAAGAGGAATACTGGAGGCAGAAGTCAAGAGAACTTTGGCTAAAAGAGGGGGATAGAAATACACAATACTTTCATGCATCAACTAAATTAAAAATGGCAAGCAATCATATTCTCTCTATAACCAAAGCTGACAATGGCATCTTATTGTCGAAACCTCAAAGCATACAAGATGAAGGGGTCAGATTTTTTCAAAATTTGTTAGCCCCTCCTACCATTGCTTGTCCACTGCCACGTCCAATGGAGGAACTGCTAGAGGCAATCCCCAACATGATTTCAGCAATGGAAAATTTAAAACTCATGGCTCCATTTACCATTCAGGAATTAAAAAAAGTGGTCTTTTCCTTGCCACCGGACAAAGCCCTAGGCCTAGATGGCTTTACCGCTCTATTCTTTCAAGTATGTTGGGACTGGATTGGATGGGAATTATTGGATGTTATAGAAGAATCAAGGACTAGCAAGACCATGTTGAAAAACTTCAACACCACTAATATAGCCATTATTCCAAAAGTGCAAAATCCAAAGACATTTGCAGACTTCCGACTGATATCCTTATGCAATACTATCTATAAAATCATCACAAAGGCTATTTATTTAAGGATGCAGTAGCTTATCCCTAAGATTGTCTCGCATCCACAAGGGGGCTTCGTTCCAGGTAGAGAGACAATGGAAGGAGCTCTAGTGGCTCATGAAGTTCTTCATTCTATCCACAATAGTAAATCAGCACATTTTGTTATTAAACTGGACATGATGAAAGCATATGACAGAGTTAGCTGGGAATTCCTCATTAAGGTCCTACAGAAATTTGGATTTTCAAGAAGTTGGTGTAAATGGGTAAAAGCTTGTGTTTCAGGTGCATCTTTTTCAATTTTGATAAATGGTGTTCTGGCGGGTTATTTTTCATCTACACAAGGAGTTAGGTAGGGGGATCCTTTATCACCAGTCTTATTCATTTTAATGGCAAAGGCATTTAGTAGGTTCATACTTTGGAAGAAAGCGTCAGGCAAGTGGTTGGGTGTGAAAATTGGTCAAACAAATATTTCAGTGACTCACACACTTTTCGCTGATATACATTATTATTTGGTACATCAAACATCAGGGAGGCCAGGCAAATCAAAGAAACCTTGGACCTGTATACTACAACATCAAATCAAAGAGTTAATCCTCTCAAATCCAAGATATATCTGTTTAATAAAAATCAAATTGTATCTAATAAAATTGTTAACCTTCTTGGATTTTCAGTGGATTTTTAGTCTACCTTGGTATCCCATTTTTCATGGGGGCAAATAAAATCAGTTATTGGACACCAATCATCGAAATGATTAAAGCTAGGGTGGTTGCATGGAAAGAAAGGTGGCTGTCTCTCTCAGGTAGAATACTTTTAATCAAAACAGTTCTCTTAGCAATCCCCAATTATTACTTATCAGTCCTCAAGGCTCCTATGTCGGTCATTCAAAAAATTCAAAAACTGATTAGAGATTTTCTATGGACTGGGAACATGAACAGAGTAAAGAAAATCCCTTTAGTCTCGATAGAGAAATTGGCACAAGTTAAGTAGCTGGGTGGGGCAGGGATTCATGATCTACAAAAGTGGAACATAGCATTTGGGGGCAAATTAGTATGGCAAATGTATTCTAAGCCACATAATATTTGGTGCCAAATTATGCAAGCCAAGTACTTAGATGATTCTAACCCGGCTAGAATTATATCGGTATCTGACCCCCCTAAAGGGTCAGCCATTTGGGACTTCATGATCTCTTCTAGAGATTTAATATGCAAGTATATTACATGGGAAGTCAATAATGGTCAATCAGTCAAGTTTTGGCATGACTCATGGAGTGGGGCACCACCTTTGATTAGCAAAAATGACATTGGAATGGAGGATATTATCTCTATAGCAGAAAATGTTTGGGGTATTCACTTAATTGGATATGTATCTGCTATATGCCTGCACTCAAGGAAAGTAATTTGGAAAGACCCCCAAGAGCTACCTCTCTCACCACAACAGATTCAATTATTTCATAAAATCTTGTCTCAAAGACTGATATACTTATCAAACTTGGAGGATAATTTGATTTGGGCACCGGGGGCATATGGGAATTTTAATATTAAGGATGGATATAAACTTATTCAGCAGAGAGACGCAACCAAGCAACCATCCTGAGCTTATTCCTTCTGCTGGAATAATCTAACATTACCAAAAGGAGGATGCTTTGCTTGGCTAGCTTTGAATAATAGGGCATTAACAAGCGAGCGGCTTCAGAGACTTAATATAGCTCAGCCTTTTAATTGTCTACATTGTGATAATCATCAAGAAGACACAGACCACCTATTCTTAAATTGTGAATTTGCTCAAGAATGCTGGCATTTTGTCCTTAGAAAGTTACAATATTCAACTCCTCTTCCATGCAAGCTAAGGGACCTGTTTGACTCATGGCCACAACTATATTCATCCTCCCTTTTTTCAGCAATTTGGAAGTGCGCTCTAGCAATAGTGGTCTGGGCAATTTGGTGGGAGCGAAATAAAAGAATCTTTCGTAGACAATTTTTGACAATCCAAGTGGTCACAGCTCAAATAGAAAGATTGATATCAGAACTAGTTAATGTTAGTCATAATAAGCTTAAACATAATCTAATTATGACATCATGGGACTCGTTTATATTGCGAGAGTGGAAACAAATACATGCTCCTTTTGGTTGGTGTTATCAACCAAAACCAAATAAAATGCTGGACAGAGAAGGGATTAAGTGGATGCCGCCATCCAAAGGGTTTAGCAAGATTAACTTCGATGGCTCCTCAAGAGGGAATCCAGGTAAATCAGGGGTGGGAATTTGTATCCAGAATTTTCAAGGAATATTACTAGCAGTAAAATGCTGCATACTTCCTGATGGCACAAACAATATGGCTGAGGCCAAGGCATTATTAGAAGGTCTAATATTAGCAAAAAATGGAGGCTTTCGACAGATTCAAATAGAGGGAGATTCAATAGTGATTATATCAGCATGTATAAGTAAAATATCCCATAACTGGAAACTATCATACATCCTTCAGCAGATTTGGCTATTACTGGATTCATTTCAAGAAGTTCAGATCTCTCACACGCTTAGAGAGGGTAATAGACTAGCAGACCATCTGGCAAACAAAGGTTGTGACAAGTATGAACTGGTGGCTATTAATGATGATTCAATTATTAATCATGATGCCAAGTTAAAGGAAATCTATAGTCGAGAAATAGTGTCATGTGCAGTTGATGCCTCAAATGTCCGGATGTGAAGTTTGTTCTTTAACAGATGTATGCATAAATGGTTTATGTATTTGCCCCAAGTACAATTCCATTTGTGTGTTTAATGGGAGGCACGAATAGTTTTCATATGCCATAGTATTTGGCATGTGAGAAGTACAGAGTAGATATAAATTTTAATAACTTTTAATAAAAACACAACTTGCTTGTGTATCATTTGTGCAAGCATATCTATTTCCCCATCTGCAAGTTCATTGGTACATGTGTTTGTGGTTGAGAAAGTTTAATTAGTGTACTATTGGCAGAATCCCAAGTTCCAAAAATGACATTGAAACTTATGCATAATCTCGCTCACACTTGGGATATCCTGATATTATTTTGGTTGTACTTGGTGATTTATTACAGCTACAAATATGTGGGCTTTTGATCATATCCATCACTCATTGTCGAGTTACAAGCTGGGAGCCAATGGATTTGCGGGCTAGTCAGGTGATGAAATGAAAATAGTGTGCCCGCTATCACCATGAAGTCATGCCCAGAAATTATAGAGTTAGGATGCGATTGGAACTTTTGGAAGAGGCTCTGTCATCTCACATCGATGAGGGCTCGTTTTCATCAATGTTTATATGCCAGTCGCAAGCAATAAGGGATGCAATTCAACTGGTTGTTGGGGAAGAAATACTGGACTCTCATTCATGGAGCATTTGCAACGTGATGGACTTATCCCAGTCAATGTCTTTGGTGTCTTCGCTGGCTCACAAAGTGGTCCACCCAAATTTTCTTCAACACAATGTGCTCTCGAGGGCTGTTCAATAGTATGAACTATGGGATGGTTTGGCGCTGGTTGGTGGACTGTTTTCGCTTCATGAGCTACTCTCAAATCATGATTGCTTTCTAATCTATGAAAGTATTAAATGCTCCCTCTATTCGCAAGATGTTTGATTCACAGAAAATGCACTTCGATTCTCCGGGAGGCGTTTGGGGTTTCACTTGGCAAACAAAGTCAAAATTCAGGTTAATGCTCTGTTAGATATCATGGAGCTGCCAAATCCACATCTTCCTTGAGTCTTCTCTGGTAGCCTAAAAGCTCTTCTGTGGGTCCCTGACCTTAATACATATCTGGCTAGCTTGGAGTTTGGTGGTGGTTAGATGTATAAAATGTTGTTGTCATAGAAAAAATTCACACAATCGGTGTATTGTACATGTCGGCGTCATTAGGGCACTTTTGAAGGCTTTTTGGAGTATGATCTAAAACTGGATAAGAAATATTGACATATTGCTCAAAATATGTAATATTTATGTATTTATATATCCTCAGATATATGCATGTATATAACTATGATCCCGGGGTTTCTTACTAGTTCTTCCACGAGGGAGTTATTGAACTAGATTAATAAAATATGGTGGTTACACCACTTTTGCTTTAAAAATATATATATATGATTGGAACCAAAGGAAGCTTTCTTCCAAGAGGTGTTCAGATTAGCAAGGAAGATGAGTTAGTGAGACTTTGAAAGATAATGTGGATGGTTGGTCTCAAAGGGGAGACTGTTGGTTTTTAATTGCATTACTAAGTTTTTCCCGTCACATGTTTCCATCAATGACAAAGGGGGAGATTGTTGGCATAATGGCATGTTTGATGTGTTTTCATTGATGCCAACATATTAGAAGAGTCAGAGGGATGTCTTGACATGATAGAGAAGTCAAGGGAAAAGTTAGTAGGATTGATTAGAAGAGTTTTTTGAATGTTAATTGAATTGTTGTAAGTTATCTGGTGGAACATGATGTTTAGAGGTCTAGTGAGGTCCAATATTGAAGGTATGAAGCGGCGAATGTGGGATATTTTTTATGAAGGTCAATACTCGGTTCACTCCAAGTTTTAGAGGATATCATGAGGATTTGAGCATGATTCAAGCTATGAATCAGTGACTGGAAGACATAGTGATTGGCAGGAAGACAAAAGAGGTCTGGTATGCTCAATCAAGTTGGAATATTTTGAAGTGCATTTAGGAGTATATTTGGGACATAATTAGGTGTCCTCGACTCAAAGGGTTAGTACTTTAGAGGTTTGCATGGCATGTTTTTAGTGTTCTTGAGGAACAAGTGAAAAAGAGTTGGCAAATCCAATGGTTGTGGTGGATTTTTGTAGATGAGTGTTTATCATGATGTTATAGGATGTTCTTGAAGTATGTTCTTGATGAGTTGGTGATATACATGGATCAGAAGGATCATATTGGTGGAATTTTTGGTCAATACTAATATTTTAATTATTATTCTATTATTCTTGGCCAACTAGGTTGGTAAATCATGTTGCGCAAGTGGTAAACCATGAAAATTGAGAGATTTACGATCTCAAAGTGGTTTCTAAGGGTTGTCACTTTGAATTAGCAGTCATAGATTGATCTGAACATGATATTTGGCATGATGATCTAAGAAGAAGATGAATTAGGGTTTGGTCACCTAGCTCTTGATATAAGATGATAAATTAGGGAAATTGAAGGGTGTGGATCATGGATGTAGATGCTAGAGACTACTAGTAGAGGAAGAGCCCAATTAATAGATAATTAGAAGTATTTCAACAAGGGGTTGAAAAGAGATCTACATTGTGCTACAATTGAGTTGTATCAGACATGAGGTAGATGCTATTTTCACATTTCACAAAATCTCAAATCATTATAGTGATCAATTTGTAAGGCAGTGAACCTTCCTTAGGGTTGTAGCCCGAGGCTTTTTATTTGAGCAATGAGCTTTAGGAAGTGGTCTTGAATGCATGTGCATACCCAATATGTTGCAATAGGTTTATATACTTCTAACAAGGTATTTACTTATTGTGGGTTATTAGCCCCACTATGGCTTTTCCTCTAATAGGGTTTCTATGATAAAAATCTTTTTTCAAGTTGTGTGGATGTGATTCTAATTTGTATGTGCATGCATAGTTTATATCTCATTTAATCAGATCATATTTAAGGGTTCACAAGTTTAAGTGTTTAAAGTTTGAAGTATTGGGAACAACTAATTCACCCCCCCCCCAGTTGTTCACTGGCATAACATCAACAGATAGAAGGGGGATAGAGAGATAAATATGTAAAGGGCGAGAGTGAGAGAAAAATGGAAATGAAGATAACTAATAAAAATATGTGCATATAAATGGGGAGAGATAAAGAAGGGAAGATAGAGACATAAAAATAGAAATAGGTGAGAAGAGTAGGGAGTGTATTTGTATATGAATGAGATGGAGAGGGAGGTAGATTAATAAAAGAGACATGAGTAGCCTATACATACACTTACTTGAAATGCATTAAAAGGCATTGATTCAAGTCCATTCACATTTTTTTTATTGAGAATCATTTATTAATTGCTTCTCTTCAGCTTAGAGCCAAGGTCTGAGGGGTATCCATTCCGCCAAAGTCGCCCAGGGCACGATCCCGGCCTCATCCCTTTTAAGATGTCTTCTCATTGGGCATGTGCTCAATGAGATTTGAACCCTGGTGGGCTTAATGAGAACCATTGAGCTTCACCGCTAGGCCAACCAACTATTGACAGTCCATTCACATTTGAATTTTACAATTACATTTTTTAAAATTAAAAATATGAAAACATTCAATTAAATAAATTATTAAATACATAAATAAAAATTATTTTTTACATAAAATTGATAGAATACTATTATATTAAATTAATAGTTAAATGTTAATTGGTATAATATTAATTCTTAGTTTATAAAAGTCAAATTAAACATAAATTTTGCATATAAACAAATAGAAATAATTGATTAAGATATCCATTGATTAAGAATGTAAAATTATTATATTAATATTAAAATATTTAATATTTATTAAAATTATAAATTTTACTATCTTTTAAATCTATCTATATATATTTTATAATTCAAAATTAATTATTAACATAATATTAAAATAATATAATAAACAATATAAATAAAATAAAATATTTGTTCTAACAAAATATATATTTTTAAGTAAACAAAATAACTTTTATATATAAAAAAAAAAAATTGTTTCCTTAAATAAAAAACCTCCCATTAGAAATAATTAAACATAATTCTTTTTCAAAAAATATTCAAACAACTTAGGGTGGGGTCACATGGAGAGGGGCTTCCTATAAATTTTAAGCGAGTGCAATAAGAGTTTTTAGGAGTATTTGAAATATGGTGGTTCCAAGAATTTTAGCTCGGCTTAAAAGTTTAACCTCTGAAATTTAAGGAAGTTAGTAATAAAAATAAAATCATTGAGATTTCAATATTAGAATCTTGATAGTAAATTTTTATTTATAAACAACAACATTCAAATATTTACTAGTTGTAAATTAAGACAAAAAATGACCACATAATATAAGTAAATGGAAGAAACCATCCTAATATTTATCTATTAAAATTTTACTTTAACTCTATGAGACAAAAGACATAAGTAAAAATAAAATAAATTATTGAATAAACTCGCACTATCAATGAATTTTATAATAAATAAAGTTGATTTTCTTTCTAACATTTTGTTTGGGTGGGATTTTTTGCTTTTGGTGGGGAAAATTAATTTCCTAAGCTTGTGTGGCAAATTCTAGCCTTACCATATTTTTCTCCTCAAATATGCTGTCCTAAAATGTAGAGGCTCCTATTTTCATGGAGAAGATTCCAAATCATCCCGTAGCAATTTGTATTCTGCTGCATGGAACCTCTTCTTCATTGACCACACCCCTATTTCCACTTTATACTTTGTATTATGTTTGGGATACTCATTGCAGACTTCAAAGTCTGCATATTTTCTTTATAAGTTAAGATCGGGTTTTTTGCTTACTTCTACATGTCGTGTCATATGGCCAAATGACATTGTATTTTTTTCTCAGAACGAAGCTGGTAGAGGTGGTGTTATTAATATCCTTTCACCTCATTTGCAATCTGCAATTATTGCTCATGGTTCTGACCCTATGCAGAGAATAGTTTGGATTTTGATGTCCTTCAATAATCATTCCTTTGGTATAGTTAATGTTTATGCTCCCAATGATGTTGTGGAAAGATCTCAACTTTGGTGTTGGATGGCAGATAATTTGCCTCCGGCCACTTGGGTTGTGTGTGGGGACTTTAATATGATTGAGCAGGCTTCTGACAAAGAAGGGATTCTTCATTTTCAATGGACAGTTGGTAAGTAGAAAGCATGGTACTATATGCGCAATAAATTGGGCATTTTTTATCTCAATGCTAACCGTCATCGGCAGAGTGGGGTATGGCACACTTGGTCTAATTTTAGAGGTGGTACTAACCACATATTTAAGAGACTTGATCATGCTATGATAACTGCACAATCTTTGTTCTACTTTTTTGAAGATCGGGAATTGCATGTCATTCCTCTGCCAAATGTGACTTTGTCTGACCACCCCATCTTCTTTTCCATTACATGGAAATATGTTGTGTCACGGGCTACCAGAACTCATTTTTTTCTTAATACGTTAGTGCTGAATCATGCCTCTACCATTTCTCATATCCTGCGGGTATGGAATTTAGTGTCTCGGCCCCACAACCAAGCTGGTTGGATTCAATGGTGGAACAATGTCATCGCTCGCATGACTAGATTTATCAGACTCTATGGCCACTTGTTGGCCATGTACAGAAGACATTCCTATGAAGCCAACACCAAAGCTATTTGGAGTGCCTCTAAAGCTCTCGCTTTGAATCCCTTTGATTCTGAGCTTCAAGTTTAGCTTGCTAAATTCTTCCATGAAAAACATATTGCTGATAATTATGATGCTAGGGGAGCGCAAATCAAAGCTTGCCTCCATTGGTTGGAGGTGGGCGATCAAGCCTCCAAGGAATTCTTCCAATCTCTCAGGGCTCGTCATACCAATTTTGGAATCAAAAAAATCAAACAAGGTCATGAAACTCTTTTAGATCTTCCTTCTATTCTTCAAGCTTTTGCTCAACACTATGAAAGAGTGTTTGCTTCGTAGGGAAATTTGGTTGCTCGAGATGAGGCTCTCAGAAAGTGTGTTTCTGTTACTCCAAACCACCTAGCAGTCAAGCAACACGCCTTCTGTGAGAAACTTCTCACCATCATTGAGAGGCTATTTTTAATATGGCTGATGACAAGTCCCCTAGGTGTGATGGCTTCCCTTGTGAATTTTACAAATATTTGTGGGATTCTATAGGCCCTGACCTACATAAAGTTTATCTCGAAGCTTACCATAGTAAAATTTTGGGACCTATTATTAACAAAGGAAATATTAAATTCATACCTAAAGTTGGTGACCCTGAAGATATCTGTAATTGGAGACCCATCACCTTGTTGAATGTTTCATACAAGATCATTGCTAAGGCTTTAGCTCTCAAAATTAGACATATCCTTCCTTTGATTTTTCGGCCAGAACAAACTAGCTTTATTAAGTTCAGATATATCCTCGACAACATCATTGTTGTCTGAGAAGGGACAAAATGGGCTCATAAGTCCAAGCAACAGACCTTGTTCCTTAAAATTGATTTTGCTAAAGCTTATGATCACATTGAATGGCCTTTCATTCTTGCTATGTTAGAGGCTCTTAGTTTTGGCCCCAATTTTTTGTAATCTGTGGAAATGCTTTTTGGTGATGTTTCTACTTGCATCTCTATCAATGGTGCCCAATCTGATGCCTTTGGGATTTTTCAGGTCTATTCGCCAGGGTTGCCCTCTGGCTCCTGCGTTGTATGTTCTTGATGTTGAAGGTTTTTGTTACTTACTTGCCCACTCTGTTTCCTCTGGTTTGGTGTGTGGCATCTCTTTTCTTGATTCTTCTTCCCAGTTTGTCAATGGTCACTTTGTTGATGATTCCTTTCTCACTCTCATTGAGGATGAGGAAAATATCTATAATGCCTTGCAATGCTTAGATACATTTTTCCTTGCCTCTGGTTCGGCTATTCAATGGCACAAAACTCTCTACTACAAACAATCCTTTCTTTCGGCTCCTCCTTGGTTGGCTCAGTACGAATGGAAGTGGATCTTGCATGGGGAATTTTTCTACTTCCAGAGCATTCCCTTTTCTTTTTGAGCCTCTCCTATGGATTTATGGAATGTTGTGCTTGCTAAAATTAAAAAGAAGATGGATTACTAGATCACTAAGCCCCTCTCTCTCTCTTGCTGGGAAGTTCCAAATTTTCTCAAAGGTCTTGGCTGCCACTCATGTTTATTACTCTTCATGTTAGGCTCCTTCTAAAGCTTCTTATTTTAGGCCACAATGTCTTCTCAAAGACTTCCTCTAGGCTTTTGGTGTAGACCATCATGGCTTTCACAAAGTGGACTAGGATTATTGTTGCCTTTCTAGGGAGTCTGGAGGCCTTGGCCTTCTCTCCACTTAGAAGAAGGGTCTCACTCTTTGTGCAAAATGGATCATTCATTCTCTCACAGGTGATGAATCTTGGAAGATCCTGGTTAGGCATTGCATTTCTTAAGGATATCCTACTCACCGGCTAGCTTGGAAGGGGATTAGTCTTCAAACCCTTATGATTATGCGAGAGCATGTTCATATCCAAGGCACCTTCGTTGTTAAGAGCATCTGGAAGGCCTGGGAAGCTGTCAAGCCTTGGCTCCACTGGACTAGTAATGGATTTCATGATGGGCTTTCTTTGAACCAAAAGAATCTTTGGTGGTCCCCTCTTTTTTCCATTCAAGGTGTCCCTCTTGCTAAGACTCAAGGTGCTAGTGCTCTGCATTTTTTCAAATGTGGCATCAAGACCCCCAAAGAACTCTTTTCCAAAGTCTTTATGAGTCTCTTCTCTTGGGAAACAATGTAAATCTAGTTTCGTTGGTGTAGGAGCCAAGAAATACCCTAGTCTAAACATTTTGTCTTGTAGTGACCTTAGCAAAGACACTTTTCAATGTCCAAGGTGGGGAGATCATGTTTGTCATTGTCATTGAATTTAGGGTATTTTAGGTTGAGATGGATAGAAAGGATGATATGATCATTTTTGCATGACTTTCAGTCACCCATTTTTTTGGCAATGTTGGAGTCATGTGGTCTTGTCAAGTCTGGTATCTAGGTCTAGTTTCTCTCTAGGATAGGAGGTCTTTGCCAGGTATCCCTGCAATTGCTCCTTGTTTCAAGCCGGGTGGGTTGTGTTAAAATCTCTTCATTCTGGGTAGGTTGTAGATCCTAACCTGGCAAAGACTTGGTGCTCCAATTAATGATCTTTTTCAAGCAGGATGGTGGTGGAAATCATATGGATTCATTTGGAAACATCATGTGGCCATTCTCGGATTATGCACAGTCAGTTGTTTTTAAAGTGCTTCATGGAGTGCAATAAAAATAGTGTGCAAGATCAAAGATTCAATTCTTTGAATTCAAGGAAGATGTTCTACTTGTGGACTGGTCGCATGATTGCATGAAGTAGAAAAGTGCCATGCGATCATGCGACGAAGAAAGCCTTGGAAGTTGATACAGGAAGATAAGTATATTCAAGCCCGACCATGTAGAGATTGAAGACGCAGACATCTCTCAAAATCATCTTCAACCCAAGGACTGTGCCCAGAGCACGTATCTACTGATTGGCGCATGATTTGAGTATGATAAAATAAAACACAAGTTCCATTCAACACAGACCAGAGCATAAAGACATAATTTCGTGAAGACTGGAAACAGATGGTGCTTTGTTGGCGTCCACGTGCGCCAATAATAGAGCAGTCGCATGATCACATGAACTAAAAAATAGCTATGCGATCATGCGAAATGGAAGCCCAGGCAGGAAAGAAAAGTCAAAGACAGGAAAGATTAAATAAATGTGCCAACAGTGTGATCCACGTACAGTCCACGTATGCAATAGTACGGATGCGATAATGGAAGCTCGGGCAGATGGATGGTACCCTGCTGGAACCCATGTGCCCCAATGATAGAGCGGTCGCATGATCGCATGAATAAAATAACACCCATGTGATCATGCGACAATGGAAGACCAGGCGGGACCCAAGTCAACAGACTTACCTATGGTAGAATAAAGGAGCGCATCCGATGGTCCTCGCAAGATCGCGACCCCTGCCAAATGTTTATGCGAACTTGTAAGATTCTTCCACATGGCAGTGGGACCCACGTACTCTGATAGCGCAGATGCGCCAATGATAAAGCGGTCGCATGATCGCATGGATTAAAATATTGCCATGCGATCATGCGAGATGAAGCCACATGTAAAGTGGTCGGTCCGGAAAGTTGCCCGCAGTTATTATATCTTCAAGATACTAAATCAACAGTTCCCATGTTTCCTCCATGTTGTTAAAGATTCATAGCGGGATAACGGGATCTGAACACGTAGCATGGTGGGGTCGGTAATTTTTATGCAGATCCTCGATCGACGGCTCCCGCTTTGCCGTGATGACATCACTTCTTCTTAGCGGGAAAGCGGGATTGAATCCACGTATTCAGGTGGGCCTCCCTAATGTTAAGCGCAGTCGGTTAGGTGTGTGGTCGCATGATCGCATGATTGAGAGAATTGCCATGCGATCATGCGACAATGGAAAATCGGGTGGGACCCGAGTCAACAGACTTATCTATGAGGGAACAAACGGTTTCATGGCTTTTTAAAAAGCAATTTTTGTATCAGGGAATTCTTGTAAACAACGTTCTAAGGATAATGTGTGTTGAATCATAAACAAAAGTTATGATGGATAAATATATCTGAGAGTGGAGGACTAATGATACAGAAAAATGTCAAAGTCAGTATGTGTGCGCAGAGATAAAGCATGGCATGTTACTGGCTCAATTTGTAACTAGAAATGTATATCACAAGAAGATACAAGGCTCAATACAGTGTAAAGGTTGAACTTCTTTTGAACAGGGGAACCGATCAGTAATCTTGTTCCAGGAAGAAGTGACTTTTTCTGTTATTTTAAAAAAAATCAATTGTTGCAGTAGGCCATGGTCGTAAAGTATAAGAGGTTCAGTTTATTTTGATATCAGACAGAGCCCTGTCTTAATAATCCAGTGAACTTGGTATTCGAGGATGAAGACAATAATTATTTAAAGATTGATGGTTGTCGTCTTTCTTCCTTATGTTCTATTTCAAATTCATGTTCAAAAATATGATTTGACTCCAGAAGCCCAATGGATTCAGCTCAACAAATGCCAGTTGGGGATGAAGAGTTTCAGATTCCATAGTGACCTTTCGAGTTCTCAGATTGGAAGAGTTTATTTCTTAATGCTTTGTCTCTTTGTATTCAAAGGAGAGGGAAGGTCATTGGCTCCTATGAGCTTGATGTATTGTAAAATCTATATATTCTATAAAGAAATTCAGTAGATGGGTCGGCAAACTTGTAAGGGTAGCATAAGTGATTCTATTTACTTTGCTGGGTTTTCATGTTTGTTGTACCAGTAGTTTTCATTTGCATGTGAATAAACAGAACAGTTGTATGTGAAGCTGTAATTGCTTTCTAGATTCCATTTCATGTTGGTGATTGCAGTGAAAGTAATTCCATTTACCTTTCATGTATGATTCTTCTCCTATTCACCCTATTATTTAGATGTATCCAAATAGAAAGTACAATTATGTATGGAGCTGTGATTCCTGCTTGAATTCCATTTCATAATTAGTAGTTGCAGTATAAGCAATTCTATTTGCTGTCTATATATGATTCTGCTTCTATTCTCATTAGTAGGATATGCATTCTTAGATGAGGTAGGTTTAAGTTAGATAATAGACTTCATGATAATCTGTGATCAACATTCCATTGGGGATTATAGATTGTCCACTTTATCCTTGCCTGAATTGTTTGTGCCTACAAGCAATTTGGTTAAAAACACATAAGATACAACCTGGTGGTCAAGATAAAAACATATTCATTGCATATCATACACAATCAGGGAGCTGTACCTGTCAATTCAGAGGGCAGTGATAGAAGACTTACACTGACCCATTTGTTGGTGGACATCTTTTTGTTCTCTCACCTTGGGTGTATAGAGAGTCAAAGATTGAAAATCTTAAGAGAGGACAAACTATTAACCAACAATCATAAAATAGGATTTTCAAAGTGACTTTTTTTAAATGAAATGGGGATGAAATATACTTTCGCATAATCATAGATCATTCATCCAATGTACCTCCCACTCAACTTCCCTCTGTAGGACTCCAAGATAAGCCAACTTAGCAACAGTTGGTGCTCACAACAAAATAATTCAAGCACAATATTAGCTGCATGGATAACATTTGACATCTATTCAAAATTAAATATTAATATATAACCATGAAAGTAAAAACTTGAATCATAAATTAAAATATAAAATAAAATAAAAATTAAAGACAAAAAGCTCTAATGGTGAAAATCAGTCCTATGATATCTCTGTTAATTACAGTGATGAAACCTCATTTGTAAGACTCTTTTATAAATATATTTCTTAGCCTATGTGTACCATATTGGTTATGTTGTGAAGTTGCAAAAAAATAGTGATGTAATCATTGCCATTTGCCGTTTGGTAGCGGGAATTAGACTGGAATTGGCATTTGTTGGTTCCCATTTTGTCGAATCCTCAGTTTGGGAGTGCAATATGAAAATAGAATAGGAATATGTAAATGCTCACTTTGCCAAAAATAAGTATTTACATATTCCATCTGAAAATGTGGAATTGGAATTTGAATGAAGGGAAAGCAAATTTTTAAATTTTTCATGTCTACACTTAATTTTTTTAAATTTTATTTTGTGTGGGGAGGGATTTAATTTATTTTTTATTTATCTTGGTGGTTTATAACTTTGTTATTTATTCGAATTTGTTCGAAAAAAATTCAAATTTTTTGCTGAATTTTTTTTTCAAATTTTTTGACAAATTTTTTTGTCAATTTTTTTTTCAAAAATTTTTTTTAAAAATTTTTTCTCGAATTTATTTTCCAAATTTTTTGTCGATTTTTTTTTAAATTTTGGTTGTAGTGATTGTAACTTGGTTGCCTACCACCAACTTTGGCTGCCTAAAACAGTATGCGATTCCATTTTAAATTCAATTCCATTAATAAAAATGAATTATTAAATTCAAAAATATTAAAACAATTCAAAAAAAAATTTAATAAAATCATACTCAAATTCCAATTTCAGTTTCAAAAAGTAGAACCAAACGGTCCAAACATAATCCAGAAATGAAAAACTGAATTATCAAATCCATGATTTGACCATTTCCACCTTTTGATCACTACCAAAGGGACCCTTAATGAAGCTATGTAATCATTAATTATTGATTCTCAAGGAAAGTTCTGATCAAGAGAATGGCAAAAACTTTGAAAGGAAATGTGAACAAGAAGTTTTTTTGAGTTTGTAGCAGTTCGCAAAGGAAACATCAAGTTTCATTGATCCAAAGAGAAGTAATGAGGTTGCATGAATAGCAATATTGAAGACGAATAACGACAATCAATGAGAAAGATCGGTTTTTTCATCAAGAGAACAACAACATCGAAAGGAGGAGTTTTCTATGTCAAGAAAATGCCAAAGCCCTTGTGGAATGCCAAAAGGAGTTTCTTATTTTAAGAGGGCCAGCGAGTTACAAGAAATAACAAGTTAAAGGAGTTAACCAAAGAAGTTGATGCATATATCTGTAGATCAAGAAGATGTAACTGAAGTCCATTAGAAAAGAGCAATGAAAATAAAGCAAAAACCCAAGTTGTGCATTTATGGTTTCAGATATTTTGCCGCTGTTATATTCACTGATAAAGAGCATGCATGAAAAAGTTAAAGATAGTCCTGAAATAAAACAGTGGTATAAAGACAGTAGAATGTCAGAGAGCAGTGAAAAATGCCAAATCAGTGCAAAAAGACAGCAGTAGTAATGAAAGGTATTGAGTTTTCTTACAAAAACACCAACAGATCGGGTTTATCTTCCTTTGTCAAGTAAGGTAAATTGTTCACTTTTAGAGAGATCGTTTATATTGTTTTGGAGCTGCTCTTTCATGTTCTTCAAAGGATACATTCTCCATTTCAAGGAATTATTTGTCATTTTAGAAGAAAATCATTTTTACTTTTGGTGAGATTCTCACTAATCCTTGAAGCAATGATTGTTCTTGAGGATCTAAGAAATATTCTTGAATATCTAATATCTTTCATAATAGCAGTCAGTGATCTTTCTATGGGGTTCCATTTAAGGGACTAGTCATAATAGAGGATTGCAAAGTATTGTCATGGAGGGCATAATAAGCAGTAAGAGACCAAGACATTATTATGCTATGATAGGAGTAATACAGTATCCATGAATGTAATACAAGAAAACAGTGAATTCACAAGCTCAAAAAATAATATTCAAGATGTAACAATACAAGACAGCGATCAACATTGTTATATGAAGAACCGTGGAGGTAAAAAATTAGTATAAAAACACTATCAACAATGTAAACACTGTCAACAATGAATATAAAATAGTGACATCAGAGGTTAGGAGAAGATGTAGACATCACCATGAAAACTAGATGTAGTGACATCAAATGGCAAGGTAATCCTTCTTCAATCCTTATTCACTATCACAGTGATATGATCTTTAGAACAACGATTTCAATCCATAAGGATAGTTTTGAGGATGAGATGAAAGTCAAAAACAGGGATGAAACAATGAAAGGAATGTTGAAAGTTACTGTTCTGTATTGCAAAACAATGAATTCTTGTAAGGACGTGAAAATGAACAGAGGGATGTTAATTAACAATGCATGAAGATGACTGTTAGTCTGTTACAATGCTGAACATTGATAAGTCAGTGATTCCAATGGTGAAAATTTGAAACATGGATGAAAACTCAGTAAACCTCAATATCAAATGCAAGCTTCTACTTCACTCTTCACGTGAATCAGAATGGAGATCATGCAAATCAGTTCATGTAGAATTTGGAGCCCCAAAAAGTGGAAAATTTAAGGCAAGTGTAGTAGCTTATTACAACAAAAAATGGACAACACATGACTTTCATAGCAATAGTACTGAGTATGTCAGTCAGCTGACCAATGCACATGAGCAATTTGACCGAATGCATCAAAGAGAATTCATCTCATGGAATTTCATAAATTATGTTAACAACATTCAATTATGTTTGTAACATGCCCAAAATAATATTATACCATTACAACATCTTAAAAATGCTTATAGTACACAAATAACAAGTATGATGATACTATCCTATTTGATTTCCATAAAATCCTATGCTCCACGGGGACGCCTGCCCTACCAAATTTCCCCCGCACTCGTCCCAAGGACAGTACGGGGACAGGAATTTGTCGTCCCCAAAGGCGTCCCATTTTCGCCAAATTGGGTACCGTCCCCAAAACGCCACTTTGAGAGCAGCAGACTACGGGGGAACGGCTAGAAGTCCCCGAGATGGCTAGGGGATAGCTAGAAGTTCCCTACCCATCCCGGGGACTTCTGGCCATCCCCTATGGCTCAAGCCATTTTTGGACTGCCAATGTTAAAAAATAAGGCATTTTTAAATTTGAAAAAAAGGTTGGCTTGCCCACAAGGACACCCAGACCACATTTAATAATATCAAAACCTAATCTAAGCATAAAATAACCAAAAAAAGAAAAAGTAATTCATTTTCACATTTGCAAAGGAGAAGAGCAGCAAGAGAAGGAGCAGCTGGTCAAGGAGTGAACAATAGTTGAAAGAGGAGGTTACCGCATCAAATCTACTTGATTTAGACTCTTAGACCTACCATCTAGTGATTATGGACAGCAATATATTATTGCAAACTTCTATGTTTATTGTTTAGTAGTTTAGTTATAGTATTTGCATTTTAATATTATTATGGACAACTGATTATGGAGTTGGACTTCTATGTTATTGTTTATTATTTAGTATTTTAGTTATAGACTTAAAATAGTATGTCTATTGTTTGCATTTCAATATTTTATGTCATTTCATGTATGAAACTTGGAGCCTTTGGGCATTTTTCCTATATGTACGCCATATTTTTATAATGAAAGTATTTGAATTTTGTTAATTTACTATGTATTGAGCTTCTAAAATGTCTATGGTGAATGGTTTATAAATGTTATGATATGCGTATTTGAAATCTCTCTTTATATATAAAAATTCCCCTGTTTTTTAATAGTCGTCCCCTAAAATTGGACTTGAACCATACCCGTAGCGGAAATACGTCCCATCCCCTAAAACATCCCCATCCCCAAAACTCCGTGGAGCATACATAACATCTTGTGCGCTTGCATTAGTATCTTGCATACTCCCAAGCTCAGTGCTATCAACCATGTCAAAAGTATGTTCATTGTGCTGAGTGTGATATTAATCTCATTTATTTGCCCTATCAAGATCATCTAACCAATTTTGATGCTTAAGATTTCGTGGCATCTATGGAAATGTAGGTCATCTCCAATCAAGTTGCTCTAGCAATTGAACTCCCAAAACAAATGTGATTTAGTCATTTGCATCAACAATAATGGCACTATGTTGCTGATATGCAAACCACTTATCAAGGTTTGTCAAAACTCATTGTTGCACCGAAAGAGCATCATTACTATCAAACATGTAGCTTACTGTCTAAAGTTTACGATCAATGTTTGCAATATCATCCATAGTAATAAAATCATCCCTAGAAGATTGACCCTCAAACATGGTCATCTTCTCATGCACCATTTGCTTATGTTTTTTATGCTCTGCATCTACACGCATGCCAAGTAATAGTAATGACTCCACCCATTGATGTAACTATTTGCTAATATATGGTGCAAAAAAAGACCTTGTTCCTAAAATATCATTGTTCATTTAACCATGACAAGTTTTGCCTTAATTGTCCACATGTTGATCTTGGTGATACCATATTAGCACATGGTTTGGCTTATGAACTGTGATTCACGTGCTAAAATGACAGGTGCGGCCACATTGTGTATGTTTACAACCAGGTCTACTGTCCTCCCATCTTTTAGGCACTAAGGAAGGATTAAAAGGTGTTGTATCTTTTTTTCCTAAAGTTATTTGGTCCATACGCACACCAATAGCTATTACTTTCAATAAGAACATTCAAAATTTTACTGAGTATAGTTAACCAGTCATTAGAGACATTTTTTTAATTCACAATTATGAGTATAAACATTTGTAGTTAGTGTATTATCCTTATTCTTACATGTTATATTCAAAAAGCTATTAATCCTGATTTTTGTATCAAAATTAAGAGGCTACTTCTTTTTTATGACTTATGCGAAAGAATGTTGGGTATGATTCCCTCGAGCTTTTTCCTTCAACAAAATCATTGAATCTATTAGCCTCAATCCAAGCTGAAAATAAGTCTGAGCCTTTATAGACATATTTCTCCCATGAGAAGTCTTTGTACAAAAACTTTCCATAAGGGGGTTGCTGAACAACTTCATCCATGATGCGAGGCCAATCGACATCCATCTAGTATACAAAAAAATGTTAGAATTTGATTGGTAAATGTCCACACATGATCTAGACATGTAAAAAAATTTGAAACATTTATTTTTGTTGAATTTCAACCTTAGGATTAACTAATTGTAGTGATTTACAATCTCATTTTGAATCTCAATAGACATTTGCAACTGCCTCGGTAGACATGTATGCAAAATGTCGAAAAATAGACAATACATTTGGATTGTTTGGAAACATAACTTTAAGAAATGTGGTCTCATGGACTGCAATGATTGTAGGATATTAACAAAATGGGTTTGTTGAAAAGAGTTTAGATAATTTCAAGAAAATGCAATTGTGGTTGTAAAGCCAAATTCTACAACCATTGCCACAATTCTCCTTACCTATGCCAAAATGGGAGCTCTAGAGCAGGGCATGCTCATACATCAAAGCATAATGAAAAGAGGATTTTTGACAGGTATTATAGTTGGAGATGCTCTGCTAGACATGTATAAAAAATGGGGTAGAATAGAAAACACAATTGACATATATCTTTGTTGGCGAATGCCATCCCATCCATAGTTGAGACTTCAACATTCATGTCTAGCTTTTTCTACCTACAAATCCACAAATGAAAAGGAGAGTAGAGGGTTTTCTACTCTCTTTTTCCAAATGCTTTTCCATTGATATTGATCATAGAGATTTGTGTGATTTATTGAAGCAAGCATGGTTTGTTGGAACCCCTATAAAAGTCTGCCTTTAATCAAGTTTTTGGTCATAAATCAGGTCATTTGTGTCATGTTACCAATGTCAACCAAGTTTTTCCTCGTTTAGTTGCAAGGTTATCAAATCATTGCCTAATTTTTCCATTAGCAATAGTTGTAGCTTACTCAAGGATGAACTATATTGAATGAAGATGAAGTCCTTGATTGATGGTGGCACTAAAACAGAAAGAAGAAAACCGTAATGCCAAAGACTTGGATCTGAAAACAAGATTGCCAAATGGCTAAGAAAAAGGCTCCAAAACGTTATCTAGGTGGAAAGCCAACACAATGTTAGCACAAGATAAAATGTAAAGACAAGTTTTAGAAAAACACAAAATCCTACCTAAGGAAGATGAAAGGGGGAAAAGTGATGAAGAAAGTGCACTTCGTGTTGAAGAGGAGGAGATAAATTAAAAGAGGTGCTACGTAATGGTGGACAAGCCATAACAAAATCATACAAGTCAGAAATAAATGAGAATCGGTCCTTAAGTTCCATTTTGAAGTGGCATTTCCCTCTCAATGTTCCACCATGTTTCTTCGAAGTGTCAAACTGACTTGAAAACAATGCCAATGTCTTTAAAATGGAAAAAGCACTAAGTATCCCCATGAAAAAAAGGTGAACTAGTTAAGTTGTCAAAATTGGCACCTAGAGGAAATGGAAATTCTAGTGCAAAAGGGCCCTAAGGAGGGGCAAAGGGCTGGTGAAAAGGCACCAAGCTGATTTGAGTTTAAGTATCAAAAGGTGGTATCTAAATTGATTGGAAAATCCAAGTAGAACCACACCCATGGTGGCAGCAAGCTAAGAAAAACATCATGCTAATGTTCTTTTTTGGTCATAAGATAAGGTCATAGTGTCAAGATAAAGTTCTACCCATCCATCATTAGAAGTGGCAAACAACTCATGAAACCATGTTAACAGAGTGGCAAAAAATTAAGTGATTGACATCTAGGAATTGATAATGAAGCAGGCCAGAAAAGGGGGCACCTTTAGGAAGTGGCTTTGCCACCAAATAGTTCTCTACCTTAAGTCCAAAAGTGGGAAATGCATTACGAAACTTCACTATAATAAAAAAAATACAGTCATTTAGGCACCATTTTGAAATGGCTTATCCAACTAAAAATTTTGCTTAACACTTGGGAAAAGGGAAAATAGATTAGTGATGTGCATGAAGAACTAAAGTGGTTATAAGAAATCAGTGCCCAAGGCAGCGTTTTCGGCTATACATTGAGTCAGCCTTGAAGGAAGGATAAAAGTAGAGTTTTGAAGCAGAAAATGCATATATATCAAGGATAATTCCCTTTCAAAGTTCACAAGTAAACTCCTACCTGTTGTTTACAGTAGACTTAAGGCATTTTTCTTATACTTTTGCAGGTCTGTGTGGAAATATTAAAAAAATCCATTGGAGGGCTTTCATAAATGGTGACATCCTTTCTGATTTCTCTTTCCTTACCTCTTCAACAGTCCTAGTAGTTCTACAAGGATTTTTCATCTCTCCCCAACACAATTTTTATCTCCAGCAAGGTACTTGTCAAATATTTGAATTCCAGAGCATAGGGACAGTGAAGAGGTCATTTTTCAAACCTTCAGCTATTATCAAAGTAGAAGACTCACAAAGTATTGTTGAGGGTCAAGTTTTCAATTAACTAAACTGGAACTAGACTGGAATTGGGATTGTTAAATCCCAGAATTGACATTTTCGATGTTTGTGTTCAAAACATGAAACTGGAATAGGGATTTGTTAATTCCCATTTACCCCCAAAACCAGCATTTGAATCTTCCATCTAAATAGGTGGAATTGGAAAATCAATTCCAATTCCACTTAAATGGGAATTGAGGGTAAAACAAAATTTATAATATTTTGAAATCCATACGCAAACAACATTTTCCATCTTCTCATTATGAATTCCAAGTGAACCAAACGGTTCCAGCCATATTCCAAAAACCATTTTCCAGGTTTAAAACTTCCAGAATTGTCAAATACTGGAATTTGACAATTCCAATGTTATTTAATTCCAGCAACCAAACAGATTTGTTTATTTGGATTTATACTAAGCTTAGAACACCAGAGCACCTTGGAGAGCATTATTATTAAATCACTTACCACATTTTATTGACATGACAATATCTATGGCACTACATGGATACGATGCACCTACCTCATTGATTTGGTCATCACTAACAGCCATGTACCAGCAGCTGATAAATTTTTGGAGCATAGTAGAGACATCTTGAGATCACTTAAAGACCATTTGCAATGGGCACAAAATCAACATAAACTGGAACCCCTAAAATAGTTTTCCTTCAATCATATTTCTATGTCTTTTCTACCATGTTATCGATGTCCACTATTATCTTTCTAGTCAAGGATATGTCCTTAGGTGTTGAAATGACTCATTCCTATTTAAGTATATGAAGAATGTTTGTCCCAAAAATGTCAAAGATATAAGTCTAAGGAAGGCTCTAGTATATGTCAAAACAGAGAAAGATAAGGAAAGATTATAGGATACACAAATCTTCTCTAGCATAATAAGATAAGCTCATATTTTTTTGCCACCACAAAAGATATCAAATTTTGAGACTCTTTTGTTCATTTGTTATGTCCTGTTGGCATTGAGTGATGGTAACTGGTAAGCCTACTACCGGTACAAGTATTGTCATTGATTGGCAAAAGAAGATAGAGTTTTGTCATCTCTATTAAGTCTAAGATCCAAGGCGATCTGTATGAAAGGAGGGTGGTTTGGCAGACAGTGCCAACATACAAGACAGTAGTGCCTGTAAGCAATTACAACCGATCAATATACAAAGTATTAGAAACAGGGAAATGTATACAGTTAAGGAAAGGAGGATTCATCCTTCAACCGAGGACCTGGCTACAACTGGTGTAGTCAAGTACAGAGAAAGCAACAACAAACCAGTGTCAACAACACAACTGAGGAAAGTGCGACTGGTAAAGCAATGGAAGGAATCGTGACAAGTCAAAGACTCTTACCTGTTCACAGCATGTGGATCTCAACTAATCTAGTAATGACTCTGGAATGAACCAAGGAAGTCATAGTTAACTATCTGTTCCAACCAACTCTTTGACCGGGATTTTCTACACTAATTCCGGAAGACTTTGAGTTAAACTAGTGATTGGTTTGAGGCGCGTTTGGAGGTTTTAAAGCTAAAATTTGTGGCTTTAAAACAAAGTGTTATCTCTTATGGAGGAAAGATGCTTGACACACATCTATTATTTTCTTCATAAAACAGATAAAGCAAGGCCATGCATCGGATGTTTCCTCAATGAACTAGTACTCCACTGAGTGATGAATCCGATAAAGATCTGTAATTAGGTCATGCATGAGAAGAGCAATTAGGGCTAGGGCTCTATGTATTCCTCTGCCTGAGGAGAATAGAAGTTTCCTTCATTCTGCCAAGTAAAAGAGTGAACCTGTATGCTGAAGAAGCCAGGGGTGAAGAGAAGAAAGAAGAAGTGAGAAAGAAGAGCGTGCAGAGAAGCACAACAGTAAAGGAGAACACACCTGCAACGACTGGTGATGCTTCTCAGTTGAGCAGAAACAAAGATCTTATCAGGCTATGCATAGCTATCTGTAATAGGTCAATCCCTCTATTGTTCTCAAGAAATTACAATAGTTAAATCTCAGTATTTGGGTGGACTCTAACAAGTCCCTTGTATCAAATCCCCTAACCGGGTGACATCTTGAAAGGTGTTCTAAGTCCTCTAACCAAGCAGGCACTAACCAGCCTCATTGTAACAAATCCCTTAACTAGGTCGCACCTAACAGTGTGTTGTAATCCTTTAACCTAGAAGGCTCCTAACAGGGCGTACTCCGAAAGAGTACAGAACTTGTGAGGTTTCCTCACACCGTGGTTTTCACCCTAACCGGGTTTTCACGTAATAAATTTGGTGTCACTGTATGAATGTTTGCTTGCTGTCATTATATGCTTAAATCCGCCTTAGCTTACAGTTACAAGTATACGTCACTAGATTTAAAAGGAAAAGTTTTGAAGGTGCTGATTCACCCCTCCCCTCTCAGTGTCGGTTGGGACTATCATGTCCCAAATTCAAAAGGTGAGCATTAAAATTACAACGTTATATTTCTAAAATGTTTGATGATTTTTATGGATTGTTTCATACATCCTCTTTTGTTGATCTTTACTGTGTCTCTGGTTTCACTATAAGTCTTTCGAGAATTGTCTTTTCTTGTCTTGTTTAGGTTGTTATCAAGGCTTTGAGTGCTCAAATTTCTCTTTTAATATTGGCTCTTTTTGTGTTCAATGATTCAGTATGAATTAAAATACATATACAGTTATAACCAAAACTAATGCAGAGGGAAGGGTGATGGTATGGTAACACAAGAAGATTTTGGAATTTCAGGGGTTTAGGCACTCTAGCCGACCCAAAAACCTTAAGTGCTTCAAGGACTTGACTTATCCAAGCTTCCCACAATACTCCTAAATGATGAATTTGGTTTTCTAGGCTTTCAATGACTTAGATTCAAGGGGTTCTAAGACTCTAACTCAATCCCCATACTCCATTTTACCAAAGTTCTCACAAACTGGTCACAGAGGCCTAATATCCTGCCTGGTAGCCCTGCAGCAGACTTAGAATGGTAATAACTTTGTCTTTTCTCAAACCTCTTGACAAGTTATTGTCATTTACTGATACCCTTTTTAGAGTACTACAACATACCAAAAACTTCCATATGCTTGTTTTCAAATTCCTAACAACCTCATAAGACAACACATTATGACTTGCCCCTGAATCAACTATAAATTTGCATACCTTGCCTTGAATGAGACAATTTGATCGGAATATACCTAGATCTTTTGGTGCATGATTGCTTCTTCCCATTAGTAAGTACTCTCCTTCTTCTGGATGAATTTCAATGGATTCTTTCTACTCATCTTTTTTTGATTCTTCATCAACCAAATTCACTCTTCTATCTCTCCCTTTGTCTTCATGCCATTTAGGACACCTAAAGGACTGATGGCCCACTTCATTACAATTGAAGCATCTTCCTGTGAACACTCCACTTCCTCTTCCTCCACTTCTTCCACCTCTATAACCCCCTCTTGATTCTAAAAATGTTTTGTCCTTATCCTTGTCATTGCTGCCCTGAAAATCAGAGTTTGTTCTTCCACCTCTTCCCCTCATAGAAGATCCTCCTCTTGTGTTACTTTGCTTCTCTTGTCTCCTTTTTATCTTCTCTTCAGCCTTCAAGGCTAATGTTGGTATCCAAAATGATGCTTATGCTCTAATAGGCTGCCAGTATACCCTCAGATAGATTTTAGGGGTAGTTAGCTCCAAAATGTAATGAGGTCTTAGGATAACTGGACCAACTCTAGGGACAAGACTGCCCTCTTCTACTTCTGGCTCTGCAAAACCAAGGCGGGTGCACCTAACCTAGTATAAAATAGACTTCATACACCAAGAACTAGGTTTGAATAACAGATAATAAAATAGCAAGAAAGTGCTAAGTATTAACCACACACTCATTGACTCTCCATTGCTATGGGCAGAAACACAACCAAATATTGAAAACTTAAGGAATGGTTCTTAATTTATGTTTTTGAATCATAACAACCACAATCAGGATATGTCAACAAAGAAATACTTATCTAGGCCAGTGCCTCATCCATTGGGCAAGGTTTCTTGGACAGACTACACACACACACTAGAATGTATCTGAGATTCAAAGCCATAAACACATTTACAGTCTCCTCTACTACTTACAGAATATCCCTACATAGACAAGAGATAAATCTAGGTCTCATCTGAAGCATCATTTAATCTAATCCTGGATTAGAACTCAAGAATGAAGACCTATACATAAATTGTTATGTAGTGAACTGGAAAGTTCAAAATTCATCTACGTTGACACAAGGGAGAGATGAGAATCAAGTGCCTGCATTAAGTGTGAAGAATCCTCAAATGCATACAATCCATCCAAAGGAACCCTGCTTGCAAACTGCAGCTTAGACCTACAACTTTCTTTTAATTTTCCAAAAAATCAAGACAAGTCATTACAATTCAGACTGAGAAAAGGACTCACAACCTAGAAGTTTGAATACCTAACTCCCAATGCCCTCAAAAATGATCACACAAATCCCTTTATACCAGGGTTACAAAGCAAGCATAATGATCACTTTCAACTCAAAAATTCAAAATCACCTAACCCCACTGAGGAATTAACACAGACATGATAGGGGTCAAGCCACAGCAATTGACAATCCACTCTGCCCACTCTGGCCGCTCAAAAATTGAATTTTGGTACCTCCTGCCACAAAAAACACTCAGCAAGTTCAAACGGTCACCATACATTTCGCAGGTTTGTGCTTTTAACCATTTACCCCTAGTCACGCAATCGCGCGGTCACAACTTGACTGCCACAGGAAAACGGGTTCACCTTATGCTTGGTCGCATGATCGCATAGCCCGGAAATGGGCTATGCAAACATGCGACATGCCACTTCCCTTTATCTTGCTGCAACTGCCACCGTGACAACATTTGTCGCATGATTGCATAGCCAAGAGATGGGCTATGCGAACATGCGACAACCTGCAAACCTTAACCGTGCCAAGCTTAACCGCCACTGCACACTAACCAATCAGGAACCGCCACACCGCATGAAGTCAACACCAGGGGTTCTGTCGCATGATCGCAAGCCGTGGAAATGGCCCTTGCGATCATGCGACAAGACCATTAGACCGCCACATCTGTCACTCACCGTCCAATAGAACACTGCCACTTAGCATCTGGAAGATGCCCCATCACCTGCTACCGGGCCCCAGGGACACGTGGCAAGCGGTTGCATGATCGCATAGCCAAAAACTGGGCTATGCGATCATGCGACAGCCAACCCCAGGCTGCCACATCATCGCCTCAGACCAACCAAACAGCAACCACCAACTGTGAAGAACCAGGACCCATGCGGACAAATGGCAAGCGGTCGCATGATCGCATGTCAAAAAAGTCTGACATGTGGCCATGCGACAGCCAATAAGAACATGCCATCTGTCACCCCTCTGACACCAGGCCCACTTCACCGAAGAAACGCTTGGAACAAACAAAATCAACGGCAAGCGCATGATCACATGGGGAAAGAATATTCCATGCGATCACACGTCGACCGTTGATCTCCTCCCTCTGCCGCTTTGAAGAAACTGGCCCCACATCGTTGCACTTGCGCGCTTAAGACAAAGTAGACCGCCAAGCAGCTGAACGGGACTGGGACCCACACGGCTAGGTGGCAAGCGGTCGCATGATCGCATGTCAGAAAAGTCTGACATGCAGCCATGCGACAACCAATCAGGAAGAGTCTGGACCCACCATCCAATCAGACTTGCACAGTTAAGACCGAGGTCGAAAACACACAAAGTTTTCGGCACCAAAGGACAAGTGCACAAAGCTGGAAGGCAAAGGTCAAAAACAACGAGGGTTTTCGGCAAAAGATCGAAAACACACAGGAATGTCGACAGACCGAAAGATAGCAGGGAAGTCGAAAACGTCACGGGTTTTCGAAAACACTATGGCAGATTTTAAAGTTTGTTTCCCGCGGACCTTAGAATTTGAAAATCTTATTGGGCTTTGCAAATTAGCATGCGCAAATCAGACTAGAGCTTGGTGACAACAAGAACACAGGGCAGGAGCGCACACCATGAAACACTAAGGATTGTCTTCATCGCACATCAAAACTGTGACTGCAGGTCGAGCAGGACAACCTAAAAATTTGCAGAGAATAGGCCACAATGACTGGAAAACGGACTAACAGTGGCTCTAGTTGGGGACATGTATCTCTTGCAGATGCAATGAGAAAACAGAATCTACTGGAAGAGCAGACCACAAAATTTCGGACCAAAAACAACCCTAAGAGACCTAGGGAAGAAACCTAACTACTGCTCATGGAAATAGATGCTTCAAGAGAAGTAAAACTTTAGGAATTGTCCATGAACAGGCAATTCCAAAGTGCCACCAGTTAGATCTTTCAGAATATATGAATCAACTCCCCATTTACCTTCAATGAGATAAGGACCTAACCAAATAGGATCAAACTTACCATGCCGTCCCTTATCCTCTAATCTGGCATTCCACATTAGAACAAGATCACCAGCCCCAAAACTCTTTTGAGTGGCTCTTTTATCAAATAAGCTCTTACACTGTGTCTGAAGTGTTTCATTTCTTTCATGTGCATCTCTTCTTACCTCCTCCAACTGGATTAACTCATCCATCCTTAGTCTCATTTCATCATCTAAGTCTTCATCATATGCCTGGATGAATTTATACATTTGCAATAGATTGTTCTGAGGTAACCTAGGTCCAATCCTGTAGACTAGATCAAATGGGGCACAACCTATGGCCTTCTTGATGGTCACTCTGTCAGCCCACAATGCCCACCAAAGTTTTGAGTCCCATGATTTTTTATTCCTATCCAATACTCTTTTGAGGATCTTTATCAAGCTTTTATTAGTGGATTCAGCCTGGCCATTTCCCTGTGGGTGATATGGGGAAGAGAATGAAATGTGTATCCCATAATTCTTACAAAAATCATCAAACTCCTGAGATCTAAAACACATTGCATTGTCTACCACTATTGTTTCTGGACATCCAAACCTAGTGAGAATATTCTGCATCATGAAATCAATAACAACTTTACTAGTGGCCCTCCTAGTGGGAATAGCTTCAACCCATTTAGTGAAATAGTCTGTTGCCACTAATATGTAGGAATGCCCTCCACTAGACTTGTTTGGAATCTCACCTATGAAATCAATACCCCACTGCTGGAAAGGGGCCTGAACTGAGACTGGTTTGAGTGGTAAATTTCCACCAAATTTCAGCTTACCTGCAAACCTCTGGCGTGCATCACACTTCCTTACAAACTGATGTGTATCTTTAAAAACTGTAGGCCACCAAAATCTAGATCTAAGGATTTTGTGGGCTGTGGTCTTTGCCATATAGTGTCCTCCACGTACACCTTGATGCATTGATTCTAACAAAGACTTAGACTTTTCCTAGTCTACACATTTTAGCAATACACCTTCATTGCTTTTCCACCATAACTCACCATGTATAATGGCATATCTCACAGATTGTAGCCTGATAGTCCTTTTCTTATTTTCACTCATGTCAAGGGGAAGAAACAATTTTTGCAAGTAATTGATGACATCCCTGTACTAATCACAATAGTCCAGATCACAAAGATATGGCCTTTCTTCCTCCTCTAACATGTTCACATGGTTTGCAACCAAATTACTCTGTGCCATCAACTTTGCAAGACCAAGGCCTCTTACCAATTTTGTAATCTGAATATCTATATTGAATTCTTGGATCCTGTTGATCCATCTACATCTCTTACCTGAGACCTCTTGTTGCACTAGAATATCCTTGACAACAGCATTAGGAACATAAGCAACCACCCTAGCTCCCACAAGATAGCACCTAAAAGCCTTGACTGCTTTGACTAGGGCATAAGCCTGCTTCTCAACTATATCATACTTTAGTTCTGCTGCATGTAAGGATTTGCTGAAAAAGGATATGGGTTGTTCATACCCTTCTGAATTCTTTTGCAATAAAACTGCTGCAATCATATGATAAGCAAAAGAGAAAATTTGTATGGGTTTACCATAATCAGGGGTCCTTAAAACAGGGGCATCCTTGATGGCCCGTTTGATATTCTTGAAAGACTCATTTGCTTCTTCATTCCATTCTACTTTTGCATTTTTCTTCAACATTCCAGAGATAGGAATACAAATTTCTGCAAAGTTAGTAACAAACCTTCTTAGAAAATTTATTTGCCCAAAGAAAGACTGTACTCCTTTAACATTCCTTGGTGGTGAAAGCTTGTCTATTGCCATAACCCTTTCAGGATCAATTCTCACTCCATCCTTGGACACAACATGTCCTAAGAGCTTGCCTTCCACCACACCAAAAAAACATTTCTTTGGATTCAAAGAAATTCCGTATTCCAGAGCTCTAATAAAAATCTTTTCAAGATGCTCACAGTGCTGATCCTCCTTCTCTGAATATGCCGTGAGATCATCCTAATATACCACTAAAAACTTATTTATGAAATCAGCAAAGGCCACATCCATAGCTCTTCGAAAAGTAGCTCCTGCATTTGTCAGACCAAATGGCATTCTGACATAAACATATGTCCCCCAAGGAGTTGTGAATGCAGTCTTGAATTGTTCTGACTCCCTGACCATGACCTGATTATACCCAGAGAAACCATCCATCATGGACATCAACTCTGATCCAGTGACTCTTTGCAGCATGTTTTCCATATTAGGGAGACCATAATTGTCTTTCAAAGAATTGACATTCAGATTTCTAAAATCAACACACAACCTAATGTCACCATTCTTTTTTCTAACTGGAACCAAGTTTGACACCCAAGTAGAATGTCTGATAGGCTTGATAATGCTAGCATCCATCATCTTTTTAAGTTCATCTTGCATTTTTGGTGCCAAGGTAGGGTTCACAGGCCTTAATTTCTGCCTAAAAGGTTTAGTTCCTTCCTTTAATGGTATCTCATGTTGAAAGAGATCTTCTCTATATGCCTTCAAATCTTCATAAGACCATGCGAAGACATGTCTGGATTTTTTGAGAAGATCAATCAGATTTCTTCTAGTTCTTTGAGATAAACATTTACCTATGTAAACGTTCTTTGGTTCTTGGCTTGTCCCTAGATTCACCTCCTCCAAATCACTTACCCTGTTAGCAAGTCTAGCTACACAAGCCCTCTCTTTATTATCAAATGCTCTCTCAAGAGCAACCAATCCCCTTGGGATCCTATTTGACTTCAATTGCAGCACTTCCTTCCCAAGGACATTCTCTTTTCCATCTTTGTTGTCTACATAGGTGCTGAAATCCATTTCCTAACCATTAAAGTGAGACTCACACTGCAAGAACCTCAATATATCCTGATCATCAGAAAATACTTGCCAATTCTCAACATTATCTAGGATAGAAGGCCTGGACTTACACTCAATTCTGGATATTCCCGCAAAGGTAACATCCTCTGGCCTTAAGGCTATGTTTGCTAGTAAATCTGCCATCCTGTTTTGGCTTCTATCCACCCAATCAATTCCAAAAGCACTAAAACATTCAATTTCATCCCACACAGCATTTCTATATTGTTTCAACCTTTGGTTCTTAGATGCATACTTTGATCTAATCTGAGATACTACTAACTCAGAATCACCAATTACCCTAAGATGTTTGATCCCATGTTTTGATGCTTGATTCAAACCAATCAGTAGGGCCTCATATTCAGCAACATTGTTTGTGCAAGAAAATAGGAGAGTAAAAGAAAACTTAAAAGTCTTACCACTTGGGGACACCAATAACACTCCTGCTCCAGCACCTTCTCTAGAACTTGCTCCATCAAAATATAATGTCCACAAGACATTACCCTCTGCCATGTTACTCTCATCATCAGCCAAAAGGATAGGCCTGACCTCCTCCTGCATATCATTCCTCTGGACTTGGAATGAGCCAATGTCAGTGTCAACAAAACAATTCATGCTATCCTTTTCATTTTCCTTAATCATATGTGGGGTCCTGGCTTCCCTTGACACCTTCACACTCTCTCCTTCAATGTCGAAAGTGGCAAAGGACAGGTCACATTGAATACTTCCTCCCATGGAGGCACTCCACTTTCTAGATAACAACATTCCATATTGAGGAGGAATGTCAACTACAAGAACACTCATAGTCAACTGTTTGTTGGGAAATACAGCTAATTTATAAGGCAAAGCCTTGATGGTACCAATAACTGGCACTTCTCTTGAGTCCATAGCTTGGCATCTTCCGTGAGGTGTATCAACCTTTAGTCCTAATGATTTCATGATCTCTGCAGGCAAGACAGTGTTTGATGCCCCAAAATCGATCATGCAATTCTTCAATATTTTACCATCAATCACAAGGGACAAAAAGAAAGGATCAACTGTCCCTACTGGATTGTTTACAATATTTGTATCCAAGAAGATTTGAGGGATCTTAGAAACAATTTCTTCACTCTTATTGTCGGGTGTGTTTTCCAAGGAAGCCACATGTTTGTCATTTCTACTCACTTCTTGGATTCCTACAGAAGAAACACCATTTACCCAATTTAAGGCCTTGACCTTGTGTTCTTCTATTCTCATCATTTCCAACAGTGGAACCTTGATAGTGATCTGTGAAAGCAATTTGGACATATCAATTGGAACATACTTTTGGTTACTCATGTCTTCCTCAAAAATAGTGACAACCTTATCCTTTGTCAGATCAGACTTGTTCTTGAGAGAAGATTCTTCTCCATTTTGAGAAACAGGGACCACAACATCTAATGTTTTTGCTTTATTCCCATGTGCTGTAGCAGGCATAATTTTCCTTTTTACCTTCACTTGATTAGTATCATCGGCACCCTTGCCCTTTTCTCCATGCTGTTGTGTACCATTTTCTGTCCTCTTGATGAACATACTACCTGGCTTACCAATTGCATTTCCAATTGTCCTATTCCTCAAGTTATAATTGCTTCTAGCTTGAGTAACCATGTCTGCAGTGATTTGAGCGATTTCTTCATCTGAGGGTCTTCTTAAAGAAACTTGTTCCTCACCCCTCACTGTACTACATCCAACATCATCAAACTCTTCTTCTTCATCATCAGTAGAGTCAGCTTCATCCCAAACATGTGAAGAAGTCATACCACATCCTTCCTTATCATACTACTCCTCACCTTCTTGATTATCAGATAAATTCAAAGCAATGACACAATGCTCTGGACTATGAGGAGATTGACAAACAACACACCATGGAACCTCATCAGCTAAATTCACTGAATTTCTCTGCAAAGGATCAGGGATCCTTCCATCAGGTCTTTCCTGCATGGTTGGGAGAATGGGCCTGCCATCTTTCCACTGAGTGTTGTAAGGGTAATTTTGAATTCTTGGTTGTCTGCTAAAATTGTTTGGAGCTGACCTCTCCATAGTCACAGCTCTATTGTTTCCCTTTTCACCAGGCTTTAAACCTTCCAAAGCTTTTAAAATTTGTTTTAGATTATTATCCTCTTTGGGTTTAGAATCAGCAGACCTTCCCATTTCTTTCTTACTCTGCATTTGAGGCCTGCAATCATCTCTTCTCCCTATCTTTCCTAATATTCTTCTATTGCTCTCTATGTTGATGGCCAATTTGTAAGCTTCCCCAAGATTTCTAGGGTTCTTGTCCCTCAAGAGGTAACCCATTTTTGCATCAAGTATGTCACAAGACACACCCTGTCATCTAGTCTAATAACCTGCAAGAGCCTATGCATAGCCTTTTGGAATCTTATATTAAATTCAAGTTCTGATTCTTCTTTATGTTATTGAATTCATTTAAGATAAAACCCTCATTTGTTTTATCTCCATAGTGTTCCTTGAAACAATTCTTGAATTCATTCCATGACCCTATACTAGCATGGGGTAATCCTCTAAACCAATCCCTAGCATCCTCAATCAGGGATTGTACAAATAGCTTCATTATAACATCATCAGGCTCTACATTATAATCATCTATTACATCTATGAAATTTTTTAGATGTTCTTCACATGTGATGACATTATTTCCAGTAAATTTAGGAAGCTTCTTTCGAATTTCATCAGGGATTACATTAGGATAACCAGAAATACCAAAGAAGACAAGTTGTTTGTACCTTTCATGAATAGGAGCTCCATGCAGTGGATCCATTCCTTGAGATGTAGATGTCCTCGTGTTTGAACCATTAGGAACTCTAGCGGCACCTGGCACACCATTTGCTTGAGCTGCATTGTTACCATGAGTTCCACCTTGTCCCAAAAAAGAAGCAGCAATATTTGAAGGTCCTGAAGCATGCTTGAGAAAATCAATCTTTTTTCTGATTTCTGCAGCAGAAGCCTCCAACTCTGCTTTCTCTATCCAATATTTCTTTCTTCCTTCTAGCTATCTCCAAATCTGAATCTAATCTTAGTCCTGGATTTGATGTCCCATCCACAATAACTTGTTCACTAATTTGAATCCCAACAGCCTTCTGTTTGCCTTTATCTCTTGGTCTGGTTTCTTCACATTTTTTGAACAATAGGCTGTTCGGTTACTCTTTCAGGCTCTGGGACAAAATTAATTGCCTCCAAATCCAGTAACTGCCTCTTTAGCTGATCAGCCCTTATCATGGCTTGTCTTACTTTATCTTCTTTGTCCTTTTCTCTTTGCTGCCTAATGGCAAGCTGTTCTTGAACTCTTCTTTCTAGTTCATAGACCTCCTCAAAGATCTCTTCTGATTCAGGGAGTGTGGTTTCTGACTCATCATCTCCCACTTGAAAATCTTCCTCATACTGGTTCAATCCCAAGTCAACAGCCTCTTCATATTCTGAATTATTTTCCTCTTGGCTAGGCCTGGCTTGGATTTCTTGTCTGGCATCTCTCTTGTTTCTCCAAGTATGAGAAACACCTCTTCTCTTCTTTCCTCCCCTTGTCTGACTAGGCCCAGAAGTCCTTGGAATGCCTTCTTCCATTATATCCTCAAGATGCTTCTTTCTCTGAAACCTGGAACCTCTATAACTCATCCTGCAAAATAAATACTGACTAGCACTACTTCAGAGATGTTTGAGTCACCGCCCAAGTGTATTGGGAATATCACAATATAGTTTCTTCACTCTAGAAATACTCAAATGATTTAGAGAGACAAGGGACAAGAACAACCTTGTTTCTTCCAATGATGACCTACTAGTTAAGATGAACATGTATAACACTCCCCAGCAGAGTCGCCATCTTGTTGGTGTCCAAAATGACGCTTATGCTCTAATAGGCTGCCAGTATACCCTCAGATAGATTTTAGGGGTGGTTAGCTCCAAAATGTAATGAGGTCTTAGGATAACTGGACCAACTCTAGGGACAAGACTGCCCTCTTCTGCTTCTAGCTCTGCAAAACCAAGGCGGATGCACCTAACCTAGTATAAAATAGACTTCATACACCAAGAACTAGGTTTGAATAACAGATAACAGAATAGAAAAAAAGTGCTAAGTATTAACCACACACTCATTGATTCCCCATTGCTATGGGTAGAAACACACAACCAAATACTGAAAACTTAAGGAATGGTTCTTAATTTATGTTTTTGAATTATAACAACCACAATCAGGATATGTCAACAAAGAAATACTTATCTAGGCCAGTGCCTCATCCATTGGGCAATGTTTCTTGGACAGACTACACACACACACCAGAATGTATCTGAGATTCAAAGCCATAAACACATTTACAATCTCCTCTACTACTTACAGAATATCCCTACATAGACAAGAGATAAATCTAGGTCTCATCTGAAGCATCATTTAATCTAATCCTGGATTAGAACTCAAGAATGAAGACCTATACATAAATTGTTATGTAGTGAACTGGAAAGTTCAAAATTCATCTACGTTGACACAAGGGAGAGATGAGAATCAAGTGCCTGCATTAAGTGTGAAGAATCCTCAAGTGCATACAATCCATCCAAAGGAACCCTGCTTGCAAACTGCAACTTAGACCTACAACTTTCTTTCAATTTGCCAAAACATCAAGACAAGTCATTACAATTCAGACTGAGAAAAGGACTCACAACCCAGAAGTTTGAATACCTAACTCCCAATGCCCTCAAAAATGATCACACAAATCCCTTTATACCAGGCTTACAAAGCAAGCATAATGATCACTTTCAACTCAAAAATTCAAAATCACCTAACCCCACCGAGGAATTAACACAGACATGACAAGGGTCAAGCCACAGCAATTGACAATCCACTCTGCCCACTCTGGCCGGTCAAAAATTGAATTTTGGTACCTCCTACCACAAAAAACACTCAGCAAGTTCAAACGGTCACCATACATTTCGCGGGTTTGTGCTTTTAACCATTTACCCCTAGTCGCGCAATCGCGCGGTCACAACTTGACTACCACAGGAAAATGGGTTCACCTTATGCTTGGTCGCATGATCGCATAGCCCAGAAATGGGCTATGCGAACATGTGACATGCCACTTCCCTTTATCTTGCCACAACCGCCACCGTGACAACATTTTTCGCATGATCGCATAGCCAGGAGACGGGCTATGCGAACATGCGACAACCTGCAAACCTTAACCGTGCCAAGCATAACTGCCATCGCACACTGACTAATCGGGAACCACCACACCGCATGAAGTCAACACCAGGGGTTTTGTCGCTGATCACAAGCCGTGGAAATGGCCCTTGCGATCATGCAACAAGACCATTAGACCGCCACATCTGTCACTCACCGGCCAATAGAACACTGCCACTTAGCATCCGGAAGATGCCCCATCACCTACTACCAGGCCCCAGGGACACGTGGCAAGCGGTCGCATGATCACATAGCCAAAAACTGGGCTATGTGATCATGCGACAGCCAACCCCAGGCTGCCACATCATTGCCTTGGACCAACCAAACATCAACCACCAACTGCGAAGAACTGGGACCCGTGCGGACAAATGGCAAGCAGTCGCATGATCGCATGTCAGAAAAGTCTGACATGCGGCCATGCGACAGCCAATAAGAACATGCCATCTGTCACCCCTTTGACACCGGGCCCACTTCACCAAAGAAACGCTTGGAACAAACAAAATCAACGACACGCGCATGATCGCATGGGGAAAGAATATTCCATGCGATCACACGCCGACCGTTGATCTCCTCCCTCTGCCGCTTTGAAAAAACTGGCCCCACATCGTCGCACTTGCGCACTTAAGACAAAGTAGACCACCAGACAGCTGAACAAGACTGGGACCCACATGGCTAGGTGGCAAGCGGTCGCATGATCGCATGTCAGAAAAGTCTGACATGCGGCCATGCGATAACCAATCAGGAAGAGTCTAGACCCACCATCCAGTTGGACTTGCATAGTTAAGACCGAGGTCGAAAACACACAAAGAAGTTTTCAGCACCAAAAGACAAGTGCACAAAGCTGGAAGGAAAAGGTCGAAAACAACGAAGGTTTTCAGCAAAAGATCGAAAACACACAGGAATATCGACAAACCGAAAGATAGCAGGGAAGCCGAAAACATCACGGGTTTTTGAAAACACTGTGGCAGATTTTAAAGTTTGTTTCCCGTGGACCTTAGAATTTGAAAATATTACTGGGCTTTGCAAATTAGCACGCGCAAATCAGACTAGAGCTTGGTGACAACAAGAAGAACACAGGGCAGGAGCGCACACCATGAAACACTAAGGATTGTCTTCATCGCACATCAAAACTGTGACTGCAGGTCGAGCAGGACAACCTAAAAATTTGCAGATAATAGTCCATTTTAAAGGATTTTGCAATGACTGGAAAATGAACTAACAACTAACTAATAGCATTCATCAACCGACCTTGGGGTAGAAAGACTAAGTTCATTTTGGATATTGAACCTCAGTCCCCCCATATACCTTGCAATCTTTTCTTCCATCTCTTCCTCATGATGCACTCTAATATCAAACTTGTGGAATTCCTCTGTGTACTTTTGTACATCCATCTCCTTTTGCCTGAAATCCCTCATCTTCTTGTACAACTGTACTCTATAATCTCTTGGCAAAAATTTTGCCTTCATCTTGTCCATCATAGTATACCAAGATGTGATCTTGGGTTTCCCATTCTTCCATCTATCTCCCTGGATACAATCCCACCACAACAAAGCGTGTCCCTTCAACCTGGACTTTGCTATCTTCACTTTGTCCTTCTCTTCTATCCATTCACATTCAAAACAATTTTCAATTGCACTAAACCAATCTATCAACTCTTCATCATCCATCTCCCCTCCATACATAGGTAAGTCTATCCTTACCCTTACATCTCCACTCTTTATGTCCTTCACCAATTTAGCCATCCTCACATCTTCAGGGTCTACTAGTTCCTCTGCTTGGGTTTCTCTTCCCTCTTCTTCCACTACTACTTCTTCATCCTGCCTGATGCTCTTATCCCTATTTTCCAATGCTGCTATCCTCTCCATCATAGTTCTCATCAATCTATCCTTCTCATGGTTCTCCTTGTCTCTTTGTTCTAGGGCTGCCTTAAGCTTCCTGTTATCAGCCATTTGCTCCTTCACAATCCTTGCCAACTTCATGTTGGTCATCCTGACAGGCAACTCTCCATCTTCTCCATCAGCCATGGTTACTTGCTTGACCTGGTACAAGAATGAACTTAGGGCTACTCTTCCTAGGATAGTTCAACTATAAGGGCTTGTCTAAGGATTCATGAACCAACTTCACAAGACCTTTCCCTCGCTCTAATACCACTTGATGTAGAGGGAAGGGTGATGGTATGGTAACACAAGAAGAATTTGGAATTTCAGGGGTTTAGGCACTCTAGCCGACCCAAAAACCTTAAGTGCTTCAAGGACTTGACTTATCCAGGCTTCCCACAATACTCCTAAATGATGAATTTGGTTTTCTAGGCTTTCAATGACTTAGATTCAAGGGGTTCTAAGACTCTAACTCAATCCCCATACTCCATTTTACCAAAGTTCTCACAAACTGGTCACAGAGGCCTAATATCTTGCCTGGTAGCCCTGCAGCAGACTTAGAATGGTAATAACTTTGTCTTTTATCCAAGCTCTTGACAAGTTATTGTCATTTACTGATACCCTTTTTAGAGTACTACAACATAACAAAAACTTCCTTATGCTTGTTTTGGACCATTACCATTATACAAGACTGACACCCTATTTTTAATGCATGAAAATGTCCAAATTTACAAAGGAAGTATAAGCTAAAGACCTCCTGGCACTTCCAACTCCTGGACAGTGTCTTCTTATGCCTTCAATTGCTCAAATCCAAAAGGAATTTGTCCCAAGGGTTCTGCAACATAGAAACCCCCAAATTTGTGCCCTCCAACCCTGGTTGTTTTAGGGCTTCCTCAATCTCCTGTCACAACACACTCCTGCATCAATTTGGTGAATGATTCACCATCACTTCAACCTCCTAAGGCAATCCCAATCATAAAAATTACTCCTTGTTTGGGTAGAATGCTCGCTGCTATACTTGGGCACCTGTTTTCACTGGTTTTCTCCCTGTTCTAAACCGTGATCACACTTACCCTGCTGTGTTCTGCATATGCGAAGTTAGAAACTATTGATACAAGTAAACTTTGTCATTCCATGAAGATTAGGCCTTCTATATTCATGGAATGACTTCCATTTCCCTAAAACCCTACTGCAATAACAAATTTAAACAAAGAACGACTGGTTAAACTGTAACTGGCGCAACAACAATTCAATACAATGTTAGATTCATTCAAAAATAGTTAACTTTGAATAACAAACTGGCCAATCCACTTGCACATCAAAACCAATCAAATTGAGACTTTTAGAATGAATGAATTGCAGGAAAACAGAGAATTCTTATTGCCTTGTCGTTCACCAGTCATACACCAGGTTCTCCTCTGTCCCGTAACAGAGACTTCACATCTAATTATATAACTTCTCAAATAACCATTTCAACCAACTGTCATCATTGAGTTGAAAGGTTAAGTCTAAAAACCATAACAAAATTTCCCTCTAAACCCCTAAAATAGCCGTTACTATTTAAAAATTTGAACTTAAAATCATAAAATGGCTTTATTAAACATTAAAGCCTTTCTTATAGTTTCCTAATATCCCTCCTAGACTTCTTGAAAACCTAATTGAAACTTGGACAACATTGGTCTATTACAACCAAACTATTAGTCCTTTTGAGGACATTACAAAATGAAATGTAGTCCTTTGAGGACATCACGAATTGATTGAAGAATTGCATTATTTTAGTATCATTATAGGTTCTAAGATCCCCCAATTGATCTGATGACCCTGTTTATACATTCCATCCTTCTGATTTGTTTTGAGGGTCTTTGAGGTCTCCATAATCTTCATCTTTGGCTTGGTTGTGTGTGGTGCTCCTGCACCAAAAACAATCAGGAAAACTCATGCCAAATACTATATAAATGTTGTAGTGCGTTGAAAAGAAGATTTGGTTTGGTGTAATGAATAATTTGAAGAAATTTTTGTTGTATCCTCTTTACAAAATGGGACAATGTTTAATGAACTGGGTGTATGTACTTATAGGATGTTACAACTATGTTATATGTGTAAAACTGTTATAGCAATGCTCAGTTTATACGTGTAAAACTGTAGCAGCAATGCTCAGTTTCATAATTGAATGGCTTTTGCAAACGTTGTTTAATGAACTAGGTGCATGTTCTTATAGGCTGTTACAATTATGTTATGTGTAAAACTATTATAGCAATGCTCAGTTTATATGTGCAAAACTGTAGCAGTAATGCTCAGTTTAATAATTTAATGGCTTTTGTAAACATTGTGCCAGAAGAGTGTATGAGGGTTGTTCTGGCAACAACAGATGGAAGCAGGGCAGCAGAAGCCCATGTCTCTGTATACGAACAAATGGGTGGAAGGGCGACTGGAAAAGATTTCTAGAATTGGAAAAGATAATGAAAATGAAAATTAGTTTTTCTTTATCACCTGATAGACATAATTACAGAGGATGCCTGGTATGAGCAGGTTGGGTAGTGAGTGTGAAGCCCGAGATCGAATTTAGAATGTAATGCCTGAGATCGAATCCAGCCTTGTCAGTCATGTAAAAATACTTTGAATCCCCTGACAACAGACAGAAGAATGTTTAACGAACTGGGTGTATGTTCTTATAGGATGTTACAACTATGTTATATGTGTAAAACTATTTTAGCAATGCTCAGTTTATATGTGTAAAACTATAGCAGCAATGCTCAGTTTCATAATTCAATGGCTTTTGCAAATGTTGTTTAATGAACTGGGTGCATGTTCTTATAGGCTGTTACAATTATGTTATGTGTAAAACTGTTATAGCAATGCTCAGTTTATATGTGCAAAACTGTAGCAGTAATGCTCAGTTTCATAATTTAATGGCTTTTGTAAACGTTGTGCCAGAGGAATGTATGAGAGGGGTGTTCTAGAAACAGCAGAGCAGAAGAAGCCCATGTCTCTGTATACGAACAAATGGGTGGAAGGGCGATTGGAAGATATATTTGTTTGCATTCTCTCATAGATTCTCAACCAGATTTCTAGAATTGGAAAAGACAATGAAAATGCAAATTAGTTTTTCTTTATCACCTGATAGAGATAATTACAGAGGATGCCTGGTATGAGCAGGTCGGGTAGTGAGTGTGAAGCCCGAGATCAAATTTAGAATGTAATGCCCGAGATCGAATCCAGCCTTTTCGGTCATGTAAAAATACGTTGAATCCCCTAACAGCAGACATAACCGAAGGCGGGATTAAAAAATTAAAATGTGGGATGGGGTGCGCGGGATATTCACGCCCAAACGGAGGCAGTTAAACGGAATGCACTGGTAGGTGAAAACGGAGAAGGTAGGGGGTTAAACTGATGACAGCCAGGAAGGTTGAGTTAGGGTGGGCTCGGCGACACTCCAAGTCAAAGCATCGAGTGTGCCTGTTAAGCCGTAAGCCGGGGGGGTCAACACGCCCTTTTCTGTCACCCCATGTAAATCGTGAGTTCATTGACAATAGCATTGTTTTCTGTTTACCTTAGGGCTCGGGTCTCTCTCCACTTTAATGCAGTCAATGAATTACAGAAGAGTATTACAATTAATCCATCCATCTAATTAAACTCCTTTCAGTGGCTAGTAAATACCGCTAATGTTTCAATCAACTCACTGGGAGGTTATCTTACAAATATGCCTCTCAAGGCTAGATTATTTGTCCTCTGCGACTTCGTTCAAGCAATGGTTGTTGCTACAATTTACTCTACCTTTCTTAGTGCAGTTTTTATCATCCTTTTAACAAACCCATATGTTGGTATATTCAATTGTCCTACCCAAGAATCCCAAGCTCTTCTTTCCTTCAAAACAGCCTTGAATGTCTCTGATGGCACTCTCAATTCATGGGTTAATGGAAGTGACTGTTGCTCCAAATGGGATGGCATATCATGCAATAATCTCACCAACCATGTAGAGCGGGTGAATTTGAGCGCTTACATCAACCATGCAGAGCAGGGCGTGCAGAGTGGAGTCATATTTGCTAGTTTGTGCAACCTTCCTTTTCTCAAATACCTCAACTTGAGGAGCATTGGTCTAACTGGTAATATTCCTTCCTGTTTGGGAAATCTCTCTCATCTTCAATATCTGCAGTTTAAAAACAATAGTTTGAGTGGGATAGTTCCCCCTGGGATTTGTCAGTTAACCAATCTTAGCTATATAGATATAAGCTATAACCAACTAACTGGAGTATTGCCACCATGTCTCCAAAATCTCCCTTTGCTTAAGTTCTTAGGTCTTTCCATCAACAAATTTCATGGAATCCTTCAGCTTAGTAGGCTTTCCTCACTCGAGCAGCTTTATGCTCGTAATTTTTCATTCCATGATTACATCACTTCTTCGCAGCTGGCATTACCATCGTCTGTTAAGATTCTCTGGCTCTCCTCAATTACCATTTCAGATACTCTATTTCATAACCTTGGAGAATTAAAATATGTGTTTCTATCGTATTGTGTACTGAATATTAGGACAACTTGGATTCCCCCGTTCCAGTTACAAGGCTTGGATATAAGCTCATGTAGTATTGGTGGTCGCATTCCCGAGTGGCTTTCCACTCAATATTCATTACAGACTTTGACATTGGGTTACGACAATATGTTTGGAGAAATCCCCTCCTGGGTATGGAAGAACAATGCTGAGTTGTATATGTTAAATCTCTCAGGAAATCATTTGCATGGCAGCTTTATTATCCCCAACAGATCAGTTAATTGGATGACAGTCTTAGATGTGTCCAAAAATGCATTGACTGGACACTTGCCATCTTTGTGGCCTCCATATCTACAGCTGTTGATGGTTGATGACAATGCTCTAGTTGGCACCATTCCTCCAAGTTTGTGCAATATAGATCACCTTCTAAAGTTAGATTTGGCTAACAACAAATTGAATGGCAACATTCCTCCATGCTTTTCAAACTATAAGGCAATTCAAGTGTTGAATTTAGGGGGTAATAGACTGGAGGGAAGCATACCAAATGGGCTATGTTGCTTCTCTTTGATTGTAAGAAATAATAAGTTAAGTGGAGCCTTCCCTCCATCAATCACCAATTGTAAGAGATTACAAATACTAGATATTGGGCACAACAGATTTGCTGGGGAAATTCCACGGTCACTAGGAAATCTATCAGCCCTTCAAGTGTTGATGATGAATGGTAATCGTTTCAGAGGCAGCATTCCTTCAGAAATTGTCCAACTGAAGCAGCTCCAGATCTTAGACCTTTCGTCTAACAACATATCAGGTTTTATTCCACCTAACATTTCATCTCTATAAGCAATGGTAATAGCAAGAGAAGATGGTCATATGTTATCTACTCAGTTGAACCCTTTTCATATATTTGTAAGGAACAAAGGCCTTAACACATATTTTAAACTTGGCCCTTTTGATTCATATATAATTCGAGTTCCAACTCACGTTGAATTGGACATGACTGTGAAGGGCTTAGAGCAGCACTACTCATATATTCTTTCCACTACAACATATATAGATCTATCAAGAAATCAGTTAAATGGAGAAGTTCCAGTGGATTTTGGAAAGTTGAAAGGGTTGAGGTTTCTCAATCTATCAATAAACAACCTCGGTGGAGTTATTCCGCCCAGTTTGGGGGAAATGAATCAATTAGAATCATTGGACCTTTCTTCAAACAGATTTTGTGGAAGTATTCCTTTAGAGATTCAGTCTCTAACTTCGTTGGAATGCTTAAATGTGTCCAACAATAACCTCTCAGGGAGCATACCCCAAGGAGGACAGATGATCACTTTTGACAACACATCATATTCTGCAAATCCATATTTAGAGGGATGCCCACTTCCAAAGAAATGTTCTTGGCCACAATTTGCTCCTCCCCTACCTTCTACAAATGATATGCAAGATAGAAATGAAGGTGACAGACAGCAAATATCATGGTATGTGATTGGACTAGGATTTTCACATGTTGCAGGTTTTTGTTGTGTAATGCTATTGCTTGCAGTGAGAAAGGGATGTAGAGAAAAATACTTCAGTAGTGTTGATAAGATTTTGAAGTTTTCGTTTCCTTCCATACGTAATAAGAGATTATGAAGGCTTAAAAATGTGCTAGGTTGGTTAGAGTCTTGAGCATTTTAATTCAAGTTCATTATGTTCTGTATTGTCAAAGTCTAGTATTAAGGTATTAGGATGCACGATCATAAATAAAAATACAAGTATATGCTCATAGGATTAACAGTGTCTAAATGATGTCCCATTGTCACCTTGTGTGAATGTTTCAATGTGTCTTGCTTGAAAGGAATTATCCTGAGACTATTTATGTGTAATGTATTATTATTATTATTACTTATTATGATTTGGGTTTTTTTTATCATCATAAGTTTTCCTTTTTCTAACAGATTAAAAATTAGAATGTTTATAAAGATGGCAAGGTTGAAAATTTATGTTTAGATAAGATAAGATAAGATAAGATAAGATAAGATAAATTTATTAATGTCGAACGGAAGACCAACAAGGGTCTATGGGATAGGAATCATACAAACAAAATAGCAAGAAACCAGTGGACCACCAAACAATGGTTGGGGGAACATGCTAAAAGAACAAGGAACCAAACAAGAAGAAGCAGAGAACAAAGAACCACTAGGGCAAGGACTAGGGGTCCTTCACGAGTGGAAAGAAATCCAACACAGAAGGATAGTGACCTAGAAGAATATGGGTATGGAGTCATCGTCGTGATCTACTGGTGGTTTGTCGCTAATGGGTAGAAGCACTACGAGGTCTCACGGATCTGGAGTGACTGATGGTGGAGGCACATGAGGGTCATTTCACACCTCGAGCCGGGGGCGAGGGCGAGAAGAAATCCGTAATGAGCTGCTCAGTGACCTGCTTTTGGGGAAATAGAAGCTGCATGGTTATATGGTCACGGAGTCGTACCATCTCCCGTAAATAGAGTGCCAGACATCTCTGGTCAGAGTAACAAAAGAAGGAAGTCAAGGAGCTGCATTCTCTGAATAAGCAATAGAATCTCCCTCTAATCTCATAGTATATAGGGCAGCGAAAAATAAAATGTGCCTCGATCTCAATCTCAAACAATGTGCATAAACTACAAATGTGATCCTCTCTGTCAATGTGATGATCAATCTATGCTCACAGACGGTGAGAGCCGACTCTGAAAGATCTCAGTGCGATCCAAAGAGCATGGCACCAACTCTGTGATAAATATCTAGGTCGAACAATGATAGATAGTAATGGTTTAAATTGTGATATTATTTAATTTAATTTAACTCACAAAATTTATAATTTAACTTTTATTAAGGATATTGGGTTTAATAATTATTACAAAAGAATGATATAATGGTAATCAAACAAAATGAAATAGAATAACAATCAAGTTGTTAAAAATATAAAGGTACTAAAAGATCTAATTTAAATAATGTAAGATTCAATCATGTTCAACCTCACTCCTGTAATCTAATGTGTGACTGTGAAATAGACTTGGATACCTTTCTTCTATCTTTGGGAATAAATTCATGAAATGTCTTCAGACTTAAGAGAAGAGAAAATGCCTCACAAAGGACCCATCCATAGACTCTAACAAACAAAAGAATGGCATGGAGACGTCGACTGACAAACAACCATATTAGGAGTAGAGGATTGCCACGCAAAAACCAAAGGCGAAATAAGAATAGTTCAAATAGGTTGTTGAGCTACTAGATCATAAACTAGTATATCCATAGGAGCCTCAACAAGTATAGAAGGGACGATTGCTAAACTTGAAAGAATTCTAATCCAACTCCCTCAAATTAGTAATTAAACTTCCTATAAGCATAGTAAGATGGTAAGGAAGAGCATTCTTCCACCAAGTTAAGGTTAATAGCTTGCATATATCATAGGGAAAAATAAAAGCTGAGTGTCTAATAGTGAAGCATTGTCTACAATTGAAGAGGATGCCCTCATAATCAAAAAACTAAGATCAAGGTTGATCATTCACCTATAAAGCAACCTCACCAAATAAAGCACTTGATATATCAACATGTGATCAACATCCATGAGAATACATGCAAATAAGGTGTGAGTAAAGTCAAAAGAAGTAGGGTCCACCTTTGGAAGCAACCCAAAGCATTACTAATGGCCTCAAAGACCAATTTGAATTAGAACTATTAGAGTAGATAGCATAATTTCATCTAAACTATCTTTATGTCAATAAAATCTTTTAGGGGGTTCAAAGATAGAAACCAAAGGTAAATTGAGAGAGCATTAAGCTCTAATTTAGTCTCCAAATGCTAAAAAAACACATCTATCAATAGAAAAATTAAAAGATGCCGCAAAATATCCTAATACAGGGATAGATCTTCATCTTACCCTCAATTAGTGGAGTTTGATGCTAAAAAATCCAGCAATAAAAATGTGGGAGATAGGTCATAAATAGCTAAATCTTCAATCCAACCCTTATTCATGAAGAAAACCTCATTTCATTTCCTACCCCAAAATCACCAAAGGAGCACTTGTAATGTAGGGAAGGGATGTCTATTCTTTTCTAATAGGGGAGGGAAGAATTTATTAGGAGGTTAATGGAGACCAATTCCACAAAAGAACCATGAAATGGGAAGGGGTGAAGCTCAAACATAACAACACCTACATTCACAAAAGGAATGTAAAGACCTTGCCATTAAAAGCAGCATGTGCCTTCAATGCTAGTACATCAATAGGATCAAAAGCCCCAATGTGTAAAGGGTCCCATTCAAAAGAGTGCAAGGTAGATGAAAACCCAAGAAATAATCATTTACCTTTAAAATAAATTGTATCACTACATTAGGAATAGCTAAAGAAACATTTGTAGTCTCTAGATCTACCACTAGATCAATGTTGGTGTTAGAGACACCATATTTGCAAAACTCACAGACTACTCGACAAGTAATTTAAAACTTACGAATAGTTATGACCAGCAAGTTTTTACTACTTTAACTCGCAGAGAAAACTCGTAGATAAGTTGCCAAAATCTAGTCGAGTTTTTACAAAAACTTCATGAGTATGTGCCAATTACTCGGTTGCGTAAGCATAAAAGGATTCAAGTGCAAAACATAAATTTCATTTGGTTTTTTTGATAAGTTGTTTGTTGCTCAAGCCACAACACCCTTCCAAGCTGTTGCAAGGTCATTTGCAAGGATTTAAGTTGATTTGAAGTGGATTTGAAAAGAATTTTGAAGAAAAATAAGATTCTCAGGTAGGTTTTCATATTTGTTTTTATTTCTTTTTTTAAATCATTTTATCCCCTTTCTTAACATTTAGGTTTGTAGAAACCTAATAATGGCATTTTTTAAGTACTCTAAATTGTTTTAGAATGCAATGAACAAGATTTAACACAATGTTTTGATTTATTTTTTTTATATTTCCACTATTTTCTCAAGAATCTCAACTTTTCCTAAAAATTTCAAACCCTATCACATTTTTCTTGTTTTTTTTCAAGTTTCAACTATGTCTAAAATTATTTAAACTAATTTAGTTTGTTTTCTAATTTTTTTTTAAATATTAACTCGTGGTTTCAATTTGTATGGAGGTTGATTGATAATAGAAAATATTGATTCTTCTACAACTGGATCAGCTTCAGGGTCTGTCAATGTCTTAGTAGATGCATGCTCATCTAGATATGTAGGCATGTGTCCTAAAGGGGCTAGAGATAGGGCTTGAAAGTATGCCTTTGAAGGACCAAAACCTAATTTTGTAATTTACATCAAGTGTGAAAAAGTAATTTATGGAGGCATAAACCGCTTAAAATACCACCATGCAATCATCACAAAACATGATATGATGGTCTATGAGAAGTCCACAGATAAAATAAAATAAAATAAATTAATTGTCTGATGTCCAAGAAGAGAAAAGGGAAAAACTAGTCATGAAAGAAAGCATAGTTGCATCTCAAGGTGTTGCGATCAACCTTGAAGAAGAAGTGGTAGCACTTGAGGGCATAGTGGGCTCTCTTCATGGCCCGCGTATCTTCAAATCCACCACCCTTGTGACCACCACTTTTGCTACTTCTAGCATAGCACCACCATCAATGTTGTAGGAGCACTCTATAGATGATTTATTTATGCACAAAAAGACACCTAGAGCATAGCCATCATTAGAGGGAACTAGGTAGAATAGGGAGGTGCATCAACAACTAGACATTATTTGTGTTGATTTTTGGTACTTCAACAACATCCCTTTCAATGTGGCAGAAAATTCATATTGGCTTAATTTGGTTACTATAATGAATGTGGTAGGAAAAGACTACAAGGTGCCTTCTTATGTAGACTTGAGTGGGAGGTTAGTAACTTAGTCTATTTGTTTTATAGTGTAGACTAAATTTATGTTCTTTTTTATTTATACTAATAGTAATATCTATTTTTGTTGAATTTTTTTCATTTTTTATCAAAATTGTGTACCTAATGTTAATTTCACTTCATACTTGTAGGTTGCTCACAAATGCAGTTGAGAGGGCGAAAGAAATGCTAGAAGAGAAAAGAATAGAATGGGAAAATTTTGGCTACAACATTCATTTCGATGGGTGGACGGATGACAAAACTAGACCATCATTAATTTTTGGTTTCTTGCAAGAATGATGTGTTGTTCTTGAAAGTCGTGGATGCCTCCAACAAGGTGAAGATTGTTGAAACTTCGACTCTAATGTTTGAGAAAGTTATGATTGAGGGAGGAATTACAAATGTGGTACAAATAATAACAAAAAATGCAACAACATATGTGATAGCTAGTAGAATCTTCCAAGAGAAATATAGTATGTTTTTTTGGACACCTTGTCCTGCACATTCCTTAACCTTCTTTTAGAGGACATAGAAAAACTAGATTGGGTGATACCGATTGTAGAGGATGTAAAGAAGATCACAAAATACATATATAATCACCCTTGTGTTCTTCACTAGATGAGAGAACACACCCACAAGAAGGAATTGGTAAGAGGGGGCGTCACAAGGTTTGCAACAGTTTTTTTAACGGTGCAAAGTATTCTTAGCTCTTTGATGGATTTGAAGAAAATGCTTGTGATTCAAACATGGCTAGACTCAATTTATTCAAAGAAGCCTAAAGGAGAGATTTTTGCATGCATTGTCTTCAAGAACCTATTTGCTCAAAGAGCTACAAAGATTGTGAAGGTAATTTGAATATTTGAGTTTTTAGTATTCAATTCTTTCATTATTAATTTGTAACTTTAATGATTAACTTATTTTTAATTTTCAACTATAGGTTTTAAACCCTTGGTTAGAGTTCTACACTTGGTAGATGGGGATCAAATCCCAATGGGCATCGTTATGAGGCCATGGATAGGGCCAATGAGTCTATCAAAAATTACAAGGGGGACAACGTCAAATTTGACCCCACATAGAAAATTATTTATAAAAGGTGGAACAATAAGCTCCACCAACCAATTCATGTAGCAGGTACTTCCTTAACCCTCATTTTCGCTTCTCACCATCCTACTTAGATCCCAATGGAGAGGTCATGCAACGCCTCACTGCATGCATTCAAAGGATGATGTTTGAGCTTGAGGTGAGAGACCTCATTGTGTCCAAATTGGGCATGTACCAAAATGCAAGGGGAAAGCTATTCTCTTCAGACTTGACCAAGAGAGGAAGAGCCACTCAAACCATAGGTATAATATTTAGAATTTTGGATTCTTTCACATGCATGATAAGTAGATAAAAATTAAAAATGTGTTTTCACCTTGCTTTCTAACTCTTGAATTTATTTTATTTTGAATATTCTTGGTGGTAAAACTAGGGTGGAAATGCCCCAAATTTGCAAGATTTTCCCCTCTGAATCTTATGTCGGCCTTGTAGTTCATCTACTTTTGAGCACAATTAGAGCTTGTTTAAGGTCATCCACATAAAGAAGAACAAGTTAGAGCAAAAATATCTCAATGGCCTTGTCTTTGTCCAATATAACCTTCAATTGCACACAAGGAAGGTAGAGGAAGCACAATTGGTCCACTTGATTTGGATGACATAGATCCTTACAGTGATTAGATATCACAAGAGCAACCTCTGTTGTTTACATAGGATGAGATCTATGATTTGAAGAGATGGGCTATGTAAGAAAGGGGTGGTTTTAGACTGGATGACATTGAGGAGGATGTGGAGGTTGAGGATGATGGGGAGTCATTTATAGTGCCAACGATAGTACCATCTACATCTAGGATGGAGGTCGAGTCATAACTAGTCGTGTTGAGTGAGGAGTGGTCATAGTGGACTCTTAGGACTAGACCCCCTACCCCTCCATAGTTTTTATTAGAGCTACTAGGAAGGGGAAGAGGAATATGTAGACTATTTTGATGTCGTATTTACTTATAGTTTTACAAAGACAATTTTCTATTTAACTTTTCTTCAAACTATTGGGCTACCAGCGATCAACATTCCACCTAAGGATGTCATTTTCTACCCCATTTGCATTTAAATATATCTAGATTCAACTCATTTATTTTGTTTACTCATTTACAAACTCATTAGATGCATCTCCTCATTGAATTTTGTAAAAAAATGCATTTCTAATTAAATTTAAGCAATTTATTAAGTTGTCAAGTTTTTCCCAAGTTTTCTTTGAATTTTTGTCAAGTTCTTTTTTGGGCCTTGGCAAGTAGTTTTTGAGAGACACCTTCAAATAGGAGAGACACCATCAAATAGGAAATTTACACTTGAAAACTTAGAGTTCAAGGGGTTTAAGAAACAATCAATTTGGGATTGTTGACCTTGACCCTAGTTCGATGGTATTTATAAAAATAAATTTAGTAAATTTATTTATGATTTATTTTTAAAAGTATATTGATGTCTTGCTAAGAGCTTTGCTAGGGTTTTTATCTCTTCTATAGTTTGCCACTATACTTGTGTCACTCTATTCCTTTGTATAAGAATTATTTTACTCTTCCATATTTATTGTGGACTTTTTGTTGCCCTTTTTATGGCCTTAAATTATTTCAACCTTGCAGTTAATGTTGGTGTCCACAACTAAAAAATTTGAACATCTTCAACAAAGTAAGCTTCTTAACCCTCTAATAGATGTGGTTTCACCCATCCTTGGGTTGACAATGCATATAAATTGTTAGAACACTTTACCTTGATAGGATATTTTATCGGGAGAACTCCCCCCAAAAAAGCCTCATGAATGGGTTAACAAGCATTGGTCCCTACATGAGGTTTGGCTTAATGTTTTTAGGAACCTTAACAAAGATTTCTTTCTTTTTTTCTTTCATACTTGACCAATTGTGTTGAGTTTATAATCGAACATGGCATGTGGTATGTTCACACATCTTTGTTAGTCTTTTAGCCATTGACACATGATCTAGTTGTCTTGAATGAAAGATGCTTCATGTGCTAATTGGTTCAATTTTCTCGAATTACCCTTTCATTATTGAAACATCTTAACCACTATTGTTCTCTTGCAAAATTCATATTGTTGAGCCTAACAAATTCTATGAAATTCATCCGTAAAAGTGTGTTTATAGAGATTGATCTTTTTAAATATTTGAAAGAATACGTGGATATTAAGATTGGACATCTTTGCCACACCTCATGTGAGTTATACCTTAACCAATACTTTTTCCTAGTGCTAGTCTATAGAGCATAAAATTAAGGATTTCAATTTGGCTATTCCTTGAGACAAATAAATTTCCTATCTTGTTGAGGCTCATCCATAAATTGAAAAGTAGTGAAACAAGATAACAAATTGTAATAAGAAGTGTGTCAATTTGGGTAATCGTCAAGTGAAATTCCAACCTAATCCTATTCACCCAACTTCTAAAGTGTAGGCAATAGTGGTTGCAAACCCTTCTAAAAACGGGAAAGAAGTTTCATATCTAGTGGTGAACCTCCTTATAAGCCAAGATTACCTGAAACATTCTAGTTGATATCTTGCAATGGCCAAAATGAAGATGTTATGGATAAGATCTTGTCCACTGAATCCAACTTGTTTGGTGGAAAGTAAGATTGTTGCATTTCTCTATTGCTATATAGGGCATATGCCCTCTAAAAAGTCATTGGTCCTACTAAATAAGAATATTGAGTCTACTACCATTACTAACTTGCAAACATGTGGCACTACACCATTCACATTTGCATAGATAGACCCTCTTTGATAGTCACTAGTAGGCCCTTGAAATAATAGGTTATTAACTCATCTATTTGCAAGGAACTTATATTAATTGACTATAACTATAGGGTGTTAGCTATGCTCCCTCATCAACTACACACACACACATTTGCATGCACATATATATACATATATACATACAAATATACACACACACACATGTGTGTGTGTGTGTGTGTGTGTGTGTGTGTGTGTGTGATTGATTTCAAGTGCCCCCACAAACATATGCAACAAGAAGTGGCAACTCCACAACAACACAAGTTAAAATGGGCACTATGTAATAGATTAAACAATCAACAACAATGGATGACTTGATTTAAAATCTATCAACCACCAACCATCTAATTAAATTGTGTAGAAATAATCACAAATTGGAAAAGGTTTACTCATTGTCAATTATAAGACCTAGAAATGTTTACTACACATAAGTACCTTTAGACAACATAACACTACCAATTGTAGGCCTGACAAATTGTCTACAATGTATAATGATCAACAAGGGATTAACACCTTAGCATAAGAATATCACCAACTCCACCATGAACATGTCACTTTGTTGTCATTTGTATTATTCTTTTCCAAGTGAACATTTGCAAACCAAGGCTACAATTGGCAACTACCTAGGTTAGTCATATTGCTTAATTTGTAGGTTGCTAGTGACCAAATAAACAAAAGACAACTTAGCTAAAAAGGTTTTTGACCATACTAAGTCCATGATTGATTAGAATGGTGAGTGCATGGAATAAGCAAAATCTTAGGCATGAAATAACATTCTACCACTGAACAAGACCATAAAGCTTTTTCAACTCACAAGGAGGCAAAACTTCTAGAGGGTTGCAGAGATAAATGCGTAACATGACTTGAACACTAGATAAGGCTCTAAAAGCATGAAAAGATAGTAAAAAGGACCTATTAAATCCCTAAATTCAGTTATAATCACAAAGGGCCATAGCACTAGGGAATTAATTTTAAAGCCAAAATTTGTGTATTTCAAGACAAGGGCCAGCAAAGATTGAGATCAACATTGAGTACCACACTTTTTCAAAGTTAGTATGGCTTCTTTTACACAAGAAAGATTCACTTAGCAGCTTATCACAATATTCATCATTTTTCATATAGTATGTACAATATCATTAAGAAGATTGAAAATAACACTTTTTAATTACAATCTTCCAGATTATCTACACCTTTTATTTCAATCTTCCAAATTATCTTTGTAACAATTTTGTTTCCAATATAGAATTCCCAAAAACCATTTTTGTCCACCCTTACTAAACATACCAAGTACAAGTAAGAAAAATCCATCCAAATTATATCATATATAACTCATATAACACAATCTAGCATTAAAATTCTAACATGGTGGCCTCCAACCTGTATATTATAATCATCTCAACAATATGATTATTGTGTTCAATACATTAGAATTTGTATTAGCATGTCTCCTTTGACTCTTCCATAGGCCCCAAATTGTTCATATGAATTCAATTGCTGCAACTTTCACTCTGATTAAATAAAAAAAATTAATTGGTTGAATTCATTAGACCAAATTAATGAATTCAACCAATTAATTGAAGAGAATGAGCTTCCAAACTAGATGCCCTAAATGAGTACCTTGGAATTTTGACCTGCGAAATCCCAATATTTTGGGCACTTTATACTTCCACATTTATAGTTAATAGCCCTAATTTCCATTTAAGTTTTATTTGAATGATAAAAAAGCTTACAAGCTTTTGAGAGGAAGCATAAAACAAGACATTCCAAACTACATATAAAATAATTGAAATTGGACAAAGATAAGCTTTATGATTGAAGAAATATTAAATTTAACTTCGAATTTCTAAATCTAAAAGATTGATTTTTCCTCTGATGTAAACGGATGGAATTTGTCTTGAATTCTACATTGCCTAAAACCAGGGAGTTCACCAATTAATCCACAGATTCCATCCGACTTATCAATCTAGATGTCTTTTTAAATCATCGTGGTGTATCAGTACTCAGCCCTCTGCAAGTATGGCATGTGAAATCTCCTCTTAGGAAGAAGGAGAGATTTTCACTAATGTAACCTCACTGGAGGGTTCGAATTTTGTACTCCCATGGGGTTCAATCACATGAAGAAACTCATGAACAAACCTAGACTTGCCCAATGCCAATCCACCCATATGAAGAGTACAATGATGCACCCTGTCCACCCACATGCATCAGCTCGACTTAACTCTGAACCCATTACATCATATGTCAAAAGATAACACCTCTAACTTGGACAACTTCTCAGGGAAAGTTATATGAATAAGTTTTCAGCTGGGAAATATCATGCTTGCTGTCCATAATTTGCACCACCGGTAACTCCACAAGAAAACATCCCATCTTTGAGTTGACAGATGATTACTTTGGCTCTCTTCAATTCAATGATGGATCATGGAGTGTGATCTGAAATATTGATGTAAAAATCTTCAACACAATTGAATCCAGAAACAGCATTTTCGTGATAAGAATCAGTTTAAAACCCCTGTAGCTTTTCCCCTCTTGAGGATTTTTAAGATGAACTCGTTGATATTATGGCAGTCAACATACGCACGAAGGTTTTTCGTGATATGGATGGTAGTTCCAGGTCTTTTGTTGAGAACTCAAAAGCAATTTCATGCTTCTCACTGTGACTACAGAGCAGATGTTAGTTTACCTCCTAGTCTACATAATGCAGCACAAAGTTGATATTAGGGACACAACCTGCTGACTCCATTACCAACATCTTCAACATTTTATTAATTTCTTCATTTTGAGGATGCAAACTGTCTGCTGCAAGGAATGCATGAACCTTGTTGTCTACCTCAATTAAACTGAGGCCTGGTCTCTTTTTCAAACCCCTGCCTTGCATTGTCGCTCTCAACTTATCTACATCATCCCACCTTCCAGCTGCTGCATAAATGTTTGATAATAGAATATAAGAACTATCATTTTTAGGCTCTAAGACGAAAAGGCATTCTGCTGCAAGTTCTCCTACCTTTATATTGCCATGGATCCTGCTGGCATTAAGCAAGGCCCCCCACACACTTGGACCTGGTTTAAAAGGCATGTTTTTGATAAAGCATTCTGCCTCAACAAGATTTCCACAGCGCCCAAGAAGATCAACCATGCAGGAATAGTGTTCCATGCTAGGTGTGATACAGTATTCTTGAACCATGCAATCAAAGTACTTCCATCCCTCCTCCAACAAACCTGCATGACTACATGCAGACAAAACACCAACGAAGGTGATTTGGTTTGGCTTTGTGCCTGTCTGTTGCATTTGATGAAATAGTTCAAGGGCCTCTTTGACATACCCATGCATACCATACCCACAAATCATAGCACTCCATGAGACCACGTCTCTCTGCAACATTTTATCAAACAATTTTCGTGCAACAACTATGCTCCCACATTTGGCATACATGTCAATCAAGGAATTCAAAATAGAAAGATTCATCTCAAATCCGTTTTGAACTATGTAATCGTGGAACCACTTCCCTTGATTCAGGAACCCTAAGTGAGCACATGCTGGGAGCACACTCACCATTGTCACTGAATCAGGTTTAATTTTTCTTTCATTGATTTGACCAAAAAGCATCAAGGCTTCTTTGGCATGTCCATTCTGAACATATCCAGCAATCATTGTATTCCATGTTACCAAATTTTCTTTTGGCATTTTGTCAAAAACCTGGCATGCACTCTCTAGAACCCCGCACTTTGCATACATGGCGATCAATGAATTTAGTACAAAAACGTCAGAGTCAAACCTATTTAGAATTATATAATAATGAATCCACTTGCCCTGTTGCAAATTACCTTCACGGGCACATGCCTGGAGCAGACTCACCACAGTGATGGAATCAGGTTCTACACCTGCGTGTTGCATTTGATTAAATATTGCTAAAGCGTCATTGGCACGTCCACTCTCGGCATACGCAGCAATCATAGCATTCCACGAAACCAGATCTCTTTCAGACATGCACTCAAACAACTCACTTGCAAACTCCAAATTCCCACATTTAGCATACATAGCAATAAGGGAATTCTCCACAAAAATGTCCAACTTCAATCCACTTTGGATTATATAGTCATGGATTTGCTTCCCTTGCTCCAAATCTCCTAAATGAGCACATGCATGGAGCACACTTACCATAGTGACAGAATTGGGTGTAACATTAGCTAGTTGCATCTGAGCAAAGAGTTCCAAAGCTTCTCTGTCTTGCCCATTCTGCGCATATGCAGCAATAATTGCACTCCATGAAACCACTGTTCTTGTGGGCACCTTGTCAAACACTTGCCGTGCAATCTCGACCTTCTTGCATTTGGCATACATATCTATCAACGAGTTCCCAACAAAATCATTGGACTCAAACCCAACTTGAGTTACATATTCATGGATCTGCTGGCCCTTTACAAAATCTCCCATATGGGAACATGCCTGGAGTACACTTACAATAGTAACTGGGCTAGGTTTCATCTCTAACTGTTGCATTTCATCAAAGAATACCAAGGCTTCCCGAGCCTTTCCATTCTGAGCACACCCAGAAATCATTGCATTCCATGTAACAACATCTCTCACAGGCATTCTGTCAAACACTTGGCGTGCAAATTCTATCTTCCCACACTTTGCATACATATTCACAAGCGAATTAGCCACAAAAATATTGTCATCAAATCCAATTTTGACTGCATGATCATGAATCTCCTTTCCCTCTTGTAGAGCCCATAAACCCGCACACGCCTTCAGTGCTGAGCAAAATGTGAAATTGTCTGGCTGCATGCCTCCTCCATACATTTTGCAATAGAGTTTAAGAGCCTCTTTGTAAAGGCCACTCCTAGCACACTCTCTAATCATCACGTTCCATAAAAACGCATTCGGTTTGCACATTTTGTAAACCGCTTGCGATGCATTTGGTTCAGACATTTTGTCAAACACTTTGCGTGGATTCTCCAAACTGCCAAACATGACATATGTAGTCACAAGCTTCGATTGTATGAGTATTTCAAAGACAAGTCCAGTGATGATGATGTGGGCATGAAGAATTTTTACAGAACTGATATGTTTGCACAACTGAAACAAAGAATTCCAATCATTGGCATTGGCATTCGCATTTGCATCGAGGTTTTCCATTAATTTTTCTGGGTTGTCATTTTGGTTGGGATGTAAAATGAAGTTTTGACTATCATTCGCACGGAAAACTGCAGCATGAAGATGAATTCGAAACAGCTTAAAGGGATTGTGATTATCCAATTTGAAGTGTTCAAATGAGCTTACCAGTTTTGCTAATATCATTATCATCGAAGTAGTCGTCCACCATGTTTGTCCGCCTTCTAAGGATTGAAATTGAAGATTTGACGAAATTCCAAATTTAAAAACAATAGTGCTTACATTAAAATTTATGGAACTCGATTAACTAGCACTTCTTCAGAAGACAAGCTAAAATGAAAACAAAAATTCAAATTTAGTAACTGTTCACTACAGAATACATTGATTTTTGCTAGAAGGGTATATGAATTATGAGTTGGAGCGCATGTTTCTTCCTCTTACATGGTGAATATAGTGAGACAACATCTCTCAAGAAATTTTAAAAGGTTTTATTTGATTAGCTTTGAATTTTTAATGTTGAGATTTGATTATTTTTAGATTTTTTAATGAAATGCTGTATTCATTTTTATTTGATAAATTTATCCTGGTCTTCAAACAAATTATTTCTAATTGAATTCTCAAGCTCTTTGAAATGGGATATATCTTACAATCTCAAATAATAAAGTTTGGTTTCTATTTTTTTCTAATATTTACATAATTTTAACATCTTTGATTAAAAGTTTTATATGAATTGAAAAATTAGATGTTTTTTTAATTAATCAAGAACAAAAATTAGGGTGTTGACCCTTTACAATACAATAGTCCAAAGGAGTACAATTACAGCCCGTGGGCATACAATCACAACACTCTAACAATAGATAAACATCAAAACCAGCCTACAACAAAACTATTAACAAAAAAACATGGGCTATAGACTAGGAGTCTATACACATGAAAAATAGCACTTTTGTACCAAGTACCATTAGAGAAAGGAGAGTCAACACAAAAATTACCAAGAAACATACTAGTATAGCCAAAGCCATAGCATAACTAATAAGAGTTTGAAGAGCCACTCGACCTAATAAAGAAATGAAAAGCATATTTAAAGAGGGTCCAAGAGTCCAAGGCCCATTAAACCTTGTAAGAGGATCTGATATCACAACCCAATTGATGCAACACATTGGATCAATTGTCAATAAGGAGTTTGAACAAGTCCTTTAATAGTTACCTCCCTCCTAGTCATCTTCACCCAAAATCTTGCATTGCATGAGGCAAATAGAAGTTATTGAGTTGTGCATAACACGAAGACTGAATTTGGAAATACTAACCAACTTCCTTTCGGTCTTGCTCACCCTATTCTTGAGAGTGTTCACTTCATTTTGAAGGCATGTTGAATTGGTAGTCAAAGACACGTTAAACAGGGTGGGTTTCTCCTCAAGATTTGACAAGTTGATGTCCAGCAGCAAAAGTTCCTCCCGTTGGCAAGTGGGTGGATGAGTATGGCATAGATGTTGTCATTTATGGCAACACTACTTACTGGCCTAATCGTGTGGAGTACATTTTAGTTTTGGGTGTTTGCACTAGAAAAATGACTAAGTCCTGAAAGCTGTTGATAGGGTATAGTTGTACAGTTTTGCCTTGCAAGCACAGTATATGAGGAATTAAGTCATGTGAGCTTAGAAGAATGTATTATGGGATGTAATAGACCTTTAGTTAAGCTCACGTGTATTTTGGAGTTGAATGGAGAAAATTACAGCATGATCTGGGTATGTGAAGATAGTAGAACAGTGAAACAAGGTAAATAAGTGGTTGCGATGATTAAGGGAGTAACATGTGGAATCCAAAAGTGCTACCTTGGATTTTGTTTGGGGGCTACCCTATATTTATGTATGTATGATCGTCGACTATGTAATTATATGTTGGACACATTTTGTGATGTATTTGTGAGCCGATTGGATAGATTATGAGATTGAGTATATATGTTTTGAGATGCGAAGTTATGAAGGTGTCTAAAATTCATTGGGATGTAAAGAAAATGCAAAGGACGTTGTGAGCTATTACTGGAACTACTTTGGCATAGCAGATGTTGTTTAGGTTCATTTTGTTGCACAAGATACTTTGGTAATATTGGACAGTGAGTCCATTGTAAGAGCAATAAGCTCCATTTTGTATTCACCCCTAACAGGGTTATAGACTCCTAACAGGGTCTTCCCTCTAACAGGGACTTGTACTAATGTAATATTTTGCTCCTAACAAGGCATGGTCTCCTAACAGGGACACAATACTTTTAGTGCATCATTTGTGGGTATCATCCTCACCGGGCTTTTCCCTTAGCCAGAGTTTCCTCGAGAATAAATCATAGCGTTATGAGTTGTTTACTTTACATGTATGTGTTCTTCTTATTTAAGTACTAGAATATTGATTCACCCCCCCCCTCTCTTAGTATTGCTTGATCAGGTAACAATTGGTATCAGAGATTGTGGCCCTTGGAGAGAAAGCCTAACAGCTTGAGGGAGATCAGAATGGATTCAAGTAATTTAAAAGAGAATCTTGAAGCATCGCTGGAAGACTTGGGTAAAGAAAAAGATAATAATGACGAATTGAAATTCAAACTGAAAAAAGATAAAGGATATATCAAAAAGCTCAAGGAATAACTTGAACTTGCTAGGAATCAAAAGCAAGAACTTGTGGAAAAGATATAGGAGGAATTTGAAAATGACTCAGATCTAATAAATCAGCTTAAACAAGAAAAGGAAGCATTGAAGTAGAAATATGAATCTGCAACCAACCAAATGATTAAAGAAATTCATCAACTAAGTGAAGAAAAGAAAAAAATTGATGAAACTTTGAAAGGCAATAGTGTTTAGTTAAAAAAAATACAAATTGAACTGGATAGCTACAAAATTAAGTATCAAGAATTGGAGAAATATGATCACATCATCAAAGGAGAACTTGTTCAAGCAAAGAAATACATTGATATATTTTATACAAGCAGTAATAAGAGTGATGAGCAACAAAAACAACAAAAGTATGGAATTGATTTTGATAAAGCAGAATGCTCTAAAACTCAAGAAAATCAATCTGAAATAGTTGTGACTCCTAATCAACAAGAAAGACCTATACAGCAAGAGGAACCTAGAGAAAAGTTCAGACCTTTCAGAGGAAGATGCTTTGGATGTAATAAATTTGGGCACAGGAAGAGAAATTGCAAAGGTAAGACTTCTTATAAGTCTTTTCCTAGTTATTGTTTCAATTGCTATGCATATGGACACAAGAAGACAAAATGTAGAAAACCTAATCTATCAAGCAATAAACAAAACTACATTAGAGAGAAAACATGATCCAAGATTATGTGTTTCAAATGTAATAACTTTGGATACATTGCAATAAATTGTAGACTGCGGGTTAATCAGAACAAGTCATCTCCTACATGCTATAAATGTAACAATCAAGGACATATAGTGAACTCTTGCAAGTATAATGGAAATGTTAGTAACAGAAGACCACCATCTAGAGATATAAAGAAAAATGTTGGTGATATTGATAGAAGCCTAGTAGAATACATGAATGATTTTGACAGATGTTTTGTAAAGGAAGGTAACAAAAAAGTGATAAAATATGGAAAGAAAAGGAACAAAGTGAGACTAAGGTTCAGGAAGAATTAGTAGATGCTACTGATGATATCATTGGCACATCAGCCTAAGTGGTTAAGCATTGCCTTAGGGGGAGCTTTGGAGAAAGATAACAGTAACCCATCCAACCCCTTGTATAAATAATGAGTTGATGTGAGCTTAAAGACAGACATGTTGATGTATTTGAAGTCTACATCTATGATCCCATGGTTATACATACAGTACTTGATGATCACCACAAGAAGGATGGATGACTGGAACCTTACAGGCTTACTAATTCATCAAGAAATGTGTAAATTTGTACATTGTGAAGTACAATTTCATTGGTCTCAAACTTTTTGTTCACCATTGAAACAAAACTAAGGAGATTAGAAGAGCAAGCAAAGGAGCTAAAGTGTTTATGTGATTGTTGAGTGCACATATCCCATTTCGTCAAATAAAAGGTAGTTTGATACTTTGCGAAGCTTTTTTACTATAGATACACCAATTATTTTTTATGTTTGTGAGAGACCAAGGTAAAAATTCAAGAAGCATCCTTACAAGTCCACGGAGGATGATCTTGAAGGTGCATTTTTTGCAAATGCCATACGGTGTGCTTCATGTGGAATACATTAGGGCATACATTCACTGCAAGTATGAAACAATAGGAGACTTAGAAATCATTAAGGAAAAGAAATATATGATTAAGGATGATGGAACTTGGAAAGATGAGTTCACTCACTTACAAAATCTTAACTTCATGAGAATGGTGGAACTCTACAAGTTTGATGAGGAAGAATGGATTAAGATTGTTCTTAGCAGAGTTCATGATCAATTTCTATGGATAGGAGAGAAGCCTATTAAGATTTCAAATGAGTTGATTCATGATGTGACTGGATTAGACAATACTGGCATTATCCCTATTGCGGAGAAAAACACAAAGAAACAAGTTGAAACCCTAACACATTCTAGATGGGATAAGAGGGAAATGACTATCGTTGACATCTTTCAGCAGGATGTAAGGTTGATTTCAATGATTCTAGGATAAAAACTTCATTATAGTAGCTGACCTAATGATGACATACAATATGGTAAAGGAAAACGTGAAATACAACTTGTGCGAAGTATTAAGACTACAATTCCTGGAGAATGTTAAGCAGATTAAGCGAGAAAAGTCAAAGGAACTTAGGTTTGGATCTTTGCTGATACATATGTACAGTCACATAGTTCATAAGTTTCCAGGAATGCACCCTAGGGCGTGGAAAGATAGTGATCCCTTAGCTGCACAAATTAGCAAGTATTACATAATAAAGGATAAGAAATGGGTAGATGGAGAAATATTTGGGATGTTTAAGGTTTTCCAAAAGGAAATAAAGGAAAGAAAGAGGATTCCTGAGGAAATGGTAGAAAATTATAAAGATACAATTTGTTTCATGGTTGAAACTGATTGTGTATGTTTTGAGGCAGTGGAACCTAGGAAGAAGTGGAGTTACCCCATGGGTTATGAGGTTAGTACAGAGGTTCTTACTATGCAAATTAAACATGTTCTTTCCTCTGAGATTGACCCTACTAAAGAAAGATGGGGCACTTATGAAGAAAAATATGCTAAGATCAGAGATGAACAATCAAGGGGAGTAAGAAAGAGAAAAGTTAAGAAATTAGTTGACAACCTTACACAAAATGAAGGCATAAGCCAAGAAGAGATAAAAGAGGTAAGAAGTAAGATAGAAGAAGGTGATTTTGGGTTGGAAATCATGGCTACTATAGCTCTTCCACCTCTTGAAGCTATATAATTGTTGATTCACCTCCTACTATGGTCGCAGTACCTAATACCACCCCTACACCACTTAAGAGGTCATCAAAGAAAACATGCATGATAGAAGCAATGAAGGAAGAAAAGATTCATGTGACAAGGACAAGGTCCTCTAAAAAAACTCACCTCCTAAAAGGCAGAGGACTGGTGCAAAGAAGAAAGAAGAAGAAAAGAAGGAAGAAAAGAAGATTGTGAAGAAGAAAGAAGAGAAAGACAAATCAACACCAAAGCAACTATGGAAACCTAATCTACCTATCTTGGTAAAAAGGATCATTACTGAAGGTAAGTTAAATTCACTATCCAAGTATTTTGAAAGGTATAATGATAGTGAGAAGATTGAAATAGAAGACATGATGATAAATCACATGTTGGCCTACAAAAAGAACCTAATTGAATTGGAAGGTAGTATTCCTAAGGAGTTGTTTAAAATTTTGGAAATGAGAAAATAGATAGCTCTAGAAGAAGATAACAAGATAATAACAAAAACAATTGAGGACATGCATCCTATTATCTCACATAAAGAAATAGAAAGACTACTCAATTAGTTGAAGCCATATTTGAGAACTAAATCCAAATTGATCAAACTAATGGCCAGAAAATATGATGATATAGAAGAAGAAACTCAAAAGGAACTTGATAGATGGATGTTGGTTGAAGACCCTTCTATGGTGGTTAATAAAACAAAATTTGTTAAACCCAAAGACATTAACATTCCTGAATCATCTAGAACTACTGCAACTAAAAGATATCCAACCATTAATGAGGATGATATAAATTAATTCTACAGCAATGTGAGGCAACTAGACTTTTTTGTAGCAAGTGTACATGTATCTTTGGACACCTTGTAGGATGACATTGACCCCTTTCAAGAAAATGACAACATTATTCTTCATGATGATAACAGTGGAGGCCTGAATATAACAAATGTGATTGATATTGGCATAATAACAAAGGAAGAACTGAAGGAAATCATAGATGAAGGGAAGAAGGCTATAAAAGTTGAAATTGGTACCGAGGAAGAAACGAAAGAGTCTATTTCTATCTCTACTCCTAGAAAGGAGTTATTCTCCTCTTCAACACAATTGTTGGCAAGTGACAACAAGCATGTGATCATGAATATTGATGACATGCATGAGGATGAGCTCATGAAGTTATCTCTTATGGCCTTTGCTAAGGATAAGGAAAGATCAGAACAGAAGACATAAAAGAAGGAAAAGGTACTTGACAAGGCAGTAGACAGAATCAACCAACTCCTACCCATACCTTTCACTTTTCATGGAAATGACACAGTGGATAATCTAAACAAATTCCTTGATGACTATGCTCATTTTACTTCATTGGAGAAGGTCGAAACCATGAAAGTTGAGAGAGAATACCTAGAGAAGAAATTATATGAGCTACATCAGTCAATAAAGTGGTATGTCTACATACTGTACACCACTATCTCTAGTATTAGGTCTTGCATTATGCATGGAAAGAAGATATACAGCTACTGCATAAACCCTTCTAATCATGTAAAGAATGTGATGTATATAATCCACAATGATGAAAAAAAATTGGATGATTTGGTGAAGGATTGTGGGTCCTCCTCATAATCTATTAGAGAGATAGACAAGGAAGTTTCCAAGTCATTGGATAAAATCAGTGAGTTGGAAACAATGAAGACAAGAGTATTGGGAAGATTTTCTATGTTGAGAAGTATGCTTACTCCTAAACTGTCAATTTTAGAGAAGCATCTTGAGGATATGGAGACTGCGAAGAAGTCTTTTTATCAAGATTTACCTACAGTATTAAAGGATGTTGAGATCTCATCCTTTGCATTGAATGGTCTCATTCATGTTGGTCAGACATTGGAGAAGACATGGGCAGTAGATGTAAAGATCTTGGAAACTTCTTTCCAAGATATACTTCATATGGTGTGAATCTTTGGTGAGAATCTCTACATTTTTAAATTATTTATAGCTGGGATTTTGTGTATACCTTTGACATTGATGTCAAAGGGGGAGTAACAAGGGTGAAAAATGTATACTAATCTAATGAATAGTCTGTAGTTTGGTATTGGACACTTAGTCATTTTTCACTAAGTGTTTCCATCAATGCCAAAGGGGTAGATTGTTGGCAAGTGGGCAGATGAGTATGGCATAGATGTTGTCATTAATGGAAACAATACTTACTTTCATGATCGCGTGGAGTGCAGTTTAGTTTTAGATGTTCGCACTAGAAAAATGACTAAGTCCAAAAAGTAATTAACAGGGTACAATCATACAGTTTTTCCTTGTGGGCACAATATATGAGGAATTAAGTCATGTGAGCTTAGAGGAATGTATTATGGGATGTAATAGACCTTTAGTTAAGGTTGCATATATTTTGGAGTTGAATGGAGAAATTTACAACATGATTTGGGTACACGAAGATAGTACAACAGTGAAACAGGGTAAATAAGTGGTTGCAATGATTAAGGGAGTAATGTTTGGAATCCAAAGGTGCTACCTTGGATTTTGTTTGGGTCCTACTATATCTTTATTCATGTATGATTTTTTATTATGTAATTATGTGTTGGACACATTTTTTGATGTATTTGTGAGTCGACTAGAAAGATTATGAGATCAAGTATATATGTTTTGAGATTCGAAGTTATGAAGGTGTGTGAAATGCATTGGGATGTAAATAAAATGAAGAGGATGTTGTGAGATATTACTAGAAACACTTTGGCATAGAAAATGTTGTTTTAGTTCATTTTGTTTCTACAAGATACTTTGGTAATACTGGACAGTGAGTTTGTTGTAAGAGTAGTAAGCTCCATTGTGTATTCACCCCTAAAAGGCTTATAGACTCCTAACAAGGACTTGTACTAATGTAATATTCTACTCCTAGCATGGAAAGGTCTCCCAACAAGGACACAATACTTTTAGTGCATCATTTGTGGGTATCATTCCCACTGGGGTTTTCCCTTAGCTAGGGTTTCCTTGAGAACAAATCATGGTGTTATGAGTTGTTTACTTTATGTATGTGTTCTTCTTATTTCATTTATTACATGGTTAAGTTTGAATTGGTTTAGAAGGAATAAAATTACTACAATACTGATTCACGCCCCCCCCCCCCCCCCCTCTCAGTATTGCTTTATCCTAACACCTTCAAGTTACCACTATGGGTTGGGTTGTTAGAGGTCAAATTATCTAAGCTACCACTATTATTAGTCTTTATGACATCATCATTCTTGTTATTTGTTTTCTCATCTTCCTCATCGATAGTCAGGTTCCTTTGTTCTGTATCATCTTCAAAGTCATAATCCATAAACATCTTCTTTCCTTTTTTCACGATCATATTTTTTAATCCGTTGGACCTATGGGGTGTTTTATGATCCTCTTCCACATCCTCATCAAAATTAGTGTTGATCTCCTTAACAAAGGATTTGGCTTTTTTTAACAGGGCACATATTTTTCCTTTCCTCATAGAAGTCGAGAGAAAAGAATCTTTACCCTTAGGGGAAGTGTTAGGAGCAGCAGTATTAGAGTTTTAAATCTCAAGGATACTCAATGTACTAGCCCTTGGTTTCTTAATGCCTTTTTTTTGGTCTATCCAGGCATGTCAACAATGGCAGTGAGTTAGGGGGACTGTGTGAGAGGGGCCTCAAAGACAATGATGAGGTTCTAGGAGGGCATAGGGAAAAGTGAAATTTTTATAGCCTAAAGATGAGGCCTTGGTGTAGGTAAGTTATTTTTTATCTTGATGAATGTAATCCCTGATCTCAAACACAGAATTTCCAAGAGAACTCAACAAGAAAAATAGAAAAGAGATAATTTTGCAATTCCTGAAGTGATTAAGAATCAACATATGGTAATAATAGTAAACTTTAAAATTCCCTTCCAAAGTAAAGTGTCCCATTATCTAGTAGCATGCCTCATTCCAAGGGGGGAAGCTTCATTATGTCATATCCACCTGGCTACTTAACAAGAGCCTCATTGCCCTTGAAAAACTTTTTAAGACTCTCATTGTTAATGACACAGCTAGTCTTCTTACATTTCTTTCCCTCGGTAGAAATCAAGTTGCATGAGCAATGACCTCCTCGTTGATTTCAAAAGAAATTCCCCCCATGGAAACCCTTATGTTATCCGAGGAGTCAACAAATTATACATAAAGTCCCTTGTTAAGCCCATTAATGCATTCAAAATAATTAGTAACCCCACCCTCCTTGAAAATGTGCCAAGCTGTGGGGTCATTCTTGACCTTCTCTAGTTCCCTTGGCTTGATGCAATTGTCATTACCCCCCATAATAGTGCTAGAAAGCATAACTCAATCAACACTAAAATGTGAATTGGAACACTTGATATGGTAGAAGAATGTTTATGTTACCACTTGTATGCACCCTAAAATGGTCGCCTAGACTTTGGGCCCCATTTATTCGATTTATTTATCCTGAATCAGTTTTATCAATAATCAATATTTTCAACATTATTAATTTCTTGATCAAGTCTTAATTTTGATCATATATTGGATTTTTATCCTTGAGCTAACCATTTATCCTAAGTCTTTATTTACTTAAAAGGAATATTTCCTCCCCTTTTGATTAAATAAAAAGCCCCACTTTTCCTCTTATCCTAAGTTGCACAAATAAAGCATTATTCCTATTTTACAAAAGGAAAAAAAGCACTTTTTGTCTCACATGAGGCTCAAAAGTCAACACTTCACTCTCATTGGAGGATACTTGTGCACATGGATTGCTCCTCTTTCACAACAGATCCCTAGGACAGAGAACAAAGCTGCAGATGCCATGGCCACATTAGCTTCACTTCTTCAGTTGGAGACACATGAATCAAGATTTGAATTCCTGGTGGAAGAGCTACACCATCCCATCTTTGACTCATCTGAAAGCCATGTCATTTGTACCATTGTCACACACGATTCTTCCCGATATGGTGCTATCTATTCATATCTTCGTGATGGCATCATCCCTGACACATTCAACCATTCTAAACGCTGAAACCTCATTCGTAACGCCTCTCACCACACCCTTATCTCTGGTGATTTATATAGGGGGGGTTTAGATGGGATGCTCCTTAGGTGCTTGGAAAAGGAGGAATCCAACCAAGCGTTAGTTGACATCCACGAGGGCATTTGTGGTGGACATTCTAATGGTCTTGCCATGGCCCGAAGGTTGCTTAGGGTGGGATATTATTGGCCCACAATGCAAATAGATGCAGTCGCCTTTGCTAAGTCGTGTGAAAAATGTCAGAAACATGGAAACCTGATTCATTCTCCAGGTAGGGAGCTGATCCCTTTTGTTTCTCATTGGCCATTTCAGCGTTGGGCCTTTGATCTGGTTGGGTAGATTCATCCCAACTCATCAGGTGGACATAAGTTCATTATTACTGCCACTGACTACTTCACAAAATGGGTGGAAGCTGTGCCACTTTCTGTTGCTTCAGGGAAGACTATCTCTTTGTTCATCTTGAATCATATTATTTGCTGATTTGGAGTGCCTTATGAGATTATCACTGATAATGGAGGTCAATTCAAGAATAAGGACCTAAAGCATTTATGCAAAAAGTTTAAAATCAAGCAACATTGGTCCTCCATCTATTTTCCACAGGGAAACGGACAGGCAGAAGCCTCTAATAAAACCATTCTTAAAATTCTTCATAGGACAGTGCACAAGAATGGTAGGGATTGGCACTTGCAAATCAATCCAGCATTATGGGCTTACAGAACAAGCATTCGCACACCTACAGGAGCCACTCCTTTTTCTCTTACCTATGGCGCTGAAGCGGTATTGCCTTTAGAAGTCGAGATACCATCACTTAGAGTCTCACTCAAAGGTTTGATTACAGATGAGGATTACCACGCCATGAGGTTACAGGAACTAGAACTTCTAGATGAGAAGTGTAAGGCTTCCTTTGATCACATGAGAGTATATCATAAGCGTATGTCCAAGGCATTCAACAAGAAGGTTCGCCCTAGAGAATTTCAAATAGGTGATCTTGTTTTGTGAGAGAACCCTAAGAACCAATAGAAAAGAGAACAAAAGGGCAAGTTTGAACCTAACTGGCTTGGACCATATGTCATCACAGCTGCTTTTGGTACCGGTGCATATTTACTGTTAGATCCCGATGGAGAACAGCTCCCTGATCCCATCAACATTGTGCACCTCAAGAAGTTCTATCCTTGATGCCCGTTTCTGTCTGGGGGCATCCTTTGTACATATTTATTGATCCTGAAAAAATACCAAAAGAATTGATATATGATGCTAAAAAAATCCTAAAAAGCATAAAAAGTCCTGAAAAAATATTTAAAAAATCAAAAAATACAAAAAGATTCCAAGTGGTGAAAACCTGGAAACAGGCGCTACTTGAGGCCTTTGCACTCCTATTTGTTAGCATGCATCCTCGACACTGAGCCACTTTCCATCATGCCTTGACCTTATTTGACTTGGTCTGGAATTGGTCTTTATCTTTGTCTAGGGGGCATAACTGTTAGCATTGGTCTTTTAGGTGCGTTTGTCTCTTGGGGCATTTCACAACAGGTGTTTTTCAACACCACCCCAAACAGTGTTTTTCAACACTACCCTTGTGTCGAGTGTTTCTTAACACTTATCAGGTGTCTTACCCAACAATCTAGTATGATGTGACATTGCTCATTTGCAGATGTGATACTCAAAGTCTGACTCTATGACCAACACACATGCACTTAAACAATCAACTCGCTTGAGATATGTTGACTTTATTTTTCTTTGTGTGTTGTCTATGAGGATTTCTTTGATGAGTGGTCTCTCCCTAAGAAGTTTTCGATGATGCATAGCTAGAAGACTGAGGGCATGAGAACATGTTTTATTTCTTTATCTGCTTGTGGGTATAGTTTGTTGATCCTAACTATCATGAGCATTTATGATGGTCCTACTTGACACTATGGATTGACAAGGTATTATCCTTGAATGTTTTATGCGAGTGCATGCTTCTAGCTATCTTGATTTTCATGTGTCTTGATACAAGCATAATCTCACCATATCAAACTTAGGTAATCTCACTGCATTAGTCATCTTGACCTACATGTCTTTGATGCCTAGGTGGGATTCCCACATTTCTATCTAATCCAGATCATATTCATATCCACATAGTTATGCTACTATGCATTGTATGATCTTACGACGCTACCAATAACGCTCGATGATGATAATTAGATGTCTATAAGCGTTGTGACCTTGCAAGTCAGCCACTTTCATAGTAGCTTGCATTTTTATGGTCATGGTAGTCTAGTTTTGCATTTCTTGCATATGGAGAGAGCTCTCCTTTTCATCTTACATGGACCTATCAGTCGACTGCGCTCACCTTTCCTTCTTCTTGATCATGTCTTTCACTCCTTGTCTTTTTCATCTCGAACCTGTTCCTGTTCATCACAAGGGGTTAATCATATCCTCATATCTATATCACGACTGTCATTTCCAGAAACATGAGTCTATATCATACACATGAGAATTAAACATACATCTATGAGAGAGAACATACATAAGCATTTTTGAGCAAAATGACAAGACAATATACATAAACTGATACATCCATCACAAGAGAGACATAAACACATGATACAATCAAACATCCAGTAATCTCATATATACATCAATGTCATATACAATATGGGATCCCATAATCTGGATCAATGTCTCAAGATATGGCTAAACATCTATCAACCTAAGACCTAACCCTAGGACTCGCTACCACCCTCGTGAGGAGCTCATGGTGGTGGAGGAGGCATGGCTCTCCTATCAAGTACCACATCTGATACCCCTACCCTCTGAGAATATAATGGTGCTCTCTCACCCTCTGGAATGGCCTGAAGGTAGAGTCTGTGATAATATGCTGCTCTCGCTAACTCCCGTCAGATCTCTAGCGCATCTGCTTGTGCCATCACCTTACGGCGTGCTATCTCTGCCTTGAGATCGGCTATCTTCTTATCTAGCTCCACTCTCAGATCTAGTAACTGTTGATCTCTCACTGCTATAGTAATCCAGAGCTGCTGCATCTCAGCCTTGAGAGCCTGTATCCTCACTCTCAACTCATCTCCACCCGCAGGCTGGTCCTGCTGTGCCTCTGTCTGCCGGCGAGTTGGTCTCACCTCATCCTCAAGCGTCGATGATCTCTATCCCCATGACCGTTTCCAGCCACCTGATCTCGATCCCTCTCCTCTCTCCATCCTCCTCCCTCTCCCCCTCCCGCCATCCCCTCCGTTCCCTCCGTCCCCTCCGTCCCCCCGTCATCTCCTCTGTCTCCTCCCTGTGCTAGTACCTATACATCTGGTATCGTAAATCAAGGGAATGGCACCCTCCACCGCTCTGCCCTGTATGTTGCATCGGCCTCCGCATCTGCCACATCTCGAAAATACTCCCAGGGCTCGCTCCTGATACTCTCTGTCTCTATGACAGCCTACTGATAGTCCAACATGGGTAACCACCCATGACCCTCCTCATCCCTAGCCCTGGCATATGTAGTAGTCTCTGTTGAGACTCGCTGCTGCCTCCCAAACTGCCGCCACACCTAAGTGATACAAAATCTCTCCACTATCTCGGCATATCGACCTACTAGTGGCCGAGTGCACATCATATAGCTCAGCTCATCAGCTGCATCTCCCCAGACCTCCACCTCCCTGTATGGCCTCCATGTGAAAGAGGTTATCTCATCTAGGATCCTCCTATAATATGTCACATCCCTAGTATGGGCATGTGATATGAATCCTAGGTACCTATATATAAAGGGGTACCTCCTCTCCCTTGGCTGAACTCTAGGGCACACCACAACGATGTGCTCCCAAGCCCACACCTGTGCCAGGATGGCACCGCAAGCCCAAGTCTGACCATCCCTGTATACGATCTCATGTAGCTCGTGATACATCTCTGCCAATATGGCAGGACCCCATGCCATCCGACGAGGCCTGCCTACCAAATCCACTAGTAATCTTGCCCATCCAAGCGGGAAACCCTTCTGACTACGGTCAGTCATCAGGATCTGTGAAATGATAGACACCACTATGCATGGCACTGGATAATCTCTGCCAAAGTCATCTATCAGCCTCTCCTAGCTGACATGCCTGTCCAGAATAGTAACATCATGGAACATCTCCTGGATCAGTCAGCGCCCCTCAGTGGCATCCTGATCATAGTACACCTGTGCCAACCAATAAATCATGTCAGTTTTCATCATATGAAAATATTACATTTATGATTATATCTTAAAACATGATTATACTCACAGGCTCGCCATGGCATGGCACTCGTAGGATCCTATAGACATCCTCCAGAGTAATGGATGCCTCTCTGGTAGGCAGGTGGAAGGTGTTGTGCTCACTATGCCATCTCTCGGCAAGAGCAGTCAACAACCCATGGTCAACCCTGATATATGGGAATCTCAACAAATACCGGAATCCCATGGCCCTGATATTGGCATTGCCAGGATCATCCAGATCTCGGACACACTGCAACCCAGTCACCTTCGGTGCTCTGATGATCAGCGCTGGAAAGACCTCCTGCAAGCCAAAAACCAAGCCAGTTGTTAGCACATATCATGATGGATGTCTAAAAATCAGTATAAAACATCTCTAAAACGTAAACATTGTATGGACCCATGTCATTTTTGCTCAAAAATACGTCAAATATCAAATTTCTAACTTGGGCGATATTGTTTTTTGGAGAAATATCGCACGATACTTCTCCCTATAGCGGGGTGATATACCTTAGGCCGCGTGATACTTCACCCGGTATCGTGCGATATTTCACCTAGTATCGTGTGATACTGGTGCCTATGGTCGCGCGATACTTTGGGGACCCGCAAAGTATCACGCGACACTTCTCCCCAAAGGGCGCGATACTTCTAAAGTATCGCGCGATATATCACCTAACTAAAAAATTTGAAATTTTAAAAATTTGAAAAATGTGCTAAAAAAGGTATTAAATGCAAAAAATGACTCAAAAAGCTTGAGTTTTTCAAAAACATACCGTGGCAGGATAGTGTGGTGGCCGGTTGTGCAACCGGGCGCACTTGAATCGATGCCTGTAGATGGGAACTCCTGCTTGCTGGGCTACTTTCTCTCTCTAAAGCTCTCAAGATTATCAAATCATTAAAAGTCAAATGATTTTTGAAAATGACCTTTTGATCCCCTTTATAGCATTTTGACTTTTTGACCTCATTTTCAAAACACCTTAGAATTGCACGAAAATTGCACCCCTAGCTAATTTCGATGTCCTGGATCCATTTTCGGACTCAAAATTGAAATCCGAGGTCATCTTGATAGTCAAAATTGCATTTCAATTTTCCCCTTCTTCTACGCAGTTGGCTAAATCTTTTGAGGCCTAATCCTTCGATCTTTGTTGGGGCATTGTCATTTCTTCATTTCCATGTCTTCCAACCTTCTAGTCTTTCATTCATCTTCATTCCCTTCCCTCCTTTCTCACATTTGACTGCATCTTTCTCAATCAGACTGGGGCATGTTTTTATGGTTAACCTATTGACCTTTATATTTGATTCTGATTTCATTCTGATTTGATCCAATCTTTATCAATTTGTTGTCTCTCCTCTACCTGATTTTGATTTCGACTCCGAGGGGGCAGTATTTATGGGATTCTCATCCCTAATTTCCTTGATTCTCTTGATTCAGACATCTTTTGTGAGCTTTTTGCTCAAATTTGAGATTCTTATCTCTTACTTTGAATGTGATCCCAAATCGATCTAATGTTCAAAGGCCTTTGTCTATGATTGTCCGGGTGTGATCCCGAATCGACCTCACATCTGAGTTATTTTGTGATCCCAGATCGATCTCACATTTCAATTCTTCTTTGACTGCATGTGTTCCCAAATCGATCACACATTAGTCAAAGAGGGGCAAATGTATGCACCCTAAAATGGTCGCCTAGACTTTGGGCCCCATTTATTCGATTTATTTATCCTGAATCAGTTTTATCAATAATCAATATTTTCAACATTATTAATTTCTTGATCAAGTCTTAATTTTGATCATATATTGGATTTTTATCCTTGGGCTAACCATTTATCCTAAGTCTTTATTTACTTAAAAGGAATATTTCCTCCTCTTTTGATTAAATAAAAAGCCCCACTTTTCCTCTTATCCTAAGTTGCACAAATAAAGCATTATTCCTATTTTACAAAAGGAAAAAAAGCACTTTTTGTCTCACATGAGGCTCAAAAGTCAACACTTCACTCTCATTGGAGGATACTTGTGCACATGGATTGCTCCTCTTTCAAGCTCCACCATTGATTAAGTCTATTGCCTCTTAATCTCAATGGTCCATTCCTTTGCATTTCTTATAAAAGGAAAGCTCTCTCCTCCATTTGCATGCCATATTTTTATGCTAATGTTATGCTGCAGGTTTTAGGTGCATTTGAAGCTTTTGAAGATATTGAAGACTTGCTTCATTTCATTACATCATTTAGTTGCATATTTCATTTGCTTAGTTTGCATGATCATGGCATATTAGCTTAGTTTCCTTTTATGCAATAGAGTAACTCACATAGCTTTAATAGGAAGGCCTGGTAATACTTGTTCTTTCCTTTCATAGCATAGTTTGTACTTTCACTTCATAGATTAGATTGCATTTCCATTTCTAGTTGCATATTCATTTTAATATAGCTTACATTGCATTGCATATTTGATTCTTGGAGATATTGGCATTGTTGCCCTTATCTTCATTGTGAATCTCTCATTGTGTGGTTGACTAGCAAGGTCATGAGTTAATAGCTCTAGCTAAGAGCAATTTTCAATCTTGCAACTCCATACATAGAGAGCTATGAGCTGCTTTGTGAGGCCTCATTCTTGAGCAACCTTGCATGTAATGGTTCATAGAAGTGCACCTTTTTAGTGTGTACACCACTAAATGATTTGAAGGTGAGAGGGGCTCTTATTTGTCTAGTTGGGTGAAATTATTACACCCCCCTCCCCCAAGAAAATAGACCCATGCAAGATATAACATCTCACAAGAAGAGGTCTTTTCAATATGGTGTAAGTAGCATACCTATCATTACGCAAGGGGTAATGATAAATACAACTTGATCTAGTCACAATAATCTCATAATGTCCTGTCATTATGATGAGGTAATCCTTGGGGCTAATGTAATAAAGATAATTATGTGGGAGTTTTCTAGGCAAACAACTACACCATGCAAAATAAAAAGAGACCTCTTTGGAAATGCATTTCCAAAAGGAAAAACCATCCTTCCTCGTCATCCATTCCAAGTACAAGTTTAAAATAGTCGAGCCCATTCTACACTCCTACTCAATACATAAAGGGTAAGGGTAAGATTGACCCCAAATCCCTAAAGTATCAAAGAGGAGACACCACTTCCCAAGTAGGGTGTTACATGTCATCATCATTGGATTTTGAACACTCTTTGTTCAAGAGAGTTTGTATAACCATTGGGAGGGATGAAAGGTTTCACCAACACCTCACCCCCTTAAATATGTATTCATTCACAGATAGAGTGTTAGCCACAATATTACCCTCTCTATAGACACAATTGACAAAAAGGGAATCAAAGCCTTGTAAAAGTCAGTGAATGTCAGCTAAAATGCTATCCACAAACTAGCTCACCTTTTCTAGCCCTTTAATAGCATTTACAATAAACATGGAATCGCCCTGAATTAAAATTGCTCTAGTCTCATTAGAGAGTGCAATCTTAATCCCCCACAAAAGGTTCATTCCCTCTTCTTGGTTGTTCATATAATGGGCAATGCACCAATAAAATCCACAATCATCATCCTCACATGGTCCCTAGTCACTCCACTTGCAACGGTCATGTGTTGAGAATGAATTTGCAAAGCCATCAAAATGTAATTGTAACCAACCAGGGTGGGGAGACTCCATTTTGTGTTTCTCATATTGAGTTTTTTAGATGGGTCATAGTTCTAGATGCGATCCTGTAGACCCCAATTCCTAGCAACGTGACAATCACTAAAAGGGGGAGGGATGGAGGGATGGGGCCCTCCATTGAAACTTAAATTCTCCAACAGTATCTTATGGAAAATGCCAAAGACCACCTTCGGCTGACATTCCTTCTCACAAAATATCTCATTGTTCCTTTCCTTCCAGATTTCCCAGCATAAATGTGGAGGGTTTTTCCACCACAATTGTCTGATAAATGGATTATGAAATATCTCCTACCATTTGAAAATAAGTTTTTGAACATCTCTATGCATCATCCACTAGGTTTGGAGAAGTTGCAGAGCTCAGTGCCAAAGCTCCAACATAAAGGAGCAATGTATATAGATATGTTTAACCGAATCTTTGTTTTTTTTTTAGAGGACACAATGGTTGGGTAGTTAAAATCCTTATTTGATAAGATTATCCTAAGTAAGGATTTTTTTATGCATCACGCCCACCAAAATATATTGAATTTACAATTAATCAAGAGTTTCAAACCTTTTTCCATAGATCATCCTGGCCCCCCTCACCAATGAGCATAAGATAGATAGATTTCACTATGAATTTTCCATTGGTATTGTATTTCCAAATAAATCTATCTTCCCTTCGGAACATCAGGATTCTCTCCTCCTTAAGTCACTCCTATAAATCTAGTTCAAGAGGCACTAGCCATTGAAGGCTTTGACAATAAAGCTAGACCTTTTCCCAAGTTCTCAAGTGGTCCACATAGTTCTCAACCCTTCTCCCAAAGAACCTTTTAGCGAGCCCATAAAGGTCATAAAAGGTCAAAAGCATGGAGAAGGGTGTTTCATCCAACCAAGCATTTGATACTCCTAAGAGTTATTTTATTGGCATTATTTATGAGGAAGTTATAATGATTGTCAAAGTCATTCAGTAATGAAGGAAAGATAAGTCAAGTCAGATCCAATTGATTTGACAACAAGTAAAATCTCAAGCTATGTTCATGAAATCAAGTTGCTACTCTATTGAAACCCTATTTGTTTGAAGAGCATTTCTGAGAATCCAATGGCACCAAAAGTTTAGAAGCTCGTTATTGTTGAGAAGGTTGACCTTGTCAATTTGAAATGCAAGTTGCCTCCCATTGTTACTACTAAAGTTAACAAATCTAGAGCCCTATCATCGATTACACTGAGAATGATACTTATTGAAGATATTTTCACCTTCATACATTGCAAAATTAAAGACATCTACCAAGATGAAATTGACACATCTTACAGAAATTTATGCATAAACAGAAAATTGAAAGATGACCACACACATCTGGAGACCAAGGGTTTGGTCCATGGTATGCATGTACCAATAGTTTTAAAACAAGAATGGATGAGGATGCTTCTTAGTCAAGTACATGATTAGTTCATGTGGCTTGATGCACTAGTAAAGATCACCAAGGATATATTGCACATTGTCACAAGATTTCCAGTCGGTGATAGACCAAGGGCATACAAGTAAATCAACAAGAATAAATTGTGTGAGCTTACTCAAGCCAAATGGGATAGTAGAGGTTTGAATTTGTCTACTATTGATGACCCTAAGCTAAGATTCACAAGCAACATCATATCATACCAAATTTTTTGGTCATCTCAAGTAGACATTGTACCATGTAGAGCAATTGACATTGCCTACAAGATTGTGAAAAAGGACATGAAGATAGACCTATTTGAAATATTGTTGAAACAATTGGATGACAATATGAATACTATTAGGAAAGAAAAGTCTAATACACTAAAGTTCAGACCATTATTGGTATGCATTTTCTTTTATTTTCAGAATTTATTTCCTATAATAGGTGAAGTAGTTTGGAAAGTAGATAAACTGATTACTTACCAAATCAAAGCATAGGAGAAAATTTTGATATGGTCATGAATGATTACTTTACTAAATTTCAAACAAAGATGCATAAAAGGTTTAGAATTCCACCCCATTTTGTGGAAAAAGTATAGGGATGAGTTATGTTTTGAAGTAGATACAGATACATGTATAGTAAGAGTTATGGAGCCAAGAACCATGTGGCTACCACCTATGGGATATGAAATGGACATTGATGCTACATCAATAAAAATAAAATGACTTTTAGAGAGACCATTTGACAAGAGTGCAACTCGGTATGGTACTTATGAAGAAGTTAAAGAGAAAATCAAACTAGGTATGTTGATACCTAAGGCCATAAGAAAAACTAGTAGGATGATCAGTAACTTGTCAAAAAATTTGGGTATTCATGTTGAAGTAGAAGCTGAACCAACAGAGGTTAAGGGGAAGAAAATAAGAATGAGGAAAGAGACCCCCAGCCCAATTGGTGTTAGACCATCAACAAGGTCTTCCTCCACACCGAGAGAGAAGAATAAATCAAAGATAGAACCACTGAAGAGTAAAACCTACATAAGAGAGAAAAAGGCTACTGGAAGGCCTAGGAGAAAATTGAAGCTACACAAAGAAAATAAAACTGAATTGGGGGATGTTTCACAATTTAAAGTTGTACAAAGTCAAGTACCTAAAGTGAAAGATCTTGATGAATTGCTCAAGATACTTAAGAAATATGGAGGCTATTCAAGTTTGAAATAACTAAAATATGAGAAAAGGAGTAATGAAGAAAAAAATAAAATTGAAGAAGTTGTCGTATTTACTTTGCACAAATTCAGAACTACACCAATTGAAGTAGCACCAAATATGGTTGATGAGCTATATTAGAAGATTGATGCTTAGATGGAAATATTCTCTAGCATTTGAGAAGAAAATGAGGGAGATATTCCTAGCTATTACAGTACCAGACCTAACTAAAAGAGGAATCAAAGACACACTTCAAGAATACTCAAAGAGATTCTAAGTAAAAAGAAGAGCACTAAGTATCATGGTCAGTAAGTTAGAAGAAGCACATAATGAGACTGATGATCTATGGAGAAATATTTTCTCTCTTTGTCAACCGACTGTTGAAGAGGTCAAATAAAAACAAGCAAGTCAAATCCAATTGATTGACAACAAGTAAATATGAAGTCATTGTAGAGGATATCAAAGATCAGGACCTTGCTGAGAACATAAAAGACGATGAAGACACCATGGCAACCAAGGCCAAAGTAACTGAGGAAATGGATGTAGATGATTTTTCCAAGGCAAGGTTGATGACAAAAGATCTTGTAATTGAGCAGGTATTGATTTTTCCTAAGATTGAAGAAGTAATCTCAAAGATAACCAAAGATGTTCCAATAGTTGTTGATGCCCCCACCAAACCAGCATAGGATTTTGCAACAAAGGATACTGAGGAGACTAAAGAGACCAAGACAACACAAGGTCAGAATGAAGAGTCAGTAACTCTTACCGAGACTACAGAACAAGTAAAGGAACAAGAAAAATAGAAAGAAAAGGACATGGATGAAGATAAGAAAGAAGAAAAGAAGCAAGAAGAGGAAAAGAAGGAAAAAGAAGAAAAGACTAAGGATACACCTACTACATAATCTGATGCAAAGAAGGCATCTACAGTAAAATTAAAATCCAAGAAGAGGAAGCATGAAAAAGAGGTTGATGTAAGAAAACCTATTGTTGTTCCTAAAGTTTATATTTCAACCATGAGCCTAAAGGAACTATCAGAGTTCATATACTTATTAAAGATAAAAGTTTCTCAAGACAAACTAATTGCAAAGAAGCAAAAGACTGATGTTTTGGAGAATATCAAAGATATATTACATTAAATTATACTAGAAGCTAATGTAAATGAAAAATGAGATATATATAGCCATCTGTGAGAATTGATAAGCCACATAAACCAACCTAGTACCAATACATCAAAATATATGATACAAGTTCATAAGAAGAAAATGGAAGATAAAATGATTGAAGAACTTCTTCAATTAGTTGCACTGGATAAGGTAACTCTATATGAGTTAGCTACTGAATTGGAGAATGAGTTGCAAAACATTCTTTTATTATTTCAATACATTTTTGTATTTTTTCAATTTCATTAAGGACATCAAAGAAAAATATGAAAATATTGAGAAGGAGTTGACCGAGCAATTAGCTATAGTTTCTACTGAGCCTAATTCTTTCAAAGAATGTCATGAAAAGGCTAAAACACTTAATGATAGTGGAATATGAGTTGAGAAAAGAGGAGAATCATATCAAAATGGATCTTATGGAACTTCAAACATTTTTTATACCCCACATTGAATCCTTGCAAAAGTAGGCACATAAAGCAAAAGATTTAATCAGCACACCGAATGTTAGTGCAATGGATAGCATGGTGAGTTTGACAGTTGATATCAATGAACAAATCATAGTATTACAAACACTAAAAGATTCATGGAAGGCTTCACTACAGGATGCACAAGATAGGTATAAATCTATTTTTGACAAGATTTCTCCATCAAAAAAATTGTAAGTTGTTATTTTGGCATTTTTGTTAAAAAAGGGGGAAATATATCATATGAAATATGCATATGAGAGAGTAAAGAGATGATATATACAGAGGATAGATGTGATATGTGTACAGGAAAGTATTACTTCAAGGGAAGTATTAATTTTACCGAGGAATGAATACATGGACAATTTTGCTAAGGACAAAATTTTGAATTTGTGATGACTTTGAAGGTTTTAACAAACATATCTAACAATTTTAGGTTCAAATTCACAAACTAAACATGTGTTGTTTTTGAACTTAATTCATGTCATCATGCCATCTTTCTTATCTCCAATAATCTACTTTTGTGGATGATGTCTCCTTACGTATCTTGCAAGCATAGGTTCAGTTATTTGTTCTTCATTATGTTCTCCACTCGGTGTATGATCATGATCTTCATCGGTAAAATTTTGTTGACTCTTAGTCTGTATAGACTGATGCTCAGTAGCATTACCATGTTGCTCAGTAACGCCAAACTATTGCTCAGGTAGAGTGTCAGGTTGCTCAATGTAAACAAATCTACTATAGTCTTATGGTTCCTTTTTGCTTTCTTCATCATTCTTCTCAGCAAATTCATCAACTCTCATGTTTGCACTTTCAATCATCTTGTTAGTAGCCTTATTCAAATATTTTTAAGCTTTTCTCTTAGTAGAATATCTTAAGAATATCCCTTCATCACCTTTTGAATCAAATTTCCCATTTCTATCATCTTTCAGAATGTAACATCTACTTCTAAATATTCTGAAATAACTTACATTAGGTGTGTAACCATACCATAATTCATAAGGTGTCTTGTTTGAATATTTTTTTAGTTGAACTTGGTTTAATATGTATATAGTAGTACTAACAGCTTCTCTCCAGTATATGTATGCCACATCTTTTTCAATCATTAGTGTTCTAGCACAATCCATAATAGATCTATTTCTCCTTTCAACAATCACATTCAACTGGGGTGTCCTTGGTTTAGAAACATGTCTCTTAATTCCAAGCTCATTACAAAAATTAGTGAAAGTGAACTCATCAGAAATAAATTTACCAACTCTATCTGATCTCAAGCATTTTAGTTCTTTACCACTTTATTTTTCCACTTTTTCTTTATACCATTTAAACATCTTAAAAGCTTCAGATTTTTTTTCAAGAACATGGCATTCATCATTCTAGAGAAGTCATCAACAAATAAGATAAAATATATGTCTCCATAATAACTTTGAGTTCTCATAGGACCACACAAGTCAATATGAACTAACTCCAAAACAACATTAGATGAAAAGTTCTTACTCTTAAAACTAGATTTTGACATTTTTCCCATTTGACATTGTTTGCACATAACATGATCAGGTTTACATATACTTGGTAAACCTCTAACTCTTCTTTTCTTACTGATCTTAACCATGTTGTCAAAATTTACATGACATAAACTTTTGTGCCATAACAACACATCTTCAGTTCTAGCCAACAAACAAGAAGTTTCAGCATTGTCAAGAGAAAATAGATTACCTTTAGATTGTTCACTAGTACCGAACAAATTTCCAGTCTCATCGTAGATTTTCACCTTTCTATTCTCATTGCAACTTGGTGACCTATGTTATTCAATTGTGCTAAACTCAATAAATTATAATTAAATCCCTTCACCCTGTGTGCTATAAATGTGTCACACTTCTATGGATCATTACATGCAAGGAAACTCAAGAATGAGCCCTCACAAGTCGATCCATAGCTCCCTAGGCATGGAGTGCAAGGGTTTTTAAGAATGCTCTCAGCTAGAGCTATTTAGCCTATAACCTTGCTAGTAAACCATGCAATGGGAGATTCAATGAAGACAAGGGCAAGAATGCCAATATCCTCAAGAATCAAGAATGAAAATGCAATGCAATGTAAGCTAGATTAAGATGAATATGCAAGCTAAGCTATGAAAATGAAAGATGCAAGTATTACAAAGCCTCTTATTTAAGCTAGATGAATTAATCTAAAGCATAAAGGAAATCTAAGCTAAGAATGCCATGAAAATGAAGCTACTATGCAAGAAATGAAACTATGATAACATGTAGATGCAAAAGCCAAGAATGCTCCAAATCTTCAAAAGCTCCAAATGTACCTAGAAAACCTGCAGCATAACATTAGCATAAAAAGTTGGGGATCTAGAATGAAGAAGAGAGCTCTCCTTTTATAAGAAATGAGAAGGAATGGACCATGGAGATTAAGAGGCAAAAGATTTAATCAACGGTGGAGCTTGAAAGAGGAGCAATCCATGTGCACAAGTATCCTCCAATAGGAAAATAAGAGTTGACTTTTGTGTCCATATGAGACAAAAAGTGCTTTTTCCCTTTTTATAAAATAAGAATAATGCTTTATTTGTGCAACTTAGGATAAGAGGAAAAGTGGGGGCTTTTTATTTATTAAAAGGGGAGGAAATATTCCTTTTAAATAAATAAGGACTTAGGATATGATGGTTAGCCCATAGAAAATAATCGAATAAATGATAGAGCTAGGATTTGATCAAGAACAAGTAATTTATGATTTAGCAAAAGGGGCTAATAGTCTAGGTGACCATTTTTAGGTGTATACATTTGCCCCTCTTTGACTAATGTGTGATTGATCTGGGAACACATGTAGTCAAAGAATGAAGTTGAAATGTGAGATCGATTTGGGATCACAAAGCAACTCAGATCAGCCAAGAAAGCAAGTAGATAGCCAAGAAGGCAAGCAGATAGCGATCTGACTCCAAAGAATTAAGTGCAGAGAGATAGCAAATCCTGCATGATCAGCCTGGTAGCGACAGTACTGAACACTTAGGAAAGAGATAGCCAGTAAGATATGATGTGTCTGCCCCCTCGGGATTGAAAGTGAAATCCAAGTAGAGGGAAAGCAGAAGCAAGAGCAGCATGATCAAATCACTAGAAATCATAATCAAAGAAAGAGGACAGAATAACCATCAAGCAGTGAAGATATGCCCCACACATGGGACACGGGGCACGAACCTATTGGTCCCTCAACCCGTAAACACCACAGAAGAGGAATGGAACTTGGGATATGAAAGTGAATGAAAGACTAGGAGTTTGAAAGAGATGGAGATGAAGAGGTGAAGAATGCCCCAACGAAGATCAAAGGATTAGGCCTCAAAAGGTTAGCCAACTACACGGAAGAAGAAAAAATATGATTTGGACGATCAAGGTGAACTTGGATTTCGGTTTTGATCCTGAAATGAAAGGAAAATGATGTGATATGAAAGACAAGAAGTGAAAGATATGATCAGGAAGAAGCGAAAGGTGACCGTAGTTGATTAACAAGTCCACGTAAGATGAAAAGAAAGATCTCTCCATATGCAAGATGCAAAACTAACTAACATGAACTTAAGAATGCAAGCTACATGAAAAGTGGTTTACTTGCAAGGTCACAATGCTAATAGACATCTAATATTCATCATTGAGCGTTATTGGTAGCGTCGCAAGATCATACAATACACACTAGCATAACTATGTGGATCTGAATATGATCTATATCGGATAGAAATGTAGAAATCCCACCTAAGCATCAAAGACATGCAGGTCAAGATGACTAGTGCAGTGAGATTACCTAAGTTTCATATAGCAAGATTATGCTTGCATCGAGACACAAGAAAGTCAAGATGACTATAAGCATGCACTTGCAAAACAGTCAAGGATAATACCTTGTAGGTCCATAGTGGCAAGTAAGACCAGCATAAATGCTCATGACAGTGAGGACCAACAAAATATACCCACAAGCAGATAAAGAAATAAAACATGTTCTCATTCCCTCAGTCTTCTAGCTATGTATCATCGAAAATGATCATAGGGGGAGAACACTCAGCAAAGAAAGCATCATAGACAGCACACAAAGAAATAAAGCTAAGCAAGTCTCAACAAGTCAAATGTTTAAGTGCGTGTGTGTAGGTCATAGAGTCAAACTTTGAGTATCGCATCTGCCAATGAGAAATATTGCATCATCTAGACTACGGGTAGGACATCTGATAAGTGTTGAGAAACACTCGACGTGAGGGTAGTGTTGAAAAACACAGTTGGGGTGGTGTTAAAAAAACACCGTTAGAACCAAGTTGCCCCAGAAACCCAGATGCACAAAGAGGCCCAAGATAAGCTTAAAACAACGTATGCCCCTTAGACTAAGACAAGAGTCAATTACAGGCTAGGAGAGGCAAAATGAGAAGTGGAGTGAATGAGTGCCACGCAAGACTGATAGACATAGGTGCAGAGGGTCTCAAGCAGTGCCTGTTTCCAGGTTTTCACCACTTGATAGATTTATTGCAATTTTTTTAGGACTTTTTATAATAATTTTTTTTGTATTTTTGCTACCAAGGTGCCTGTTTCCAGGTTTTCACCAAGGCACTTTTTCAATTTTTTTATTTTTTTTTATTTTTTGGTGAGACATCAAAGCCCCTATTGCTAGGTTTTCACTAGGATGCTCATTTTTTTTAGTACTTTTTATGCTTTTTAGGATTTTTTCAGCATCATATATGAATTTTTTTGGAATTTTTTCAGGATCATAAAGTATGTACAAAGAATGCCGCAAACAGAAACGGGCATCAAGAATCTGCTTCCTCTGATGTAGAGAACTGATAGGCCCCAGGCCCAAATGCTACAGCTATGATGATAGGAGGTCTCAACTAGTTCAACCAATAATAACCAGCCCTAAGCAATGTCTGAGCTAGCGAAGGATCGTTAGAATGTGATCCACATATGCCATCATGGATTTCAGTTAGCACTTTTTCTGACTCCTCTATTTCTAGACACTTAAGGAGAGTTTCGTCTAGACCCTTCCTATACAAGTCACCAGAGACAAAGGCAAAGTGTAAGGGATGGTGGAAGGAATGGTGTGGTGGATTTGCAAGAGGAATATGAGGTGGAAGATATGAAAAGATGGTAGGATTATAAGATTTGTGAGCAGGATAGCGTAATTCGTCCACCAAGAACTTGAAGCAAAATTTATGCTTTTTCATTTGTAAGATGGATGTTGAAGCAACCAAGGCATTAGCAACTTTGTTCTCAGCTTTAGGAATAGGCTGAAATATAATAGATATGAGATCATGCTTGAGGTAGTGCATCATTTTTTTGTAGAGAATCAGCTTGTCATCTTTTATTTGAGAATCATTATTTTTTAGCAGATTTTTATTTTTACTTTTCTTAGGTGCGGATACCGCCATAATGTGGTTTTCGCCATCCGACCATTGCTCGTTTCTTTTGACGTGATGATTGTGATACTTGATTGTTGATTCAATCTTTTTTGGGGCTAGTTCGCTGGTGGAAGAAGTAACAGGTGTTGATGCAAGATGAAATGAAGTGACCGGTTCAATAGCATTTATTCGAGGGGTGTCATCTCTGGTAACAAGAGAGGTTGAGCCTATAGGGTAAGCTCCAAAAGTAGCTAGATCTAGACTTGTCATAGAAGAACCAGCATGGTCCACTAAGGCAATACGAGGAACAAACTCATCAGACCCCACACAAGACCCATCAACCACGTCGGGATGGTTACTACAAGAATGAACCATATCAACATCCATATCATCAGTAGATATACATTCTTCTCCCCAAAGGAGTGAAGTAGAAGGAAGATCATCTCCCATTTGAGCCATAGTGTGTAGCGGTGACTCATCTGTATCTGTGTCTGAATTACTGAGCATGGGAGTATTTCTAGAATCCTCTCTATAGATCCACTCTTGAATAGCTTGTTCTTCTCTTTTTGCTTCTAAAGGAATGGATGAAGGAACAAAGGTATCAAAGATCACCATAGCAGAAGTGGAAGGCTTCATCTGATCAGAAGGTCTCCCATATGACCTAGGAGAAACAGGTATAGAAGCAAAGGAATCCAGCATATATTCACCCATACCAAGGCTCATCATCTTAAGTGATTTGTCAACAGCAGCTAGAGATGTACTAGGATCAACAAAAGGTTCATTATGAGGAACAAATTTTTTAGCAGCAACAAGAGCATTAATAGAAATAGTATGGTCTCCAGGAATCACAACTTCAGTGCCATTGTATGGAAATTTGACGCACTAATGATAAGTGGAAGGAACAGCCTGCATGTCATGGATCCAAGGATGACCCAAAAGAATGTTATATGTGAGTGGGATGTCCAATACTTGGAAGCTAATATCTTTCGTGATAGGGCCCACTCGAACAAGCAGCGTGACAAGACCTTTGGAAGATCTTTCCACTTCATCGTAAGCTTTTATAGTAATCTTCTTTTTAGAATCCACAACAAATTCTGACAAACCCAATTGTTGTATGACATTGAAAGAAACAATATTTAACCCTGCACCATTGTCTATCAGGACTCGGCAGACTCGGGTACTGTAGACTAGAACTTCAATGTGTAAAGCTAGATTATGTGGGTGAGAAATAGATATGTCATCTTCTGCAGAAAAGGAGAGAGATAGCGGAGATGAAATGTGGTTGACCATAGCCTGAAATTGATCTAGATCAATGTCATTGGGAACACGTGTTGTACGTAGAGCCTCATCAAGAATCTCTCTATGCGAAGAGGATAACCGAAGCAACTCAAGGATAGATATCTGTGCTGGTGTCTTTTGCAAATGTTGGACAAGATCATAGCTAGGGGTGGCTGAAGGAGCCACTTGTTTAGAAGGCAAAGCTTGCTTGGGATCTTACGCAGTTTTAAGGATAATCTTGGCTTGCCCCCTAGTAACAGCATTCAGTGTCTCACTTCGGGAAGATGAACTACCACGTGTTTGCAAGACTAACTTTGGCTTACCATGATTGGTGTTATTATCATCTTGAGACCTCATCATTAGAACACTCTCAATGGGCTCTACCATGTTAATCACAAGCATATTAGAAGGATACGTGTAATTGATCTTTGCATCATGATTCTTCTTATGTGTTTGAGAGGTTTCCCCCTTATCATGTTTAGGTAGAGGATCTTTGAAAGCTGTGTGATTAGAATTTTTAGTTAAGCCATCAGTGGAGATTGTGTCGTTCTCAATAAGATCCTGAATATCATCCTTAAGCCTAAAACAATTGTCTGTTGGATGTCCCTTGTTTCTGTGATAATGGCAGTAATGATCCTCTCTCCACCAATCAGGCTTATTTATCGGATCCCAGTTACTAGGTTTATCAGGAAGCATAAGATATCCATTGTCAACCAAAGTCTTAAGGATCACATCGTAAGGTTCTGCCAACTTGGTATAGACTCGCTTTCGAAATGACTTCTTAGGCTTATCTGCATATTGAGGTTTAGGAGCATTGTGAGTGTTGCTAGCTTCTTGTTGTTTTTCTGCATAGATAGCGTTGGAGAGATTGAAAGCGGGCTCTTTAACTTTAGGAGCATCAACAACCCCATCATTAACAACATACTTGTTCTTATTCCAAGGTTTGTTCTTGTCTTTACCATTGCCTTTAGCATCTTTATTAATAACAATATCCCCTTTTCTTATAGCTACATCCTCAATCTGATATGCACTTTCAACCATGTCATGGAAGGAGGAGAACAGTTGCTTCCTTAGATCATAAAATAGCTCAGGCACAAGTGTGTTGACGAAAATGTCAATCTTTTCTCTTTCGGGTAGCTGACAAGGATATCAAGAATACAATGACCTCCAACGTTGTAAGTAAGTTGCAAATGGCTCACCTTGATTTTGTCTTAGATTACCGAGATCTATCACAGTGACAGGTTGTTGGATGTTGTAAGAGTACTGCTGGGTAAATCGCTGAGCTAACTCATCAAAAGTCTTAAGCGGTGGTGTTAATTTTGCAAACCATTCCAAAGCTTGGCCTCTTAAGCTTTGAGGGAATAAGCGTAGGAGATATGTGTCTTCATGAAGAAAGTCCATACTAAGAGCATAAAAATGATGCACATGGTCATGAGGGTCACCATTTCCATCATACTTGTCATATTTAGGAACCTCAATATCCTTAGGAAATGGGACCATGTATAGATCTTTATCAAAAGGAAGAGCACAAATTGATTCTACAAAAGAGACCTTTGGAGGCTCTCTTTCTAATGCCATTTGGGTAAGGCGTTGATTTGTCTAACGTAATTCTTCTTGAATAACTTCCAACTTAGTTGGTACTCTTTGTTGGACAATTTGTCTGACATCATAGCCGGGAGGAAGCTTGTATCCTCTAGAAGTCATATATTGAAAGTACTGATCGTTGTTACGCTCTAAAAGCTTATGCATCATTCGTTGAGAGACCACATCTTGTTCAAATCTCATAAGATCCTCACTAGAAATCTCATCATCAGCCTCTGCCTCATGTTGAGAGGGAGGAGGTCTAGGAGGTGAAGAAGGCATACCAAAAGTGGGTCTTGGAGGAGATCTTGGTGGCATGTTGTTGTCATTGTTGCCATTGTTAAAAAGAGGTCTATGCTCATGATTACTAGTCTCAGGTTGCTCATGAAATGTCCCTCTATAAGCCATGCGCCTAGTAGCATCCATCCTTTGTTGATTGTGCTCTTTGTCTAAGCGCGCTTGATTATCCTTACGCTCAAAGTGTTCTTGCAAGAGTTGAAACTTTTCTTGTTCAGTCAAAGTGAGTGAGACACTGTCTGTGTTTTTGGGGGTCTTGAATGCGGAAAAGAGGAAACCTCCTTTATACCATGGTGTAGCCTTAGAATTCTCAGATTGGTCAGAACTAGAACTGTTGTTGCTAATGGGTGCTTTTGAACGTTTAGTTGGAGAAGGTAACTGTGTATAATTGAACGGAGGATGACTCTCCTGCTCAAATTGAGACCGAGTTGTAACCGGCATGAAAAGAGATGTTGGTTGACTAATAGAATGAGACAAAGTTTCTTAGATTTGAGATAAGAAAAGCTAATAAAGATCACTTGTCAAAGTAGAACAATAGAGAGATGGCTCGTCAAAAATGCTCAAGCACTTACAGCAATCAATTGACTAAAGCCGAGCAACGAGCAAGAAGCTCAATAAGCAAGTAGCTAGAGAGGTAACCGTGATGCGACAAGTGATCAAGAGTAGCATTCATTAAACTCAAAACCAATAGTTTTAGCTCATTTGTTTCAGTCTAGAACAAATCTAAGCATGTAGGTAACAAACTAGTTTCAGGTAAGAACAGAAAAAGACACTCTACGACAGGTTAAAGTGCAAGTTTAGCAACTCTGAATTGCAGCAATGACAGGACAGTAGAAATGACTCAGGATTCTTGGTTGAGGGTATGCAAGGATACATCATATGACTCTTGACCAGTGAATGTGAAAAACTCAATTTTGAAGCGCTTGGACCAAATTTGTAGATTGAACAGTGCAATTTCTTAGTTTGACAAGCAGTAGCAACATATAAAAGACAGGTTTGCAAACAGTATGGGATCAAACATGTCATAGAACACTTGAAACAAGGGCAAAAGCAACCTTGCCAAGACAAGCACTTGTGATATCAAAATAGGGAACCTTATGAATGCTACCGTTTGTTTGAATGTTGAGAACGTTTACATTGGTATAGCACAATCGAAGACAATTCAAGCAATTACTACCTAGAAGGACAAGGCTCATTACTTAACAACGTGGCCCAAAACTTGATGCTCCCTTGCCTCACACCAAGTGGTTGCCCACAAGAGATATTGGCGTTGTCATGGAAGTGTCAAAAACATAACCAAAGGAACACATATGGTGAGTGTCTTGGGGTGATCCAGGTAAGTCCACTTGGATCAATCCTTACACCAAGAAGCTAAGCGGCTAAAATAGGGTGGCCTCTATCTAATGGTTCATAGTAAAGGTTTCCGTTCATAGCACCCCTCTTGCTCCTCATAAAGGACTAGGACCTCGCGGCCTCAAGAGTACCTTAAGCATTCTTGCTTAATGCTTTCCTCATGGTCACAATCCCACAAGTTACTCACATCAAGCGAAAATAAGTACTATGTCTACTAAGGTTTTGTGTCCTTGATAGCCTTGAGATTATAGTGAGTTGGAATCACTCACCACCAAGGAAAATGATGACAAGGTTGTCCCCACTTGGGTCGCTCCTCTTGATTGCTCAAGAGCAGGCCCGCTAAAGGATCCTTATACTAAAAAAAAAGTGGATTAACTCTTGAGGTTCAAGGTTTTTGGTTCAACACAAGGGTGAAGAGCATACTCCCCTATCTCAAGAATCTCTCCCAAACACACCAAGCAAAGATTCAATTACCCCCTTGCTTTCAAAATTCCAAGATGGGTCAAGATTTTTGTTTCACCACAAGGGTGAAGAGCATACTCTCGTACCACCTCAAAATTTCTACAACAAGGTATTAAGTGCCTATGAAAAGAAACAACTAGTATATGCCACACTTAATAAAGAAAGCAATTAAACAAGCACTTGATTTGGTTTTTATGCTTAGGGCAGCCCTGCAAAAACCATTAGTAGCCCTCTTTAACATGTGATTTTAGCAAATTTCAAGCAAGAAGCACCTACAACCACAACTTGTTAGACCAACAAGAGTTAGGAGAATCAAAATCCAAAATCTAACAATGATTAGTACATGAAAAAAATCAGATAATGTGCAAAAATAACTGATCAAATTATAAAATTTGAAAATGAAACAATCATGGTTGGATTAGGCTCGGAAAGACCTTTCCAATGATATATCACACTTAAACTTTTGATACCATTTGCAAAATTTCAAAAAAAAAAAATGAGCACCCGTTTTCCGGAGTGCACGGATTTTAAAATGCTAAAATTTTCAAAAAATTTCAAAAAGTTAGCTGAGAACCTGAAACTTGCAAGATAGATAAAATAGCTCAAAAATAGCTCACTGCCAAGTACAGACACCAGTATCGCGTGATACTTCGCACTATACTGGGGCGATACTTATCAGTCTGCATGATATTTCACCCGACACCAGGCGATACTTCACCCGAGACTAGGCGATATACTCTACTATGGCCAGGTGATACTTCTAATAGGCGAAGTATCGCACGCGCATACAGAGGTATATCGCGTGATACTTCTGGAAAGTATCGCGCGACAATCTGAGACAAAAAAAATAGAGACAAAATTAAGCTAAAAACTTGCCGAAAAATTGACGAAAATGCAGAATTTAAAGGACAAAGTCTATCTACTCTGCCCCATGGTGGGTGCCAAAAATGTGTGCTATAAATGTGTCACACTTCTATGGATCATTATATGCAAGAAAACTCAAGAATGAGCCCTCACAAATCGATCCATAGCTCCCTAGGCATGGAGTGCAAGGGTTTTTAAGAATGCTCTCAGCTAGAGCTATTTAGCCTATAATCTTGCTAGTAAACCATGCAATGGGAGATTCAATGAAGACAAGGGCAAGAATGCCAATATCCTCAAGAATCAAGAATGAAAATGCAATGCAATGTAAGCTAGATTAAGATGAATATGCAAGCTAAGCTATGAAAATGAAAGATGCAAGTATTACAAAGCCTCCTAGTTAAGCTAGAAATGAAACTATGATAACATGTAGATGCAAAAGCCAAGAATGCTCCAAATCTTCAAAAGCTCCAAATGTACCTAGAAAACCTGCAGCATAACATTAGCATAAAAAGTTGGAGATCTAGAGTGAAGAAGAGAGCTCTCCTTTTATAAGAAATGAGAAGGAATGGACCATGGAGATTAAGAGGCAAAAGATTTAATCAATGGTGGAGCTTGAAAGATGAGCAATCCATGTGCACAAGTATCCTCCAATAGGAAAATAAGAGTTGACTTTTGTGTCCATATGAGACAAAAAGTGCTTTTTCCCTTTTTATAAAATAAGAATAATGCTTTATTTGTGCAACTTAGGATAAGAGGAAAAGTGGGGGCTTTTTATTTATTAAAAGGGGAGGAAATATTCTTTTTAAATAAATAAAGACTTAGGATACAATGGTTAGCCCATAGAAAATAATCGAATAAATGATAGAGCTAGGATTTGATCAAGAACAAGCAATTTATGATTTAGCAAAAGGGGCTAATAGTCTAGGTGACCATTTTTAGGTGTATACACACCCAATATGCATTCTCACATCTGATCTTATTGTTCAATAATATAGACCCTTTTCCTTTAACTAGACAAGGTGTATCATTTCTCATTTTAACAAATCCACCATTATAATGTTCAAGGTATTCAAATTTCTCTTCATCACCAGTCATATGATGTGTACAACCACTATCAATAATCCAAGTATGATTCTTGCTAACTTTAGAAATAAGTGTTGTTTCAACATACCTTTCTTCTTCTTCTGAATATTCTTTCAAAGCTACAAATACCACCTCAATATCTTCATCAGTGTTGGTGTCAATGTCATCATCATCTTCAACAAGGTAACATGTCTTCTTGCCTTTGTCTTTATAATCTTGGTTACTTCTTCTGTCATATTGTCGGTTGTCTCTATGTTCTCGGTTATCTCTTATGTTAGATTTTTTCTCATTAGATCTTTCATTAGTTTTCTCATCTTCTTTCCTGGTTGGACATCTAGCTACAATATGGCCAATCTCTTTACAATTAAAGTATACCAAAGGTAGTTTTCCTCTATATCTTCATTTACCTTTATGTAGTCTTTTAGCCATTAATACTTCAAGCTCCTCAAGTTCATCTTCATCACTTTTACTATCACTTTCATTTCTTATCATATGTGTGCTTCTTGTATCATCTTAAAATGGAAGAACTTCCATGTTAAGAGTGTTTAGCCCTTCGAGTGAGTGGTCTGGGTCATGTCAAGAACCTTGAATCAGCTCTTTTCTTGGATCAAACTTGTTCTCCTCATATTGCTTCCTTCCATCTCTATTTTTAGTATATTTCTACATTTCTTGACATTATGGACTGAGGTCCTGAGGTTGTTGACCTCAAGGTCAAAGTTGACCTTGACTCTGACCTAGGTCAAGGTCGACCTTGACTCTAACCTAGGGTAGATTTGACCTCGACTCTGACCTAGGGTAGAGTCAAGCTCGTACTTGACCCATAGTTCAGATTTCAAATTCTCATGATTTTCGGGTGTCGGGTTTTGGAGATATTTATTTTCCCACCTCCGGGTTAGCCATTTCGAGTTTCAAAATGGTAAATCCTTAAATTGCATTTAATGTGGGTCCATTTCTAGGGTTTAAGGTTAATTGGGATTTAATTCTCTAATGCCGGCCTTCTCTAGAGGTTTGTGCCCTAGATCACTATAAAAGGAGGCCTTCCTCTCTCATTTTCATCATCAAGTTTTGTGAGAACATATTTCATTTCAAGAAAAGGTCAAGCAAGCATTTTTCATCAAGCATTTTCAAGGAAGCATTCAAGTCCTCTTCTTCATTCAAGTTCTCCATTGAAGATCAAGGATTCAAGCATTCAAGCCTTTGAAGGGATTTGGTTCAAACATGCAAGATTCATCATTCAAATCGTAGATCTAGCCATCATGGTGGTGTGACCTTCCTTCAAGATCTTTGTTCATCTTCTAGATCCATTCATTCTTCTATCAAGGTGGATTCCAAGCATACAAGCATGGAGGTTTTGTATTTACTTTCATGGTTTTGATTTACATTTTCCATTGTTGTGTTCAAGCTTTCATATCAATACATTTGTTTAAATTCAAAATACAATTGCATATCTATCGAATTACATAGCTTCATTGTTAGATCTACTTCTACTACTTGCTAGCATTCTTATTTCAATTTCAATATTAAGGTTGATTCCAAACTGGGGTTTGACCAAGGCAAACCCCTCAAACAAATAACAAAAACCCTCTTTTTCTTGCAAGTGCAGGTGTGGAACTTCAAATCTGAGATTGGATTTGGATACCCTTTTCGGCGAACTTTCAAGATCTGCGAACAAAGTCAAATTCAACCTTCAGAATAAGAATGTAGCCTTTGACCTTTTATGAGGGTCAAAGACTACCTGCTGTCAGAAAGATAAAAGATTTATGGGTTTTATTCATCTTGGCATTTCTAGTCTAAAACAGGTTGCAGAATTGCCCGAAAGTGTACATAGACATCATAAATTGGTATTTTCCAGATTTTCCATATTTTGAGGTTAGTATTTGTATTTCAATTATTTCAAATTTCAAACACGATTCCTCTATAGGGAAATATAAGGTTTTCTTCCTCTTTCATATTCTCCATAGATTGATTCAATTGTGCATTAACCTCTTGGTTGATCAATTTGGATCTCTCCTTTAGAATTTGGATTTAGAAGTGAATCTCATATTTCCCCCATACATTACACTGAATAGATGTGATTCCACTTTACCATCTATTCATTTTGGTGAACCTGACATACTTACCCCTTTTCTTTTGTGGAATTAGATGCCCTATTGTGTTAGATTTTAGATCTTTTTTTGCATTTAGATTAGATCTAGTTTATGCTCTTGCATTTTAAAATTCAAAAATACAAAAAAATCTATATATTCAATAAAATCCGAAAAAATTTATTGCATGGAGATTGTTAAGATGCTTTGGCATGTAGTCATGTTCTTTATTACCCTTCTTTTAACATCTCTTTATAATACCTATGATTTTTATGAGAGTATCATTCATTTCATTATGTTGATGACCCTTCACTTTGCTCTTGCCTATGCTTTTGTGAAGATAACCGACACTAGTTTACCTACATTCAAAACCTTCATTAAAGATTTATGTGGTAGCCTTATTAATCTTTTGGATTATGTGCAGAATTTAGTAGATGATAAACCATCTCCTAATCTTCCTAATCCTATCAATCCTAATCCTAATCCTATCAATCCTAATCTTCCTAATCCTAATCTGATACCTAATTCTCCATCTGTTCATCCTCTCTCTTCCCATACTTATGATGGGATTCAAGCTATAGTTCAGGATGCGGATGTGCAAGATTTCTTTGATTTACCTTCTCCTCTGATTCATGATGATATTAAAGGAAAGGGTAAAGAAACTTCTTCAAAACCTATTATCCCACCTTATATAGCCTTTACTCATGAACATGATAAACAATCACCTCCTATAGAAGCTTTACATAATATGTACATTACCGGATATAATATGGTGACTAAATAAGGTTATAAGGGTTTAGGGCTAGGAGTTAATGAGCATGGTATTAGATTTCCAATTCATATACCCCCTAAACCGGATATGTATGGTGTTGGTTGTTCAAAATCTCAAATCAAGGTAGGTGGTGTTGATCATCATCATCCTTTTCACATTCTTCTTCCCACACCTCTCTTAGATAACCATAATACTCATCAAGAAGTGGCTAAGAAGGTATATGTTGAACTAATGAATTCCAAGAAAGAAATCTTTAGACCTGTGCTGATAGATGCTCTATACAAATACAAATGTCCTTTTTATTATAGTAACAAACATTTACTTGTTGATTGTAATCATTTCAAGCTATATGTTAGAGAAAGAGTTGCTTTAGGAATTATATCTCACTCTCGTGCAGTTTTACAATTCGTTCATAATTTTGATATAGGGGATTCCCCTCCTGATATAATGTAGATGTTCTTCCCCTCTTGTCTCATGAATTGGGGGGCAAGAGGTGTATTTTCATCCAGTCTCCTAGGATCCATTAGGCTTTTAGCATATATTATATCTTGAGCTTAATTGGTATTCTCTCCTATTTTTCTATGGTTTTGCATTATGTTTTTAATCATCCATACAATCTTTCAAGATATATTTTCTAAGACATTCATTTTTCAAAGATATCCCTTGTCTCTATCCCTGGGGGCCAAGGTACCTCTTTCTTTCTCTTTGTCTAGGGAGCTACTTTCCTTAGCTTATAAGTGGTATTCGTTTATATTGCAATATTATTTCCACGTATTGATAGATGTTTTGACTATGGATAACCTTTCTTATATGAGAAGGTGTTGACCTAAGTTGTCACCTCTTCTCTATTTTGTAAATTATATTCTTTATAAAATCTCACCCTTGCTTTGGTGTTGGAAGTTATTTCCCTCATTCCAAATATTCCTCTTCCTTTTCGTAGGGGGCTTGATGATTTAATCTTTGTTCCTGCCTTTTGAAAGATGATATTTTATTTAAAGCACTCCTCTTTGGTGGGGGTATTGTTGATAAGATCTCTTTCTTTGAGGATCCTTTTTCCATGAGTGACATATCCTTTTCACGATTATCTATATTTTTGGATGTAGGAGTCAATATCCCACTAAGAATATGATGTATATTATTGTAAACAGGATATCTCCTTTCATTGAGAAGTAGGTATCCTCTTCCATCTTTGTTCCTACACTTGGGGGGCAAGGATACCATCTCCTTCTTTTCTGTCTATTTGGGATTCACCTCTTTCCTTGGTTAAGCAGTATCTATCTATTATGTGATATCCAATCATACATAAAAATTTTGGTTTGCATTGAGGATCTATGTCCTTGATAACAACCTCTTTTGTTGTTTGACATTAGGTTTCCATGGTTGATATATCTCTCACCTTGGAAACTAAATAGTGTGCTATCCCTCATAAGGGTTACTTTCTTTTCACTTCTTGCATGATATCTTTTTACATTTGTCCCTTCCATGGCCTCATAGGAGTTGTGACCTTCTTGGCTTGGACTGGGTGTTGTCTATAGATATTGTCTTGATGCTAAAGAAGACTTTATCCTTGTTCTTTCTTTTCCTTAACATGTCAAAATAGTATGTTTTTGCCATATTGAGGAGGGGGGCATATATAGGGTCTCCCTTGTACTATAGTTTTTTATTTTTAAATGCTAAATCTTGGAATGTAATGCACATAAGTTGCTAAATCCTAAAAAGACATGCATCTATATGCTAAATCTTCTGAAGGTAACGCACATAAGTTTCTAAATCTTGAGGAGACATGCATTTTTCAAAAAAAATTCATATGCTAAATCCTCTGAAGGTAACACACATAAGTTGCTAAATCTTGAAGAGACACGTATTTCAAATTTCAAATATGCTAAATCCTCTGAAGGTAACACACATAAGTTTCTAAATCCTAAAGGGACATGCATTTATATGCTAAATCTTTCAAAGGTAATGCACATAAGTTGCTAAATCCTAAGGAGACACGCATTTCATATTCATAGTGATACAAGAAGGTGGATCTATGGGTATTCCAAAAGCTGTCAGAAGATGCACTATAATTGCAAGCATAGTTTATGGGTGAACCTGTTGGGCTCTCCCTCCAAGGTGATTCATGGTAAGGTGGGCATCTTACTAGGTGAGGTAATCACTCTTTTCATTTTTTCTCTTTTCACTTTCATGCTAGTAGGACTGGATCATGAAGCTATGTTATTTATAGTGTTGCTCTTGTCTTTCTTATTTAATCATTTATGTTGTTATGATAGCTTTCCAAATATGATATTAGTATGAGAAGTGTTTCTTAGTAAGGCTTCTTATGCTGGTTGATTTGGGTTTGTACTAACCCCTCTTTTGTGTCTTTTTTTCTTTTTTGTTTTTGCACCCTCGTGCGTATATGTTGAGTTAGAATCCTTATCCTGGGGGCTTGTGTCCCTAGCTAAGTGTCATTCTATCTTGTTTTAAATCCACTAGAATCTCTTCTTCTTTCTCCTTTACCAAGAGTTTGCATCGAATCCATACTCTTGCTAAAGTGGGGGCTTAATGTATCATCTTAAAATGGAAGCACTTCCATGTTAAGAGTGTTTAGCCCTCTGAGTGAGTGGTTTAGGTCATGTCAAGCACCTTGAATCAACTCTTTTCTCATATCAGACTTGTTCTCCTCATACTGCTTCCTTCCATCTCTGTTTTCAGTATATTTCTGCATTTCCTGACATTATGGATTGAGGTCTTGAGGTTTTTGACCTCAAGGTCAAAGTCAACCTCAACTCTGACCTAGGTTAGGGTCAACCTTAACTCTGACCTAGGGTAGAGTTGAGCTCATCCTTGATCCACAGTTTAGATTTCAAATTTCCATGATTTTCGAGTGTCGGGTTTTGGAGATATTTGTTTTCCCGCCTTTGGGTCGGCCATTTCGGGTTTCGGAATGGTAAATCCTTAAATTGCATTTATTGTGGGTCCATTTCTAGGGGTTAAGGTTAATTGGGATTCAATTCTCCAATGTCAGCCTTCTCTAGAGGTTTGTGCCCTAGATCACTATAAAAGGAGGCCTTTCTCTCTCATTTTCATCATCAAGTTTTGTGAGAACATATTTCATTTCAAGAAAAGGTCAAGCAAGCATTTTTCATCAAGCATTTTCAAGGAAGCATTCAAGTCCTCTTCTTCATTCAAGTTCTCCATTGAAGATCAAGGATTCAAGCATTCAAGCCTTTGAATGGATTTGGTTCAAACATGCAAGATTCATCATTCAAACCCTAGATCTAGCCATCATGGTGGTGTGATCTTCCTTCAAGATCCTTTGTTCATCTTCTAGATCCATTCATTCTTCTATCAAGGTGGATTCCAAGCATACAATCATGGAGGTTTTGTATTTACTTTCATGGTTTTGATTTACATTTTCCATTGTTGTGTTCAAGCTTTCATATCAATACATTTGTTTAAATTCAAAATACAATTGCATATCTATCGAATTACATAGCTTCATTGTTAGATCTACTTCTACTACTTGCTATCATTATTATTTCAATTTCAATATTAAGGTTGATTCCAAACCAGGGTTTGACCAAGGCAAACCCCTTAAAAAAAAAAAAAAAACCCTCTTTTTCTTGCAGGTGCAGGTGCGAAACTTCATATCTGAGATTGGATTTGGATACCCTTTTCGGTGAACTTCTGAGATCTATGAACACAGTCAAAGTCAACCTTCAGAATAATAATGTAGCCTTTGACCTTTTATGAGGGTCAAAGACTACCTGCTATCAGAAAGATAAATGATTTCTGGGTTTTCTTCGTCTCAACATTTCCAGTCTGAAACAGGTTGCAGAATTGCCCAAAAGTGCACACAAACATCATAAATTGGCATTTTCCAGATTTGCCCTATTTTGAGGTTAGTATTTGTATTTCAATTATTTCAGATTTCAAACACAATTCTTTTATAGGGAAATATAAGGTTTTTCTCTCTCTTTCATATTCTCCATAGATTGATTCGATTGTGTATTAACCTTTTGGTTGATCAAATTGGATCTCTCCTTTGGGAATTTGGATTTAGGAGATGATCTCATATTTCCCCCATACATTACATTGAATAGATGTGATTCCACTTTACCATCTATTCACTTCTTAATTTACCAATTTTTAGAGATGACATAAATGCAGACTCAATAGTAGGAACAACACTATTGTCAAAGTTATTCAGCTCAATTATAGTTAGTCTACTGATTAGACTATCAAGTGTAATATGATTACCAGGAGTTGATCTCATCTCATGAATTGTAGAAACTCTAATAGCATAAGCAGGTAACAAGGTCCTGAGAATTTTACTTACAACAGTGTCTTCATAAATAATACCTCCTTCTCCTCAGATAGCATTCACAATCTCCTTGACTCGTTTGTTGTACTGTGATATGTTCTCTCCTTCTTTCATTCTCATGTCATCAAACTTTCCTCTAAGACTTTCAGCTTTAGCCCTTAGCACATTTGCATCTCCTACATGAACTAGTGTAAGTTTGTCCCACATTTGTTTAGCAGTTGTACATGTCTTAACATCTTCAAATTTGACATCTAATAAGGAAGAAGCAAGCTCTATCATCATAGAATTGTGTTCATGTATTTCTCTCATTTGATCAACAGTCAAAGGTCCAATGGGTAAGATGAACTCATTATCCAAGTATTATGTTGTAGACTCACCTATCCCTGATAGATACAATATCATTCTAATTTTCCATGTTGAGAAGTTATCTTTGTTGAGCTTTGGCACCTCTCTCTTATACATCTTGTGATCTTTAGCTTAAGTCCTTCAAACTTTTCTTTCAAGCACTCTATGCTCTAATACCAATTGTTAGATAACTAAGAGGGAAGGAGAATTAGTTAATTCTAGTTATCCTAGAGTCCCAAATACTCCCAGATGTATATAAAAAAACATTCAAACCAATTTATCAACTTGGTAAGATATCAACTGTGCATTTCTCTTCATATACTGATTACCAGTAAATTGAATATTGTGTTTACCAATTAATCCAATTATAATAATGTGTAATGTAAAATAACAATTCAACACATCCACACACATATAATATAGATTTTTGATGCAGGGGCATTCTAGGGTACTCGGTGAATCTACATGGTGGTGTGTTGTTTTGGTTATGTGTTACTTGGTTGTAGCTTTAACCGACGGTCTTGATTATTGAAGGAAGCTCAGTCGCTGAAGGAACTCGGTGAAACCTCTTGTGCTCATTGGAACTTCTACTCGGTAATTCTTGTGGTGCTCGATTGACGTGCTTTCTCAGTGATGCTTGTGTTGCTCGGTCATGCTTGGCATGGTCGGTTGTTTCACTAGTACTTGGTTTTTTCCTTGGTGCTTAGTAGTTCTGGTTTACCGACTGGAGTTCTTGGAGATTTGGTTGGCCGAATTGGTGCATTTATTGTTGGTAGCTTTTGTTGTATTCTCCTATGTAGATCTTGTGGCTAACATGGAGAATTAAATGTTTGTAAGGCTCTTGACTATTGTTGCATTTAATATTTGTTTGTAATAGGAGTTGACTTGGCTTAGGAGTTAATTGTTTCTTCCAGTTGACTTGTGGCTGAAGATTAGTATTTAAGGAGTGTTTGGGTAGTTGTTAGAGGCAGATTTGAGATTCAGTAGAAGTAGGTGTGAATATTAGATCTGGATCTTGCGAGATCTTGAAGGTCAAATTATTATCTGATAGTTTGTAATAGCAGAGCTAGTCATTTGCATGTTTGGAGATAAGGAGATTGCTTGGAGGCTTGTGAGCTTAATTTTATTTCTGCCTTAGGGTTTTCCATCAGTTGTTGATTTGTTTTAGAGTTGGACTAGCTGAGAGAGTGCAGAAATACTTTGATTGTATTTGTCCCTAACCTGAAAGGCCTTACAGTCAAGCATGTTAATGAAAATTTAGTTGGAAACATTGTCTTGTTGTGTAATTTTGCATTGTGGTGTTTGGTTGCTTGTTTAGACTGTCTTTAATTGGATCCTCCTTACCTGTCCTGCATCAATTTTTAACGTGGAAACCCTATTAGGGGAAAAACCACCTATGTACAAGATTAAGTACCTTCATAGGGTTAGTATCATCAATAACTCAAAATAACAACTAAATTACCACAAATAGCAATCTAATTAAGCAAAATTAAAGACAATTTAGCACTCTATGGCTCTCTAATTAGGATTTCTAGTGCAAAACCCTCAGAAAACTTCCACTAGTGACAACCCTAATATGAGAAAATATAATAAACAAGCTAAAAGATTCAATTCCAAATGAAATCAATGCCTAATTAGCTCTATATTTGCCTTTTTAGCTTAAAATTGCAAGAGGTTTGATGTTATTCTCAAATTTGTGGATGATTATTGATTGAATTATGCCTTGCTTTTATAGATTTTGGCAAGGGTAGGGTGTGGAGTTGATTTGATCATGGTTTGATTAGGGTTAAGTCCATGGTTCCACCTTTGGAGACCATTTAAATATTTTGGGCTCAAAGCTTGGGACAAGAAGATAAAATGGGTGGACAAGATTCTTTCTCCTTATGTGTGATGGAGATTCGATGTGAGTTTGATCCATGTGAGCTTGGTTCTCAAATCTTATTGGTTGATGCATTTTCCTCCCATTTGGTGGTTGAGGGAAAATTAGGATTTATTAATAGAATTTATTTAATATGTTTAGCCATGTGTACCCCTTGAATGGGTTGATTTGATTAAAATGAACTATGCAATTAATTAGATTAATTTTACAATTAATTGATTTATCATGATTTATTTGTTTTAAATTGATTTTATGGCTTTCAATTTTTAATTAAATTTGGATTATGGCTTAATTGCAATTTTACTTTAGTTTTAGCTTGATTTGATTTAATTGCCTTGATTTTTCCTTGGTTGCTCACTTAATTGATTTGTCCATTTTCAAGTGATTACAAATGCCCCTCTTTGAATCGATGTGCGAAGCGTATCGGTTCAAAGAATGTCTTGATCATTTTTTATGTGAAGTCCTGATTAAGTTTGATGTCTGATTCAATGTTGGATAGAAGATGCAATTTTTGATGATAGGATAGATGCAGTTTCATTTGATTTGAAGTCCTCGATGGTTGATCTGATGATAGGTTGTCTGATATGGTACCTAATTTGATGTTTGATGCCCCTTTCGATTGATAAGAGAAAATTTTTTGATGAAAGATTAAGATTTGATTTGATGGTCATGCCCCTGATTTACTAATTATGATGTAAGTCTTGATTGTCCAAGTGTATTCCCCCTCAAAAATGAAATGAAATTCGAATTTAGGTGAAAGATATTACAATTTCGATCAATTTCAATTGAATTAGGTCAATTAATAATGAATTTCTATTTATTTCTGATAATGTAATTTCGATGATGTGATGAAAAATGCCCCTAATTTGGTAGACGGGAGAAAAATTGTGTTCCTGGTCATTTTCTACTAAACAATGCCCTTTTAGGTCAAAATGGGCTATATATAGGGGTAAAAGGGTTTTTTACTATTCATTTTTACCTCCCTTTTTGTCATTTTTCTCTAACCCTTTTATGATCCTTTTGATGATGGTGATCCCAATTTGCAAGCATAGGTTCAAGCGAGGGCACCGTTATCACCGTCCACCTAGCTATGGACCTCCGGTATGTACCCCAACAACTTGCTTTGTCTATTTGTTGCATTTTAATTTGAAAATTTTAGATTTTTCTAGGAAAAACCTATTTATTTTTAATTTTTAAATGAAATAGCACATTCAATGCTTGTAACAGTGCATATACCATTTCTACTGCACATCCGTAGTTTTTCATAATGTGTACAATGCTTTTAGTAGCACTTTCAAATGCTAGAACTAGGGTACAAATCACAATCACCCCTTCCTATAGGGCATACAATTTTGATTGTGCTTTTAAATTTTTTAGCAGCACGTACACTTTTTTGTAGCGCATTTGATCATTTCTGCAACACATTTGAAACTTTATGTTGCACTTTTGAGTTTTAGTGCTTTTAAGAAATTTATTAGCGTGTACACCCTGTTTGGTGAAATTTGTGTGCCTTTGACTCAGTTTTCCAATCTATCTGATGTCGTCAATCAGTCGATTGGCTTAGGTTTCAAGTCTAGTTGATAGTGAGTTGTATGATGTCAATTTTAGTCATGTCATATTGAATGTTTGATGGTCAATCTTGATTTAGATGGTGGATGATGATAAATTTTTCATCCTCTTTGAGTAGAATCAAGAAAATTGATTATGGTTTGATAGGTTTTTAAATGTTTGATTGACTTAAGATGATCCAAAATGTAATGATTTTGATTACTGGTGTATTTAAACTTGCTTTTGTAGGCCAAGCTTAAAAAGCTTGGTGTTCATGGCTTGTACCCGATATCATTTGAGATGATTGATGACTTGAGCGATCTAGATTGTTGGGTGATAGGTAGATGTGGATTGTCCTTTCTTCTATCTCTTTCTTGATTCTTATTGAATCGAGGTTTACTTATAGTTGTGGCAGAGCATTGGCACTCTGACCATAATACTTTTCATTTATCGATGGGGGAGATTCACATTACTCCTGAGGATGTTTATCGCCTGTTGTGCATCTCGACTCATAAGGAGCTCGTATATTATGATTAGGTTTATGATGGGACCATATGCTGAAACCTATTTGCAGATGAGACCATTGGAGATGATAGCATTCAATGGGCACAGTTTTCCTCTTTTCCTGTTCTTCCTACAATTTTGGGTGCACTTGTTGGTGGTTTCCTTGTTCCTGATCGGCGTGGTCATGAATTTTTCATTGGGTGAGGTAGGATATTGGAGGATCTAATCTCACATCCTCAAAGATTTTATTGGGGCTCCTACATGTTGGCGCAATTATATCATAAGCTCCATGATGTTGTTTATCAGCACGAGGCCACTCTTTCTACTGGGGTGGTTTTATTACAGTTGTGGACAAGGGAGCACCTCCCTGTTACTCATCCTATTTTAGTGCAACATTGATATGTAGGTTGGCCATTTGCCTGGATGTATGAGGGCATGGTCATGCAAGCCCATTTGGGCAAGTTAGACTATTGGCATCATATTAATGATGATATTGATTAGGTCATTTGGAGATTGTACATTGGTTATGAGGCCTGGCTAGAGGATGTAGTAGAGTTACCCTACATGCACATGCCTCGATGGATGATAGGGTGGGTGCCCTTGATTATAGAGAGATTATGCTTCCTAAGGGTTCTATGTCAGTTTGGCCATATACAGGGTATGCCACAGGGATTGGCACTATATGTGTGAGTATAGGTCAATAGGTCCTTATGGGAACCTCATATTGATTATCGGACAACTCATCATAAGTTGATGCAACTGCCCCACCTTGTGTGGGATATGAGAGACCACATAATTGATGCAGGCATGACAAATGATTATGTTGATTGGCTCGTGCAAAACCCATTTCCATGATTTATAGATCTTGTTGAGCCAGTGCCTGGTATAGAGGAGGAGTCTAATGATGACAATGGAGATGGCGGCAGTGGTGGTCAGAAATGAGGTCATCAAGGATGACGGGGTGATAGAGGAGTTAGGGTCATTATCCCTATTACTATTGCTTCTCCTATTCCTCCCAGGGGTAGTGTACGGATGAGGGGTGGATGGGTGAGAGTCAGAGGTGGACCTGACAGAGCCCTAGATCAAGTGGTTGTGGATAGGGTGGCCAGATGGGGCCAACACAAAGCTTGGGTATTCAGGCAAGTTGGTGCATAGGTCATTGTTGATGTGGATGCCCAATTTTGTTAGATCAGGCATAGGGTCCTCCAGCACCTCCACCTCCATAGGCTCCTCGTGCAAAAGCTCCTTCTTCTTCTACCATGTCATCTTCTTCTATTCCATCCACTTCATATGTTCCATCTTCTTCTATTCCATCTACTTATGTGGCTCCACCACAGGGTCCTCCACAGGCTAAACCTACTTAGGCTCCTGCTATAGAGACTCCAACATCTGTTGTTGATGTTTGGGTTCTACAGTCTGATGTATCAGAGATTAGATAGTAGATCAGTAAGCTGGGTAGTATGATGCAAGCCTTTATGACGGCCATGAGTCAGCCTCTCTCTCTCTCTCTCTCTCTCTCTCTCTCTCTCTCACATGCACACGTGTGTGAGCTTGTCTCATACTCTCACTAAAGTGGGGGCTAAATGTATAGTCCTAAATTGTAAACACCTTACTTTTGTTCAATTTGAGGACCATTTTGTGCCTACGTTAGTGAATTTTCTATGGTAGGACCTTATATGGCATTAAAAGGGTACCTAAATTCAACCATGTGTCCTCCACCTCTTTTCAATCCTGCTTTAATTGAGGTTGGCCCTTACTTCTAGATATTTTTTCTCATTTTCCATCCAATCCCATAATTCATTTCCTCACCTAGGACCTGTCCACTTATTTTTGGCCTTTTTGACCTTCCCTAACTCCGGAAAAAGTTATCCTCAAAAATACCACACCTATTCTAACTCCTTGGCACCGAGATAAAACTTAGGCCCATTCTTCCAAGGACAAATTTCCATTAGCAATGTGCCCCTTAGGAATTAGGCCCAAAGGCCTATGCTAGGATTTTGGAGGGAAATTAGGACATGTGGTCAGCTTGCTCAAATTTAACTCCCAGAAATTATATGAGATGTATATAAACCCCTCATCTCTCCTTATTTGATCTCTCCATTATACATTAAATATTTCATTATCAAGCATTCATTGTAGAGCCATCAAGCATTCAAGATATCAAGTGTAAGGGAAAAAATTAAGCAATCAAGAGCCCTCAAGTTTCAAGCATTCAAGACTTCATTCTTCTCAAGAAATCAAGGTGTTTCCTTCTATAGATCTATCTTCTTTCCCCCATTGGAGGCCAATCAAATTAGTTTTCTATCAAGGAAGGAGATCTACATTCATTAATCAAGCTCCATTCTTCTCTCTCTTCTTCCCAATAAAATATTATGGAAAATTACAACATCTATTCCATGAGGTTGTCTTGCATGATTTGCTTTTGGGTTTTTGTGTCTAGTCAAAGTCATTGCATCAACATACTTGATCACATTTAAAGAAGTAATTGCATCTACAAGGTATGATATGATTAATTTTATAGATCTAGCCTCTACTACATGATAGAGTGTTTTCCCCTTTTCATTTCATTTTCAAGGTTGATTCCTAAACATGGGTTTCACTAAGGAAAACCCCTTTTCAACCTTCTTTTTTTTCTATGTGCATGAGCTAGTTACAGAGCTATGATTTTAGATTGAAGAAATACAAGAATAGTTGTGGGATCCATAAAAGTTTCTTCCAAAAGTGCTAGGAACATATCAAATTTTGCCTTGACCCTGGGTACAGATCAACTTTTTCCCTATCCCCGCCATTTTTTACTAGAATTTATGGACCAGGTAAGTTTCATCTTCTTATTTTTGTTTCTGTCATTTTCAGCTCAATATCAGTTCATATCAGTATGTTTTTATTATCTTTTTTGTATCTTCTCTATTAGATCTATTGCATCATTTATACATTCTTCCACTTCTATCATTTCTACATTCCAAGGAAGAACAATCCTTATTCACATTAAGAGTTGATTCAACCATTTAAGCCTAGTGGGGATATCCTTTCTTCTTAATGTGCAAATTCAGAAGTGGGGAGTAATTTCAATGATATAATTTCTTCTCATTTACCATTATATAGTCAAGATTTAGCTTAGTGGTGCCATTTCCAATTAGTGCTTGTTCAATTTTAAAATTCATTTCTATAACATCCTCAAATTTGTCCAAGAACTTGAGATGGAGCTCTTTCCCAATCTCCTTATTCAAATTGTGACAAAATAGGTCAATCAATTATTTATCAGTAATACCATATATGATTTCCTTTTCAAATGTCTCTATCTTTGTAGGAATTATAGAAAAGGTTCCCTCAATTTTATCTTTGTATCACATAATTCTAACATGGTAACCTCATGTTCACAATTGTAGGCATACTGTGATATGAACTTGTCTACTAATTTGTTAACAAACTTGATTTTTAGGGGTAATTTTGAAATCCATTCCATTGCACTCCCTCCAAGACTATGAGGGGAGAGTCTTAAGAGGTAGGTCTAATTACTATAAAATTATAATTTTATGGTGCAAAATTATTTTAAATGATCTTTATGGTTCCCTTTCCCTTTGTATTTGTCAAGTTTTAGAATCTCTCAATTTCTAGGAAAAGGAAGCATTGGTATGCTAGGATCAAAGGGATATAAAAAAATGCCATCCAAAGTAAATGAAGATCAGGACTTTATTGTGCCCTTGATGTCAACAATCTCTTGTCTTACATTCAATATAGGGTCATTGGTAAATATAGATGATGATGCCTTAGTGGACTTTTTGTAACTTGGTTGTGTAAGATATAAAAATATATCACAGATATATTTTTATATCTATGTTTAATGTGTGTATTTGTTTTGAATAAATGTGTAGATGTGGTGTGTGGAAAATGTTGTGGACATACAAAACTTAATAAAACATAAATACTTATCTTGAAAATGAGTAGATTCAGAAATCACTATTTTCTAGCATCTGTATTCAGTTTTGGGAAATTTTGCAACTAAAGCTGGCCTGGAAACACAGAAATAGAGAAAACCCAGAAACCTTATGTTGTTCTAAGAAAGGTCGACCTTGACCCAAAATAGGGGTAAGATCTTACCCCGGGGCACAATCTTACCCCTTTATGTCAACCTTGACCTGCACTGTTTTGATGAAAAATCTGTTCGTGGATCCCGGAAGTTCATCAAAAAGGGTACTCAAATCTGATCTATGATTCACTGCCCCACACCTATAGCTACAAGAAAAATGGTTTTTTTTTGTTTGGATGAGGGGTTTGCCTTGGTCAAACCCTAGTTTGGAATCAACCTTAAAATGGAATTGAAATAGAGAATGCTAGCAAGTAGTAGAAGTAGATCTAACAACGAAGCTATGATATTCAATAGATATGCAATTGTATTTGGAATGTAAACAAGTATGTTGATATGAAAGCTTAGAATCAACACTAAAAACCATAAATGTAAATCAAAACCTCCATGGTTGTATGCTTGAAATCCACCTTGAAGGGAGAATGAATAGATCTTGGAGATGAACAAAAGATCTTGAAGGAAGATCACACCACCATGATGGATAAATCTAGGGTTTGAATGATGAATCTTGAATGCTTGAACCAAATCCCTCCAAAGACTTGAATGCTTGAATCCTTGATCTTCAATGGAGAACTTGAATGCTTCCTTAATTGAGAATGCTTGCTTGAATGCTTAAGAGATGGCTTGCACACTTGATTGATGGAAAGAATAATGCTTGATACTTGATGTAGATATGAAAAAGAGATGATTGAAATGAGAGAGGAAGGCTTCCTTTTATACAAGTTAGGGCACAAACTTCTAGAGAGGCCTACATAGGAGAATTAAATTCTCATTTAAACTTTTACTCTTGGAAGTGGACCTTAATTAAATATAATTTCAGAGTTTATAGTTTCGAAGCCTGATACCCGACACCCAGAAACTACCCGACATCCAGAAACTTTTGGATTTTGAAATCTGGACCCAAGGTCAGGGTCAAGGTTGACTCTGACCTAGGTCAAGGTCAAGGTAGACCTTGACCCTGAGGTCAAGAATCTCAAGGTTTCAGGTCAGGATGCCAAAAATAGGCTGGAAAGAGGTGGAGAAAGGGGAAGAACAGGGGAAAAACAAGATCCAAGCTAGAGATCCCATGAAAGTGTCTGACATGACTCCAAACCACCTACTTAGAGGGATAAACTAGTCCTAAATGGAAGTGCTTCCATTTTCTGATGATACATTTAGTCCCCACTTTAGCAAGAGTATGGATTCGATGCAAACTCTTGGTAAAGGAGAAGAAAGATCCAAGTGGATTCGCAATGAGATAGTATATCACTTAGTTAAGGACATGAGCCCCCAAGCTAAGGATTCTAACTCAACATACATGCATGAGGGTGTGAAAATAAAGAGAAAACAAAGACAAAGCTAAAAGACACAAAAAGAGGGGTTAGTATAAAAACACACCCAAATCAATTAGCAAAGGGAACCTTGCCAAGAAATGCTTCCTATACTAATATCATATTTGGAAAGCTTTCATAGAAGCATAAGTGATTAGATAAGAAAGACAAGAGAAACATTATAATAACATAGCTTCATGATCTAATCCAACTAGCATGAAAGCGAAAAGAGAGAAAAAGGAAAGTGATTACCTCGCCTAGTAAGATGCCCACCTTACCATGAATCACCAAGGAGGGAGAGCCCAACAGGTAGAAAAACCTGATAGCTCACCCAAAAATTGTGCTTCGTAATTGTAATGCATCTTTTGATAGCTTTTTTAAATACCCATAGATCCACCTTCTTGTATCACTATGGAATATAAAATGTGTGTCTCTTCAGGATTTAGCAACTTATGTGTGTTACCTTCCGAGGATTTAACATATTGAAAATTGAAAAATGTGTGTCTCTTCAGGATTTAGCAACTTATGTGCATTACCTTTGGAGGATTTAGCATATTTGAAATTGAAAAATGTGTGTCTCTTCAGTATTTAGCAACTTATGTGTGTTACCTTCAGAGGATTTAGCATATTTAAAATTGAAAAATGTGTCTCTTCAGGATTTAGCATATTTGAAATTGAAAAATGCGGCATAAAGGAGACCCTGTTGGAGTGCTTTTCTTTATACTTGCAAGCTTACACTATGATTGACAACTTAATGTCACTGACTCTATCACCACTCCAAAGTCTGCAAGGAAAAGGGCCAATTAACAAGGATCAAAGAGATCCTCCTACACTTTGAGCCTAGATGCTCAGGCGAGTGTACCTTTGACTCACTTCTTGAAAGGAATCATAAAATATTATGCATTTATACCTTTTACTAACTGGTTTAAAGATTTTATCATTTATATGTATGGTGGATGATGATGAACTACTTCCAGAGAAAAGATCAGTGCCTTAACCTAGGGCATAGAGTCACCAAATAACATAGATCAACTAAAAATCCTAAATCAAATACTCCTAGACTCAGGATAAGTGCTTTTCCTATTATCCCTCTCACTCCCAAACTTGATCATCAAATTCTTACCCAACCACGAACTCACTGAAATCACCTTAAAGACTTTAATCCTAACTTTGTTAGGAACTCAAAGATAATCTCACAATACTCTTTGTTTACCATATGCTAACCCACTTTGTGATATTAACATATATGAGCCCAAGATTAAAACAAGAAGACAAACATAAATCTGAGATTGGAATCCAGGTGTATTCTCACTAAAATTTATAGAATCAATACATTACCAGAATAACAAAATGTTAGGAAAAAGACCCAAAATCCAAGCTCTCCTTGTTCAGTCTTTACATTGACTTTCAACATAAATCAACAACCCACCCTTTGCAAAGTCAAAAATTCAACCATATATACCCCCTAGTCATCTTGGGATCCCAAAACAAGATGCAACAAGCTACAAATGATTAGGGTTAGGGTTTTACCCACCAAACCAACTAAGATCAATCAGGAATTTATTACAATTGAGGGAAAACCAAGTAGCCTAGAGAAAGCAGATCCAAGAATGATCTGTAATCATGGTAATTCCTTGAGAAAGTACTAAAAACCATGTATTTGCCCATATATATCAACCTATTTGGCCACCTACAACATGCTTTGAGCACCACTTCGTGGTACAAAAAACCCCTACAAACAATCATGGAACACCTTGGACCACATTGCAACAGTCAACAAAACCAATTTCACCAAACCCAACCACTAAAACATTAAAAATTAGTCCTTTCTATCGCTGGAAACCCCCTAAAAATTTAAATTTGAATTTAAACGGCTAGTTTCATGGCACCAACAGCAAATCGGTGGTCAGCATTTAAACTAAGATCAACTTTAAAACATGACTGTTAGATCTTCACCTTTTACCCGGGCCTCGTGACTTAACTCTGTAGGAATCTTGGTTACATTTGGCAAATACACGACAATGACATTCCTCATTTGTGAAACACTTTGCCTTAACCATGGTCTGGTCAAGCGATTCAGTGAACATCGCATTCACTAAGTCACCGAATACATTTCTTAACCGGGGTTACAATACGAGAACAAGTGAAACCCTTTAGATGCTAGTTCGCTGAATCACTTCATAACCTCGGGCCCACCTGCAAATTCCACCTCAGCCTCCTCTGACATCATGCCCACCTGGATAGTCCTTCAGCCAATAAAAATCATGCATGTCAGCACTGCGTAGCACATTGGACCCACCGCAAAGTATCTCCCTTCAATCGGATGGTAGGCGTATGATTGCATAGCTTGGAAAGATTCCATGCGATCATATGACCACCGTAGATCTTGAATCTCCTAATTTGAGCTACCGGGCCTACCTGACAACATATCTAGATCACTCTTCCTTGACCAATAAAATGCCACCAATTGTGCACACCTGTCAGCGGTCCCACTTCTTTCATTGTCGCTTGAGAAAAGGTAAGATTGACGATTGGCGTAAGATCGCATGGCTCTAAAAAAACCCATGAGAACTTAAGCCAACCATAGATCTTCTACAGATGTCAAGACCCTCAAGGACACAATGACAACTAGGTCCCACTAACACCTGCCAAATCATCGCACCTTGACGAATGAGAAACTACCCAGTCAGCTTGTGTGGTAATGGACCCACAAAGAAATACACTAGAAGATCAGGCAGATGTCACATGATCTCATGGGGAAGGAATATTCCATGAGATCATGCACCCACTATTAGATTGAAATTAACATGATGCTAGGCCTGTAGACCACGTGAACACGCGACCAAAGGAAAGACAAACCACCACGCCAGGTCGCAAATAGTTAAGGGCTAAGCCGCTAGGAACATGAGAATATGCGACTACTATAGTTGCGTAAATGCTGAAAAGAAATGCTAACCACCAGAAGACTATGCGAACTGGCGATAGATCGGGAAAGATAAAGCACACATGCGTTAAAAAGACTTAAGTGACCCAAAAAAGTAACAATGAAATAGAACTCGGCTAGGGTAAACTAGGGTTTTCTCTATGCAACGGCTAGAATTATGAATTTTTGCCTAGGGTTTGAGCCAAAAACATGGAAAAAACATTGTAGAGACCAAAGGGAAACTAATGCAGCCATAAAAATTTATGCAAGTGCAGACCATTTTTTGAGGATTTTAGCTATTACAGGAAAATGGGCTAATAGACCCTATATATGCCCCCCTCCTTATCATGGCTATCTACTAAACATGATAAGGAAGAGAAGGAGGATACCTACGTCACAAAGTAAGGAGATATCCTATTAACAACAATGTACACTATATTCTTAGCAAAGGTGTATCGTCTTAAAATGGAAGCACTTCCATTTTGATAGGTTTAGCACCCTCTTTTAGTACATTTATCATGATCTTGATTTCTTCATTCTAGGTGAAATTAGGGTTAGGATCCCAAAGATTCTCCTTAATTTCCCTCTTCCATGGCTCTATTTTCTAGGTAGGAATTAGAAATAGTTCCTCCTAGCCTTCATCACAATCATCATAGGATTTTATGCTTCTCCCTGGCATTATGTCCCATCATGGCATCATTTCTAGGTCTCCGAGCACCCTCAGGACCTCCTATCCTTATTCTAGCTGGATTTGGGCCCACTGGGTCAAGGTCAAGGTCAACCCTAACCTAGGTCAGAGTTGAGCTCATCCCTTACCTAGGTTAGAGACGAGGTTGTCTTTGACCTCCTCCAAAATTTGTGCCCCCTTTTCAGATTTGGTCCAGACGGGCCCCAAAATAAATATCAAGCCCTCAGATCCGAGTGTGGAAAGGTTTTAATTCAAAATTCATTTAATTGTTTTCCCTCCTTAGTTGGTTATTGTGATTGGACCTTAATTCAAGGTTAAATTTGAATTATGGGTCCTCACATTGCTCTAGGAGCCTCACCTTGAAACCTCTTTATAAAGACTCTCATTTGCATTCATTTTCACCAAGTGATTTCACAAAAGCAATCCTATGGCAAGGAGATTCAAGCAAGAAAATGGTGAAGTGAAGATGCAAGATTGTAAGAGGATGATATAGAAGATCAAGCCATTGTTGATATCAAGCATCTTTGTGAACACACCATTGTGAACACATACTTGGAGCAAGAGAGATCCTTTCTTCCTTGATCCATTATTACCAACTTTCAAGCATTCAAAGATACAATCATGGGGTAACAATTACGGATTGTGAGTTTGGTAGAAGTACTGTAGCCTTGGGGGCTTGGTATGCTTTTCTATCTCATTCAAATCTATGCATTTTTGTCTCATACATATTCATGCTAGGGTTTTGATCTAGAGGATTAGATCTTGGCATTACACTTTCAATACACACACACACACACTTTCTATTTCAATCAGCTATTCGTGGAGGTGGAGATCACCAAAATGAGGGTTTGACTAAGGCAAAACTCTATATAGCCACCCCAAAAACTCCCTTTTTCAGATATATACAGTCATTGTTTCGGGAATTAGAGGATATATTTGAGTACCCTTTTCGCTGAACTTATGAGATCTGTGAACAAAGTCAAAGTTGACCTTCAGAATAAAAGTGTAACCTTTGACCTTTTATGAGGGTCAAAGACTACCTACTATCAGAAAGATGAAAGTTTTCTGTGTTTTCTCTGTCACGACTTCCTGGTCCCAGATCTGGTTGCAGAATCTTCCAAAACTCCACATAAGCTTCAAAAAATAGGTATTTCTAAATATATTCAATGATGAGGTATGTATCTTAACCTAATTAATTTTCAAGTATTTCCAGATTTATTTATGCTATTCCAATTCAAAATACATTACAAATGAATAGTGTTGAATGTTAGGTGCATTGTTAAGGCTACATTTTTAACCTATTCATTTTGGTGAGCCCGTTTACGACAACTCTTTATTTTGGTGTTAGATTTAAATCTTGTATGCTTATAAGATTAGATTTCTTACATTTATTCTTGTATTTATATTTCAAAAATACAAAAAAATTGCAAAAACTCCCTTAAAAATGCAAAAATATTTACATTTTCATACTTTTAGTGCTTTCTTTGTATTCAACATATATGATTCTTGTTTTGAGTACTTTGATGGGGCTTTTATTGTACAAAAGGATAGATTCCCTAATGAGGTACATGGTAGTGAGGATGAAAATGGTTCGAATAAGATCTCCATAGATCCTATTCCTATTTCACTCTCCTCCACAACCTCTCCAATTGACCTTTACCATAGGGTGTGTGCATGGTTACCTTCATGTCCCACTATTTGTAACATTGATAAACCTAAAATGATATATCCTACACCTTTGATGATGGTAAAAGGATGTCCTTGTATAACAATTAAGGGTAAACCTAGAGATCCTTTAGATTTCTTTGATAACACTGATTCCGTTTCACATGCTTATCGTACATGGAATAACCCTCATCCTACTATTCTAGTTTATTTACCTCCTTCTCAACCTATGCTTCCTCAAGAACCTAGGTATCTATCTACATTTAAGGAGTATAACTTAGTTGACCAATTACATGCTACTCCTGCTAAGATATCTTTATGGGAATTACTTCAAACTTCCCCAACATATCATGAGGCATTGCAAAAAGCTTTATCTACTCTTCCTGCTTCACCTCCTGATCAAGAGAACATTCATTCTATTTTGGATTGTATGCATAATATGCTTTCTTTACCTCCTATTGTATTTTTTGATAATGATTTACCTTCCCTAGAGGTGCAAAATCAATATGATGCTCTTATGGTGGCTATCTCTATTAATCAGAGTATCATTCAAAGAACCTTAATTGATAATGGATCTGGGCTTAATGTTTTTAGCATGGATATGCTCAAGGCAATTAAGGTTGATCTTACTACTATTCGACCTGATAATGTTCCTATACGTGGATTTGACAATATTGTAAAGAGAACTTTGGGCATTATTACCTTACCTGTTAAAGTTGGTCTAGTTATTCTAAATACTCTTATTCATGTTATGCCTAGACCTCTAAATTATAACCTTCTTTTAGGAAGACAGTGGTTACATACTATGCATGCAGTTCCTTCTACTCTTCATCACAAGGTTAGGTTCATCTATTACAATTTAATTTATACATTACATGAAGATGATGCCCCAAATCCTTGCTTAAATGCAAAATATGCCAAAATCTTTGAACCTCTTCAACCTAGTAAAGAGATTGAAAAACAATCAGAGATACAACAATCTGAGATTCAACAACAGGAAGCTCCATCTTCTTCTTCTTTGACTGAGGATGATTGGGGAACATTGGATTTTAATCCTACATTTATTGGAGAATACAAGGTCTCTGATTTGGAATTTATGAAGCAACAAAATGAATTTGAGAAAAAAGTTTTTTCTTTTTCGCTTTTTGAAAAACTAAAAAGTAATTTTGTTGCTGCTTCAATTAATGAAATGATTGAAGCTATAAAGCCTGATTGTTATGACATTGTGACATATGTTGCTCCTTGGACTCCTTCTAATATGACTGGTCGATATGGTCTTGGTTATCATTTGCTTAAGAAATCAGGATTTAATGGGAAAGGATGTGGGAAATATGAACAAGGTATACAAGTACCTTTGGATAATGAAGTTTATGATTATACATATGGATTAGGATTCAATCCTTATAGACAACCATCAGCTTTTCCTCTTAATGTTAATCATATTTGCAGTGGACAGTTGAAGTTGGTTAACCCATTGCTTATTGACCTTAATCAAGAACCCTCTTTGGATATTTTTCCTAAAGATGAAGCTTTAATGGAATTTTTAGGGGTTTATGAAGATTTACCTAAGTTTCATCACAAACAAGGAAAGCCTTATTGTTTAAAAATTGATGCTTATTTTGGAGAACATGATAAACAAGAAATTCTCCCTTTATCGATGGATCCCCCAATAAGAAGTGATTTGTTAATTACTGAAACTATTGATATTCTAGTGGATGAAAACAATTTTGAAAGGATGATAAAAATAAAGAAATGTTTGAATCAGGACAAACGTGATCAGTTGATTTCCCTTTTTCTTGAATTTAAGGACATCTTTTCTTGGACATATTCAGATATGCTAGGTATAGATTCTAATATTGTTACTCATAACATTCTTTTAAAGCCGAATATGAAACCTGTGAAGCAGAAAATTTGAAAGATGAATGCACGAATCACCTTATTAGTCAAAGGTGAAATTGAAAAATTATTGGATTCTAGATTTATCCATTCTATTGATTACTTAGATTGGATTTCAAACATTGTGCCTATGTCAAAAGGAGAAAATAAGATAAGGATGTGTACTGATTTTAGAGATTTAAATAGGGCATCCTTGAAAGATGATTTCACGTTACCTAATATCAATATGATTGTGGATTCAACAACAAGTCATGCCTTGTTATCTTTTATGGATGGTTTTTTGAGATATAATCAAATCTTTATCCCTCCCGAAGATCAATTTAAAACTACATTTATAACACCTTGGGGAACCTTTTGTTGGGTCATGATGCCTTTTGGATTAAAAAATGCAGGAGTAACTTATTAATGGGCTATGACTTTGATTTTTCATGATTATATCCATAAGATTCTTGAAGATTATGTGGATGATATCTTGGAAACATCTATACAAAGAGAAGATCATGTTACTATTTTACGACATATATTTGAAAGGATTAGAAGTTACAACATGAGATTGAATCCTAAGAAATGTGTCTTTGGAGTTGATTCCAAAAAATTATTAGGATTTATAATCTCTAAGCGAGACATCGAAGTAGATACTAAAAAGATTGAAGCTATTGTTAATATGCCTCCTCCTAAGAATATTTCTTAGTTACGAAGTTTACAAGGAAAAATACAAGCTATTCATAGCTTTATTTCTAATTTAGCAGACCGAACTATCCGTTTTACTTCCTTGCTTAGAAAGGATACTACTTTCTCTTGGAATGATGAATGTAAACAAACTTTTGAGAAATTTAAGGAGTATCTTGCGAATCCTCCTATTGTGTAGCCTGCTAAATTTGATAAACCATTCTATTTATACACTTCAACAACTCCACGGGCCGTGAGTGCGTTGTTAGCTCAAATTAATGATGATGGTAAGGAAAGACCTGTGTATTACATTAGGCAGACTTTACTTGATTACGAAACAAGATATACAGATTTAGAAAGACAATGTCTAGCTATAGTTTATGCATGTCAGAAACTCAGGCATTATCTTATAAATGCTAAAGTTAATGTGATTGTCAAATTTGATCCTTTGAAACATCTTTTCTCACAAACTAATCTCTTTGGTCGGTTAGCAAAATGGGTGATGTTACTTATCGAGTTTGATCTTAATTTTATTTCTCAAAATTCTATTATGGGACAAGCGTTGACAGATTATCTAGCTAAAGCTCCTTGTCCTCACTCAGATAAATGTTCTACTTCAATAGAATTTCTTGATGATAATATCCTAGCTATCCAACAGGATGATATTTGGGAATTATATTTTGATGGATCTAAGTGTAAGACAGGTTCTGGTGTGGGTATCATCTTGATTTCACCTATGAAAAAACCATCCCTTTATCATATAAATTAACCTTTCCTTGTACTAATAACATTGTGGAATATGAAGCTCTTATAGCTAGACTATGAGTAGCTTCATCCCTCAATATCAAACATTTACAAATATATGGAGATTCGCAATTGATTATTGAACAGATTAAAGGAGGATATCAGACTAAAAATGCCAAAATGACACAATATAGAGATTTATCTCTTGATGTGCTTTCACAATTCTCCTCTTATACGATTTAGACTTTACCTAGGAAGGATAATCGACATGTAGATGCCATGGCAAGTGCAACTTCCTTGGTTTGTCTCGAGAACAATGCTAAAAATTTTCAATTTACTATACCAACTCTTAAAAACCTTGCAATTTCTGACAAGATTACCTTTGATTGTTTCCATTTGCATTTGGATGAATGATATTCACATATTTTTCATTTTTTGAAAGATGGTACTTTTCCTGAATTATCAACCAGGAACACGCGTAATCATATTAGGAAACTTGCAGCATGTTACATCATTTTAGGAGATATGCTTTCCAAACACTCTTATGAAGGATTATTATTAAGATGTCTCAATAGAACTGATATTATTGGAAAACAATGGAACATGATTCTTTTATGTTTGTTAAGAAATGTCCTCAATGTCAACAACATAGTAATTTGATTCATGCTCCTGCTCATGAGCTTTGTAATCAGGTTTCTCCATGGCCTTTTAGTGTTTGGGGGTTTTGACCTTATTGGAAAAATCTCACCGGCTTCTTCTCAAGGACATACTTACATTCTCACTGCTACGGATTACTTCACAAAGTGGGTTGAAGCTATCCCTCTTCATTCAACAATGGTAGATGTTATTTGTGATTTTATCCTTAATAATATCATAACAAGATTTGGTATTCCTTCGATGATAATTTCAGATAATGGAACCTCTTTTAAAAACAAAGAAGTCACAAAATTCTTGGAGAAATATAGAATTCAACATGGATTTTCAACTCCTTACTATCCTCAATCTAATGGACAAGTTGAAGCATCAAATAAAATTATTGAACAAATTTTGAGAAAAATAGTTAGTAAGCACGTGAAAGATTGGCATACTCAACTGACTTATGCTTTATGGGCCTATAGGACTAGTGTTCATACTGCCATGGGTACTTCTCCTTACAACCTTGTCTATGGTACTAATGCTATTATGCCTTTAGAACTGGAAATACCTGCTTTACGTGTTTCATTTCATGGGATAATTGATAAAGATACTTTTCATGAACAACACTTACAAGAGCTAGAAATGTTGGATGAACAACAAATACATGCATTAGAACATATAAAAGCTTATCATAAATCTCTTTAGAAATAATTAAATCATAAGGTAATTGAACGAACATTTGTTGTTGGTGATTTAGTCCTTTATGAGAATCAATGAAATGTGAATGCTTTATCGAGCAAAAAAGGAAAATTTAGCCCTAATTGGCTTGGACCTTTTGTTGTTATTCAAGACTTTGGTTCAAGTGCTTATAAACTTGCTGATATGGATGATGTTTCTTTTAAGGAACCCATTAATATTATGCATCTTAAGCGTTATTATCCTTAAGTTCATTTGTTTTGTGTGCATTTATGTATTCCTTATAAAGTTTTATTTTATAGGTTATGTAGTTTTAGAAAAATTACATATTGAATATATTTATGCACTTTCTTTCTTTCTTTCTTTCTATTAAGTTTTATATTGATGAAAGCATAGTAATCAAACATAGAACTAATCAGTAGAGAAAGTTTTTCATTCATCAAAAAGAGTTTTTCAAGTTTTGATACATATGTGGCCAATGGCCCTATCTATCACTACATCGCTCTGATGGCCAATGGCTCCTAGATCTCTCTACTCTGTGATGGGAAGATGAAGGTTTGTGTGTCTGTGTATGGCTCCTAGATATGCTCATACCATGTGAACATCCTCGGAGACTCTGTACCTCTTCCATCATCTTCTCATCTCTTTCTCTACACAATCTCAGCTCTCACTGAATGCATGCAAAGATGTCGGCATGTCTATCAAGATCTCTGTGATCGATGGAATATTCTCACTCGTTAGCTGGTATTTAGTAGGATATAATTGTATCCTTGAGAATCTTGTATACAAAACCCCTCCACTCTACTACGCTAGCTATAGAATGAAAGCTTTTATCAGTCTAGTGTCTTTTTATCTCAAATCAAATCACATATTCAATCAAATTTCATGTTTCATACCCAAGTCTCCCTCTTGGATGTCACTAAAGTATCTAGATGGTGGGGGCATGGAGTGACTACTCTCTCCACGCTTGCTATATCTAGGTCTCAATGGTGGTGTCTCTATGTGGGGCCATGGGGCCATCATGATCTCAATGGTGATGCACAAGTAATCGATATATCTGCACCAGTATCACCAGTTGGGGGCATGTCCTCTGCTCTCTCCTATGCTCTATCTGCTCTCTCCTCCTCCATGGGATCTCCCTCAGAGATGTTCTCCTCCTCATCTCTGATATTCTCATCCTCCTTGGTGGCACCACTATCCTGGTGTGTCCCCTCTGTAAAGCATGGATAACCTATGGGATAATCCTCAAGAAAGATAGGATGGATCCCCTACAAACTCTAGTACCTCATGTAATCTTAGCTCACCCCTGAATAGGTCACATCTGATGGTACCTCTATGTCCTTTGTCTCCTTTGCATCATTATCATCTATGTCTACTATCGATGGTCGGTGCATGACGCTAGGTCTTTGATAGTATCTCTTCGGATGTACATAGTGAGGTATTGCTTTAGGGACTCCCTGTAACAGTCCAAACTACCTCATCACCTGATCATAATAGTAGGGCATCACTATATGATTCTGATGACCCTCTAGCAGCTTGCATTGTTGTGAATGTCTCATCTAGAATCATGTATCAGGCCACTCTTTCATCCAGTAGTAGGGTCTCCATATCACATCGGTGCTCGCAATGTGGTCTAGATGTACTCTCTAGTAGAGCATATCTCCAAACTCCCAAATATCTCTCAAGGGATACACAAAGGCTCTCGCTATACTTGCATCTACCATTACTATAACTCCTTGTGGATGTGTACATGAAAAATCCTCAAACATCCAAATCTGCAAGAGTGTGCATATCAATAGACTCTCTTGCTGATACCTCAATAGTTGACCTAGCTCATGGTATAGCTGAGCTAGCATGTTGTGACCCCATGAGAACATAGTCCTCTCTCTCTCCATCCTCTGTATGAGATTTGTAAGAGGTGAGAAAAATATAGTGCCCTTTGAGTTGGGTAACACAACCAAGGATACTATGCAAAGCATCACCTTTCGTACTAAAGGTGTAGGGCCTGACAGTATTTATGATAATAGGACCTGATCTCACCGGGTCTACATTTATGGAAGCCGTCCTGTACAATAATCTACATCTACATAGATCTCCTCACAAGTACATTATGCTCTAGGTTTGACGGTCTCACCTCAGACTGGAAGCCACATGATCTTGTAGACATCCTCTAATGTCACTGTAATCTCACCAGAGGGAAGATGGAAGGAGCATGTATCCTCATCCCACCTCTCTATCAAAGCTGATAGCAAGGCTCGGTGTAGTCTGATCTCTGGAAGGACTGATACCCATTATAGTCCCACATCCTTTAGTAACTACATCTCCTCATCATCAAGCTCAGACAGTCTCTCTCTGACCATGACTAGCAACTCTCCAAAGGGATGCTCTTGGAAACAGACCAAGTTCTGCAAGCACAAACACACATCATATTAGTCATCTACATCATCAAATCTGCAAATCTAACTAAACTAGGTCAAAGTCGACCTCAGTTAGGTCAAGGATGACCATACTGGGTCAGTATCAACTATTTTGGGTTAGGGTCAACCTTTTCGGGTCAAGGTCGACCTCATCCCAGAAACAGGCAAAAACCCTCTGGTCAATGTCAACTTTCATGGGTCAATGTCAACCTAGATGGGTCAGGGTCAACCTAAGAGGGATAAAGTTGACCTTGCCTATAAAAAATAGGAATTTGGAAAGTACAAAGGTAGACAACAACAAACTCACCTCAGGTAGTGACCATCTGGTAGCCAGGCTGTGTCTTAGAATCTCCAGGCATGTCGCTTGAAGTTCCTCTCTTCTTGGCATCTTGCTTCCTCATTTCAAATCTGCAAATGGTAAGAATGAGTAAGTATTTCTCTCTTTTCCTTATTTATAAGTTCAAATTAGGGTTTATTTTAGGGTAAACTCAAATTTCCCTTATGCATTTTGACGAACATCCACTCTTTTCATCATAACTTGAGTTTGGTAACTCTGTTTTCAGTGTCGTTAGTGGCATTGGAATTATGATTCAGATACCCAATTCTTGAACTAGTTTAGGAAGGTTAGGAATCCTTCTAATTGATTTAGGAAAGGACTTTTAAACACACTGCATATCTAGTATATAGAGTTTTTCTTATCACCCTGTTTCACCCTTCCGAAGTAGAAAGCCGAAACAGGGGGGGCATAAGGGGCTCTATATAGTTCCCAAATTGTCATATAGTAAGCCTTAGGTGATTTATGGATTTTCATTAACCTTGTGTGTTTCAGGTTCTAACAGTTTTCTGTAGGATCTTTACATCGAGGATTTGGCTATATCCTTTTTATTTAATATGATATTTTCTTACTTTAGCTTGCATATTCATGTAGTATCATATCTAAGATAAAGTGGGGGCTAAATGTATCATCTTAAAATGGAAGAAATTCCAATTTGATAGGTTTAGCACCCTCTTTTAGTACATTTATCATGATAGACTTGCATTTAGGATGCATTATGCACTTGATTTCTTTATTCTAGGTGAAATTAGGGTTATAAATTTCCTTAATTTCCCTCTTCCATGGCTCTATTTTCTAGGTAGGACTTATAAATAGGTTCTCCTAGCCTTCATCACAATCATCATAGGATTTGATGCTTCTCCATGGCATTCTATCCCATCCTAGCATCATTTCTAAGTCTGTGAGCACCCCCGAGACCTCCTATCCTGATTCTAGCTAGATTTGGGCCCACTAGGTCAAGGTCGAGGTCAACCTTGACCTAGATCAGAGACGAGGTCATCTTTGACCTCCTCTAAAATCTGTGCCCCTTTTTCAGATTTGGTCCCGATGGGCCCCGAAACCAATGTCGGGCCCTCAGATCCGAGTGCAGAAAGGTTTTAATTCAAAATTCATTTAATTATTTTCCCTCCTTAGTTGGTTATTGTGATTGGACCTTAATTCGAGGTGAAATTTGAATTATGGGTTCTCACATTGCTCTAGGAGCCTCACCTTGAAACCTCTATATAAAGACTCTCATTTGCATTCATTTTCACCAATTGATTTCACACAAGCAATCCTATGGCAAGGAGATTCAAGCAAGAAAATGGTGAAGTGAAGATGCAAGATTGCAAGAGGATGATATAGAAGATCAAGCCATTGTTGATATCAAGCATCTTTGTGAACACACCATTGTGAACACATACTTGGAGCAAGTGAGATCCATCATTACCAACTTTCAAGCATTCAAAGATACAATCATGGGGTAACAATTATGGATTGTGAGTTTGGTAGAAGTATTGTAGCCTTGGGGGCTTGGTATGCTTTTCTATCTCATTCAAATCTATGCATTGTTGCCTCATACATATTCATGCCAGGGTTTTGATCTAGAGGATTAGATCTTGACATTACACTTTCAATACATACACACACACATTCTATTTCAATCGGCTATTCGTGGAGGTGGAGATCACCAAAACGGGGGTTTGAGTAAGGAAAAACCCTATATAGGCACCCCAAAAACTCCCTTTTTCAGATATCTATAGTCATTGTTTCAAGAATTAGAGGACAGATCTAAGTACCCTTTTCGCTAAACTTTCGAGATCTGTGAACAAAGTCAAAGTCAACCTTCAAAATAAAAATGTAGCCTTTGACCTTTTATGAGGGTCAAAGACTATGTGTTGTCAAAAAGATGAAAGTTTTTTGGGTTTTCTTTGTCATGACTTCCTGGTCCTAGATCTGGTTGCAGAATCTTTCGAAACCTACATAAGCTTCAGAAAATAGGTATTTCTAAATCTATTCCATGATGAGGTATGTATCTTAACCTAATTAATTTTCAAGTATTTCTAGATTTATTTATGCTATTCCAATTCAAAATACGTTACAAATGAGTAGTGTTGAATGTTAGGTGCCTTGTTAAGGCTCCATTTTTAACCTATTCAGAAGGGTATTGACCCTTGCATCCAAGATCATAGATAATCATGAAAAGGATATGTCACTCATGGAAAAAGGATCCTCAAAGGAAGAGATCTTATCAATGAGACCCCCACCATAGAGGAGTGCTTTTAGATAAAATATCATCTCTCAAAGAGAAACAAAGATTCAATCATCCATCCTCCTCTAATCAAGAGGAAGAGGAATATTTGAACAAAGGAATCCAACTCTAACCCTAGAGCAAGAGAAAGAATTTATAAAGAACATAATTTGTAGAATAAAGAAGAGGTGATGACCTAGGACAACAACCTCTCACATAAAAGGATATCCATAGCCAAAAGCTTATTCAGTATAATGAAATAATGTTAAAAAATAAATAGATGCCACTAAGCTAAGGAAAGCGGATCCCTAGACAAAGAGAAAGAAAGAAGACCTTGCCCCCCATAGATGAAAGAAAGGGATACCTTTAGAAAAGATATCTTGAAAATAAAAAATAATCTATGGATGATTATGGACATAATACAAAACCATAGGGAGCAAAGATAGAAAGAATACCAATTGAGCTCAAGACAAAATATATGCTAAGAGCCTAATGGATCCTAGAAGACTGGATGAAATACCTCTTGCCCCCCAATCAAGAGACAAGAGAATAAAAGACCTATATTATGGAAAATATGGAAGAGTCAAGGGGATGCCCCTTATCAAAGTTATGAAGAAATTGTAAAACTGCACGAGAGTGGGATATAATTCCTAAAGCAGCTCTTTCTCTAACATATAACTTGAAATGCACACAATAAACAAGTAAATGTGTATTACTATAGTGAAAAGGACATTTGTACTTGGAGAGAGAATCTTTCAGTGTAGGTTTAAAGATTTCTTTCTTGGAATTCATTAATTGAACATACACCTTCTTAGCCACATCTTGAGGAGTATCAGGGTAATCTAAGGTAGGTGTTGGAAGAACAACATGAAGAGGATGATGACGATCAAAATAAACCACCTTAAATTGAGATTGTGAACAACCAAGACCACACATATCTTGTTTAGGGGATATATGAACTGGATACTTAATACCATGCTCATTAACACTAAGCCCTAAACCCTTATATCCTTGTTTATCCATCATATTATATCATGTAGTGTACATATTATGTAGAGCTTCTGCAGGAGGTGATTATTTATTGTGTTCATGAGTAAAGGTTGTATAAGGTGGAATAATAGGTTTAGAAGAAGTTTATTTTCTCTTCCTTTAATATCATCTTGGATTGGATAAGAAGGGGAAGGTAAATCCAAGAATTCTTGCACATCTGCATCATGAACTATAGTTTGAGCCTCATCATAAGTATGGGAAGAACTAGGAATAACAGATTGAGAATTAGGCATGTTAGGAATATTAAGAATCATATTAGGATTAGGAAGAATAGGAACTAGATTAGGGAGGATAGGATTAGGATTAGGAAGATTATGAGATGGTGTATCATCTACCAAATGCTTCACATAATCCAAAAGAGTAATAAGTCTGCCACATAAATCTTTAATGAAAGTTTTGAAAGCAGGAAGACTAGTATCAGTCAATCTTACAATAGCATAGGCAAGTGAAACATGAAGAGTGACAAACATAATGAAATGGATGATACTCTCATAAACATCATAAGTACAATAAATAGATGCTAAGAGGAGGATAATAAACAAAATAACCACACACCAAAGCATCGTAAAGATCTTCATAGAAAATGAAATGCAAGAAATATTTTTGTATTTTGTAGAATATATAGATTTGTTTTTATTTTATTTTTTTAATTTTAAAATTCAAGAGAATAAAAGAAATCTAATCTTAAGGAAATAAAGAAAATCATCTAACACCAAAAAGAAAGAGTTGTCTATCGCGGGTTCACCAAAATGTAAGATATAAATTTATATATATGATATATTTTTATATCTATGTTTAATATGTGTGTGTGTGTGTGTTTTGAATAAGTGTGTAGATGTGTTGTGTGGAAAATTTTGTGGACATACAAAACTTAATAAAACATAAATACTTATCTTGAAAAGGAGCAGATTCAGAAATCACTATTTTCTGGCGTCTATATTCAGTTTCGAGAAATTCTGCAACTGGATCTGGCCTGGAAACACAGAAATAGAGAAAACTTAGAAACCTCCTGTTGTTCTGAGAAAGGTCGACCTTGACCCAAAACAAGGGTAAGATCTTACATCAGGGCACAATCTTACCTTTTTATGTCAACCTTGACTTGCATTGTTCCGACCAAAAATCTATTCACGGATCCCAGAAGTTTGTTAAAAAGGGTATGTTGGACTAACCGCCAACGTCTCCCTTTAGGATTCATGACATGGTTTAATAGCCTCCTGTGTTCTATAAGTCTAGTGGTTGTATCGGGCATTAACAGGTCGATCTTTTGGTGCAATGGCAACTACTACTTGTAACAAGTGGTATCAGAGCTTGGTCACAGGTTCAAATCCCCTCGGGTGATGCTGAGGGGGGGATTATTGGACTAACTGCCAACATCTCCCTTCAGGATTCATGACATGGTTTAATAGCCTCCTATGTTCTATAAGTCTAGTGGTTGTATCGGGCATTAACAGGTCAATCTTTTGGTACAACGACAACTACTACTTGTAATAGGGTACTCAAATATGATCTATGATTTGTTGCCCTGCACCTGTACCTGCAATAAAAATGGTTTTGTTGTTTGGATGAGGGATTTTCCTTGGTCAAACCATAGTTTTGAATCAACCTTAAAATGGAATTGAAATAGAGAATGCTAGCAAGTAGTAGAAGTAGATCTAACAACGAAGCTATGATATTCAATAAATATGCAATTATATTTGGAATGTAAACAAGCATGTTGATTTGAAAGCTTAGACTCAACACTAAAAACCATAAATTTAAATCAAAACCTCCATGATTTTATGCTTGGAATCCACCTTGAAGGGAGAATGAATAGATCTTGAAGATGAACAAAAGATCTTGAAGGAAAATCACACCACCATGATGGATAGATCTAGGGTTTGAATGATGAATCTTGGATGCTTGAACCAAATCCCTCCAAAGACTTGAATGCTTGAATCCTTGATCTTCAATGGAGAACTTGAACACTTCCTTGATTGAGAATGCTTTCTTGAATGCTTGAGAGATGGCTTGCACACTTGATTGATGGAAAGATAGAATGCTTGATACTTGCTAGAGATATGAAAAAGAGATGATTGAAATGAGAGAGGAAGGCTTCCTTTTATACAAGTTAGGGCACAAACTTCTAGAGAGGCCTACATAGGAGAATTAAATTCCCATTTAAACCTTTAATCTTGGAAGTGGACCTAAATTAAATATAATTTAAGATTTTATTGTCCCAAAGCCCGAAACAACCGACCCAGAAGCGGGAAATAAAACTTTCCAAAACTTGACATCCAGAAACTTCTGGATTTTGAAATCTAGACCCAGGGTCAGGGTTGAGGTTGACTCTGACCTAGGTCAAGGTCGAGGTCAAACTTGACCCAAAAGGTTTACCTTGACCCTGAGGTCAAGAATCTCAAAGTTTCAGGTCAAGATGCCAAAAATAGGCTAGAAAGATGTGGAGAAAGGGGTAGAAGAGGGGGAAAAAGAAGATCCAAGCTAGAGATCCTATGAAAGTGTCTGACATGACCCCAAACCACCTACTCAAAGGGGTAAACAAGTCCTAAATGGAAGTGCTTCCATTTTTTGATGATACAGGTTACAAGTAAAATGGTCTAAAATATTTTACTTTGTCATCATGGTTAGATTTAGGTTTTTTGAGTCCACTATATTTATCTTTCAATGTGGTCAAGGAAGGATCAACATTTGTAGGTATTTTGATTCATTCATCTACCATAGTATTAAAATATTTGTGTGGATCATGTTTCATAGCCTCAATAAAGAGCTTAAGGAACTTACTATTCTTAAGGGTATCATTGATAATTCCCTCATTCATTTCCTTAGCCTCATTATTGTTCTCATGGTTACTTTGGTGCTCATGGTATTCTTCCCCATGATGGGTATCTCTAATCTCTTCCTCATGGTCCATATAGTTACAGGTTTCTTCTCCTTGTACTATTTTCTTGCGTAATTAAGCTCATGTCTTAATGAGCATACAAATGGTTCTTGATGTTGACCTAGGATAAATGATATGATATAAACTCTGAAACTCTAGTTGATGACTCAATGCAAACCCTAAGGTGTAGTGACATGTTTAATGACAACTTTGGGAACGATTATGAAAACTAGGATATGGTTTAGGAAAGTAAGGTAGGATAATGATTATAGGGGTATTTATGAAGCTATTTCAATGTAAAACTAGTGTAATGTGCAAGAATAATCTCCAAATTATATGAAGATAAGTGATAGCTAAAGATAAACTAGGACATTAAGGTGTGGTTATGAATCTAAGGATGTGAAATTAGGATGTTATGCAAGGATAGTCTCCAAGTGTGAAATGAAGATAAGTGATAGCCAGGATGACTATTATGATGAAAGATAGGTTTGAAGTTTAACCAAGGTAACTCTAGGACTGAAATGAAAGTATAAGAAAGATGGAATTGTGCTATGATGAATAGGCACAAGGATAATGATCAAAGGAGAGTGTGCCACAATAGGAGATGATGTGCTCCAAGAAAGTCACCCTACCTAAAGACGTTGATTTGTTTCCCCAACTCAAGGATGATGAACCTAAATTGATTGGGATGATAAGGATTTATAATGTAAGGTTCTAGACACAAAGATGAGTAACCTAGAAGTATGCCAAAGACCTAGCTTTACTAATGAAGGGTAAATGCAATAATATAGGATGACTTGGGGTGTTTTGAACTGAGATGACTAATGGAATGCAAACCTAAAGATAAATACTAAATTTTAAAGCCTAAAGAGTAGAAAATGATTAGGTTTTGAGTTGTCTATTTTAAAAACATAGGATTAGAGCACAAAAATACAAGTCTGGTGAAGAAAAAACATAGGTTCAGATGCAAGTCTATGTGTGCAAACCCATAATGCAAAAACATAGGTCTAGTGAAGTAGAAATGCATGAATAGTTTGTAAAAATATAGGAATATAAAAAATGCAAGATTAGATTACGAAAATGCAAGAACAGCTTGCATAATTGTAGGATTAGTAGAAACACAGGAACATGTCTCAAAAATACAGGAATAGGACTAAAAATGTAGCTCTAGTGAAAATTTGGGTTTTTTTGCAAGTTTCAACAAGTTTAGATCAATATTGAAGGTGATTTATGATATTTTAAGAAAGGAATACACTTCAAGCACAAAAATAAATGTTTGATTATTTGATAGGAAGAGAAATAGTTTGCATGTTCTTGTCTCCTCAAAGCCCAATTTCCAAAAGTCTTATCATAATTTGAAAACACTTGAAGATGAATCCTATTTGCCTATGATCAAATTGGATTATAATGTGACATGATGTGGGCCAACCACTTGATTTTTTTTATCCTTGTATGTATGTGCCTCTTAATGAAAGAGGTAATCCCTTGCATAGAATAAGGAAAACTAGAATACTTTAATGGATCTCAAGGATCTTGGTGAGCTAGGGTATCCTAGTTTAGGTGGAAACTACCATCTTCTTGGAAATCTATAAATAGCATATACAAAGCCAAGAATTTCCACCTCAACTCCAAGGAAATACATAAAGTGAGTAACTCCAAGGGATGAAGCAAACCCTTTGTACCAAAATTGGCACACCGAGGCAAATAAGGGTAGGGTTCTATCCTAAGTGTCTAGTTAGGTTTCAGCAAGCCAAAATGTTTTGATTAAGTAAAAGAAGGTTGTGAAAGGACCCGAAACCTTTTACATAGATCTTACAGATAATCCATTAAAATAACACAAAGACTATTCCTTAGCACCCTAGAATAGAAATAGAAAAAAAAAACACAATAGCTGCCCAAGAATAAAAAGTTGCGCTAAGAAAAATAGAAAAGGATAGCACAACAAAAAGATAGAACAACACAAAGAGACAACTAAATACTATTCATAAGGTCCCCATCTTGGACCACCATAATCTGCATATGATCAGCAAGCTGAAACGTTACGAGCATCCAAAAAACTACTTAATGCTTTAGCTACTCTTACTAAGGGTGTCTCATATATGAAAAGGTGTACCCTATTTCAAAATGGCATTGTATGGTAAGCACTAATACTGATCTGACTTGGCTTTCTCTTTATCATCATTTTATATAGCAACCCAAATAAAGCTTGCTTTTAGCTTGTTACTACTTGAGGTCATTCCCTTGGGGTGAGTACCTATTTTCCCACCAAGGAAGGCCTATCTAGAGGAAAAGGTAGATGCAATTTATCTTGTAGCCAAGGTCCATTAGAAGGCAAGGGGAGGATACTTTTGTTCTATCTCTTCATCGAGGTAGATGCACTTTATCTTACACTAAAGATCCATGAAGGAGAGGGGAGATGATACATGTGTTCTACCTTAGAATCTAAAAACAAAAAGAAAGAAAAATGGTGTGCAAGTGCACCAAACACACCAAACAATTAGGTTCTTTTTAAGCACCAAATCCAAATGTTTTCTAATCTAATACAAACAAGAGTTCGTTTTAAGCACAAAACCAAGTATTTTATGAAATCCAAATCCAAAGATGCAACCATAAAGCATTTTTAGTCTCAAATAAAGTCTTAGAACTACACGAACAAGTTGAATCACTTGTTAGTCTATTAGGATTATCTCAAAACTAAAACCAAAGGAAACCTATTGTATTTTGTAATAGGAATACAAAAATAAAAAGAAAAAATTGTAGGAACACCTTCATAGAAATGCAAGATTGGTGAATTACAAACACGAGACTAGTGAGACCCTAAAAATAGTAACTAGTGAGAAAAAATGAAAGATTAGAGTGCAAAAATGTGAGATCTAATAAAAATGTAGTAATAATGTGCAAAAATATAGAAACAAGCAACAAAATAGGAAGATTGTGCAAAAAATAGAAACATTGAGCATAGATGTTGAAACAAGAAAAAACATAGGAAGATGGTGCAAAAACACAGGGTTGGGTGTCAAAAATGTAGTTCTAGTGACTATGATGATTCTGAACCTATAAAATAACAAACTACTTCCAACAAGCAAAAAACAAGGTTAGTAAAGGGGACAGGGTCTCATTTGGCATGCCAAAATGATGATGATTTAAATTAACAATGCAAATGGAATGTGAGAACCTATTCTAGCCCAACCATAAGAAAGGAAATCACAATAAATTTAATCACCATATCAAGAGAACACTTCTTCCAAAAAGTACAAAACAAGCTAGATGAACATCAAACAACAAAAATACCTTCATGAAACACTTGATTCCCTTGTCCTCTTATCTTCCAAAATCTTGTATGAATGGAATGTGGGTACTCTCAGTTTTGTATCACAAAGCACAAGAGTCTATGGTGAATGGAGATGGTTCAATGATAAAAGCAATAATGCAAGTATGTAAATATGATGATGATATGGATAGAAAATGAACTCTCAAGGATAGGAATATACAAGGGCACAAGTATGCAAATTTTCTAAATGTTGAATATCACAAATGTGGTAGGATTCAATATGCTCGTGAAGTTTCTAGATCATGAAGTGGTAAATGGAGAATTAACATGCCATTTCAACCTATTTGCATTTAATATCATAATATAATTTATCACATGTCTCTTGTAAGTTTTTTTGAGTTAATTAATAATAATCGAAACATATGGCTTCTATTAATTTATGTGAGTTCAAATAGTAACTTATATTGTGTTGTTTGAATAATTATTTAATCACCAATTTATGTGCAATTGTTGTTAAGTGATACTGAGTGCTATTACAAAGCCTTCATGTAGTGCCCCTCCATAGTTTGTTTTTCAGTTATCTTTGCCAAACTCTTTTAGGCCACTTTTTTTTGTGCGTTGGTTATTTCAGTGATATTCAGAGTATTAATTTGATTAAATATGAACCTTGGATTATGTGTTATATCATGCGTTTTCAATTAGATGAATATGGTTGTTTTCATGTCAATTTAAATGCTTATGATGATGTATCTATTATGGTCATATTTTGATCATAATTCATATGTTAAAAAGTTATTTACATTTATGGTGTTACTAACCCCATACTTGCATGTGTATGGTTGGCATGTGTGTTTTATATTTATGTTTGATGTGCTTGATGTGGTTGAGGGATGGAGTCGTAGTTACTTGCTTGTGAGATCCACATGATCAATCAATCCCTGCCATTGTCTATTATATATTTATACATGTATGTACATGCTTGTCTTTTATGTAGGATTTCAGGTATCGAGCATCGACTTCCATGAATTGTCTGGATGAGCATGCCCTATTGAAATATCTCAAATGATAAGAAAGGAGAGATGACACACAAGTCCAAACCCCAAACCCAAGCCAATATTGTCCTAAATTAAGGGGCAAGTTTCTAATTGAGTTCCCTATCCAAATGCCTCAAGATGACGTGAATTCGTGAACCCTTCCTTGGTATTTGCGTGTTATGGAGTTAGGTGATTTTCAGTTTTTAGGAATCAAGTATTTTTGCTTGTGTGAATTATTTGATTTAAATAATTAATTAGGAGTAATTATGGTATTGGAATAAGTTATATTTTATGATGTGGAAATATTTGATATTGAGAACATTTAATTATTAAGGTTGATTAAATATCTTTGATTAAATTAAAATATTTAAATTTGGGAATTAAAGGGTTTAATTAATTATTAAATCATAATGTAAATTAAAAGGCATAGTTGATTTGTTTAATATTGTAATTTATTAGTTTGCATATTTAAATTTATGCAAAAGTATTTGTTGAGTGATCAAATAATTAAAATGCAAATTTAAGTTGCACATTCGGTTTAGTGAAAATTAAATTAGAATCTAAAGTTTAAGTTGAGTTAAGAATTAAATTTAGAAAAGTGCATTCTTTTATTATAGTAATTAAAATTAAGTATGCATTATTAATTGAAAAAAGCAGGAGTTGAGAGTTGAGTTCTATTTTCTAATTTGGAGTTGCATGTCCAGTTCTGTTTCCTGTTTGGAGATTACATGTAGGGTTTTGTGTGGGGAATTTTATTTATTAGAGATTCTTCTAGCCATTCTTCATAAGACAGATTTTGGAGAATTTTGGTTGAAGGCTTTCAATTTGGAGCAATTTTTTGGTAGCTTGGTTTTGCCTTCGTTCTGGTCATCGTTGATTTTATTATTTGGTGTTTGAGGTAGGAATCGTTTATCCTTGTGATTGTGGGTTGCAATTCTGAAAGAAATGTATCCTTTGTGTCTGTCAGATTTGTTTGTCTAGAATTTTCTTTCATGAACTTTCTCTTTTTGGAATTCTGAAATCAGTCTTAAGAGACCCTTGTTACTTCCATTTCTTGTTTATGAATTATTGTTAATTTTCGTTAGGGTTTGAAATTAGGAAATTCTAGTTGGAATTAATATTAGTTGTCTAAAAACTCTAGATTTAGAAATGATGGATTTGATTATGAGAAAACTTAATTGTTATTTTAAATGATAAAAAAAAGAGAAAGCCTACCTTATTGTTTTACAATTAGAAAATTAATTCTGGTGAAGATTATTTTTTTATGGTTGAATATATATTTATTTTTGTTTGTTACAAAATAAATACCTTTAAAAAATAAATCATTAAACAACGAATATGGTAATAAACAAAATTTTCTTTTTTAAGGATTTTTTTTTTGTTTTAAATATTTATATGTTTTTGGGAGGCGAGCATAGCCCAGCCCCCCCATAGGCCGCACAACCCTTGAGGCCTGTCGTGTGTATCCCCCATGGGGACTATCACAATAGCTTCAAGGGGTACTAGAGTGCGCAACCCCATGAGGGACTTCCATGGCAGCCCCAAGGGGTATTGTTGTGCGTAGCCCCCATGGGGACTGTCACGATAGCCCCAAGGGGTACTGTAGTGTGCAGTCCCATGAGGGACTGCCACGACAGCCCCAAGGGGTACTGCTATGCACAACCCCCATGGGACTGCCATGGCAGTACCTTGGGTATGCCGAGGCAGGTGTGGGGGAGGGGTGCAATGGGCCCCCCACAATCAGTCAATTGCTTTTGTTTTTTAAAAAAAAAAATTAATTTTTTTTTAAAGTTTGTTTTATTTTAAAATGTTTAAGATTATTTATTAATTATTTTTAAGTTTAAATAATTTTTATTTTAATTTAGTTTATTTATAAATTAGTTTAATTTAATTTAATTTAATTTTTAATTAGATTGTTTTATATTTAGATTACTTTGATTTATTATATTAGTTTTCTTTATTTATAATTAATAATATTTGTATATATTATTAATGGAGAATTAAGTTTTATTGTTATTATTGATTAATTATTTTCTTCTATTAATGAGTGATGCTTTCATATATAGACATGAAATTGTTGATGAGACTTTAATCATTATTGGACAATTTATTTTAAATTTGTTTATTGGGGGATTTAGTTGACTTGTTATAGAAAATGGACACCAGAGGCTCGAGATGTGTAATTGTGTGATATTTTTATAGCTCAGACTTGTTATTCAATAATTGTTATGGTTTATATGAAGGCTTGGGAATGGTCTTGTGGTATTATGAGTTGTGATCAGTGCATGTCCCTTATGATTCTTGTGGAACCACTTTGAGGACTTTATTGTGATCTTTGATTGTTATTCAGTTTGTGAACCTAGGTAGGTTAACTAAGTGTATAGGTGGGAAGTGGCTTGTAATTGATGTCAGAGCCTGCAAGTGGCTATTAGGATATCCTATTGCAAGTGGCTTAAAAAGTGATAATTAAATGATATTGAGAGTTTATAATGAATTAATAAGATATTATGTGTCTCGCCCATGCCTGAGTTCCCGATTGATTTTTGACTAGGATGTGAGTGGGAAGATGTGTGTCACCTACGTGGACTAGATATAGCATAGTTAGTACCTCATCTACATGAGAGGATATTGATACCACATAGAGTCACTAGGGCATTGGGGTCTTGAGAGACTACCAGAATAACCTTAGAGTTGGCTCGTGTGATGACACTTCCCTTTATGCATCTTAGGTTTCCTACATGTGTTGGGTGCCTCTGGTTGAGTAAGTCTTACCTTGTTATCATATTATACCCTTTGTGTTAGAAAACTTTTTGGATCTCTTCCTTGGTTTGTTTTATGTTGATTGTTGATGTTTTTATCTGAGTGGGATCTTTTGTTATCTCCTTAGCATGGTGGGAGTGGACCATTTAGGTTTCATGAGGTCAAGCGGTAGTGATTCTTTTACCATTCAAGATTTTGACATTCGTGTACCAGTGTTGGATGATCTCTGCAGTGGTTGATCCTTCTTATTCTTCATTGATGGATATGTGTTCATATATTTATTATTCTATGTTTTTGTGTACCCTTGTAACAGTTATTCAGGTGATATCATGTTGTACTTTATTTTGGTTATTGTATTATATATCCTATGACATGTGTAGTGGATGTGGATTATCATGGATACCTTATGGTACCAATTGTATTTATGTTATCCTTTATATGATGTTGTATTTACCATTCATTTGTATATATGAAATTTGTAATTATATATAATCTAAAGTAATTAATTAATGCTTACATAATCTACGTTAAGGAACCCTTGAGATTTGTAATCTATGTTGAGTTGTATTCATATGTGAGTTTTAAACTATACTATATTGCTTCCGCATTGTAAAACATTATTGTTATTGTTTGTTAACTCTTAAGAAAAAAATTATTCTGTAAACTTAGTTGCATGCTTAGGTTGATTTCTCCTGAGTTCCCTAGCGGGGAATTACACTTCACACACTCCATATTAGAGTTTATTAAACATTTAGTGTTATGTTCAATGGCATAATTATTAGCTACAAAATTTGTTTTATGGTTTTCTTCTCAATAGACATGTTGAATGGAGAAAGCATTAGAGGTATCAAAGATAGACCATATACATGTTCAAGAATGTTTATAATTTTCCAATTTGGTGTATGTTTTTTCCTTCGAACATCTATACTAGTCAACAAGCCCCTTTCAATTTGAACAACATTTACACAATATTACTTATAGAAGTGAATGTTGGAAAAGAAAACTTGAAATTGTGTTTCATTGTTGGCGCCAATTCTTAGTTTTTTGAACCCACATAAATGGGCTCACCTTTCTCATTATGAACTATGTACCCAAGCCTAAATTGCTTATATTTTCTTTGATTCCACCATCCAAATTTAATTTCATCTAGCATATAGGTCTCTGTTTAACCTTTTCTATTTAAGAAGGTTTAGTGCAAATCACAAGCCCCATGAATGACGATTTAAGTTTCTAATTTATTGTCAAGTGATAATAGATGTTGAAAATATACATTTGACTCAAGATATTAACATATTTTATTTTAGTTTTGTACTTTTTTGTTGTGTATTTCTAATATTATTATTATTTTTATTTTTTAAAATGTTATTATGGTAATAAAACAATTTTATTATTGGAAATTTCTTTCAAAGTGATGTATTATTATTTGTTTTTGTCATGTTAAGATATCTTATTTAAATCTTTTTCTATGTTTTGGCATATTTTTATAACAAAAATTCTTTTGAATGATACACAATTATCATTTCAAGTGTATTGACATATTTTGTCTATTTTTTTCTACTTTGTATTACATATGTACATATGTATATGTACATGTATATATGATATATGTAATGTATGCATGCACATGTATGTATGTATGTATGTACATGTATATATATATATATATATATATATATATATATATATATATATATATATATATATATATATATATATATATATATATATATATATATATATATATATATATAGACACACACACACACACACACACACATATATACATACATATACATATTGTAATCACCCAATTTTGGTCTAGTAAACTATAAGTACTCTTTATGAAAAATTAAATTTAAAGAATTAGACCATTGCTTTACATCAAATCAATTCTACTTGATTAATTAATCATTTATTTGATTATATCCTAAAGTTTGAGCACTTTCTTCTATGTATATTTAATTAAAAGAACATGCTCCCTTTAAATTAAATAATAAAAGACCCCTTTATCCTAAGTGCGCATGAAAATCACTTTTCTAAAATAAAATAATAAAATAAAAAGAAAAGTGCACTTTCCAATGAGATGGAATCTTTTGACTTTTGAAGAAGTCTTTTGTCTATTTATCTCAACCACTCATTGTTTTGCCTCTTAATCTTAGCCTTTGCTTTTTGCCTCTTAAAGACATGAGCACATGGATCAACCAAGACTTAATCTCCACCGTTGCTCATTATCTTGTCTCTTAATCTTGATCATCTTCTCATTTCTAATTTCTTTAAAAGGAGGCTCTCTCCTCATTCTTGCATCTTTGGGGGACATCTTGGCATCTTGGCATCTTGGGTTTTCATTATTCTTGCATCTTGGCTCATCATTGCATCTTAACTTATGTTGCATCTTAAAGTATTGTATTATCATTTAGCTTAGATTTTTTATTTACTTTCTTGCATTTAGCTTAGTTAATCTAGTATAATTAGTATGGATAGTAATTTTTCATCTTGTAAGCTTGGATTTACTTTCCTTACACTCTTGCATTTAATCTTAGCTTAATCTTACATCTCTTGTATCTCATCTTAGATTACTTTGCATTTGCACATCATGGAGATCTTATATACTTGTACTCTCATTTCTTGATATCTACTTGAATCTTCCATTAAATAGTGCACCTTGTAGGGATCTTTCTTGTCGAGTTCATTTGAGAGCCACCATCTTTATCTACATGATTCTTGTAAGCTATGGATATGAAGCTATAAGCCACCTTCTAAGACTCCAAATTCATTGGATCTCTTAGATATAAGGGTTTATAGAAGTAACCACACTTTTTGGCTCACATTTTTGTCACCCACCATGGGGCAAACCCATGAATTTTGGATACTCACTTTGGTTTTTAAGGCTAACCCTTGTGTAGGTTGAGTTGAAGGCAAAAACCCTAAGTTTTTGAAAGATTTGGTCATATCTTCCAAACGGTTTGGTATTTCAATTTGAATTTTTTTGTGAAGGTTGGGGATGGATCAAAGGTGTCTCAATCCAAAAATCAAATTTTTTCTGATAATTTTTCCATGAGTTATAAATTTTTATTGATTTTTCATGAAAATCCATTTATTGTTGCCAATCAATGATTTTTTTGGAAAAAATTATAGTTTTGGAAAGGTTTGAGAATTCTATATGGGGTTACTTCTTTGCATTTTTAATTTAGATGCAAGAACATGACTCAAATAGTCAATTTGTGAAAACTGGCATGTTTTGGTAAAATGGGTCTCTAGGGCACAAATTAAGGGATATTTCAAAAAAAATTATATTTTTTGAAAGCTCTTAGATTTTTAATAGGGGTCTCTTCTTTGCATTTTTATTTTTGGGGCCGAAATGATAGAAAACAAATCAGATCTTGTTAACTAGGTCAAAAGCAAAAATAAAAATAAAAAAGCATTTTATGATTAGCTTGCACTTTATTTACACATAGTTCAATGCATAATAAAATTATTCAATTATGAGTTGTTAGCCTTGGAGATGCAAATTAGCTTGTATGCCTTTTATTATCATTGCTCTTTTTTTTTCATAGGCACATAGCTTAATTAGTTGGTTTATGTAAATGAACATGTGCTTGATGTGTTTGGGAGACACTATGGAGTAGGGAGTATGCTCTTCTCTTCTTTAGAGAATCAAAATTTTAGACCTCTATTAGCTATCCATTTTTACTTTCTTGCATTTACCTTTAGAGGGCCTGCCAAGAGAGCAACATTTTGGGAATGACCCAAGTGGGGAACAAGTAAACCCGACTACTCCATCCCACTATAATCAAAAGCTTCCTTGAATCCAAAGACATGGTTATTTCTATTCCTAATGTTGCAATATGCATAGGGCCTAGCTGCCTTAATCTTTCTTGCAAGACTATGTTTTTTTAGACGCTTGTAGGAACTTACAGTCTCAATCTTGTTTACAAGACTACAAGGGGGATACATTCAACTTGTATAGGGATGAGAGGCCTCAATATTTTTTGTGAGACTATACTCTTTGAGTTCTTGTAGGGATATAGACCTTAATTCTGCTTGTGGAACTACAAGGGGTAATAATGAATGAAGGTCCTCACTAGATACTTTAAGTTGGAGGCTTCCCTATTTACTTCCAAAAGTATCATAATCTTTGTGCAAGGATTGATCCAAGTGGATTACTTAGATCGCCTAAAGATTTAACACTCACCATATGTATTCCATTGGATATTTTAAAGCGTGAATGTGGAATTTGGGATCCTTTGCGATATGAGTATTGTGACTCTTCTTTTGATCCACAATGTGCATAGTCCATGAAAAAGGCCAACATCACTTTGTGTGAGGCTAATGAATACCGAGTTGTGGGCAAAGTTTTTGATACTTCCTATTTTATTTAGGTAGCTCTTGCTTGATGTGTCTTTGATTTATGTTGAGACCCGTGGAAATCTTTGTGAACATACACTTAACGCTCTTGGAACATTGCAAACAAACTTTAGACCTCACAAGTGCTTGTATCTGCAAGGTTGCTTTGTCCCTTGTATGTTTGAAGACTATTGCTTGTTCACATCATTTATTTTCAACATAAACAATCAAACTTGGTCTAGAAAATACTCTAAGCTTTTTAGTCAACCATCGCAATCCATTGAAGTCAAACTTTCAAACTAAGCTTAAATGTTGTCAACATAGCTTCTCCATTGTTATTCTTAGCTCTTCTTGTTATTTGGTACATTCCAACAAGTTAAGAATTGCCTTTAGCTGAAAAAGATTAATTGTATCTCTTGACTACACTCTTGGTTAGTAGATTGCTCACTTGTACATCCTCTTCTTATCATCTCTTTTGGATAATTTTATCTTATCTTTGCTTTCTCACAAGTGTCGTATATAGGGCATCTACCCACAACTTGGGTATCTTGTAGCAAGTTATCTTTGCTCTCTTTTTACACTTTTTCACTTTGGACAAGTTGACACTTTTCTTATCTAGTTTGAAAATCAAGTCATTCTAAGTCATCCTATTTAGCTCTTGACAATCTTCTTTCATGCCAATTACAACTAGATATCAATCCACCAAGGAAACAAACCCCAAGGAAAACTTTGACAAATTACCTAGAGGAGAACTTGAACCTTGGGGTTTTGATCCCTTTACTAAAACCTTTAGTGAGTCTACACCATCCTCACCTAGGTTGGAAAATGGTGTTTTTAACACTCTAACCCTAGAAGAGAAATAGGAGGATTGATGAATTTTTGAAACAATTGGGAGACAAACACTTTGGAAAAGGAAAGAAATAACATTTGGACCAAGACTTTGATCATCACACCTCTAGACATGGCTCACAACATGCCTCTCAACACACTAAACATATTTCACATGGTTCATAGAGTGATGATTCAGACATTGATATAACTGAAGAAGACATCCTACAACTCCAACAAGACAAAAATTTGCAAAAAATCATGAAATTCACCTTGAATCAAGACAAAGAAAAATACTTCATGCACTTAGCCTCACAAGGAGTTAAGTTACCTCACAACTTTGATGTTGACAACTTGATTAAAAAAGAGGAACCATCCAAATTAGAGGTTATGAAGAAACAAATGGAAGAGATTAAGAAAGAAATGCTATGCTTTAAAAAGGAGAAAGATCAACCAAAGACATCCTTTTCACTTGAGGCTATATGCTCATTTCCTTTTGACAAATATTTATACATGCCTCCTTTTCCTCGTAAGGTCAAATTTCAAAAATATGACAAGTATGATGGTAGTGGAGATCATCATGACCATGTTAGGGAGTTTTGTGAACTAAGTATGGAATTATTGCATGAACCCACTTATCTTATGAGACTCTTTCCTAGGAGCCTTAGTGGTCAAGATATGGAATGGCTCACTAAACTATCTCCTCCACTTAAGTCATTTGACCAACTAGTGCAAAGGTTCATTCAACGATACTCTTACAACATTCAACATGTTTTTGTTGGAAAAATTATTAGCGCTCCCCTCAGGATTCGTGACATGGCTTAACCACCTCCTGTGTCTTCTATAAGTCTAGTGGTTGTATCAAGCATTAACAGGTCGATCTTTTGGTGCAACAGAAACCACTACTTGTAACAAGTGGTATCAGAGCTTGGTCACAGGTTCAAATCCCCTCGGGTAATGCTAAGGGGGAGATTGTTGGAAAAATAGTTAGCACTCCCCTCAGGATTCATGACATGGCTTAACCACCTCCTGTGTCTTCTATAAGTCTAGTGGTTGTATCGGGCATTAACGGGTCAATCTTTTGGTGCAACAACAACCACTACTTGTAATAGTTTTCACCATGCTAGATCTATGCAATATCAAACAACACAAAGGGGAATACTTTATGGCTTTCCTTCAGCGACATAGGAAGTTTTATTCACGTTACTCTAGACAAATTCTTGAAACTGAGAAGATTGATATTTTTATCAATAATCTTGTTCCTAAATTACACTATGAGCTTAGAAAGCAACTCTTTTCCACATTTGACATGATGATAGAAAGTGCCCTACAAATTGAAGATGTTCTAGTCAAGAAGGGTGAACTTATTTTGAACAAGGACTAGCCTAACAACAACTACTACAATTAGAACAATAACAATGGAAAAGAAAAGGGTAAATCACAATCATGGAACAAAAACAAGCATGTAGTGAATGATGGTATAGTTGACACACCTACAAATAAGCCCAAAGAGCATACCTTCCATTTGACTAGTGGAATCCAAGCTACCAAACAATAAGAGGCTTCCAAACCTTATGATTTAAACAAGTCTAATGACTTTAGCAAGGGTAAACCATCATGGATGCCCAAACCTAAGCACACTTTTACACCTCTAGGAAACTCACTTGAAGTGGTGTTGAAAACTTTGGTATCAAACAAAATCATCACATTACCAAATAATGTAAAACCTTATGAACCTAAAGTTAAGCCTAAGTGGTGGAATGATGACCATTATTGTAACTATCACAAGAACAAAGGTCATAAAACTAACAACTGTATGAAACTTAAACACCTCATTCAAGACCTTATTGATAATAAGATAGTTGGGATGGATGGACACATGACTAATGTTGATCACAAGGTTTATATTGAAACGCTACCCAAGTATGAACAAGGAAAAGCATCTAAAATGAAGGATGGGGGTGCTAAGATCAACTGCACTTACATAGATAAAGATAGCGTCATACACTTGCTTGAACCAACTTATGAGAGCATAAACATGATTAGGTTCAAGGGTAAGAAGGAAGGCTACAACTCAGATATTGATGAATCACCTCAGATTATCCTTAGGGGTATTGGTTCTTCTTACACACGATCGTGGTCTTATAATTTTGAAATAGAGAATACATAAAAAAAACAACCTAAGATTATCCTCAAAGGAGTAACATACACAACACATACATATACTAAGAACTTGAATGTTGTGACTTGAAGTCGATAAAAAATTGTGCTTAATGTGCCTCATTCTTCCAAGTAGTCAGCACCTAGAAAGTTAGGGATCTCATATTCTAAGCGCACATCCACATCAATCAAGTCAAACTATAGTCTAGTGGAACAATTACAACATACTCCCACTCAAATATCTATATTTGAGTTGTTACAACTTTCCCCTATTCAGAAGGAGATCCTAAAAAAAATACTACTCAAGGCAAATGTTCCTAAGAACATTGGCATTGATCGATTCCACACCATGGTTAACAATATCATTACACCTCATTACCTCTCCTTTTCTGAGGAGGATGAAAAGTCACTCAACCATCTACATAATTTAGCTTTACACATTGAGGTCAAGATCCATAAAACTTGTGTCAAGCACGTGTTGATAGATGGAGGCGCAGGGTTGAACCTTTGTACATACAAATTGCTCCAACAGTTGGGTTTCTTTGAACACACCATCGATCCTAGGAGAAATATAATAATTAAACCTAATGATGAAGAAGAAATATCTTCTAAGGGCCTTGTTGTACTTCCTATTTGAGTAGGTCCAGTTGAGAAAGATGTTGTCTTCCAAGTTCCGGATCTACCTCTTGCATACAACATCTTGATAAGAATACCTTGGATACATGACATGCAAGCAGTGTCATCTAAATATCACAAATGTATCAAGTTTCCTTATAATAGAACTAAGGTTTCTATTCTAGGGGATAACACTATATCAATCAATTCTCTCACTGTTGAAACTTTTGTACCACATAATAGAAGAACTTAAGAAACTAAAAGCACACTAGTTGAATGTGAAAGGAAAATGAACCTGCTAAATACTGGGATGGGGGAATATTGGTTGGACTCTATTGCATCACATCCCTTTTCTCCTCGGTCTTGTGGGAAACCTTCCAAGGATATAAAATTTTCTTCCTCTGTTATGACTATCTATGGCACTCTTGTTCAATCCCCATTTCCTATGGAAGAGGAAAACAAAGAAAGAGTTGTTAGGGAATTGTAGAATATAAAAAAGGAGAGTTGTTGTGTTCACCAAAATGTAATATATGAAAAAGGGGGAGTGTGTGGGGAGATGTGTGAATAGATAGGATTGGGGAAGGTAAGATCTTCTTCTTAACCCCAAATTCCCAAAGGAAAGATCCAAATTGATTAACCGCAAGAAAATGGCCAATGCATAAATGAATCAATCAATGAAGAATATGAATAAAGAAGAAAAACTTATATTCTATTATGGAAGGGAGTATAAAAATATTAATTGAATTGAAGACAAATACTAACCTCAAAGTATGACAAATCTGGAAAATATTATTTTCTGGTGTCTGTACTGAGTTTCGGGAAGATTTGCAACCAAATTTGGAATAGAAACATAGAGACAGAGAAAACCTAGAAATATTTTCCTTTTCTGAGAAAGGTCGACCTTGACCCCTTTATGTCGACTTTGACTTGGGCTGCCCCGATGAAAATTCTATTTGCGGATCTTGAAAGTTTGTCGAAAAGGGTGTCCAGATTTGCACTGTAATTCAATGTTTCGTACCTACTCCTACAAGAAAAATGTTTTTTTTTTGTTTGGGGGGGGGGAGGGATTTGCCTTGGTCAAACCCCAATTTAGGAATTAACCTTGAAATTGAATTGAAATTGTAGTAATAAACAAAGTAAATGAAACAATTCACCTTGCCTATGTTGAAACCCTTATGGAGGATTCAAAATCCTTGAATCCACAAGTATAGATGCTCCAAATGAATGTAGAATTAGATGTAGGATGTCTCAAATCAATTTTCTTTAGATCTTCAACACCAATCTTGAATGGATCTTGGAATAGGAAGAATCTTGAATGGATGTGGATGGAGAAATCTTCAACAAGAGGGCTCCATAGAGATTGAATCCTTCAATGGCTACCAATGGATCTCCTTGATGAATTGAATTTTGAATGCTTGAAGATGAATGAATTCTTGAATTCTTTCTTTCTCCTTCTTTCTTGCTTCTTGATTGTTTGATTTGATGGATGCTTGAGTGCTTACTTGAGATGAAAAGATATTGCTTGAAATGAGAGAGGAAGGCTTACTTTTATACTAGTCTAGGGCACACACTTCTAGAGAGGCCTACATAGGAGAATTAAATTCCCATTTAAGCCTTTACCCCTATAAATGGACCTAAATTAAATATAATTTAAGATTTTACTGTTTTGAAGTCCAAAATAGCTGACCCAAAAGCGGGAAATAAATCTTTCTGAAACCCGACATCCAGAAACTTTGGGATTTTGAAATTTGGACCCTAGGTCAAGGTCGAGGTCAACCTTGACCTAGGTCAGGGTTGAGGTTGACCTTGACCTTAAGGTCAAGAATCTCAGAATTTCAATTTAGGATGCCATAATTATGCAGAAAAGAAGTGGAAAATGGGGCAGAACAAGGGAAAAATCCAGATCCAAGTCAAAGATCCATTCAAGGAATTTGACATGACCCCAAATCACTTACTCGGAGGGCTAAAAAAGTCCTAAATGGAAGTGCTTCCATTTTCTGACGCTACATTTATCCCCCACTTTAGCAAGAGTATGGACTCAATGCAAACTCTTGGTAAAGGAGATCATAAAGAAAAAGACAATCTTATTGAAATAAAAGGGACAAAGGAATCCTCAAGCCCCTAGGGAATCAATTCTTCATCAAATCTAAGATTACAATAAGAGAGACATCTCTAAAAGAGAGAAAAGGGTGTGATTACCTCGCCCAATGAGAACTTATGTCCCATTGTGAACCACACAAGGAAACAGTGCAATTGGAAAGATGGAGTTGAATTGCCTAGTGAATGTGGCTACTCACCAGTCAAACCATCAAGGATTCACCCTTAGGAATATTATATTCCAAAAGAGAAAATCCAAAACAAGAGAGATCCAGTCTTAAGGACACCTTCGACCTTAAGGGATCAAAAATTTGAAAATTGAAACTGGATGGATCAAGAGATCCTATAAGGTAAAAATCCATGCTTTAAAGATTAGTCACTAATCCATAAAGGGAAAAAAAAGAGGTTTGAAAAATATAATAATATATATTGAAAGTGCATGTGTACAAAAAGTGAGCAGAGTGTATGCCCCCATGTTAAAATCATTGCTAACACTTTAACAGGAGAAATGGCTTGAACGGAAACATAAACAACTCCACTGATTACGTTTCCACTACAAGATGCCCCCAATCAAAGACAAATCAAGGGAAATACCACATAAACATACAAAGAACACATAAGGGATCTACCTATCATGGGGTCAATATGATCATAAGATAGTATTTATATATGATATTATTGCAAATAAATTGACATCATTCCCAAAAGAAAGTAGAACTACAATCACAATGGAGGAAAGAAAACATAAGAGTTACAAAGAAGAGTCTTTTTGAACCACAACATGGAGACCAAAAAGAATCAGTGCTACCAAGTCACAAATCCAAGCGGACTACACAAGGAAAACATTTACGAACAATAGCATGGGTACAACATAACATGAAAATAACATATAGAAGAGTAAAGATACATATAGAGGAATAGTACAATAGGTTCAATTCCTTTATCACCTTGAACCAAAAAAGTAACAAGGGTCATATAAAAGAATCTAATAAACATTTAGCAAACACATTATAGGAGAAGCACAATACAACAGGCAAACACACAAAAAGCTACCATGAAGGAAAAGCCAATCAAGTGTGTCACCTACTCTCCCTATCTCATTCTATATCACTTAGGGAAGGTGGGAAACTCGTAAGAGGGACTATATCCAACGCAGTAGGAATAATAGCCAGTTCCAAACAAGGATCCTCTTGAGAATTGTAATGTTTGATACTAGGTCTAATTATCAATTGTGTTGAAAGCATATAAGGTAAATCAGTATCAATTTCAATAGTCTTATATTCATCATTAACATCATTAGTATCATCGAGAGTATCTTCTTCATCGAGATTAATCGAAATAGAATCTAAGATACGAATAGAATCATTATAATCATTCATTTTAACATCATTATTAACATTAACTTCTTCTAACACATTAGGCATAGGTTAGTCAAAAGAAGGTAAAGAACTTTGAAGAACAGAGGCATGGGCCTTAGCTTGAGCTTGACACTTCTTACGACATTCACTAGCAGATTAGTTACGTTTTGTCTTGTTTGAAATATGTTGAGAACTAGGAGGGACAACCATCGATTCCTTCATAGGTTTTATAGGAGGATTAGTAGGATTCTTAGTAGGCTAAAAAGTAACACTAGGAGCTTGATTAATAGAACTAGAAGCCATGGATAAAGGAGGTATGGAAGGCGTAGGCAAAAGACCATGGTTAAGATCCATCTGAGGCATGCTTAACTCAAGAATCTTGTGATGTTTATAGGCTTGATATGAGCGAAAAAGGTTATCAAGTCAAGAAGGACATGAATTAGGTAATGAGGGCCAAAATAAGTCAAGGGTAGCACAATCCCTGGGCCTAGAAGGTTGATATAAACTATGATTAATCATCTTCACTTCTTCATCATGAATGAATTTAAGACACTTATGGATAGGAGAAGCAATGAAATGCATAGAATTCAACCAAGGAAAGCCAAACTTAACTTGAAACTTATCAAAAGTAGGAACAACAACAAAGGTAGTGTCCACAACTTTACCACAAAGTTCAACACCCAAGTTAATAGAACCAAATGATGGATAAAAAAAACCATTACAAGTTTGAATCCACACATCCGATGTATCATAAGAATCACATTGTAAGTTCTTCATAAAAATATTTTCTTCAGTAATAACATTGACTAAGGATGTAGGATCAACAAGAAAACCATGCGTAGGTATCTTAGAAATCCTAGCATAAATGTAAAGGGGACCATCGGGAGCTTTAATAGTCTTAGAATCATTGAAGGTAATCAAGAGTTCCCTAGGTCTTTTATTCTTAGGTTATTTTTGAGGTTTAGGTTCAGGTTTCAGTTTAGGCTTAGGTTGAGGTGGAACTTGAAGTTGAGGTTGAGATTGAGGCTGAGGTGGAGATACAGATTCAGACAAAACAATATGCTCCACCTGGTTAACAATATGATTGAGATCATCCATCTCTGAGTCATAAATGATATCCACAGAAGATGGTTGAACAATGGTATTAGTATCATGTGTAAGCAAAGGATTCATATAAATTTGAAGATTTTGATTAGGAGAGACAAATTTGTTCCCACTACCATCAAAATTATCAATAGATAAAGCATTAGAATCAATTAAGTCTTGAACCTTATGTTTTAAAGAATAACACTTCTCAGTATCATGGCCATTCTGATGATGATATTGACAAAAGGCTTTGGAATCAAAGGATTTGGATGCCCTCGTAGTAGGTAAAAGAGGTCGAATAGGAGGTAAAGTAATCATATTAGCAGTCAACAATTTATTCATAATAGAATGTAAAGATTTAGAAAGAGGATTAAACGTACGATTCAGATGAAAAGCAGTGGATGTAGAAGTGGCATTGTTGGATGCAACAACAACTTGATTAGCAATTGCATTTACTTGCTTATTTATCGTGACATAGTTGTTAGGTTTTTGAAACTTGTTGGGATTAGGAGTAGCATCACTCTTATCAATTGGGATAGGAGCCATTGGAGTGTTGCTCTCAAATTGACTCACTTGTAATTGATAATGATGAAGCATTGCACAAAGTTGTTGAAAATAGGTAAATTCAGTAAGAAGAATCTTATCTCTAATATCCTTTTGTAAATTTGAAATAAACATGCGCTGAATATCAATATCAGGAACAAAATAAGAAATTTGAGCATACAAATGGTTAAATCTACCAATAAATTTAGTCAGTTTTTCTTTAGTATTTTGTTTACAATGCATCAAATCAGTTAAGGACACTTGCAGACCAATGTTATTTTGAAACTGTTACATAAAGGCATTAGCAAGTTTTGGAAAAGAGTCAATAAAATAAGGAGGCAAGGAACAATACCATTGCAAGGCCTTATCACAAAAAGTTCTAGCAAACAACTTGGCTAAAATCTTATGGTCATGAGCATAGTCACTACAAAGGATTTGAAATGTTTTAACATGAGTAACATGGTCTTGCTTACCATTGTAATTCTCAAGATGAGGCATATTGGCTTGTTGAGGAATATGAGCACAAATAATGTCTAGGGATAAAGGACTGCCCATGTCACATGTAGGAATACTAAACTTGGATTGAGTTAAAGATGCAAGTTGTTGTTGTAAAGAGGACATAGTTTGAGCCAAACTAATGATTTTGGAATCATTAGAAGAAATAGGAGGCATAGAAACATTAGAAACATTAGGGAAAGTGTATGAAGTAATGAGAATGGAAGACACAACTGGGGGAACACTTGGAATCACAATTGGAAGAGGGTTGGAATAAGTAAAAGGAACATTATGATAAGAATGTTTTGAAGTAGGTAGAGACACGGGTGGAACACTCATAGGAAGAGAGGGAACCGATGTAGTCACTAAAGGAGGAGTATAAGTAGGAATGCTAGGTAAAGGAATAGAAGAAGGTACCACACTAGTGACAGGAGGAGTGAATCCTAATTCTTGAGATTCTTGAGCTAAAGGTTTAACATTTAAATGCACAAGATGAGTAATATCATGCAAGAGATTAACACCTTGATCACTATCATGAAGGACTTTCTTAAGAGTGTCTATAGCTTGAATAAAATATTGATTATGGTTTTCTTGAATAAGCCAATTTCCCATTTTATCAAGTTTAGTTGAAAGTTTTTGGACTTGTTCAGGAGGAATTCTTAAAGCATCATCCTCATCATGAGATGAGTGAGAAGAGTTATGCTCCATAGTAGGATTGGAATCATGAGTAATCAAATTGTCATCCAGGATCCTAAGGAGAGGAGAGGAAGACTTAGGATCAAAGAAACCCATAAGTCTACGACTTCTTCTAACCAAAATATTATAAGTAGGACTAGAGGTAGTAAAGCTCATATACCAATGCAATGCAATTCAAATGAACTAAACTAGTAAAACACAAAGAATCAACAAATAAATGTTTTTAATTTATTTTTGCTTTATATAAAATGTAAATGCTAGCACATGCAAAATCTAGCACCATAAAGAAAGAGTTTTCTATCGCAGGTTCACCAAAATGTAGAATATAAAAAAGGAGAGGTGTTGTGTTTACCAAAATGTAATATATGAAAAAGGGGGAGTGTGTGGGGAGATGTGTGAATAGATATGATTGGGGAAGGTAAGATCTTCTTCTTAACCCCAAATTCCCAAAGGAAAGATCCAAATAGATTAACCACAAGAAAATGGTCAATGCATAAATGAATCAATCGATGAAGAATATGAATAAAGAAGAAAACCTTATATTCTATTATGAAAGGGAGCATAGAAATATTAATTGAATTGAAGACAAATACTAACCTCAAAGTATGACAGATCTGGAAAATGCTATTTTTTGGTGTCTATACCGAGTTTCAGGAAGTTCTACATTCTGATCTGGAACAAAAACACAGAGACAGAGAAAACCCAAAAATCTTTTCCTTTTCTGAGAAAGGTCAACCTTGACCCTGGTAAAAAGGTTGACCTTGACCCCTTTATGTTGACTTTGACCTGCGCTGCCCCGATAGAAATTTTGTTCATGGATCTTGAAAGTTTGCGGAAAAGGGTGTCCAGATCTACACTATAATCCGTTGTTATGTATCTGTTCCTGCAAGAAAAATGGTTTTGTTTGTTGGGGGGAAGAGGTTTGCCTTAGTCAAAACCCAATTTAGGAATTAACCTTGAAATTGAATTGAAATTGCAATAATAAACAAAGTAAATGAAACAATTCACCTTGCCTATGTTGAAACCCTTGTGGAGGATTTGAATCCTTGAATCCACAAGTATGGATGCTCCAAATGAATGTAGAATTGGATGTAGGATGTTTCAAATAAATTTTATTTAGATCTTCAACACCAATCTTGAATGGATCTTGGAATATGAAGAAGCTTGAATGGATGTGGATGGAGAAATCTTCAACAAGAGGGCTCCATAGATATTGAATCCTTCAATGGCTACCAATGGATCTCCTTAATGAATTGAATGTTGAATACTTGAAGATGAATGAATGCTTGAATGTTTTTTTTCTCCTTCTCTTTCTTGATTTGATGGATGCTTGAGTGCTTACTTGAGATGAAAAGATATCACTACAAATGAGAGAGGAAGGCTTCCTTTTATACTAGTTTAGGGCACAAACTTCTAGAGAGGCCTACATAGGAGAATTAGATCCCCATTTAAGCCTTTACCCCTAGAAATGGACCTAAATTAAATATAATTTAAGAGTTTACCATTTCAAAGCCCGAAACAACCAATCCAGAAGAGGGAAATAAATCTTTTTGAAACCCGACATCCAGAAACTTTGGGATTTTGAAATTTGGACCCTAGGTCAAGGTTGAGGTCAACCTTGACCCTGAGGTCAAGAATCTTAGAATTTCAATTCAGGATGCCAGAATTATGTAGAAAAGAAGTGGAAAATGGGGCAAAACAAGGGAAAAAGCCAGATCCAAGTCAAAGACCCATTAAGGCATTTGACATGACCCCAAACCACTTACTCAGAGGGCTAAACCAGTCCTAAATGGAAGTGTTTCCATTTTCTGATGCTATAGGAATGTATATGCCATGGAGAAGACACTAAGAGTTATACATCTACTACTAAAATTATCCTAGAAAAATATGGCAAGGGATATGAGTTTCTAGCTAAAATGGGATATTCAAGTCATGGTCCTTTGAGTGATCAAAACATGCTCTTGTTGAACCACTAAGTAATATTGAGGAACGTAAGTCTAAAGAAAAAATTGGTTTGGGATTTTCTACTATTGATAATAGACCCTCTTTGGATGAAGAATCAGATGACACATAAGAGTCTAAAAAGGAAATTGAACCCATTAACACTATTTCTCAAGAGAGAGAATATTTTGTTCCCTCCACTTCTCTTCTTTGGGGAGAAGTTGAACTACTTACTAATCACACCTCTGAAGCTTTTACTTCTCACTAGAACTATGCTTTAGATATTGAAGATCCTAAAGAAGAACGCATACATGCAACTATTGCTAGATTGGTACATAGAACTAAAACTAGTGACTTTGGGGAATATGAGTGGGATTCTCTCTCAATTATGTCTATAAATGTAGGAGTTGATTTCATTCACTATTATGCTAACCAACCTGAGGTAGAAGATGAGTCACCTGTAAGGTTTGATGAGTGAAATCCATACATCATCCTTGTTGACCAAGTTGACAATGCTAGGAGTCTTATCAATTTAGATATTTTTGAAGGGGACCTTATATATTCTAAATTACTTGTCACTCAAAATAATTCCCATCACATCAATACTTTGGAACCTTCTGCATCCATTTCTCTTATGCATCCCAACCTTATTGACTAGTCATTACAAAACCAACAAAACCTGAGCTCTTGACCTTTCAAAATGACTATGAGATTTCCTGCTACTTAAACACTCTTGATCCCGTAGTCTCTTCCACCAGTGAACTAGCAACAAGTATGACTGAGTTAGACATCAAGTATCTTAGTCACAAAATAAAAAAGAATAGGCACTTTGATGGCGAAAACACTTTATTATGGTGTGAGAGCCAAAAATAATAAAAAGAAAAGACATATATAAGGGTGAAAATCTCTCCGAGGCACCTACAGGTGAGATACTTGGTAGTCTACCCAGCTACTTTTAAAAAAGATCATCAATTTTGATAGAACCTACTCAACCAATCAACATTGGGACATATGAAGTACCTCACACCACACACTTAGCTCAGTCTTTGTCAGAGGAAGAGAAGAGGCAATTCACAGATTTCTTCCTGGAAAAAAAGATAAGTTTTTCTTGGACTTATTTAGACATGCTAGGGCTTGATACTAATATTATCATGCATCACTTATCTATAGCTCCTAGTGTTAAACCTGTGAAAAAAAAGCTACAAAAAATGCATCCACGTGTAGCTCTCCTTGTCAAAGTTGAACTAGAAAAGATCCTTCAAGATGGATTCATAAGGGCTATTGATTACGGTGAATGGATATCCAACATTGTACTTGTGTCTAAACCAAATAAATCCATATGAGTATGCACTAATTTATAAGATCTAAACAAAGCATGCCCTAAGGATGACTTTCCACTATCTAATATTGACATGATAGTGTACATGACTACGGGCTATGAGATATATTCTTTAATGGATGGATTCTTGGGATATAACTAGATTTAAAAAAATAAAAATTCACTTGTGCAAGAGGAACTTTCTATTTGAATGTTATGCCATTTGGATTTAAAATTTTTGGAGCTACATATCAACAAGCTATGACCATAATATTTCATGACTATTGTTGCATTTAATATTTGTTTGTAATAGGAGCTGACTTGGCTTAGGAGTTAATTATTTCTTCCAGCTGATTTGTGGTTGAAGATTAGTATTTAAGGAGTGTTTGGGTAGTTGTTTAGAGGCAGATTGAGTAGAGGTAGAAAGCAGAGATAGGAGATTAGATTCAGATCCTATGAGATCTTGAAGATCATATTACTATCTGATAGTTTGTAATAGCAGAGCTAGTGGTTTGCATGCTTGGAGACAAGGAGATTGTTTGGAGGCTTGCGAGCTCAAGTTAAGATCTACCTTAGAGTTTCCATTAGTTGCTGATTTGTTTCAGAGCTAGACTAGCTGGAAGATTGCATAAATACTTTTGATTGTATTTGGCCCTAACTCGAAAGGCCTTACAGCTGGGCATGTTAATGAAAATTCAATTGAAAATATTGTCTTGTTGTGTTATTCTGCATTGTGGTGTTTGGCTTCTTGTTCGAACTGTCCCTAATTGGATCCTCCTTACTTGTCTTGTGTCAGGTGGTATCAGAGCTTGAAGATCTTGACTATGTAAATTGATCTCTGGTTGAGGTTGTTTGCACCAGGACCTTGTTGATGACTTATTGCTTTGGGTTTTTGAAAATCTTGAAGGATGCCTCTGAGAATATTAGACCCTAGAGCGATTGCAGATCTTTGTGATGCTATGGAATCGAAGATTACAGAGAAAGTTAAAGTTGATTTTAGATCTAAGACGGAATTGATGAAGAATGACATGATTATTGAGGTCATGAGAGCTATTGATGGTATGGCGAGGAATCTTGGTACTAATGATGGTTATGAGGAAGCTGTTGAAGACTTTGAAGCTACTAGATCTAGTGGTGATGATCGGAGAGATAGATTTGGTGAAGATAGAACTAGTTGATTACATAGATTTGGAGCTCGGTTAAGTACTAGTTACCGACTGGAAGTTTCTACTTTTTTTGGTACTTTGAGACCCAAGGATTTGATTGATTGGAATGTTGAATTAGAAGACTTCTTTGAGCTAGAAGAAATTGAAGATCCTCTTAGAGTAAGATTGGCATAGACTAAGTTGAAAGGACATGCTGCTCTTTGGTGGAAAGAACTACAAAGAGATAGAGAAGATGAAGGTAAAATTAAGATCAATCGGTGGAGGTTGATGGTGACTAAATTGAAAGCTAAGTTCATACTTGCCGACTATGAGCTTGACTTGTTTAAGAAGTTGTAGAATTTGAAGAAAAAGGATTTGGCTGTGGAGGACTATATCAAGGAGTTTATAGGTTGACTATTTAGTCTAGATATAGAGAGCTTGGTAAAGAAAAAGTAGCTTGGTATGTGAATGGTTTGAGATTTAATATTTAGGATGACCTTGGTATGCTGAAGATGATTCGGTTGAAGATGCTTATAAGTATTCTCTAAAGGCAGAAGATAAGTTGAAAAGAAGAAAACATGGTAATTCCTGACAGAAGAAGAATCTTGATCACTCGATGAAGGATAAACTGACTACTGAAGATGAACCGAAACCTGTGGAATTGAAGAAGAAGACAGGTAGGGTTATCTTTAAGGGTACTTGTTATAACTGTGGTGAAGAAGGACACCGATCTTTTGAGTGCACACAGAAGAAGTTTGGTGACTGAAGGACTATTGTAGTAAATGAGAAAATTCATAATGAACTTGAATCTGAGAACTTGCTGGTTCAAAGAACATTGCTCGGTACAAAGGAGGAACCTTGTCAGAGGAGTAACTTGTTCAGGACTCGGTGCAAGTCTAGAGGTAAAATTTGTGATGTAATTGTCGATAGTGGTAGTACTAATAACCTTGTTGTTGAGGATATGGTTCAGAAACTTGGTTTGAAGAGAATGAGACATCCTCATCCTTATAGGATTGGATGGTTACAAAATATTCATGCTCTAGAAGTGAGGGAGAAGTGCTTTGTTGATTTTTAGATTGGCTAGTATAAGGATCTAGTGTTGTGTGATACTGTGGAGATGAATAGTTGTCATATATTGCTCGATAGACCTTGGCAATATGATTGCAAAGCTATGTATGATTATGTCAAGAATGTGTTTACTATTGAGAAAAATAATAGGAAGCTTTCCCTGATGCCTTTCTTGGATACAACACTCGGTAGGAGAAACCTGAGTTTTGGTAGCCGAGATGAGTTGAGGAATTCTGAAAGGATAGATCAGTATGGAGAACAAGCCTATGTGTTATCTAGGAAAGATTTGAAAATGCAACAGAAACAAAAGTGGAAGAGTATGGAAGGTGAAGAATTGAAGGACTTGTATGTGAAGAACTAGTTTGGGGTTTATGTGTTGAATCCCGTAAGATGTTCTTCCAGCCTATGAGAACATCTTTTCAAACCTGGGGTGTTCGATGTAGGGGAATTCTAGGGTACTTAGTGAATCTACATGGTGGTGTGTTGTTTTGGTTATGTGTTACTTGGTTGCAACTTTAACTAACCGTCTCAGTTATTGAAGGAAGCTTGACCGCTAAAGGAACTCGGTGAAACCTCTTATGCTCGATGGAACTTGTACTCAGTGATACCTATGGTGCTCATTTGACGTTCTTGCTTGGTCATGCTTGGCATGCTCAATTGTTTTACTGGTGCTCATTTGTTTCTCTGGTGCTCGCTAGTTCTGGTTTACCGACTGGAGCTCTTGGAGATTTGGTTGGTTGACTTGGTGCATTTATTGTTGGTAGCTTTTGTTGTATTCTCCTATGTAGATCTTGAGGCTGACATGGATAATTAAATGTTTGTAAGGATATTTGAGAACCGATTGTTGTTTCATTTAATATTTGTTTGTAATAGGAGTCAACTTGGATTAGGAGTTAATTGTTTCTTCCAACTGACTTGTGGCTGAAGATTAGTATTTAAGTAGTGTTTGGGTAGTTGTTCAGAGGCAGATTGAGTAGAGGTAGAAAGAAGAGATAGTAGATTAGATCTGGATCTTGTGAGATCTTAAAGATTTGATTGCTATCTGATAGTTTGTAATAGTAGAGCTAGTGGTTTGTATGCTTGGAGATAAGGAGATTTCTTGGAGGCTTGTGAGCTCAAGTTCAGATCTGCCTTAGGGTTTCCATCAGTTGCTAATTTGTTTTAGAGCTAGACTAGTTGGAAGATTGTAGAAATACTTTTGATTGTATTTGGCCCTAACCCGGAAGGCCTTACAATCAGACATGTTAATGAAAATTCAGTTGAAAACATTGTCTTATTGTGTTATTCCGCATTGTGGTGTTTGGCTTCTTGTTTAGACTGTCCTTAATTGGATCCTCCTTACCTGTCCTGTGTCATAATTTAAGCTAAGACTAAATCCTAAAAAGTGTGCATTTGGGGTTACCTTTGGAAAATTACTTGGTTATATCATATAATCTAAAGGAATTGAGGTTAACCCTGAAAACATTCAAGCTATCATGGATATGCCACCATCGAGAAACATTAGTCAAATTAGAAGTCTACAAGGACGCCTATAGTCTATTAGGAGGTTCATCTCTCAACTTGTTGACAGAGCACAACCATTGAACAATAACTTGCACAAAGGAGCTAAGTGTGTATGAAATGAAGAATGTGAGAAAAGCTTAAATTAGATTAAGGAATATTTGGCTAATCTACCTATCTTGATGCATCCTATTCCTAGAAAGCCTCTTATTCTATACATTTTGTCTATAGCTACATACTTAGGAGCATTATTGGCACAACAAGATGAGACAAGAAAATAAAGATCTATCTACTACATCAATAGAACATTATTAGCTTATGAGATCAATTACAACAATATTGAAAAAACTTGCCTTGCAGTGGTGTTTGTGTCACAAAAACACATACATTATATGCTGGCACATAGTACACATCTTATAGAAAAAATTGATCCATTGAAATATCTACTAAGTAAAGCTACCCTTACTGGTCGACTAGCTAAATGGATGATAATTCTTTCTAAATTTTGCATTGAATACGTTGATCATAAGGCCATAAAAGGACAAGCAATTGTTGATCAATTAGTTGACTTCCCTTTATAGGATAATGCACCTATACAGATTGATTTTCCTGATTCATCTATCATGTACGTGACTGAGTGCACATGGAAAATGTTCTTTGATGGGTCCTACACACAAAATGGTTTAGGTGCTGGAGTTCTCTTTGTTGCACCTCAAGGATACACCATACCTAAAGAATACAAGTTGTTGATCCCTTGCACAAATAATATTATTGAACATGAGGCTTTAACAAATGGGATCAAATTGGCTATTGAGTGGAGGATTACTGAATAACATATCTTTGGAGATTCTTAGCTCATCATCAATCAAACAAATAATGAATATCAAACCAAGGATGAGAATTTGATGCCCTATAAAAAAATGGTTGATAATCTTAAGAACTACTTTATCTTTGTGACCTTCCAGTAAATTCCTAGAGCTGAGAACAAAGTTGTTGATGTTATGGCTACACTTGGTTCCATTCTATAGTCGCAAGAACATGAATCTCGACATGATTTCCTAGTGGAAGAACTATGGTTCCCCGCATATGAATCTCTTGATAATCACGTCATTTATACCATTCTTGGTCACGACTCCTCCCACTATGCTAAAACCTATTCTTTCCTATGTGATCAAATTATACCCGATAACCTTACCCGTAATAAAAAAATGCCAACTTATACGTAAGGCCTCCTAATATACCATCATTTATTGTGACTTTTTTAGGAGGGGTCTAAATGGAACACTTCTTAGATGTCTACAGAGAGATGAATCCAAATGTGTGTTAGCTAAAGTCCATGAGGGCGTATGTGGGTCTCACTCTAATGGCCTTGTGCTAGCTCAGAAACTACTTAGGGCTGGTTACTACTAGCCCACTATGCAAACTAATGCTGTCAGATATTCTAAATCTTGTAAGTGTCAAATGTATGAAAATCTGATACATGCTCCAGGTAGGGAGCTTATTCCATCTACACACATTGGCCTTTTCAGCAGTGGGCCTTTGACTTAATTGAGCATATATATCTAAAATCATCAGGAGGACACAAATTCATCATCACTGCTACTGAATATTTCACTAAGTGGGTTGAAGTTGTACCACTTTCTGCTACTACGGGAAAATAGGTGTCCATGTTTTTTTTTAACTACATAATTTATCTCTATGGTGTGCCATCCTCTATAGTTACTAATAATGGAGGACAATTCAAGAACAAAGACCTGAAACAATTATGTAAGAGATTTAAGATCAAACAACATTGGTCATCCATCTATTATCCTCAAGGAAATAGACAAGATGAAGCATCAAATAAGACTATTATGAAAATTTTGCACAGGACTGTTAGTAAGTCTAGAAGGAATTGACATCTTCAAATCAATCCTACTTTATGGTCTTATAGAACAAGCATACACACACCAATGAGAGATACACCCTTTTCCCTTATCTATGGGGATGAAGTTGTCTTAACTATGAAGGTAGAAACACCTTAACTTAGAGTCTCTCTAAAAGGGCTTGTAATAGATAAAGACTATTGCATATCAGACATCCGAGAACTAGAACTACTAGATGGATGTAGACAAGCCACGTTCAATCACATGAGAGTATATTAGAAAAGACTACCAAAAAGATGAAACAAGAAACTACACCATAGATATTTTGAGGTTGTTGATATGGTTTTAAGAGAGAATCCTAAGAATCAACATAATAGCGAACAAAAAGGAAAGTTTGAACCTAACTGACTAGGTCCAAGTATATAATTACAACTACCTTTGGATCTGGTGCTTATCATATCTAAACCCCAGAGGGAGAACAACTCCCTGAGCCTATCAATACTCTCCACCTAAAGAAGTTCTATGCATGACATTCTCTTCATCCATAGTTCTTGTACATAGCAAATGATCCTGAAAAAATTCAAAAAATTGATATATGATCTTGAAAAAAATTCAAAAAAATGATATATGATCTGAATAAAATAAAATAAAATGATATATGGTCCTAAGAAAATCATAAATATCATAAAAAGTCCTGAAAAAATGATCATCTTAGTGAAAACCTAGCAAACATGTGCTTCAATGTAAAAAAATTGAAAAAAATGTGCCTTGGTGAAAACCAGAAAAATAGGGGTCATGGTAGCAAAAATAGTCCTTCTTGTATGCACCCTAAAATGGTCGCCTAGACTTTGGGCCCCATTTTTGCAATTTATCAAATCCCTAAATAAATATTTTCAAAAATCAGCATTTTATCAATTATATAAATTTCCTTGATCAAGTCATATTTCATCATATTTGATTATTCCTTGGGCTAACCATTTTATCCTAAAGTCTTTATTTATTGAAAGGAATATTTCCTCCCCTTTATTAAATAAAAAGCCCCCACTTTTCCTCTTATCCTAAGTTGCACACATAAAGTATTATTCTTATTTTATAAAAAGGGAAAAAACACTTTTTGTCTCATGTGGACACAAAAGTCAACCCTTATTTTCTCATTGGAGGATACTTGTGCACATGGATTGCTCCTCTTTCAAGCTCCACCCTTGATTAAGTCTTTTGCCTCTTAATCTCCATGGTCCATTTCTTCTCATTTCTTATAAAAGGAGATCTCTCTTCCTCATTTCTAGATCCATCTCTTTTATGCTAATGCTATGCTGTAGGTTTTCTAGGTTATTTGGAGCTCTTTGAAGACATTCTTGCATTCAAGCTTTGAAGACATTGTTGTTGCATTTCATTTAGCTTGCTTTCTTGCTTTCATAGTTGCATAATCATGGCATTCTTAGTATAGACTTTCCTTATGCTATAGATTAATCTCACATAATTTAATTAGGAGGGATTGTAAGACTTGTACTTTCCTTTCATAGCTTAGTTTGCACTTTCATTTTCATAGACTAGCTTGCATCCTCATTCTTAGTTTACTTGCATTGTATTTCCATTTGATTCTTTGAGGATATTGGCATTCTCGCCCTTGTCTTCAATTTTGGAATCTCTCATTGTGTGGTTGACTAGCAAGGTCATAAGTTTATTAGCTCTAGCTGAGAGCAATTTTACAATCTTGCAACTCCATACATAGAGAGCTCTAGGTTGCTATTGAAGGTTTCCCTTTCATGGATTTCCTTTGATGTAATGACTTAGAGAAGTGCACTACTTTTATGTGTACATTTTTGGCACCCACCGTGGGTATCATAGAAGGTGATACCCTTCACAATCTTGAAGCTTCTACATCAAGGCATCCCAAGCCTTCTTGGTGTAAACATCCCAGCAGAGATTTAGAAACAGATTCGCATGAGTTTGAGTGGGACTCTCTTTCAGATGAAACATTTGATTTGGACATGGATGTTGTCCATACCTATAGTACTCAACTTGATGTTACCAACAAGCCTAGTGTAGGACTAGAGGATTGGACTCCTCAAATTGCCTTAGTGGACAATACTTCGTTTGGTAGGACAAGTCCTAATTTGGGTATCTTAGAAGGAGACTTGACAGATCCTAACTGTGCGATCACCAGAGATAATGCCTTTTGTATCAATAATTTTGAACCAGTCATTGACCTACCCCTTGCTCACTATGACCTCATTGACTAGTCTCGGTGCTATCAAGAGCCTTAGCTCCCAACCTTCTAGAATGACTATGAGATAGCATGCTACTTGAATGCCCTTGAGCCTATAGTCTCTTCCACCAATGAACCAACTACAAGTATGACTGAACCAGATATCAAGTACCTTAGTCACAAAATGAAGAGAAAAGAAAAAAAGAATAATGGTTCTGATGGTGAAAACCACTATGTGGCGGTGTCAGAACCCAAAAAAGTAAAAATAAAGGATGTATCCGAAGGTGAAAACCTCTGCGAGGCACCTAAGGATGGGGTACTTGATAATCTTCCCAGCTATTTTCAAGATAGGTCATCAGTTCTTATTGAGCCTACACAATCAGTCAATCTGAATACAGAGGAGGCTCTGCAAATTGTACATTTAGCTCAATCTATATCACCACAAGAAAAAGAGGCATATACTAAGTTCCTACAAAGAAAGAAGATCAATTTTGCTTGGACTTACTCAGACATGCCAGGGTTGGACACTAGTCTTATTATGCATCATTTGTCCATAGCTCTAGGCATTAAACCAGTAAAATAGAAGTTGAGGAAAATGCATCCTCATATAGCTCTACTCATCAAAACTGAATTAGAGAAACTCTTAAGTGTAGGATTTATCAGAGCCATTGATTATGCTGAATGGATTTCCAATATTGTCCCAGTTTCAAAACATGACGGGTCCATTTGTGTCTGCACAGATTTTAGAGATCTTAACAAAGCTTGCCCAAAGGATGATTTTCCACTCCCAAACATAGATATGATAGTGGACATGACTGCGGGATATGAGATCTACTCTTTGATGGATGGATTTTCTGGTTACAATCAAATTAAGATAGCTCCTGAAGATCAGGAAAAGATAGCATTCACTTGTGTGTGGGGAACCTATTGTTGGAACGTCATGCCATTTGGATTAAAGAATGCAGGAGCTACTTATCAAAGGGCTATGACCACTATATTCCATGACATGATGCATAAGAACATGGAAGACTATGTGGATGACACCCTAGCAAAATCCAAAAAAAGGAATACACACCTTGAAGATCTAGAAGTCATTTTAGATCGTATGGAACAGTTTTAGTTGAGATTGAATCCCAAAAAGTTCACATTTGGAGTCACCTCCGGTAAATTTCTAGGATTCATTATTTTAGCTAAAGGAATAGAGGTGGATCCCGAAAAGGTTCAAGCAATATTGGATATGCCACCTCCCAAAAACATCAGTCAAATGAGGAGTCTTCAGGGACGCCTTTAGTCTATCAGGAGGTTTATTTCACAATTAGCAGTTAGAGCTCAACCCTTTAATAAAACATTGCATAAAGGGGTTAAATGTGTCTAGAATGAGGATTGCCAGAAGAGCATGGATCAGATCAAATAGTACTTGGCTAATCCTCCCATCTTAATGCCTCCTATCCTAGGGAAACCACTCATCTTGTATGTTTCAGTAATAGAATCTTCCCTGGGGGCATTATTGGCTCAACTTGATGATACAGGAAAAGAAAGAGCTATCTATTACATCAGCCGCACACTTGTTTCCTATGAGGTCAATTATACTAGTATTGAAAAGTCTTGTCTTGATGTGGTGTTTGCTTCCCAAAAGTTGCGACATTACATGCTTGCACATACAATACACTTGATAGCCAAAATTGATCCTCTTAAGTATCTTCTCGATAAGGCTACTCTCACGGGTAGACTTGCTAAATGGATGATGATTCTTTCCGAATTTGACATTGAGTATGTCGAGCGTAAAGCCATAAAAGGACAAGCTATCACTGATCAACTAGCTAATTTTCCCATTCAGGACAGTATGCCCATTCAAGTTGAATTTCCAAACGAGCACATAATGTACCTTACTACAAGAACATGGAAGATGTTCTTTGATGGCTCTTTCATGCATAATGGTTCAGGAGTTGGAGTGTTGTTTGTCTCCCCTCATGGGTGTACTATTCCCAAGTCCTATAAATTATTGTTCCCATGCACAAACAACATTTTTTAATATGAGGCCTTAACCAATGGATTGAAAATGGCCATAGAATGGGGAATTACAGAGCTGCATATCTATGGGGATTCACAATTGATAATCAACCAAGTTAATGAAGAATATCAAACAAAGGATGACAAACTGATACCCTATAAGAAGATGGTTGATTCATTACGCCAATACTTCACTTTTGTTACATTTTAACAAATCCCTAGAGCAGAGAACAAAGAAGCCGATGCTATGGCTACATTGGCTTCCATTCTTCAGCTAGAGCAACATGAATCTAGATATGAAATCCTGGTGGAAGAGCTACGTCACCCCATTTTTGACTCCTCAGAAAGCCATGTCATTTGTACCTTAGTTAGTCATGAGTCATCTCACTATGGTGCCATTTACTCATATCTCCATGATGGCATCATCCCTGAAACCTTCAACCGTTCTGAAAGAAGAAACCTTGTCTGTAACGCCTCTCGCCATAGCCTTATCTCTGGAGATTTGTATAGGAGGGGTTTAGATGGGACACTTCTTAGGTGCTTGGAAAAGGATGATTCTGACCGAGCGTTAGTTGACATTCACGAGGGCATTTGTGGAGGACATTCCAATGGTCTTGCCATGGCCCGAAGGTTGCTTAGGGTAGGGTACTATTGGCCCACAATGCAGACGGATGCTATAGCTTTTGCCAAATCTTGTGAAAAAGTGTCAGAAACATGGAAACCTGATTCATGCTCTAGGTAGAGAGCTTATTCCTTCTATTTCTCATTGGCCATTTCAGCGTTGGGACTTTGACCTTGTTGGGCAGATTCATCCCAACTCATCAGGTGGACATAAATTCATTATTACTACTACTGACTACTTTACCAAATGGGTAGAAGTCGTTCCACTGTCTATTGCTTTAGGAGAGACAATCTCTTTGTTCATATTGAATCACATCATCTGTCGGTTTGGGATACCTTCTGAAATAGTCACTGACAATGGAGGTTAGTTCAAAAACAAGGACCTTACACACCTCTGCAAGAAATTCAAGATAAAACAACATTGGTCCTCCATTTACTTCCCGCAAGGAAATGGACAAGCAGAGGCTTCAAATAAAACCATTCTTAAGATTCTCCATAGAACAGTTCACAAGAATGGTAGAGACTGGCACCTACAGATCAATCCAGCCTTATGGGCTTATAGAATGAGTATACGTACTCCCACAGGGGCTACTCCTTTTGCCCTCACTTATGGTGTTGAAGCAGTATTACCTTTAGAAGTTGAGATTCCTTCACTTAGAGTCTCTCTCAAAGGTTTGATTACAGATGAGGATTACCGTGCCATGAGGTTACAAGAGTTGGAACTTCTTGATGAAAAACACAAAGCATCATTTGATCACATGAGAGTTTACCAAAAGCGTATGTCCAAAGCATTCAACAAGAAGGTTCACCCTAGAGAATTTCAAGTAGGAGATCTTGTCCTGCGTGAGAATCCTAAGAACCAACAACATCGAGAGCAAAAGGGTAAGTTCAAACCTAATTGGCTTAGGCCATATGTCATCACAGCTGCTTTTGGGATAGGTGCTTACTTGCTATCTGATGAGGATGGAGAATAGCTCCCTGATCACATCAATGTTTTGCACCTCAAGAAGTTCTATCCATGATGCCTATTTAGTGTGGGGGCATCCTTTGTACATATTTTATGATCCTGAGAATAATTCCAAAAAAATTTCATATATGATGCTGAAAAAATCCTAAAAAGCATAAAAAGTTTTGAAAAAATAAACAAAAAAAAATAAAAATGCAAAAAATTAAAAAAAAAGAATAGAAAAAGTGCCTTGGCGAAAACTTGGAAACAGGTGCCTTGGTAGCAAAAATACAAAAAAAATTGAAAAAATAAAAAAATCTCCAAGTGGTGAAAACCTAGAAATAGGCGCTACTTGAGGCCTTTGCGCCCTTGTCTTTTAGCATGCGTCCTCGACACTTAGCCATTCTCCATCATGCCTTGACCTTATTTGACTTGGTCTGGAATTGGTCTTTATTTTTGTCTAGGGGGCATACCTGTTAGCATAGGTCCTTTAGGTGCATTTGTCTCTTGGGACATTTCACAAATAGGTGTTTTTCAACACCACCCCAAACTGTGTTTTTCAACACTACCCTAGTGTCGAGTGTTTCTTAACACTTATCAGATATCCTACCCACAGTCTAGTATGATGTGATATTTCTCACTAAGCAGATGTGATACTCAAAGTTTGACTCTATGACCTACACACACGCACTTAAACACTCAACTCGCTGAGACTTGATTAACTTTGTTTTCTTTGTGTGTTGTCTATGATGATTTCTTTGATGAGTGTTATCTCCCTATGATAGTTTTTGATGATGCATAGCTAGAAGACTGAGGGAATGAGAATATGTTTTATTTCTTTATCTGCTTATGGGTATATTTCATTGATCCTAACTGTCATGAGCATTTATGCTGGTCTTACTTGACACTAGGGATTGACAAGGTATTATCCTTAACTATTTTATGCGAGTGCATGCCTATAGCCATCTTGACTTTCTTGTGTCTTGATACAAGCATAATCTCGCCATAGCAAATTTAGGTAATCTCACTGCACTAGTCATCTTGACCTACATGTCTTTGGTGCCTAGGTGGGATTCCCACATCTCTATCTAATATAGATCATATTCATATTCACATAGTCATACTAGTGTGTATTGTATGATCTTATGACGCTACCAATAACACTTGATGATGATAATTAGATGTCTATAAGCATTGTGACCTTGCAAGTCAACCAATTTTCATAGTAGCTTGCATTTTTAGGATCATGATTAGATTAGTTTTCCATCTTGCATATGGAGAGAGCTCTCCTTTTCATCATTCACGGACTAGTCAGTCAACTGCGCTCACCTTCTATTTCTTCATATCTTTCACTCCTTGTCTTTCATCTCAAACTTGTTTCAATTCATCACAAGGGGTTAATCATATCATCGTATCTATATCTCAAAAATGTCATTTTCAAAAAACATGAGTCTATATCACAAATATAAGAATCAAACAGACATCTATGAGAGAGAATCTACATGAGCATTTAACACATACATTTTGAGCAATATGACAAGATAATAGATAAACCGAATACATCCATCACAAGTGAGACATAAACATGATATATCAAACATCCAGTAATCTCATATATCTATAACAATGTCATGATATACAATACAATATGAGATCCCAAAATCTGGATCAAAAGTCTTAGGATATGTCCAAAAACATCTAAAAACCTAAGCCCTAGGACTCATTGCCACCATCCTGAGGACCTGGTAGTGGAGGAGGTGGTGCCGCATCTGGTACTACATTCGATCTGCCCACTACTGCTAAGTAAGAAGGAGCTCTCTGATCCATTGGTACTGCTTGTATGTAGAGACCATGATAGTACGTAGCTCACACTACCTCTCTCTGCCTCTCTGCAAGGGAAACCTGTAGCTGCCTCTCTCGGCGCTCTGTCTCAGCCCTTTGATCTATGAGTTGCTACTCCTTGATAGCTATAGTGATCCTAAGCTGCTACATCTTTTCCTCTAGAGCCTGTATCCTAGCTCTCAAGTCCTCTCCTCCCATAAGCTGATCCTGCTGCACCTTTGCCTGTCGATGAGCTAGTCTCACCTCATCCTCAAGAGTCATTGATCTCCATCCCCGTGACCATTTTCGGCCACCTGATCTAGATCCCTCACCTCTCTCCATCACTCTCCCTCTCCCTCTCCCTCCATCACCTCCATCCCCTCCGTCCCCTTCATCTTTGCCATCTCCCCCATCATCCCCCTGAGCAACCGGTTGTACATCTGGCATAGTGAATTTGGGGAATGGAGCCCTATGCCTCTCTTCTCTATAAGCTATGTCTGCACCTGCATCCACCATGTCTGGTAGGTACTCCCATGGCTCCTGATGTATAGTAGTTGTGTCTTGTATTGCCTGCTGGTAATCCAGCATCGGCATCCAACCATGCCCCTCCTCATCCCAGAACTAAGCTTGTGTAGTGGTCTTTGTAGACACCCTCTACTAGCGTCTGAACTATCTCCAAACTCGAGTAATAATGAATCTCTCCACAATATCAGAATGCTGACCTACCAGTGGATGACTACAAAGCATGTAATCCAACTCCTACCTATCACCCCACTGCTCAGATGACCTGTAAGGTCTCCAGGTGAATGAGGTAAGCTCATCCAACATCCTGCAATAATAAGAGACATCCCCGGTATGAGCCTGAGAGATGAAACCCGTATACTTGTACATATAGGGATACCTACGCTCCCTAGGCTGCACTCATGGACGCACTACAACAATGTGCTCCCACGCCCATATCTGAGTGAGTATGGCCCCACACGCCCAAGTCCTACCATCTCGATAGATGATCTCGTGTAACTCATAGTACATATCGGCTAGAATAGCCAGACCCCATGCCATCTGACATGGATGTGCCACTAGATCTGCTAGTAATCTACCCCATCCCAGTGTGAAACCCTTCTGACTCCTGTCAGGGATAAGGGCTTGTCCAATAAAAGATGCAACAATACAAGGCACTGGGAAGTCCCTACCAAAGTCATCCATCAATCGATCCTAGCTAGCGTGTCGATCTAGGATGGTGACATCCTGGAACATACCCTGGATAACCTATCGCCCCTCAGTCAGATCCTGATCATAGTATACCTGTGCCAACAAACAATCATGTCAGTTTCTATCATATGGAAACTTTACAACTATGACTATCTATAAACATGATTATACTTACAGGTTCTCCATGGCACGGAACCCGTAGGATCCGATAGACATCCTCCAGGTTGATAGATGCCTCTCTAGTAGGTAGATGAAAGGTGTTGTGCTCACTATGCCATCTCTCGGCAAGAGCAATCAACAACCCATGATCAGCTCGGATATGGGGCATCTGCAGTAAGTACCAAAAGCCCATAGCCCTCAAATCAGCCTTGCCCGAATCATCTAGATCTCAGACAAATCGCAATCCAGTCACCTTAGGTGCTTTGATACGGAGCATAGGGAAGTGCTCCTGCAAGTCATTTCAACCACACCAGATGTTAGAACATATCATGAAGGATGTATGAAATCAGTACAAAGCATTTTAAAATCAAACATTGTCAGGACCCATGTTGTTTTGCTCAAAAACATTAAAACATGTCAACTTTTTATACTAGATGACACTATTTTTTGACTAAGTGTCATGTGACACTTTGTCTTATAGCAGTGCGACGGTTTCTATTTGGGAAACATTTTCACATAGTGTCACACAACATTTCATCCCGTGTTGTGTGACACTGGATTCTATGCTTGTGCGACACTATTTTGACCCACGAAGTGTCGCATGATACTTCTCCTCAAAGGGCACGACACTTGTAAAGTGTCGCGCGACTTTTCGCCTAAACTAAAAATTTGAAATTTAAAAACTATTAAAAAACATGTTTACATGCATTAAATGCTCACAAATGACCCAAAAAAATGAGTTTTTCCGAAAACATACCGGGGCAGCATAGTGTGGAAGCCGGTTGTGCAACCGGGCACACTCAAATCACTGTCTGTGGATGGGAACTGCTACTTGCTGGGCCATTTTCTCTCTCTAAGCTCTCAAAATTCTCAAATCAATAAGAGTCAAATGATTTTGAAAATGACACTTTTTACCCCTTTTATAGCATTTTGACCGATTTTCAAAACACCTCAGAATTGCACAAAAATTGCACCCCTAGCTAATTTCGACATCCTGGATCTATTTTCAGATTCGAAATCAAAATCTAAGTTAATCTTGATAGTCAAAATCACCTTTCAAATTTTCCCTTCTTTTGCGCAGTTGGCTGACCATTTGAGGCCTGATCCTTCGATCTTTGTTGGGGCATCTTTATTTCTTCACCCCCATCTCTTTCAACCTCCTAGTCTTTCATTCATTTTCACTCGCTTCATCTTTCTAAGGTTTGAATTAGTCAAATTGGGGCATGTTTTCACTGCCTAATGGTTATCTTGTTATCCTTTATCTTTGATTATGATTTCATTATGATTTGATCATCTTTTATCAATCTGCTGTTCTCCTCTACCTGATTTCGATTTCGATTCCGAGGGGGCAGTACCTATTGGATTTTTTATTTTCTTGACTCAGCTATCTTTTTTATGAGCTTTCGCTTAGCTTGAGATTTTTATCTCTTATTTTGGATGTGATCCCAAAATGAACTCATGTCCAGAATCTTTTGTTTATTTTTGTTTGAGCGTGTTCCCAAAATGAACACACATTTAAGTTGTTTTGTGATCCCAAAATGAACTCACATTTCAACTTCTTTGACTACATGTGTTCCTAAAATGATCACACATTAGTCAAAGAGGGGTAAATGTATGCACCCTAAAATGGTCGCCTAGACTTTAGGCCCCATTTTTGCAATTTATCAAATCCCTGAATCAATATTTTCAAAAATCAGCATTTTATCAATTATATCAATTTCCTTGATCAAGTCATATTTCATCATATTCGATTATTCCTTGGGCTAACCATTTTATCCTAAAGTCTTTATTTATTAAAAGGAATATTTCCTCCCCTTTTATTAAATAAAAAGCCCCCACTTTTCCTCTTATCCTAAGTTGCACACATAAAGTATTATTCTTATTTTATAAAAAGAGAAAAAACACTTTTTTTCTCACGTGGACACAAAAGTCAACCCTTATTTTCTCATTGGAGGATACTTGTGCACATGGATTGCTCCTCTTTCAAGCTCCACTCTTGATTAAGTCTTTTGCCTCTTAATCTCCATGGTCTATTCCTTCTTATTTCTTATAAAAGGAGAGCTCTCTTCCTCATTTCTAGATCCATCTCTTTTATGCTAATGTTATGCTGCAGGTTTTCTAGGTTATTTGGAGCTCTTTGAAGATATTCTTGCATTCAAGCTTTGAAGACATTGTTGTTGCATTTCATTTAGCTTGCTTTCTTGCTTTCATAGTTGCATAATCATGGCATTCTTAGTATAGACTTTCCTTATGCTATAGATTAATCTCACATAGTTTAATTAGGAGGGATTGTAAGACTTGTACTTTCCTTTCATAGCCTAGTTTGCACTTTCATTTTCATAGACTAGCTTGCATCCTCATTCTTAGTTTACTTGCATTGCATTTCCATTTGATTCTTTGGGGATATTGGCACTCTCGCCCTTGTCTTCAATTTTGGAATCTCTCATTGTGTGGTTGACTAGCAAGGTCATAAGTTTATTAGCTCTAGCCGAGAGCAATTTTACAATCTTGCAACTCCATACATAGAGAGCTCTAGGTTGCTATTGAAGGTTTCCCTTTCATGGATTTCCTTTGATGTAATGACTTAGAGAAGTGCACTACTTTTATATGTACACTTCCAAGTGGTGAAATCCTAAAAATAGGCTTTACTTGTACCTTTGTGCTCCATCTATCAGCTTTTGGCTTTGTCCATGAACCAATTAACTTTCAAAACACTTGTTTCTATGGTTTGGAACTGGTCTCCATCTAAGTCTCATTAGGGGGCAATTCCATGCCATCATTGTCTCTAGGACACATTAGTGTTTCTCAACAATACCCCATTTGCACATCGAGTGTATCTCAACACTTGTCAGAAAGGTTATCTTGAACCGACACCTTATTAGTAGTCCAAGTCATATATTTCTATCGCACTTGTAGGCATAAGTCTTAGAAATAGTAGTGACAATCTTTACACTGCATGTAAACTAAAATGAATGAGCTATGATTAATGATATTTTCTTTATATGTTGTCTGTTATTGATGATTTTTGATATGTCACTTGACTAGAGGACTAGGGGCATGGGGCATATTTTCTTTATCTTCTTCTTGTGGGTGTGGTTTTGATGATCCTATATGTTTGATGCGTTGAGTGTCTAATATGATAAGTGCCTCCATCATGATTAGAACGCTACATATACCTTGACTTGATTCATTTGAACACTTAGGGGAGTCTAAACTATATCCTTGAATGTCTGCATTATGTTTGTTTTATGCAAGATCGCACTCATGGTTATCTTGGTGCTTATGCTTTGATGTTGGTGTAATCTTACAACATTGACTGGAAACTTAACCTAAGTCATCTTGATGTTTATGTCTTTGATGCATACATTAGTTTCCTACATTCTATCCAATATAGATCATATTCATATCTTCATAATTGGGCTTGCACTAGTGACAATTGTATGATCTTGTGATGTCCCTTCTTAAGGCTCGATGATGAAAATAAGGACCAAGTAAGACCCCTACGCTTTGCACTTGCATTTTCATCCTAGGTTGCATCTTAATCTTTGCATCTTGCATTGAGTATGGAGAGAGTCTTCATCTCATCATTATCAAACAACTTTGGTCATCCTTTTTCAACATCTTCGATTCATTTTTGGGATCAAAATCAAAATACAAGTTCATTTTGTTGTTCTTCTAAGGCTTATCTTTTCATCCTTTGAGGCAAAAAATGATCATCTTTCTTCATAATCACTTTATTTGACCTAATTCTAATGTTATACCTTTTTGGTCAAACTTATTCAAACTAGGGCAAATTCTCATCGCTTAGTGGTTAGACTTGGTCCAAATGCTTTTCTAATCTCTTTGAATCGATCATCAATCATCTTGGACACTATCTAATCTTGATTTAATCAAACTTATCTCATTTATGCATCTCCTCAACATCATTTCAATTTCAATCCTGAGGGGGTGGGAATAATCTTTCATCGATCTTTCAAAGCTACAAATTGACCATGCTATCATCGCTAGGGGCATCTCAACTTTATCGCTTCACACCAAGTTGAGATTCTTCAAGTTGATATCTAATCTTGGACATATCAGTTCTCATCGCATCATATTAGTTCTGATATTGTCTTATCTTTCAACCTCGGTCTCAATGTTCAGTTTCATCACTTCACATCAAACTATGCATTGAAACTCTTGCTACCTTGTCGTGCTTGATTCGATCAAGTTCAGAGACAATGTCTCTCATGATAGTTCATCGCTTCATATCAACTATCTATCTATCATCATTTTCTTTGACTCAATGTGCTCGCTCTCACACTAACTCAAAGAAGGGCAAATATAATCACCCAATTTTGGTCTAGTAAACTATAAGCCCTCTTTATGAAAAATTAAATTAAAATATTAGACCATTATTTTGGATCAAAACAATTATGCTTAATTAATTAATCATTTATTTGATTATATCCTAAAGTTTGACCACTTTCTTTTATGTTTATTTAATTAAAAGAACATGCCCCCTTTTAATTAAATAATAAAAGACCCCTTTATCCTAAGTGCACATGAAAATCACTTTCCAAAATAAAATAATAAAATAAAAATAAAAATAAAAAGAAAAGTGCACTTTCCAATGAGATGGAACCTTTTGACTTTTGAAGAAGGCTTTTGCTTCTTTATCTCAATCACTCATTGTTTTGCCTCTTAATCTTAGCCTTTTATTTTTGCCTCTTAAAGACATGAGCACATGGATCAACCAAGGCTTAATCTCCAATGTTGCTCATTCTTTTTCCTCTTAATCTTGACCGTTCACTCATTTATATTTTCTTAAAAAGGAGTCTCTCTCCTCATTCTTGCATCTTTGGGGGACATCTTGGCATCTTGGCATCTTGTGTTTTCATTATTTTTGCATCTTGGCTCATCCTTGGATCTTATCTTATGTTGCATCTTGAGGTATTGCATTATCATTTAGCTTAGCTTTGTTATTTACTTTCTTGCATTTAGTTTAGTTAAACTACCCTAATTAACATGGATAGTAATCTTTCATCTTGTTAGCTGAGATTTACTTTCCTTTTACTCTTTCATTTCATCTTAGCTTAATCTTGCATCTCATGCATCTCATCTTAGATTACTTTGCATTTTCATTCATCATGGAGATCTTGGATACTTGCACTCTCATTGCTTGATATCTACTTGAATCTTCCATTCTATAGTGCACCTTGCAGAGTTTTTGCTTATTGAGTTCATTTGAGAGCCACCATCTTTATCTACATGATTCTTGCATGCTATGGATAAGAAGTTATAAGCCACCTTCGAAAGACTCCAAATTCATTGGATCTCTTAGATATAAGGGTTTATAGAAGTTACTACACTCTTTTGCTCACACACACACACACAGTATGTATGTGTGTGTGCACACACATATATGCAAATAAATGTGTGTGTGCACATGTGTATTATAAACACACACATACCTACATATATACATGCACATATATATATATACATAATAAATGTAGCTCAAATACTTTAGCATTATTTATAGGTTTTCTTTTGTTTTCTTCTAGTAATAATAGTGTTGTTTGTCTAGATATTGGAACTTTTGTCAAGAGATACATCATTAGTGTAAAAAAATATTTTTTTATTATGCAAATTAATTGCAATATGAAAACTTCCTCATGTCTTTCTTTGCCTTTGAATATGCTAATAGTGAATCAATATGTGAGACATACATCTTCTATTGTGATGTGTATTTTGAGTATTGAATAATTATAATAAAGAGCTAATTTTTTTAAAAACTATTGGATTAGCAATTTAAGGCTTATGATCTGAATAGACACTAAATGTTTTGAATCTTGAAGCAACCTAGTATTTGAACACTTTCCATCAACATGATTTTATTTGTGGTGAATTTCGAACTTTGATTACATTACCTATTCACCATTGAGTGTGCCTTCTATAGTGTCATAAGTTGTAAGCCCTTTACAATTTCATACTCTTTTTGGGCCTTTGCTTTAGTGTGGCTCCTTCTATGTCATTTTGAGCCTATTTTGACCTTATCCCTTCCAAATTGTTGTCATATGGTCATAACGTAAATTGATCCTATGTCTTGGGCATGTACACTTTGCAACCACCTTTCATTTGTTCCTTTATGGATGGAATATGGTTCCTAGTGCCTTAGTTGCTCCAAAAGGAACCCAAATTTGAATATTTTAGAGTGTTGACTCCTACATTTGTGATCCAATCTTGATATTTTGATATGGTTGTTGAAAGTTGACCTAAATGTGGAAATACCTTGAGAATCCTATACAAAACATATTTTTCTAGTTCATTTTCATCTAAGTACACATCTATAAATTTCATTCCAAGTCCTATTTCTTTGTTCAATAATAAATTTGAGTAGAAGGAGCATCAAGCTACAACACCTTATCTTCAAGTATGTTTTCACGACGATAGAATTTGTTATGTTTTGTCATGTTATTGCATCAACACTTGGAAGGCTTATCTAAAGAGAATTGCATCACCACTATTATCAATCTTAAGATAATATCATTGTGATTCAAGACTTTAATTCTACATTTCTTTTTTGATTTAGCCTTTCCCTAATAGGGAGGGCTCTCCTTTTCACCATCATTGTTGTAGTGGAGGTGAAAACACCAACACAAGGTTTGACTCAAGCAAGCACACATACAACATAACCATTTTCCCCTCTTCTTTGTATGCAAGTTACATATCTAACAACAAAAAGTTGTAGATTTGTAGACAACAAATTGAGACACACAATTCTAGACTTTGAACATGTAAAGACCCTAGGTCTATACCGATTTATACATGCGGCCAACACTTTTTGGCTAGATTTTGGAAGGAACAATTTTATAGATCATCCTAATCATGAATCCAAAGTTTTAGTTGAAAAAAACACCTTCAGGTCTAGGGCACCTAACACACTTGAATGGCATTTTTAGACTCAAATTTATTGACATGTTCTCATCTGCATCTTATTTCCAAATATGTACTTTTGAGTTGTTTTTAGTTCAACATTTGCTTGTTTATGCTAAATATTATCATCTTTGCATCATTTTACCTAGTCATTGCACATTCACATTAAACCAAAATCAACACAAAAGAGGGAATAATCACACATGACATTCAACTCTCCTTTAGTAATGAAGTTGGATCTTGTTGGTCGTTTCCTCCAATAATTGATATTAATTTGGGATCTTAGTTTATGTCTCTAGATAGGACCCTATTTCAATACATTTCACCTACATCTAAGAAAGTGTGGAAAATAACCATGTATAGAGGTAAAAGCATTTGACATCCTTAATGCTAACCAAACCCCCAAGTTGATTTAACAAAATTGAAACATAGAAAACTAGGTAACAATGAATGTTGATGGTTGATTGTTATGTTTGATACAAATCCAATCCAGTTTCAGTATTATATATATAGTAATACATTAATATTGTATACTTTGTGTCAAGTCATTGTTACTTTATGAGGTGATTCTTTGCTAGTTGGTCTTAGCACGAGCAAGAAACCTTGACACACATCCAAGTAGCTTGCAAGAGGTTTCTTAGCATGAAGATGTTAGGATTGGTGTTTTAGTATGAAGAGAGTTGAGTTCCTCTAGGGACTACATTGTTTGGTATTGATAATGTGACATAGTTTAGTACAAATTGGCTTAAAGTACAAACTAGGTTACTTCTACCATTATTGTATCTTGCTTTTACATTGGTTCCAAGTAATAAGAAGCTAACATTGTCTCAAAATTCTTTATGGTTTTGTCTAACTTTATATAGAACATATTATTTATTGCATTGTTATACACTATTCTATTTCATTTTGTTTACTATATTAAATTGTGTAAAATTGAAGAATGTCAAATTATTTGATTATAAATTAACTCTTAAAATATATTTTTTCCTGACCAATATTATTTTTAATAATTAATAAATATAAAAGTACAAAATAGTATCATCCACCTACAAAACCGTAAGTATACCAACAAGCATGATAATATTGGGTCAGCGGTAGGTTTTGGACAACCCGTTGATAACTTGCCAAATCATCTCTTACGAGTACGATTTAAACACGTCAGTGAAATGCTCTCGGTGGAAAAAAAAAGTTTTATTCCTTCAAAAATGCCTATCTAACGTCTATCCAATTCCTATAATAAAAATTACTAAATATTTCCAAATCACCGGACATTAAACGGGTCAAGCATTTTCTTCCGAATCACAGTCACCAACAACCCCACACCAACCGCACCGAATGGTTTGCTTTACCGAATCACTGATAACTATTTTTTAAATAGTATGGAAGGGAAGGAGCTGCCACACCTACTTCAGATATCACGTGGTAGCAGATACCCAATGTGTATGTACCTGTAAATTTCTGTATTATTATAGCGAGCTTGTGTCGCAGAAACTTACTGGAGACCTGTGAGAGAGATCAAAAAACCAGAAGAAATGAGCTCTGCGATTCTCTCCAAGGCATTTCTGAAGATTTCAGGAATAGATGGATTTGCAGAAGGTACAAACGCAAAGACATCTCAAAATCTTCAGTTTCGGCCTCGCCAAATGCGATCGAGAAGACTTGGTGTGTATTTAGTTTCATTTTTGAGAGTTTTCCTTTCAATTTTTGGTGTTGATTATTAAAAAAAGAAAGATTTAAATCTGGTTCTTTGTTCTTACTTTTTTTCTTTTCTTAATGATATTTAAGTTTTTCACTGGTAATTTTTCCCTGTGGAGTAGCCATTGGATATTGATATAAGGAAGAAAACTAAAGCTAAGATATCTTCTGAAATATGAGATAAGTAGACGAGTGACACCTTCTATTGAGAATCGGATCTGATAAACTCATTCTGGGCTTGGACGCGGCCAAAAACATTGGCAAAGATAAGTAGAATTATTGAAAATTTATCAAAATTACTAAGATTGAGTTCTCTATGCAACAACTTCAGTTTTATTTCTTGTCGGTTCCGTAAAACAGAGATTGGGATGTTAAAATGGGGGTGTGAGGGGCGATTTATTGATTTTAAGGTGTATTTTTAATTCATTTTCGGGTGTTCTGTTATTGAGTGTCAAGTCTTTGGAGATGAGTTAGCTGGACTATCAAGGGTTTCAATGGCCCTGGCCACAATAGAGTGTCATCGAAGGATGTATAGGAAGAGAAGATACATATGACTTGCAACATGAGAGCAGTACAACAATGAATATACAAACAATTCATAAAGATTGTCTCGCATATAGTGCCATTTGAGATAATGGATGCTATGTTAGAACTTCTCAATTATGCAATAATATAATAATTGAGAAACTTGGAAATTTTTCGATTCAAACAACATTGGAAGATCAATCCACCCACCATCAGATCACAATCACACATGGAGGGCCAATACATCACTGGTATGGTATTTGAAGAATGTTTGGGAGGTCGTGGGTTCAAGCTTCAGCTTTTCCATGGTTTTAAACATGTTATTAATCCAGGTTAGGTGAGCTCAAGCTGGTGTATTGGAAGATACAATCCACTTATCACAAAATCTTGAATACAAGGAGGGCTAGTAGCTCAGTGGGAGACCTGAAATGCAAATGGGAGGTTCTATGTTTGAACTATAGCGGTTAATTGGTTTTCATTGTTCCAACTATCAAGAAAAGAAGATATAACTTGCAAAAGGAAGCAATATTGACATATTGTTTGAATACTAACTGGCCTACAGTTTTCAACAATCAAGAGCAGAAGAAAAAGCTGCAAAATGAAGCAACATTGTCCTAAATCTAAATGGCCCATGGTTTTCAAAGGAAGAAGAAGTAACCTGTCAAAGGAAGCAACATTCTCCTCAGTTTCAGCCTCTGTGGTTGGATGAGACAGCAGTAATGTTTGTCGTTCTATTGACTGTTAGGTTTTGTGGGTGTCATTTGAATATAATCAACACTATTTTTAAATTAGATAAGATATGGTGTTGTTAGCTGGGTATAATCTTGTAGATTGATCACGATTCATCTCTTCCAAGTTCCATGCTTGGTCATGACCTTCTACAGTAAGGAGTGATCAAGAAGAAATATTTCCTAAAAATGATCCTGTTTTTGTTTTGTGCTAAGCAGATCAAATGTCATAAGATGTAATCCTCTTCTATCCTCTAGGTGAGGTTGAATCCCAAAGTCACATAATACATACTAAAGGAGGTTGATTATCAAGAGTGGCAGCTCATAGTAGTTTTGTCAAACTCAGAAATGATGAGAATGTTTGATCAGTAGTCAATCATGCAAAACAGCTTGGGGAACAATCAGCAGGAGCCCGAAAAACAAAAAATTAGTTGCATTGCACACTGATATTTTGCCAAATTAAATTTGGGGTATTCTACTGTGCTTCAGCTTCAGCAAGTTCAATCTGTTTTGGAATCTTGCAATATTTGGGGCCTGACCACAAATCTATCAATATAGTTGAGACAGATGAAAAGGCCAAAAGGATTTTGTTTGTACATAGTGAAAAATAATAGAAATAAAAACACTTATTTCAAGTATGACTGTCAAGGAATTACTTATCAATCACTCAAGGGACTGGAGCTTTAACATCCTTTAGATGTAATTGAAAAGAAATTTTATTAAGCATTGCTAAAATCTTACATAAATGCGGTTTCTTTAAGCATTTTCCAAATCTACTGAACTTCATTCAAAATTATAAGCATGCAAAAATATGACAAAAATAATTGAAAAATATGTCACTTATTCAGATATTCACCTCATTTACATATATTCCTCAATCACTGTGCTGATAACTTTTCTCAGCTATAATGATTTTCATTTAAATAAAATAAATTAATTGAATTTTTTGTCTGTGTTCAAAAGCTTGCAAAGTACTTTTGTACCTTTTTCTTCAATTTGCTATGATGAGCATCCAAAGGACAATTTATTCTGATTTTGCTTTGATTTTACTTACTATAAAATTCCAGATGTAAGAGCCAGTGCTGGAAATTCATTTGGTACTTTATTTCGTGTTACAACATTTGGAGAATCCCATGGTGGGGGTGTAGGCTGTGTAATTGATGGATGCCCACCTCGTATTCCTATCTCAGAAGCTGATCTTCAAGTTGAACTAGACAGAAGGTTTGCTTCTTTTCATTATAATAGCTTTGTTTTAAGTTTTAACATACAATTTGATCATTTCTACTTCATTTGTTGATATTGAGAAAGACTCTATAGCATTGTGTGAATTAATTTAATTGCTTGATCATGATTGTGCAGAACTTGTACAATGTCTAAAATCTTTTAGCATTTACATTTATAATGGATTAAATTTTGAAAGACAGTCTAATCCTTGCTAACAACATTTTACAGTTATTTAATTTTTAGTTGTTCATTTTGAACTTTGCACTGTTGTTTTCTAATGTGTTTTTTAATTTTATCTTTTATTACTATGCAACATTTTGAAGTGCAATTTGCAAACAGGACAGTGTAAACAAAGCTTGAATGTTTACTAAAATAGGATTAATATAGGTGTAATAGTGCATATTTGGTATAGTTGTTGAACAGTTCCATAATTCTTCTTATTATCCTTTTCCTACCATGATGCATATTGTTTAAGGACTTTATCGATCATATTTTACCCTACATCTAGTTTGAATTGTAGAAATACTCATTGTGTTGGCAAGCAAAGTTGATTATTATTTTTATTTGTAGCTGAGATGATTTTAAAATCATGTTTCTATTCTATAATGAACTTTAGCTACAATATTCATCTAAATTACTTAGATTTGGAATATTGCAATAAATATCAACCAAAACATTCACTCAAGATACTTAGGTCTAGTGCGGACATAACTAAATAGATTTACACATATAAACTGGTTGGACCAGAGTATTTCATTCAAATTACTCATTCAGTGATACAAATATTGCTGCTTTAGATGATTGCTGACAGCAAAGATTACAATGATCATAAATATATTCAAAAAATATTTAGAAGGCTGAAATGCCTAAATGTTGAAATTTTCTTAATAATCTTAAACTCTTCAACTTGAAGTGCATATGCAACCTCTGTGTGAAGCTGCCTTCAAGAATCTTCTTATAGCTCCATTTATGTCCCATAGGCAGGAACAAGACAAATTTTCATTTTTGCTAAAGAATTTGCTCAATCTTCCTTACAAAATGTAGACATTTCTACAAAAGACCCATGTGAAATTCACATACATTGTAACCATCATTGGATGCACCATTCTTTGTGATGGTGTTCGGCTTCATTGGGATACGCATATGTTTAACTATAAAAAATTTAACAACAAACAACATCAGAAGATGAAGACCATCCAATATGGGCCTTAGTCTAGTTTTCAAGAAGTTGGATTGGGTGCATTTCACTTAGATCTTAGAGCTCAGCTTGGTCCATGCTGTTGTCAATATGAGCAAAATCAAGGCATATGAGTCAACTCACTTGGAGGAGGTTTCTATCACTCTTCTTTAAGTTACAGCTCCAAGATTCGGTGCGTTATATAATTCCAATTGTTCTTCGATCTCCATTTATGTACTATAGAAAGGAGCAAGACAAATCTTATTTTTTGAATGATTCATCGATCTTCATTGCAAAATGTAGGCATTTTTACAAAAGACCTGAGCCAAAAATCAAGGTACTTCTTAACTATCATTGAATACCTCATTATTTCAAATGTGATGATGTTTGGTTTCATGTGGCTGAGCATATGTTTAACAACAAACAATATCAGAAGATGAAGACTTAGTCTAGTCTCTTAGAAGTTGGACTGAATGCCTTTTACTTAAATCTTGAGAGCTCAACCTGGTATCCATGATGTTGTGTGTCAACAATAACATGGCATATCTATTACTCTTCTTTAGGTTACCACTTCAAATTTTGAGGTGTTGGCTGAGGAAACTTTACTCAATATTTGGATCCACACCAATTGAATGAAGCAAATGAATGTGTACCTGATCAGCTGCAAAGCAACCTTATCAACACAGGCCAAGTGGTTCTCTGAGTCATCCCTTATGTAGAAACTTTCATTATTTAGTCTAGAAGTTTGAAAGAACTTCAGCTAAGAGATGAAATGATGAGATTCACATTCCTAGTGATCTCTCTTCTATACATTGCCTAGTTTATTGCAGTTTTTTCTATCTGCATGCTCATTAAGCTAAGGAAGATATAATCTGCATATAAACAATAAAATTCCCACAGGTGCATTTTAGACTTAGAGAGGTTGACTAGGAACTTTTCATGTGCTTGGCCTTATCCAATCAGCACTTGTCCTTTTTAAAAAAAAAATCTATTTTAATTTATGCAGTTTAATGAACAGAGCATGATATCTTTTTTGAGTCTTGATTGCTATTTCCTTTATATTTATTGCTGTTTGTATATATTAGAACAATATTAAATTATTATTATATAAGGCTTACAATTGTAAATAAGTCACCTTAGTGGCAAGTGTTTTCTTTCTGTTTTTTTTAAGATTCGCTTTTTAGCTTTAAGTGAGTCATAATGTTTATCCGTTTGGGTGGTTTCTTCGCCAATCTCTATATAAGGAGAATAACATCTTTGTAATTGTACCCTGTTAATTAATAGAATATTAAAATATTGTGTTCTATTAATTTCTGCAATAGTATTGTTTCCTTAATGGTTTTTGTTGCGTGTCCCCTGAGGTTTATATCAGCTGTGAGGGTTATATAACTTGTGCACTTTGCCACTTACAGATTGGTACAGCTGAGCAAAAACTTAATGAATGTGGTACTTAATTATATTGTCAACGAAGGGCATTTTGTTGGATTCAAAGTACAACAACCATGTCTCCAGTTTTGGAGCTTCCTTACCACCTGAGCCATGATTTAAAGTGTTTGTACTGTAGATCTATGACTTGTGGTAAGGATGATTGTAAGTGGACACAGAAACTACAGTGAAACTCTGTAATTTATTGTGGCTCAATGTTGTATATCCACAGTCTATGTCAATTTAAACTCTAGGATGGCTTAAGTAAATTGTTCTTACCATGAGACTGGTCCACCATGGGATTAGAGGATGGCTGTAATAATAGCAGATGTGTGTCTGTGGGCTACTTTTTAATTTTGTATTGGATGATAATTGATATGTGTTGCTTCCTTTTACAACAGTTGATAAACTGATACTTGTATCTTGGTTTGTCAAATGACCAATGAGTGATTATTTCATGTCAAACTGTGCGTGCTTAGTTCTATTGCTATTGATTTGTTGGTGCCTGTTTATCTGTTGAAGAAGGCTTATAAGAAGATTAGTGATCAAGTTTTGTACTTACAATATTGTGAAAAGTATAGAGTAGTAGAAGAGAACTGTACGCATTAGGCACTGACCATGGGATTTTGATCCTACTACTCATCACATTATATGCTGTTTACTGCACTTTCATGCATGCATATATGGGTTCTGTTGGCTGCTTTAAATCATCAATGGATCTTAAATTCAATATTTTTTCCACGTGCATGTATATATTTCTTTGAAAGCTGTCAAGAAATTTATAGAGCATTGTGGTAGCTCATCTTGTAAGAGTAGATAGCTGATATTAAAGATTCTGAATGCCTCTGCAAAATAATTTTGAACTGTAGGAGGCCGGGACAAAGCCGTATCACCACTCCTAGAAAAGAAACTGACACATGCAAGATACTGTCTGGCCTATCTGAAGGTTAGTTTTCATAAAATAAGCAGTTATGTCAACAAAGACTGTTGTTCACTCTTGATCTATATGGGGTTCATTTTGTTTTCTTATAGCCAATACATGATTGACAGTATTGCATAAAGTTTATGGTGTTCCGTATTTGCTCATCTTTATAATCTATTGCAGGTCAAACTACTGGAACACCAATTTCTGTTCTTGTGCCAAATACAGATCAAAGAGGACATGTGAGTAATTGGAAACAAATGTAGAAGGGCTTTCCTTTACATATGATATTCAATCAGAAATCTATCTCCTGAAAATGTAACATTTATACTGAACATATTTTGTGTCGTTTGAATATATTATAATGCAGTGCACTCAGAAGGGGTGTAGCCCTTGCGGGCAGTCGTTGAACTAATAGTCTAATTTGGAGTTTTGATGTCAAATGGGTTTCTTTATATGCTTTTTATGAATAAATATTGTTTTAAATTTAGTAAAAAAGAAAACAAGACATAAATGGGCATTCAAACGCATTTGTGAATATCAAAGATGATACACTCTTGGATCTCTGGTGAGTGATAAGGAACTTATTAGTATTGACTAGCACCGATATGCATGAAACAGGGTTTTACTTATGCTGATAGTGCATCGTACCATGTTCTCAAGTTTCAAACATTTTGCACTTGTCTTAAGACTTTCTTATGGGTTCCTGTACTGTAGCTGGGATTCCATGTGTTCCATCCCTGTCAAGTATTACTTAAAGCTAACAAAAATTACATAGTATATGAGCCCAAGGGGCAGTCCCATGTATTGACGATTAAAACTTCAAAGTCCGGGAAAAAAGTCTAAAAGATCAAGGCTCCAAGTTGGCAGCCACAGTCAGTGTTCTGAACCAACTTACAATGTTCCGAACCAACTTACAACTGACAGACCCCCAGGAGAAACTAAAAGAGAGATAGATCTTTAATGGAGTTTTTCTAAAGTCTTGACTCTTGACAATATCTTTAGCATAAATCTAAATGTTTCCAGCTAGGAATAGTCAACCTAGATCTTGCTCTCAGCCAGAGTTGTCTTAGCCTCATGATCCATAAAGACATTGATTAAATCTGTTTTGCTTTCACAGCTGCCTCAGCATCTGAAAATTGATCAATGGTAGTATCGAAGGCGGAACCAATGCAACAGCATGAGGAAGTTCAATCTCCAACTCAGATTCCCTGAAGCAGGTTGAATAACTCCGTTTTCTGGCCAATCTACAGTAGCAGCAGTCTTAGGGAGGCCCTTTGTGGGTACCAGATATTCTTTATGAAGATAATGAAGCCCTAAGCAATAAATTTCTGGAGCTCTTCTTTGGGCACTCCCAGCATCAGAGTGAATTGCGAAGTAACAAAAGAAAAATGACAAAAATCTGTCAGTGACCATCTCTTTCCTTTAAAAATGTTATCATTCCTTGCCTCAATAAAAACTATAACACCTCAGTAGACACAACATGCCACAATTTGATATAAAATTTATGCAACATCTTTAACAAAACAAATAAAACCGTTAATCCCAAACAGAATATCAAACCAAGAAATACGATCCCTGCCAGCACATAAAGACCACCCATCCAAGAAAATACTACAAACAGCTTTAGTAAACCAACAGTTAAAGAAAACGTGAAAGGAACGCTCATCTGTATTGCATAGATAATAGGGTTCCATCTTAAACTCAAAAAAATACAGAGTGGTATCCACAACATGCTTCTAATGCAGTAGGAACCATCCAAAGCAGATTTTCTTTTTAACAAGAGGATTAAATACAGTACACTTAACCTTGCCATGGCTATTCAAAGGGGAGGAATCAAGCTACCACTTGATATTCAAAGAATTAAAAAGCTCCCAGGAGAAAGAAGGCTTAATGTGAAGACAATTTTTAGATAACTCAAGCAAGAAAGGACCTTAGCCCCACTTTACATCCTCTCAAATTTCAATTTTAGATTGGCTGACTGGAAGGAGAGCCTTAGAAGGGCTATAAATGGCAAGATATATGCTGTTCTATGAGATCCAAGAATCTTAAACCTTTCCTTTTAGCTATTCTCAAGAAATGAGAGACTCCTGTCTAAACAAATTAACATAGTACTGAATGACTTTAGAGAACCACTATCTAGCTCAACAACCTCTAAGAATAGATAAAGGAGAACTATTACAGGATGAGCTCCACGAAAGAGATCTAAAGCCCTGACAGCTGCTATCCTCCCCTGGATAAGATTTCATACCCAAACAGAGGATGCCTCACAGATTCCCAAAGATGGGGGAACCAGAGGAGACTCCTGTCTAAACTAATTAGATTAGTACTGAATAACTTTAGAGAACCACTATCTAGCTCAACAACCTCTAAGAATAGATAAAGGAGAACTATTACAGGATGAGCTCCATGAAAGAGATCTAAAGCCCTGACAGCTGCTACCCTCCCTTGGATAAGATTTCATACGCAAACAAAGGATGACTCACAGATTCCCAAAGATGGGGGAACCAGAGGAGACTCCTGTCTAAACAAATTAGCAAAGTACTAAATAACTTTAGAGAACCACTATCTAGCTTAACAGGATGACTATTACAGGATGAGCTCCACGATACGAATAGATAAAGGAGAACTATTACAGGATTAGCTCCACGAAAGAGATCTAAAGCCCTGACAGCTGCTACCTCCCCTGGATAAGATTTCATATCCAAACAGAGGATGCCTCACAGATTCCCAAAGATGGGGGAATCAGCAGGCTTAACTGGAAGAGAACATGTCAAGGATATGAAACCTCTTGCAATCTCTCTTCTTCTTCCAGACTCCATTACTGATATTGTTATTTACCAACAGTTTAGATGGCTTTCCACCCACCATGACTCTAAGAATCCGCTAAACTGCCAATACAATGCATTGAAGCACAAAAGTTTTTAGACCAATTTCACCAAAATAACAGCCAGGCCATAACATGTCTCTTTTTCTTCCCCTTGCCATCTGACCACAAAAAACTACTCACCATCTTATTAATCCTTTTCACACGAGAATTACAGAACAGCTAAACATGCCCATGGTAGGTACTACTGGAAGAAACACTTGCTTACCTTACCCTTCAGCATTCTTCATATCAATCTTTTCAGAAACCCATTTCCACATATCATGAAGAGTGCAAGAAAGAGCAAAAGGAATACCCATGTAGGGAAACATTTCAGTAGGGCTACCTCACTTCCAACAAAGATCTTTAATCTGATCTGGGGAGTCTCAATCCAGCTGAAGATTAGACACTTACAAGTAGAGATTTTAGAAATAGAAGCAAGACAGTATAACCCTGAAGGTCAGATGGGGAAAATTCTCCTTTGCAGAATAGGAAACGAGGAATTATCATCAACAAATTGAATGTCCAACAACTAAGAATCATAAGGGGGCCTAATAACATGAAGACCAAAAGAGGCATCTCTCAGAAGAAACCCTTGTCTTATAGATGTCTTCAAAGCTTAGTGTTCTATCTTGTTTGATTTAAGATCCCCTTGAATAATAAACAAGAAACAGCATATGATAATCTAAAGGATACAGATTTATGTAAAAATTGTTGCTGAGCCTGCTCCCTTGATTTTACATGCACCTATTATTACAAATCATATAAAGCATAGACTCAAATTAAAATCTTCTTATCCTGAGAAAAGAAGATATAAATTTTATTAATGCCAATGAATGAACCAAAGTAGGTTTGATGGGACTTGTAAATACACATAATTACAACAGCAAGATGGAGTAAAAAGTAAGTTCCAAAATCTAAAAGAAAGAGGCTATTAGCTAAAAACTAATAGCATGACAGCAAAAACATTAGGGGCTGGAACAAAATGGGTAAAACCTAATCATGTCATACATGGCAATGGCATGCATTACCAAATTTTACAAATGACATCTGAAAGAAACATTTGTAACTAAATAAGATAAACTTGGCTGGAGACTGTTGCTGATCCAAAACCTGGCAAATAATTTGTGCTATAATGCAGAGTAGGATCCATGGCCTCATCCAGAGAGATATTATTTTAATGTAGTTGACAGATGTTTCACTTTTGATTTGACAAATAGTTTCTTGTTTTGCTCCTGAATCCTAAGAAAGAGTGTTAAGGTTTGAGGGTGGAAAATTGCTATATTTTCGTTTAATTTACAATGGATATGGTGGGCATGATCTAGAAACATTTTGACATTTTAAGTGCATGGAAAATGTGTCATCGATAGGAACTTAAACTTCTACCCATGTGTTACATCTCTAGCAACCTAGGATTCAGTTGAATGTGTTTTCAAAAATGTTTGGTTTATGCTGTGTTAGGCCAGGAGCCTGTCCATCTTATCTTAAGTGTTCTTGATTCCAAAGAAATTATTCATGGTAATAAGGGACAATCATTTGTATGATATTTTTTCAGACCTAAAGGTTGAAATAAATGATGTTTATATTTACAGATGACCAAAAATGGTCAAGGGGACTTGAAGGTACAGAAAAAGTAACTTGGAGTGAAAAGAAACTCCAAAAGAAGTTACAAGTGAGAACATAAGTATTTAACTCTTCAACTTAGGCCAGAAATATGCCATTGACTTTTATTGGCAATTACAGATAAACCATAAGGGAAGGAGGTATTGGAAAAATAATTGACAAATTAAATAAGATGCCAAATAAATAGGACAAGCATGACAAGAGAGGTATTGGATTCAAGGGAGATGAAAAGATAATAGAATAACAATAAGAAGAAAGCTATTTGATTCGAGTTTAGCCTAGAACATGGGGACTCCAATATAGACCTTTTCGATAGACTTAAGACTTATCATTAGATGTAAGAAATGAGTGAACAAGGAAATATGCAAGAATTTAAAGGGAAACTTGTGATTGAGATGGTCTCATTGTACTAGATCAAGCATTGTGTTGCTAGGTGCTAACTGGGTATTCTGGAAGATTTTAGCTCAATTTCATTCATCCCATGGTTTTTTTAAGCCTTATCTTAGTTGATAGAGTACTGCTGGCTTTTACATGACTCTGACTGTGGGAGTTGGGATGATTAACTTTTATAGATTTTACTGTCAAGGACATATCATAACTAACATTATTATAAGGTTAGTGGATCTATGAAGCACATATTTCTGACAATAAACCTATTTAAAACTTAGTAGTCAACCAATAAAGTTATTCATGAAAATTAAATGTGGGCGACAGTGAGCAAAAACTCCAGAGAAGAAAATAACCAACTAATGGATTATAGAAGATTGCATTTAAGTGATGTGCATTACTTGAAATGAAGCTGTGACCATGATTCATTTGCACTTTGACCATGAATCATTTGCTCTTTTATCTGGTCCCATTGTATGAGTGACTGACTCAACTTGGCAAGTTCTTTGAGAATTTTGATGAAATTCCAAAACAAGGAAGCTAGGAATATTTTTTGGTAAAACTTGTTTTGTTTTTTGTGGGACATTCTTAATTGATTAGGACCAAATTGATGACAAACTTCATCCATTAATGCCTGTATGACAAGTATAAATCCATATAGTAATGCATCAGTTCAGGATATATGCTTACATGGCCATTGGTTGAAAGTTAAAAGTCATAAAAGTGCTGGATGTTGGAAATTTAATCTTTCTAGATAAAGCTGTGGAGATTTCATCAATGGCCTTTATCCTGAAAATAAAGTTTAGAATCCATAAAATTTACGCATTTCAAAGAACATTTGATGCTTTTCTAAATAAGTTTGTTGAAGAAAAGTTAACCTTTGATGACTTAATTGTTGTATTATGAACACTGAAAATGACCCAAGCCATGGTAAATGAAGTTGCTTGGCTCTCCTGAAATGGTTAGGATTTATCTGCATTGAATAATGAAGGGTTTATGGACCAGAAATGACTGCACAGAGGCTATATGACATTTCATTATAGCACAAGAACATACATTTTTTGCTTTTTTTCTTATTGTATGGATTCCTCTAACCTGCCAAGGAGCAGGTATTTTGTAGACTGACATTTATACCTCAGAGATGGCAATTAGCAGTTTCTAGTTCCACTGCAAAAAGTTCTTAACTTTAGAGTTATCAAACTGCATTTGTAAATCTCCTTTATTCAGAGGCTATTTAGATCTGTTTTAGAGCATGTAATAACAGTGCAAGTAGCTGAAGCTATTCTACCTACCAGAGGATTATAACTTATTTTGAGTTTCAGTTGTGGCCAAAATGTGCTAAAAGTTGGAAGATTCTAAATTGGCAATAGATTTCACACAAGTAGATGTGCAGAAACTTAATTTAAACTTTTTATTGTTAATTAACATTTGAATCAAAATATAGACCTTTACTAATTCAACTTGAGTAAGAATACATGTATGCAGATAAATTTTTCTCAGACAGCAACTCATAGACTAATTAGTAATGGCAGGTCATGCTTGGAAATCTTGAATGACTTTGTTATCTTATCTGACACGATGTTTGGTTTGTGACATAGTTCTATGGTTAAGAAGTGAGTGTTCAGGGTATAGTTTGAAACAAGTATTTTGAGGCAGTTATAATCCCTTTTAGACTCAGTTAAGGAGGTTTATGACTTGACAAACTCCTCCAACTCTCCGAGCTGAATGAAATGAATTGAGTAGCCTCTGACAACATCAAATGTTGTGGGTGCTATCCATTTATTGTTTCATACTTGGAGAGGCTTCTGACTAGCATGAGCTCTTGTGGAAGCTAGCTGCCTACTCTTATCCAACCAATTTGGGGAGGAATCAATGTCAATTTGTAAGCTATCTGGAGATTTTAAGATGCAATGCAGTTGAAGGGCAGGAAGAACTTGAAACTTTTAGACGTTAGATCCAGATTATGCTCTTGAGATAGAATCTAGTTAAGAGGCACTGCCAGTGGTACTGTTTTGCAATGTGAGGCTGATTTGTCTATACATTTATGCCCTCTGAGGACAAAAATATATGTTACCACTCTAGTTGCCTAGCTAAGTCCTTACATTTAAGTGTTGTTTGTCAATACCTTTGGCAAAAGTAAATGAAGACATTTACATTCTATCATGGTTATTGCTATTATTATTTTCCATTTATTTAAGCAAAAAGTTATGCTAAATGCTTGGCAGGCTAGGTTTTTAAATGTTGTGCTAGGTTGTGTAATTGTCACATTATACTAGAGAATAAAAGTAAGGCAACATAATCCTATTAATGAAGAACATTTGTAGTATTTCAGTGATTGAGGAATCAAATACATTCTCATGAGATTTGCATTCTACCAATTATGACAGGATTATAGTGAAATGGCATTAGCATATAGGCCTTCCCATGCTGATGCCACATATGACTTCAAATACGGTGTTCGTTCAGTTCAGGTATCATGAAACATGTCTATTTCAAAGTAATTTGTACTCATCATATGAAATGGCTTTTGATTTCAAATTTAAACTTAATGATCTGTTCAACTATACTATTGGCATGTTATGGCAGTATTTTTACTCATCATAGCATATGGCTTTTGATTTGAAATATGTAGGGAGGTGGCAGATCTTCGGCAAGAGAGACAATAGGACGAGTAGCTGCTGGAGCTGTAGCAAAAAAAATTCTTCAGCTAAAGGCTGGGACTGAGGTATGCCCATACTACTTATGAGCATCATAACTTGCAGATCATATTTCAATTCTGTCTTTTTCCCTTACAGCTTTATGATATAATTGAGACTTTCTTGTACCAAAGAGGTTGCTCCTCTCATGCTGATCGACAAATTATTGGATCTTTATAGTATGTGGATCTACGTTATTATTGAACAAGTAATACATTGAACCAATCATTCACAATCAGATCAAATAATTGTGACTGCAACTATTGACGACATTGAACTGAATCATGAATTTTACATGTCCTTCTGCAGGTGCCTTGGGCACCAAAAAAATGTAATATTTCAATAAAAAACTAGAGGTTTAAATTCGACTCTTCAAATATATAATGTTTTTGTTATCCCTTAATTAATCTTACACAAAGAACTGATAGAATTTCAAGGAAAAGAAGGTCAAAATCATAACAACATCGAGTGATATTTTGTAGTGTCAAATAGTTACTGACGATTTTATTCAGATCAAGGAAAAGCTGTGCTAGGAATTGGTGAATGGTATGTTTCAGTGGAAATTCATCACTGATGACATTATTGGCTTTCATGAACAGTTGTACAAGGGCATGCCTTGTTGAGATATAATTTGGTCCTTGGCTTTATGGATGAAAATATTGGCATTGCTACTCTTAAGCTTCTGATTTCTTTTTTTCTATAAATATAATTTAGTAAAACAGTACATAAGATCAAGGTTTGCATGTTCTCATCATAAAGAGATCAAGCTATATATGAACCAGTCTGAACTATAATTGTATAAACAGTAGAATCCAACTATGCCCTAGCAACTGTGCCATCATAAGAATCAGACTACTTATAACAGCATTAACAAATCTGCAACTCCATCACACTACCTAAACTGGAGTAACAGACAGAAAACCTGGACAGATCGGAAGTTCAAAATGAAGAGTCCTGATAGATTTAAGTCCAGGAGACCCAACCTAAGGGGCCATCATCCAAACAGCAACCTTGTCCCAGTTAGTTAGGAGAGTTAACTCCTCAGCTACCAAAACCCCAGGCCCTGCAACTGCTAGGGTTGTCACTCTCTCTGCCATAGTCTCCGAGGTCTGTCCATTTCTTTTTCTCTCCTCAAGCTCAGCCATGAAATTATTAATTTCTGTCTCAAAGGTGGATCTTTCTCCCGATTTCTTTTGTCTCTATCCTTAGGAAGATTAGATTGAGAAATAACCTCTATGTTTCTGTTGTTTCTCTCTGAGTGCAATGCTATTCATTTTTAGTGATTCATTCTAAATCTACTGCTAATCCAGGTCTGATTTCTAAATTTTTATTTTCATAATTTCTGGGAAACCATTTCCTGACTGGATCTCATGAAGGGGATGGAATTGATGAGAATTTTTGTGATTAATTGTACCTATTTGGTACAATGTGTGACAAAAGAATTAAAAGTGATTAGATTGAGAAATAACCTCTATGTTTCTGTTGTTTCTCTCTGAATGCAATGCTATTCATTTTTAGTGATTCATTCTAAATCTACTGCTAATCCAGGTCTGATTTCTAAATTTTTATTTTCATAATTCCTGGGAACCATTTCCTGACTGGATCTCATGAAGGAGATGGAGTTGATGAGAATTTTTTTAATTAATTGTACCTATTTGGTACAATGTGTGACAAAAGAATTAAAAGTGAAGTGCAATTTTTTAACAAGAATGTATAATATAATATGATAAAATCTAGAATTTCCTTATGGTCTCTGTAGTGTTGCTTCTTCTACCTCGTGTGATAAATAAATTATCTTGTATATATTTTGTAGATAATCCTTCAATTTTTTTAAAAAATTGATAGGATTTGCTCCCCTGCTAATATTAAATAAAGACAAAAAAGTCAGCAAAGTTGGGGTTTGCCTTTCAGCATGGAGGCTGAGTTTTCACAAGGGACTTCTTCTGAAAAATCTTAGTTTGAGTCTTTAGAATATAGGGATTTACAAAATTAGAATTTCTAGAAAGATACAAATGTAGAAACTATCGAAACCTGTGTACCGAAGGGGCATGCCAACACTTCTCAGCCCCTTTCTCCATGCTGTTTTCCTATTTAAAATTGAATATTGTTCCTAGTATTTTGGGTTACTTCTAGGTATCTTCTTTTCTCCATCCCGTGTTCTATCATACTCTTCCCTGAAAAGGGTACTTTGTGGAACATAAACCAAAAGATAAACAGCAAAATTTAATAGAAAGTTTAAAACATTTTTGGTTCAAATCAACATATGCAAGTTAAGTTGGGGTGACCTAGTAAGCCTCTATCTTTTCATCATCATGGGGGAGACAATTGTATGGACTTACAGACGTAATCAACAAAATGAAAAGCTGCATGGGCTGCCCGCTGTTGAAGGGGGAACCAGATATAGGCTACCAGTTTGCAGATGATATTTTTCTTTGCTCATTTCTACTGCTGCATGAACTAAAAACAGATCAAAGAAATTCTCTATATCTAACAAAAAGCAGTGGGACAGAAAATCAGTGAAAATAAATTTACAGTTATATTTTCAAACATTCTCGAAGGCAGGAAAAAAGGAATTCATGATATTCTAGGATATAGAGAAGGACAACTCCTTATGACATATCTCAGATTTCCAGTCCACTAGAAATCATCTGGGAAACAATTGCCAGGAGAAGTGGAACAAGCTAAGCCAATGGAAAAACATGTCTAATGTTTTTCATGGAGATTTCATGTCTGACAGGTTATGTTTGTTCAACTTCCTTCTTTTCTGACTCTGCAGAAGTGTTGAAAGGAGTTTACCCAACATACATTTTTTTTAATGACAGGGCATAGAAGAACATTCAAGTACATCCTAGTGGGTCTGAAAAAGCATTTCTATGAGAAAAAAACATGGAGGGCTGAATATCTAGATTATATTTAAATTCAGCCTTTTGTGTTGCGAGGAGACTTGCATGGCAACTCAAGTCACACTACTAAACTTCCTGGGCTGTAATAACTACAAAGAAATATCTTAGGGAGCCATTGGTCAACCTTACTGCTAATTGGATAGCAAACCTATCAACAATTGAAAAGCACATGAAAAAAGGTTTAATGCATCTTGTCAAAAGCATCAGTTGGCACATTGGTTTCAGTACAGAGGTTTGATTCTAAGAGGAGAGCTGGAGGGTACTTCTCCACTTCAGTGTTTTGTGCTCCATAATGAACAGGGTGTGATTTTTCCCTCAATTCATTTCCAATTCACTATTGATTTTCAAAATCTTGAATTCAAATTATAAAGGGATTAAATTCAAAGCAAGTCGGTTTAGTTAAATTTACTAACAACTTCACCTTTTACACATACACATGGAGAAGATTAAAACTATTAAGAAGTTCAAGTTCCTTCCACCTTAAATAAATATCAAATACCACCAGACCATGAATGATCAAACACCACATTTTAGCAACGTTACAAACTACCATAAAAAGTAAAAAGACAATCTAATGCATAGAAAACAAGAATCAGTTTTATATGTTAAGATTTCAAACAAATTAAATGGATTTTTGGGTGTGTAAAGCATTTGGAAATCAAAGAACTTTGGTCTCATCTAATAACATGAAGTATTTTAATTTTGAAGAATTATGTTTTCTGACATGCTTAACCTTTTACCTATTTTTACAAGAAATGAAGGTGGCAACCTTAGTGTAAATTTATATAGAAAGCTACTTTATAAACATGAACAGTTATTTAAAAGATGAGGCCCAAAAATGAAGGTATAGCTTTGAAAAATTAAAACAAGTTTAACATGGACTGAAATCAGGAAATTTTTTCTAGAACAATGGACAACATAACAGATCATTAAACATGACATTCTGATATTAAAAAGTAATTTGAAAGGCTAAGCTGACAAAATATTGAATTTATTATTTAACAGCATAAAGTAAGCGCTGTTCACAAAACACACTCTAGAAAAGGGAGAGGTTGTGTGTCCTTGTATTCGCAATCAAATTCTCTTACAGAAGTTGAGTTTAAATGAAGGGAAATAACATATTGTGACATAAAGGAAATTGATATGCTGATAAACAAACTTCCATTCTTGTGATTACAAGGACACACAACCCACAGGTCCAAGCACGGACCTTGCCCGGATCCAGCGCGGACCCAAGGGGATCCAGCGCGAATCCTTGAGGATCCCGCGCGGATCCGTGCGAATCCCCAGGGACCCGCGGCCTATGAAGGCATAAAGCACTTAATATGGCATTTTTTTTTCATCTAACCCTAAATTGACAGGAGGATTTATACAAATATAACATTTAAGTTATATTTGTATAAATACATTCCAAGATGTTTGAGATAGGTTTCAGCTTCATAGGAGTTAAGATGCAAATTCTAGATTATGGGGGTTTTCGAAAAATTCCAGACTTGGACAAATTTCAGGATTCAGCAAGCCCTCAGCAGGGCTACCTCCCACAATCCATCATGGCTTTTGTTGATGTTTGTAGCATTGGTCAGATAAATAATACCAATGATATGATTATTATGAGAAATGATATATATATATATATATATATATAGATTATAATTATTCTTATAATAACTAAATAATTAATTGATAATTTAAAATAAATAATAATGAATAGACATGTCCCATGAAGGGTATGGGACATGTCTCTTAATGTGTTTTCCACAATATAAATGAGAGATCACTGCTCTTAGAAAGTATATACCGAAGAGACAATGCTAATACATTTGCAGCGATCCTGATAACTCAACATGGTATCAGAGCCAAACTGCAAATGTAGAAATGCAGATCATATAAAATTGTGACAATAAACATACAAGGAAGAAATCAAAAGATGTCTGGAATAATGAGCAATGAAAACGAATATCAATCGATATTGCCATGAAACAAAAAGACAGAGATTGATAGATATAATGTGATACAATACCTTCAGCGTTAGAAGATATCGCAGGTCCCAACGGCTAACAGAGCAAGCCACGTTATGAAGTGGTACCTAATTCTAGAAAGCTCAAAGTGGGGGCTTTGTAATTTACTATTTTCAACAGTGCAGAGACGGAGACATTGAAATTCACTTGCGTAGTGGAGAATGCCACCTTCTCAGCAATGTTCACAGATTCCCGTCCATCACAACCTCTGATTTACACGCAGCTCTCAGAAAGAGAAGAAAACCATTTGACAGTAGCGATGGAGATAATTCAGATTGCCATGAAATTGTCCAAGAAATTGAGGAAGCTGCCTAGCTCATGCGTTTGGTGAGAACCCATGTCGGTGAAGCCATTAAGCAAGGTGATCTTCCACTATTGTGGCATAAGAAGCATTGACTTCTGTTGGGAAAGTAGACAACTTCTGCCATCTGGTTAGAGCATCATTGGAGGTCGCGAAAAAGATTGTGAACGTCAGGTACATATATCAGAGCTCGTGTGCAAATATCATGTACATTCATCAAAGGTCGTGGCATTATATATATATAAACATTTTAAAAAGACAACCACCACCATCTCACGTGGATTTGAAAGCATCAGGGGGAAGAAATGAGTTAGAAATAAAGGAAAGACTGCTAACAGGTACGACAAAGGTAAAAGTGGACCGACTGGCAGGTATGATATATTCTATGTTTTATTTCAATATTATATATGTGATATGGTATGAAAAGTATATGTAGAAAGTTACAAATGGATAATATGTTAATTCATTAAGAATGACATTATGTTCCTTAAGACATATACAGATTTAGTAAATCACTATAACTTTCTAAATAAACAATTGTTTTCGATATTAAGTCTAGTGGAATGAAAGATTAAATAAAAGGATATTGATGTGCAAATAAGTATTCTTTATCTTTGAGTAATTTATTTATCTAATCAATGTAGTCTCTCTCTTATTCGTATTTCTATAACATATTATAAGAGCTATTTGCCTTGATCTTTTCCGAGGATGCTCTTGTAGGAAAAGGGGGATTGATATCAAATTGAGAGGGAGTTTGACACTTCATTAGAGGTAACATTGGATGAGGAGCTTTGAAGATTGACATTCAGAGGCAGTTCGAAAGTTCATATGTGTGTGACTATATGATTTCAATGGGCCTACCTCCTATGTAAATCATGAAGAAGTGACGACTTCCAAATGATTATCACTTGTATTTGTAGAAGTTATTGGAAGGTGACGATCTTACAATAACTTAAATCATGATATACATTATTTATAATGTTGAAACAGATCATGATGAATGCAACAACTAAGTGTTAGATGTCATTAAGTTGACGGTCTATAAGTTGTTTGCATAAATATATCTTGTAAAGCAACAACTAAGTGTTAGATGTCAAATTGACGGTCTATAAGTTGTGTGTATAGATACATCTTGTAAAAGCAACAACTAAGTGTTAGATGTCATTAAGTTGACGGTCTATAAGTTGTTTGCATAGATATATCTTGTAAATCAACAACTAAGTGTTAGATGTCATTGACAGTCTATAAGTTGTTTGTATAGATATATGATAGGTATTTGGTGAATATCATGTGTTGATATTCTGCAGGCCAATACCTTATTGAGTATTTGGTGAATGTCATGTGTTGACATTCTGATAGGCCAATACTTAAGAAAACAAATGGATAGAATCGTCGATGGAGGCAATCCACATGTTGAGACTATGTTTCTATTGATTACATCATGAGGATGATGCCTTTATTGCTTACATCATATGATTGATGTTGTCAAGTATCTTAAGTGTTGACATTGGATTGATTTATCCTCCCTAGCTAAGAGGGAGTGTTGATGTTTGTAGCATTGGTCAGATAAATAATACCAATGATATGATTATTATGAGAAATGATATATATATATATATATATATATATATATATAATTAGATTATAATTATTCTTATAATAACTAAATAATTAATTGATAATTTAAAATAAATAATAATGAATAGACATGTCCCATGAAGGGTATGGGACATGTCTCTTAATGTGTTTTCCACAATATAAATGAGAGATCACTGCTCTTAGAAAATATATACCGAAGAGACAATGCTAATACATTTGCAGCGATCCTGATAACTCAACAGCTTTCCAAGGTCAAACTGAAGCTGGCAAAAGGATTTTCAAAGGGTTTTAACTCGTTTTATCACAAATCACTTGGTTTCGACCCCATCTCTATGACAGACTTAGCTTAGCTCTCGCCCAAATCATAGTCAAACATGACTTCCCAATAGGCCAAAATCACTCAAACCTCATTTGCCGGACCTAGAGACTTGAAAACAGCCACCAACAAAGACTACCTAAGGCCTAGTAATGAAGACTTTGACATTTGGCATTGATCAATGATCAAGCATCATAGATTCATAGTATGAAATGATTTAGTTTTAGAATTATGTATATTTCTCTTATATTTTTGGATATATAATGCATATATATATATATATATATATATAGACACACGAATCCTTACGAATCCAAAACAGGAATTTTTTTTTTCACGAATCCACGAACTGGATTCTCGAACCCGAATCCGTCCCCGAATCCGAATCAGCAAGTTAGATATTTTGTCAAAGTTATTCCAACCACGAAGCTATTTAATATCAACACTAAACCAAATTTGCCATGTATTGAAGGTTATAGATATTAATCAACAAGATACAAAGAAACTGCAGGTTGAACCCAACTGATACCCTTTCTATTGCGAAAGTTTCTACCTCCATGATGAAGTTTGAAATACTTATATTTTTCTCAGAAATCCTCATGGGTTTCTGATTCAACTTCTTAAAGAAACCCTTGTAGTTCATGCTAACAATACTAAGGTAATTGTAATTTCAGTGTTAGTTAGAAAGGATACTCGACGCCTATCAATATTGATATTAGATGGATCAAATCATATCCCATGCATCACTGAACTAGATAGTTATCAAAGTCATATTGGTCATCATATTCTAATGGTGCTTGGAATTGAAACCTTTTAAAACTTGGGAGGGCATCCTAAGCTCAATTTGTTATCAAATAGTGGTACCAGCATATATGATCTATCACCTTGAAAATAAATGTCCTATCAAACATGCTTCTTGATCTGTAGATAAAAATCCTATTTCCCTATCCACCTTTGAGACTATATATAGTATTTTTTTCCCCTATATTTCAATAGGCACACTACACCTTGAGCATGGTCATTTCAAGAGGTTCTTTTGTGTGAACCTTTAGGGCCTGGCACAGAAATTGTTTATCATAATGCAGCAAAGGAAACGCTCATGAATTTTGTCCTAGTCTGTAAAAGTTGACAGCGTATTGTAAATACAAAGGTGTGTATGTCACTAGAAATCTCTTGACAAATATCAAAGGAACAAAGGTAGCAGAGTTTCTAAGAGTAGAGAGTGACCATTTGGCATTTATAGATCAGTTAGCTCCAGTGCACAAAGCCTGTTGGCGATTCACATAATCTGTTTCAGCCTATAATAACAGAATATGAGGATTCTACTACTTTTATTAGTAGGACACCCATAGCAGCAAAAATCTTTTGGGGGGAAATGCAAACTAAAAGTATAAGGTTTTTTGAAAAAAAGGGGAAAAAACCAGGTTTAAAAAAACATTTAAAATGTCGAAGAAGAGATGAACTACTCGTTTTTGAAATTTAAAGGCATTTCCATAGCATAGAGAAATAAAGAGCAAATAAAATAGTGAGTTTAGCCCATGAATTGTTTAGAATGGAGAGTTTTCAGTTTAGCCCATGAATTGTCCAATTGAAAAGAGAGGTGAGCCCATGAATTGTCCAAATGAAAAGTTTGTCTAAGATAGTAGAATGCAGAGTAGCATGCAAGCCTTGCTACTGAATGATTCTTTGGTAAGTTTTGTATGAAGTTGATAAAGTTATTGCTAAGTTAACAATACAATAGTTCACTGAATGATATGTGGGTAAACCTCTAGTCTTGTTGTATGATGTGAGTGGATGGTAAAATACTACTAACAACATTGAATTCCAAATTACTGTTAATATCATAAGGATGTTTAATCATAGAGACTGCACTATCATAACCAACTTTGAAAGCTTAACAAGACTTCAAAAACAACTACAATAAACATGTTTGCATCTCAGCAGGATAAAAGAAAAAAACATGTTATCGCTACGGAGTTTTCAAGTAGGAAACTTCAAAAAATATATTGTCCAAATAAAATTCCAATCATTCGATAAAAGAGAAACCATTCTCCGTAATAGGTAGAGTCAAATGGGCATGAATTATGCATTATCAAAGATTCAAAATACAAAACCAAGTCACATTCAAAATCTTTGCTATTAAACTGGATTTAAAGTTTAGTCAAAATACCGACTCATATAAAGTAGAAGCAGAAGATAGACACAAAACACATTTTAGAATAGATATGCATGATTTCAAAATAAGCATACAAAATCGCAATGAGCTAGATTTTGATGTCATAAAGATTGGACATCTTGGTGCAATATTGAGTAGGTTACAAATAAACATCAAGTTGATGTTTTTATATAGCCAACGGTTTTTGTATAACTACTTGAGTGAATGGTAACTGTTATGAAGCAAAGATGATCTACACATAACATTACCTCTTCACTTCTTGTAATGAGACCGTAAAAAATGAAACTACAACGTTGTCTTTTCATCAAGCAAAGCAATGAAATGATAGAGAGCCTAGATTAGCATTAAACTCAAGCCATGTAGCCAAGAATATGGATTATTTCTTTCTCAATAACTCATTTACAAAGCTATCACTATAGAAAAAGATTGACCATCAAATGTTATTTGGACCAAATAACCAACCAATCTTCACAATAACAATTTAGTTGTGTAGAAAATCAAGACAAGAAGTAGACAAAAAAATAGAACCTGATAAAGTAGACATAAAATATGTAGACACGAGTTAAAATATAGCTTAAGAGACCATTCACTTATCATAATAGTAAAATACTCTCCTTGGATGGAAGCCTCATGAAAATAAATTAGATTTAATGTTTTTTATCTTAATTTAAATTGAAAGATCCTTGTGAAAATTTTATTTAACATTCAATGTAGGTATCTAGACACAAAATTAAATCATGTGTAACATCTTGATGGTATTAACAAAAATCCTAGTATCTAAATATAGATAACATTAAACGATGATAAAGTAAACACAAAATATGAAGTATGAATAGTGAGTGAAGATATAACCTCAGATATTGACCATTCACTTGTCATAACATTAAAGTAGTATCTGTTTGGATGGAAGCCCAACCAAAATAAGATAGCTTTAATGTTTTTTATCTTGTTAATTCAAATTGAAATATTCTTGTGATTTGCACATTGAAAATTGTTATGGTAAATTGATGTGTTGTATTAAACAGAGAAGATGAAAGCTCCTTATATAGATTTACAAAAATGATGTTTCTAAAAGAAATAATTGTGAAGTAAAGACGGAAATAGAAACTACCTAATAAACTAAAGACTAACTAAGATGACCATTAAAGAAACATTATAATATTCTAATACCCTCCCTTAATGGTCATCGTCTAACTGTTGTCTTTTGGTCTCAAATTCTTCAAAATATTCTGCTACTGTTGAGACCCCCCCTGGATCTGCAAAATGTTAATGACCAAGAAGGCAAAATACATCTAGAAAAGAATAGAGAAGGGTGCCCCCTTCTTTAGAAAGCTTCACAAAAAGAGACAGGAGCTTGCCACTGACTCTGCCATTGAGATGAGTCTGCCACTAACCCTCCCAAAATCAGCAAAATATCTGACCATAAATCATCACAAAACATCCAACCTGATGTTGGATAAAGGAGTTGCTCTTCCCTGGAGACAGAGACAAACACTGAGAACAACCAACACAATTTTGAGGAAAAATCAACAAACCCTCCAAATTTTGCAGATGAGCATGATGCCCCAAAATAGATTGCAAAAAGCCATGATTTTTTTAGGAGAAAAATTAGAAAAACCAGACACGATTTTTGAGGTGAAAAAGTGATCAAAACCAAACAATAGAATTTGAGACATGGATCGAAGAATACAAATCTTCGTTTTTGAGGTAAAAATGGTAAAACCCAATAGATAATTTTTGAGGAAAAAATTGTAAACCCACCAAATAATTTCTGAGCAAACAATTATAAACCCAACAGATAATTTTTGAGGAAATTATAAACCCAACATATAGTTTTTGAGGAAAAAATTATAAAAATCCATCAGATAATTTTTGAAGAAAAAATTATAAAAACCCATCTGATAAACCTTCATGTGGCAAAACACGAGATTTTGCATGGTAAAACAGCACATGCAACTCACAAAAAGCACATGCAAGTACATGCAAGTGCATGCAACAAACATGCAACCCTAAAAAATCAGAGACTTTTGCTCAAACCAGGAAATCGTGCAATCAAAACCCTCAACCAGGCTTGCGATTTTCAGCAAAAATCTTAAAGGACAAACCACAAAATTTTCATTAAATACCTCCAACGATTTTCATTTCAAAAAATCGAAAGACAAATTTCTAGAAAAAAAATTCCAGACCAAAAGAGGCTCAAATGTTTCTTAAAAAATTCGCCAAATTTTATGAAATCCCATCAACCTGCTCTGATACCATGTTATGGTAAATTGATGTGTTGTATTAAACAGAGGAGATGAAAGCTCCTCATGTAGATTTACAAAGACAATGTTTCTAAAAGAAACAATCGTGAAGTAAAGACGGAAATAGAAACTACCTAATAAACTAAAGACTAACTAAGATGACCATTAAAGAAACATTATATTATTCTAATAAAATTTTTATTTAACAATTTATTCATCTATTTGTACATGCTGGTTGAGTTTTGTGTAAATGCTATTTATATGGCATGAAGATATAGAATGTATTTGAAGCAATGTTACAACAAAAAACTGCTTACCATTGACTCAGATGCACTGCTTCCCGATTCCTTGCAAATTTGCAACTAGCTGTGATTTGCAACTAGCTGTGACTTTTATGCATGTCATGACGAGATCTCGTTTGTAGTTGTGCCCCAAAAATATTGCACAAGTGCACTATTCATAAAATATTTTGCTTTTCATAGGTTTCAAGGGTTTCACAAGTTGGCATGAGATTGATTGAGGTTTCATATGCAATTTAAATGCTAAAAAAATGTTGAAAATTGCAGTCAATGATTTTTTTTAAAAATCAGGATTTTTTTGGGGAAAAATAGTCTGCAGTACCGATTCACAAAAAACTGGGTACAGTTGGGATTTTTTGGAGATCTTTGCTTCTTAGAGCACCTCACCCAGTTCACTAGGGTTCCTCCCAGGCTAATTTCTTGTTGTAGTGCTGTAGTGACATTGTTCTGAACCCTCATATTACTATTCTAGAGGTAGCTGTCACTGTTTGTTACCATTCATTTGATGCAACCAACTAGGGTCCTCAATGCCACCGAGTTATCTGATTTTTTGGAGATCTTTGCTTCTCAGGGCACCTCACCCAGTTCACTAGGGTTCCTCCCAGGCTAATTTCTTGTTGTAGTGCTGTAGTGACATTGTCCTGAACCCTCATATTACTATTCTAGAGGTAGCTGTCACTGTTTGTTACCATCATTTGATGCAACCAACTAGGATCCTTAATGCCACCAAGTTATCTGATTAAGCCAATCACTCTTAGAAAATCATGCAAAAAGCTTGGATTTTTCCTCCCATTGAATGTATCTTAGTTTTGATTGTTTGACGTAACTAACTGCTCCCTGACTGTTTATGCAATATCTATTGAATCAAGGTGTCCCTTGTTCAAGATATGCATTCCATGTCAGTTCAATTCATTCATGACTTTAATTAACCTGTGTGCCACATTCATTGCCATGGTGCAAGCATTGAACTTGTGCATAAAATGGAAATTGTATTTCTTAGTTGCTACAAAATCTGGAAATCTTTATCAGTCTGATTTTCACGATAATATTTCTATGTGAGCGCCTGTCAGGTCTGCTTATAATATAATATTAAAATCCATATGAAGATACTGCCTTATCTTTTGAGGAAGTTGTTTAAAAAATAGTTTTAGTATAATATATAATGTGATGATTGGTGAAAGATGAATTGTATTTTTGATTTCATAAGCCAAAGTATTTGTAGTCAAAGATTTTTGGCTGAGAGAAGGGATATGGTGGTTTGGATTTCTTAGAAGGTAAGATACAGTGACTCTTAAAGGCTGTTTTATAGTTGTCCTTTGTTTTGGCATTTGCAGGTTTTGGCATATGTATCACAAGTTCATAAAGTTGTTCTCCCTGATGGAACTGTTGATCATGATACATTGACTCAGGCTAAGGTACATATACAAATTAATCTGTTTAGTTTGCCAAGGTTTTGGCCTTCTGAGTTTTTTCAAGTTCCTTAGTGAGGTTATGGATAAAATATAAATTTATTGATTTACAGTTTCAGCTACTCAGTTTTCCGAACTCTGATGCAATTAACAAAATGAGAGGGCTTGGAATATTCTTGGTTGCCAAAGTTTTATATAGTCAGGAAAAGATTTTGAGTGACTTTTGTATTTGATTAACTTATTTGATCAGAATAATCTCCAAATGTAGGAGAAAAGCGACTCCATATATGCTATCATACTTTTTCAACATTTAATTATTTTCCAATTTGTTATCATTGGCAGATTGAAAGTAATATTGTCAGGTGCCCAGATTCTGTATATGCTGAAAAAATGATAGATGCTATAGATGCTGTTCGCATAAAAGGTGATTCAGTTGGAGGAGTTGTTACCTGCATTGCAAGGAATGTGCCTAGGGTATGCAATGTCTCATTGTTATTGCTAGAATCTCATTTATTAATATTGGTCAAATCTGTTTAATTATCTATGATTGTTATCAAGATAAACCTTCATATAGCCTTTTTGATATTTTTGGTGCTATTAAACTTGGCTTTTCTCAGGGGCTTGGTTCACCAGTATTTGACAAGCTTGAAGCAGAGTTGGCAAAGGCTGTTATGTCCCTGCCTGCAACCAAAGGATTTGAAATTGGCAGTGGTTTTTCAGGTAGTTAGCTAATATGATTTCTGTTCATGATACACTGATACACCATCTGAAAATTATATTGCTTATTCATTTTAATCTTCTCAGACCTTACAGTTTTGATGGGTCATGTTTGCCAGGAACTCTGTATACTGGCAGTGAACACAATGATGAGTTTTACATGGACGAAATGGGAAATGTTAGGACCCGAACTAATAGATCGGGCGGTATACAGGTATTATTTTGCTATCATTGAAGTTAAAGCTGAAAATATAGTCTTGCTTTATTTTTGGAGGATTCTATGAAATTCACAAGTCTTTATTGGGTTGTGGATAGGGTGGGATATCTAATGGCGAAATGATAGTAATGAAGATTGCCTTTAAGCCCACATCAACCATTACGGTAAGCTGTTGGTAAAGAAATATGAAAAAAATATACTATTGTTAGCAAAAACAGTTTTATGAACTTGTATTAATTTTTTTTAACTCAGAAACAATTTCAATCTAAGTATTGTGCTTCATTATATTTTCTTTTCCTGTATGTAATACTGCAAATATTTTGATAGAGTAGAAACATTCTCAAGAATGGCAAAAAAGTAGCCTCAAGTAAAACCTTTTTTCATTAGCGGCTTTTTTCAAGAGTTCTGTCATAACACACACACGTCTATTACCCTTGTCTCAAGTTAGTTTCTGTATTTGCTAGCTTCAAATAGTTTCCTATTGATTCAAAATTCTATCCTTTCTCAATTGTTTTTGAGATCCATTGCTTGGAATCTCTAGCTTGAGGAAAGTGAGGATGTTCTGCTCAGGCTACCTTACTAATGTTGAGATTTATGTGATTTCATTTGTTTTTAATATTTATTAATACTAATATTGCTTGTGTTATTCATTCCAGCTTCTGTACAAGTTAGATGAAAGTCTTTAAGAAGGTGATGAAGCACGGTTTGCTTTTTTCTTCTATTTGTAAGATTTGGCTATGAATGTAACCACCCAAGATATAGAGGCCTAATGGAAAGAACAGTAATAAGAGAGAAGTATCAATAATAAATTGTCTTCTTATCAAGAATACATTAGAATCAACTGTATTGATATTGCAAAGGAGATCCCTTGGTTAAATAGACCAAGGTGAGAACATAGGAGTGCATAAGATTATGAGAAGTGTCATAATATTATGATATGAGACATAAAGTGATAACTTATTATTGTTTTTCCGATCAGATTAATAAGGAAAGCAGAATTCTAAACTAATTAACACAACATACACTGAAGTACCCTGGGAAAACCTTCAACCTTGAAGGTGAAAAACCCAGCAAAGAATCTCTGAATATAATTATCAAAATGTTCAATGTCTGATTACAATTTGTCAAGATCAATATATATATTGATCTGCAAAATATATGAATTGATCTTTACTGTCAAACGCATCTCCAATACCTATTAATGTCTGTAATGCAATAAGTATATTCTCTGCAATATACTTGTTATGAATCCTGGAATATGTTTATACCCTCAACGACATATATATTCTGCTATATATGAATATCCTTTGCAATACTGCGATCTCAATCTGTATATGTTATCCTCTGCGATAATATATATACTGCGATCTTAATTATCCTCTGTGATAATATATATACTGTGATCTCAAGAGTATATCATCTGCGTTATAATATATATATATACTGTGATCTTAATTATCCTCTTTGATAATATATATACTGCGATCTCAAGTGTATATCCTCTGCGATATAATATATATGCTGCGATCTCAATATATCCTGTGCGATATACTTATCTTCAGCCAACGATCTGAATGTGTTTGTATCTCCACCGAATGTGTTTGTATCTCCTTCGGTGGAATTGGAAGTCATATTGGTTGTTGCTTTATACTTGAGAGGAGGAATGGATTGCATCCATTCATAATAGAAAGTTATCATTAACTTGCACCTCTTCATAACTGCAGACTTTGTTAATGCTAATCACAATCTCCAGATCGCGCTCTTATTTAGTTTGATGTATAATATACATAACCGATTGTTCGTAATCGGTTCTCATGAGGTATAATGTATTGAACTCTTAACAAGCCAATGCATATTCGATCATTGTCTCAAGTGATGCAATGCATCACTTGAGATGATCAGATGTCTCAGATTTGTCTTCCTGAGGCTACCTTCAACACTCCCTCTTAGCTAGGGAAGATCTACTCAGATATCTAAGTTATAGAGTAATGCCCACCATGGCTACTCCCAGAGGGTGGCTCCATCATTGCTGCTCCCATGAATTGTAAAGAAAAAAAATACAAGTGTTCACGGAATTACTCACGTGATGTCATCTCATGACGACTTTCACCATTTCTACTCCCAGAGGGTGAATCAACACAAGTGTTTAGTCATGGAGTCACTCACATGACTTCCACCATGGCTACTCCCAGAGTGTGGGTCCATCATGGCTACTCCCATGAATGGAAATATAAATGAGCACAAGTGTCCATCACGGAATCACTCAATGTGCTATCATCATCTTATCATGACATTCACCATAGCTACTCCTAGAGGGTGAATAAATACAAGTGCTAAGTCATGGATTATCTCACATGACATCCACCATGGCTACACCCAGAGGGTGGAACAAGGCTTTCACCTCAAACTTTTTTCTCACAGAGAAGATTGCATTAAGAAGGGTTTGCACCTCAAACTTCTCTTTCATAGAGAAGAATGCGTTAACAAGGGTTTGCACATCAAACTTTTCTCTCACAGAGAAGAACACATTAACAAGGGCTTTCACCTCATATCTCTCCGTCTCAGAGAGATATACACTACAAGGGCTTTCACCTCATATTTCTTTGTCTCAGAGAAATATACACTACAAGGGTTTTCACCTCATATTTCTCTGTCTCACAGAGAAATATACACTACAAGGAATCTTCATGATGATGTGACTCCCTTTGAAGCTCCGAGTACTAACTTCAACCTTTTGACCTTCTCGTCCGAGGTTGCCTCTGTAGGTTTGTCAGACTCCCTCTGAATGTTGATTCCTCCTCTTTGAAGAAAATGTTGATTCCTCCTCTTTGAAGAACCATATTGACTTTAGAATAAGAAACCTTCTGAATCAACTTTAGAGTTTTAGCTCCTTTTGAGATGCCCCCTGGCAAGTTCTACAGTAGTAACAAGTTGTGTAGATCTAAGTTTGCAATCTCGAGCAAAGTGACCATAATTGTCACACCTGAAGCACTGAATGTGAGAGAGATCCTTCCTCTTCTTCGGTTTAGGGGCAAAATATGACTCTCTGTTTCTATTCCTCTTCCATTTGCCTCTTTCTCTAGAAGTATATGTAGCAAGAACTTGATTTTCTACATCCTGATTGCTTTGCCCAATCCCTCTCGCTGTCAACTTGGACTCTTTTTGAATACAATCAGCTCAAAGACGATCAAACTTGGGCAACTTAGATCTCCCATTGATGCCTTGAATAAAGGGCTCCCAAGATAGGGGAAGACCTTTTAGTGCCAACATAACAAGATCCCCGTCTGCAATTATATCTCCAATAGTGCTCAGCTGATCTCTCAAATCAACAATCTTCATAAAGAAAGAGATGACATAATCTTCTTTATCCATTTTTACATGAAGACATTGTCTCAAGGCAAGGGCTTTGCTGGTGTTGTTGATCTCATACAATCCTTTTAGAGTATCAAACATTTCTTTAGCCGACTTCAACTTGGAGTTGGTCAGTACTAGGTGATTCATCACAGAGTCTTAATATCTTCCTAGCCTTAATGTCATTCTTCTTCCATTGGATTTTCTCAATATCATCTGAAGGCTCAGACATATTACTTTCCACGAAATCAAGAAGATCATTCTCCTCTAATGCAATGTGTACCTTGGGTTTCCAAGAGTTGAAGTTTGAGGCTCCATTAAGCTTGTCTTATACTTTGATACCGTTCACCATCTTCTTTTCCTCACAAGTTCTCCTTCAAAGATCTGTCCTAGACGAAGGTTTACTCGACTGCTTAAACAAATCTGATCAGATCTTTTCTTAGACCTGCTTTGAGACCATGTTGTTTTTCCGATCATATTAATAAGGAAAGCAGAATTCTAAACTAATTAACACAAAATACACAAAAGTACCTTGGGAAAACCTTCAACCTTGAAGGTGAAAAACTCAGCAAAGAATCTTTGAATATAATTATCAAAATATTCAATGTCTGATTACAATTTGTCAAGATCAATATATATATATATTGATCTGCAAAATATATGAATTGATCTTTACTGTCGAATGTATCTCCAATACGTAATAATGTCTGTAATCCAATAAGTATATTCTCTGCAATATACTTGTTATGAATCCTGGAATATGTTTATACCCTCAACGATATATACATTCTGCTATATGTGAATATCCTCTGCGATCTTAATTATCCTCTGCGATAATATATATACTGCGATCTCAAGTGAATGATGTAATATATATATATATATATATATGCTGCGATCTCAATGAGTATATCCTCTACAATATACTTATCTTGAGCCAACGATCTGAATGTGTTTGTATCTCCTTCGGTGGGATTGGAAGTCATATTGGTTGTTGCTTTATACTTGAGAGGAGGAATGGATCGCATCCATTCATAATAGAAAGTTATCATTAACTTGCACCTCTTCATAACTGCAGACTTTGTTAATACTAATCACAATCTCTAGATCACACTTTTATCTAGTTTGATGTATAATATACATAACCGATTGTTAGTAATCGATTCTTATGAGGTATAATGTATTGAACCCTTAACAAGCCAATAAATATTTGATTGTTGTCTCAAGTGATGCAATGCTATCTTCAACACTTATTACCCACCTAATGTGGAAAAGTGAAAGTGTCACATGTCCACTAAAGGTGAATCACCCTCTAATGTGGAAAGGTGTTTGTGCCAGATGTCCACTAAAGGTGGATCACCCTCTAAAGGTGGAAAAGTAATAAAGTGACAAGTTCACCAAAGGTGGAAGTCCCACTTAAGGTGGAAAAGTGATAGTGTGATATCATCACCTAAAGTGGGAATATTCCTATGCGGTCTTTAAGTAAACTTAAGTAACATGTATGTTTAGAACCTAAGATAATAACATACTAGGTACAACATTTAAACACACCAACACTGTTCTCTTTTCATATTTTATTTCTCACAATACTTGTAGAGTGGAGCTTCTCCATCTAGCTTTAAGACCCAACTAGGCTTGAAAGTAGGGTAATGGATTGGTCATCTTGTCTAATTTAAACATATCTTCCAAACGGCATGACCATAAGATCAAGTCAATCCAGCTACCCTTTGTGAGCAAATGCATGGATTGGGCTAGGAAACGAGTTAACAAACTTCTAACTGAACAAGTTGAGTGTTGTGTTCGCCCCAATTTTAGTCGAATGCACTCGTGCACATGCCATAGACACCATCTTGCCTAATTCTATTTTTGAGTAATAACATGTTCCCCCAAGTTTGAATCAAAGTTAGGTCAAATGGAGGTTAGATTGTCCTTTCCACTTGTGAGGAAACAAACGAAGTCAGCGCAAAGAAGAGATGATAACTTTCTTTTCAGACAAATACTAAAGGTGTGACAAAGAAGGGTTAGTCATCCATTTTTTCTGTGGACAAGTTAAATTCTCGGCATCTCTGAAACATTGGGTGGGAAGGGATTCAGTAAGAAAGTGGCAAAGAAATGATGCCTATTACTTCATCCTCAATGAGAATTGTAATTCGGAGCAAAGATGATTCTCCCTTCTCGAACAAACTATTTTCTATTCCAGATTATTTTAATTCCAATTTTTCTTCCTAACAGCTTTACTAAAAGTTTTCCTTGAATGGATTTGTAATATAGCTCCTTATCAAGGAGCTTTTATGTTCTCCTCAAAATTCAGTTGTTTGATGAATGGGGAACTTATTTCTCGACCTGCTCTGTTTTGAAGCATTGGAAAGGTGCAGGGGGAGTGTAAATGGAAATGTGCTCCTCCTTTATTTTCCTATATTCACACTAAGGGAAAGGGAGGTTAGTGGAGACTGGTGGAGGAGGAACTCCCTTACTTCCTTTCATATTACATTCTAGTTTGGGAAAGAAGGAATTACTAGTCTTTCCTGTGAAATTTGTAGTTTAATATTTTTGAAAGTTTCTTTCTAAATTCTTCTATTCCAATTTTTTTTCCTAACGTTTTCCCAGAATTGCTCCATGACTCAATTTGGAAGGTATCACCGTATTAAGGAGGTTGAACCTCTCAACCTTGCTCTCCAACTACCTATTGGGAAAATCTGCAGCTCTCCTTTGCAATTTTCTGAATACAAATTTTTCTTCTTGAGAACTAGGGCCAAGTCTTCCATTGAATGCAGAATCTGAGTTACCAGCTTAGGTATGGCAGTATGCAAATCTCTTGGTGCTGGCTCTATTTGCATATAAAAATCATAAATATGTATATATTTTAACTATGTACAAAGATTTAATGTCTCTGAATTGTATATATATTGCATATTGCAAAATGCCATATTTATCTTTACAAACAAATCTATCTAAAATACTTCAAGAGATATCCTTCTGTTCCACTGATATATGACAAATTGAAGGCGAGTAAATTTTTGTAAAGATAGATATACTAGTGTTTAATTATTTATAATCATTTTATTTTAATTTATTATTGGAAAAATTATTAAAAAGAGTCCACATATTATAAAAACAATTTTATCAGGAAAAAGTGAAATTACAGAAAATAAAGACAACCAAATTTCAAGTTCAAAATAATGGAAAAAATTATTAAAGAAGTTTAAAATTGTAAAAAAATCTATATCTTTTAAAAGATGATTTTAAATTTTTAAATTTGACTATTTATTTCAACATTAACATTTTGAATCATTTGAAAGATCTCTCATCAATATAAATGAAAAATATGTAAACAATTTATTTGAAACATCCCAGAATTACAGTATATAATAAACTACAATTGTCTTTAAAAAAGGAAAAATAAATAAAGAGAATTAAAACATTTCCAGTCCTAATTTAATCTTAGAGTTTCGCTAAAACTTTTTTAAGGTTAAAATTACTAAATATTTAAAATTCTCTTAGTGAAACTGCAATTTGTGATGGCAAAAAGTTTTGCTTGTTATATTTGCTATTCTTTTAAAAATACTATTTAAAACTAATTAACTATTTTGATTCAAAAGAGAAACTTATCAAAAAGATTTTCCTTTTTATATTTGCCATTCTTTAAAAATATGCTATTTTAAATTAACTAAGTTGCCCGTTCGGATGCAGGTTCGATTCATTTTGGGTTCCTTCATACAAGAATTTAAAAATAAAATAAAAATATATCTATATGTAAACAAATGCAGCAGCAAATAAGTTCATACATTACTATGCTAATAATAAAGCAACATAGCAGAATACACCATCACATATATTGTCGTTTTAGTTCAAATGACATAACAAAATGCCAAAATACACCACCATATCAATGTTTTGATTCAAAAACAATAATGTCAACATTTATAATCAGTTATCAGTGATCAAATATAATAAAAAACCATCAAATAAATCATAACAATAGGAATTGCCCAAAAGAGTATGCTCAAATTCCAGACTAATATATTTTCACAATTTAATTTTATATTGAATGGACATCAAGCAAGAATGATGACATTTGGAATGCATCTTGTGACATTCATGGATTTCTGAAAACTAATTGTATCTTCACATATTAATATATTATGTATATAAAATGGATATATTATATAAGTGTATAATCAGACCAAAAACTATTTCATATTCAGAAGCAATATGAAAGTCCCAAATATTGCATAAAACTATTTATTCAGACCAAAAACATTACAAATTTATTAACTTATAATATTTAGACTTTAGTTATTAACTTATATTAATTAAATATTAAGTTTTAACTTGTGCAGAAGAATGCCGACGTCCGTGAAGGATGAAGCGGATGCCGTGTGAAGGATGAAGCAAATGCCGTGTATGCAGAAGTATGTATGCCAACGTGAGAAGTACGTATGCCGCCGTGAAGGAAGGATGCCGTGAAGGAAGGATGCCCTGCGGAAGTATGTATGCCGCCGTGTATGCAAGGAAAATGAAATCGAAAATGTTAAAAAACGAAAACGAAACATTCAAGACTATTTTAATGCCGTTGTGTTAGGTTTAGGTTGTTTTAAAATAAAAAACGTTGCAAAAAGTCAACGAAAGATGGCATTCGTTTGACATTCACCGGAAATTCGTTCCGGGCTCGCGCAGCGAAAACGAAATTCGCCAAAAACCCTTTGAAAGTCGTCCAGGGTCCTTGACGTCTCTGGACCGAATTTGACAGGAAAATGTGAATTCGAAGCGAATTCGAATTCGCACTGTTTACGACTTCGGTGCGAATCGACTTTCGAATTTGGGGTGCAAAGGCCGAATGTGGTAACGTAGTAAATTAATTAATTTTTTTGGGTTTTTATGTATGTGGATCCTCACTTCCACCTCCCACTGTGAGTGTAGAATCCCTCTTTACGTGATGAAACGGATTATATATATATATATATATATATATATATATATATATATATATAGATAGATTAGATAATATTTTAAATGTATCTCAGAAAACTCTTCAACCTATGATAAACATATAGCTACAAACTTTAATTTACAAATACCCAATGTGGCAGACACTTAAAAGGTCCTGGAAGGTAACAAATGTGTTGTTTATAATAATGTGAAGCCAGTAATTATTGCCTTTTACAAAGAAATGCAGCAGGTAATAAGAACACCAAAACATTTATTTTTTTGTACATACTCACTGGTCATCATTGGACAGAAAAGCCATATTCTACTCATCTTCTGATTGTGATTTGTCTTCTGTCTCTCTATTCTACTTCTTGTTTTGGTTCTACTATCTTACCTTGCCAAAGGATCCTACTCCCATCTTTGGCACATCTCTAATCCCTATTCTGTAACAGGGGAGGACCTGTTGGACCTACATCGACAGAATCAACTACTTGTAACTAATTTTGCATCCTAATTCTTGTTGTTTGTGGAAAAGCAGTTGAACAGAGAAGTGCCCTGCCTGTCATGATGCCAAAACCATTTGCCAGCAATTTTATGGAGGTTTCGTTTGTTATTTCCACAAACAACAAGAGTTTATGGTTTTTGTTTATTATGGTGGTTTTTCTTGTTTATTATCTAGTATCCTTTCAACACAGAGAGAGGGATGGAAACAAGCAGAATAGATGTAAAATTGCAGATGTTTGTCCATTGGGGCATGCATGACATGTTCGCAATGCCAGGAGGCCACCAATTTGACACTGCTCCACCTTCTGATTGCATTAAAAGACTGTTTTATATAGGTGGGTTTGCCTTGGGCATTGTCTAAGTCTTGTGAAATAGAACTAGAATCACCTGCAGCAGACCTGGCTAAATTAGAGTTTGTTTGGCAGGACCTATCCAAGGCCCTGCAGGGGATCCAAAAAAGGATCTAGACCAAGTTCAAACTGGGCCTGGATCTGGGGGTCTTGCAGAATGAACTAGTCGGACAGCTAAATCTGCTTAGCATCATCCTCTTCATTCAGCATTGGGGGTTCAAACCTTTCAAGTCCTCCACCGACTACATGTTCATATATTGCAAAATCTGGAAAGGTCCATTGTGGACTGGCTTGAGCTTTCTACGCTGCTCTTGATGTTTGTCTTAGCTCAATCTCAACTGGACTAAGTCAGCAACTCTTAATTTGTTCCTTCTCCTTCTAATGAATCATCATAATCCTTTTTACAAACCTTATAGCTATTTTGGCCTTGGAGCTTTCTCCTACCATAGCCATATTATATTGAGTTTGTATTATGATTAAACATATTTTATTGAAATAGTTAAGTAATTATAACGCCTGATCTTTAGATCTTCGCCCAGAATTTCTATGGATATTCTCTCCCGAGATTGGCTAGGTTCTATTAATGCACTATATGGTTCCGAACTTTAAGTTTCTCTGTTTTCTTGTATTGCTCAAAGCAAATGCTCAAATGAGTATTTGCTATATTTGTGGAATTGAACTGTTGTAGTGTAAGCTTCCCTCGTGAGTCAGAATCTTTTCATCCCATTGGGCCATTCATAGCTTGTTCATTTATACAGTCCTTAAAAGCTACTATTGTCTATTAAAAATGTGTCAGACCTCTGTAATGTATTCAATTTTAAACGACTTTGAATCTTATTTATGGTGATGTTTATATTCCTTTCGGCCCCAGGCTTGAATTGCATGATGGTTTCTTGCCACAACTGTTGGAGTCAATGGTAGGTAGCCTTGACAACATATCAACAATCTCATTGATCCTCCACTTTTGTATCAAATTTCCGAATGAATTGTTGTAAGATACCATTCACTTGGAAGTTGAAATGTTTTGGTCTATTGCAGTTTTCTCTGGGTTGTGAGTATCGCCATGGTTGGTGATATTTATATGGATTAGTGTTTCCTTTCTTATCAAGTAGCACATTCTATTTCTTTACAGCTTGGACCCTTGCATAAACGTCCTTGTCAAAAGTCGGGTGTTATAAACATTTCCTGAAAACAACTGAATTAGTGATTTATTTGCATAGTCTTGTTAATAATCAATTATTGACACATCTCTCTATGTATAATATTTTAATATATTTTGAAAAATTCATATATATATATATATCTACGTTACCACATTCGGCCTTTGCACCCCAAATTCGAAAGTTGATTCGCACCGAAATCGTAAACGGTGCGAATTCGCTTTGAATTCGCGTTTTTTCCTGTCAAATTCGGTCCAGAGTCGTCGAGAAGGACCGTGGACGACTTTCGGAGGGTTTTTGGCAAATTTCGTTTTCGCTGCGCGAGCCCGGAACGAATTTCTGGTGAATGTCAAATGAATGCCATTTTTTGTTGACCTTTTACAACGTTTTTTATTTTAAAACAACCTAAACCTAACACGACGGCATTAAAATAGTCTTGAATGTTTCGTTTTCGTTTTTTAACATTTTCGATTTCGTTTTCCTTGCATACACGGCGGCATTAAGTCTTCCTTGCATACACGGTGGCATACATACTTCCGCAGGGCATCCTTCCTTCACGGCGGCATACATACTTCTCACGTTGGCATAAATACTTCTGCATACATGGCATTCGCTTCATCCTTAACATGGCATCCGCTTCATCCTTCACGGCTGTCGGCATTCTTCTGCACAAGTTAAAACTTAATATTTAGTTAATATAAGTTAATAAATAAAGTCTAAATATTATAAGTTAATAAATTTGTAATGTTTTTGGTCTGAATAAATAGTTTTATGCAATATTTGGGACTTTCATATTGCTTCTGAATATGAAATAGTTTTTGGTCTGAATATACACTTATATAATATATCCATTTTATATACATAATATATTAATATGTGAAGATACAATTAGTTTTCAGAAATCCATGAATGTCACAAGATGCATTCCGAACGTCATCATTCTTGCTTGATGTCCATTCAATATAAAATCAAATTGTAAAAATATATTATTCTGGAATTTGAGCATGACTCTTTTGGGCAATTCCTATTGTTATGATTTATTTGATAGTTTTTGATTATATTTGATCACTGATGACTGATTATAAACGTTGACATTATTGTTTTTGAATCAAAACATTGATATGGTGGTGTATTTTGGCATTTTGTTATGTCATTTGAACTAAAACGACAATATATGTGATGGTGTATTTTGCTATGTTGCTTTATTATTAGCATAGTAATGTATGAACTTATTTGCTGCTGCATTTGTTTACATATAGATATATTTTAAAAAAAAATAATTCTTGTACGAACGAACCCAAAATGAATCAAACCCAGCCCAAAAAAATTTTGGACAAATTTCGAACCCACATCCGAACCGGAATCCAAACCGGCAACTTAGATATATATATATATATATTAAAAATTTGTATACTGCTATCCCCTGCCATCCCCTATTTTTGGCTCTTTAGGAAACGTCCCAGAAACGTGTCCCCTGCCGTCCCCTGTCCTCGTCCCCGAAACACGGTGGAACATAGCCTAAAACATGTTTGAGACCAAGCAATATACAATTTACAATTATATCTGGATATTCCGATATTTGAAAATAAAATGGATGCTGATGCTCTATATCCTTGGCTTATGAACTTTCAATGATGTGAGGGAAATTTTCAACTTCCTGACATCAGTTGACTGCCTAAATCCTACGTCCAATTGAATGAGAGCCTCAATTACCTCTTCATTGGGAGAGAGCATAAATTCCCCGAACCTTCCTGAAGTTAGGAGAGAGCAAGTCATTTTATGTATATGGTTTGCTATACTAGTGGTTGAGTACCCAAAGATTCTCCCTGAAAAAAATTAATATGTTCCTATGCATTCAATTTATTTTCAATTTAGTAAAGGTTGTGCTTGGCCTTTTGAGAGCTTCCATCTTTGTGAAAAGATGGTGAAATACTTATTGCCTTGCCCATGAGGAAGATATTACCCATGTGGATATGCTCTTCCATCTTCATGACAGTTGTGACCAATCTGTTGAAGAATACATTAATACTTTCCGTATGTTGGCTTCCACTTTGAAGCTCCAATGACTAGAGGATTGAGTGAAATCTATTCTTGAAGTATAGGTCATGCTTAAGACCATCCATTTGAATCGGTATAAATTTCCTATCTTATTATTATCTATTTCAGGCCACGCATACATTTTGTAAGAGGTAATCAAACTTTGGATGCAAGAATCATATTCCCTGGTTTTTATGTTTGTTTAGAGAATCAAGATAAAACCTTGCATATGTCATATTGTATTGATATTTTCTTTAAATTCTTGCATATAAAACAATTTTACATAGCTACAAGGAGATGGACATTTGTACCATTATGGGAGACAGGGACAGGTATTGGTATGCCATATTAAAAAAGATAGTGAAGATTGATTATACTAATATTTGGTAATCATCATCCAATATAAAAAATTGTTTTAAACCATAATGACCTAGAGATGGTAGATGGAGGCTGTTAGGGGAATGCCAGTATTTTAAAAATATGGTATGGGGGTCTCCAAAAATGACTATTTTCAATCAGTTGATAAATATCAACGCACCCTCTTGAGCCTTATTATTGTGTCTCTTTGTGCTGTTACCTCTTTGGGATTTGGTAAGAAAATTTTAAGTACAAAAAAGCTTATAAATTTTTTTAAGCAAAAAATGGAAAATAATGTCTCGTATTTCTTTAGTTCTCTTATAGCTTTCGCTAACTAAATATTAACACTTACAAAACCCCAGTATAATTAATGTGACGTATTTGAGAAAGCTCTGTATGAAGTTTTTTCAAAGACTGCTTCTAGGAGATTGATTGAAATGTAAAATAACTTATTCTAAAGTCTCCTGACATCTAGAGACAGCCTATATAGGTTTTCAAGATGGGGACATGCTTTTAAGAGACGGGAGATAAGTCTCTCAATGTTTGGAAACAATAATTTTGAGGGCGCTCCAAAGTATAATACGTGTTACTTTCAACTGTTTGAACTTATATTTTATAAAGTAAAGCTGTGGATGTATAATTCCTAAAAAATGACTATTAATTGTTTTTGTTTTATTACATTTTCAGAAGAAACAAATGACTGTCACCAGAGGTAGGGAGGAGACTGAACTTCAAGCACGCGGTCGTCATGATCCATGTGTAGTACCCAGAGGTGCACCTTCTTTCTCGAATTATATACATTTGGTTAATGGTTTTGTTGAATTTATTTGGAAGTAGTTATTTCTGAGAGTGAAAACCAGTTTTTATGGAATACATATTATTGACTTCTAAATAGAATTGTAGAGTGGAAATTGAATCAGTACTGGAGCATTATTTTTAACAAACATTCACCATTCAGATTTCCTGCAAATATTCTACTTTGATTCTTATAGTAGATTTTTTTAAAGTCTTATTTGATTGGAGATGCAGCTGTGCCGATGGTTGAGGCTATGGTGGCTTTGGTGTTGGCTGATCAGTTGATGCAGCAGTATGCACAGTGTGAGTTGTTTCCTGTTAATGGTTCACTTCAAACACCACTGGATGTGCAGCACGTGACACCATTAGAAATGGCCCTTTAGAATGGAGAAATGACATTGGAAGTCACATCTTTATTTTTGGATCTGCTATTTTATATTCTGAGAAACAGAACTTAATGAAGATTGCTTATTTGGAGTCGATATTATTTAACCGTCAAGTTGAAGTATTTGTATCTAGAGAAGACCATACACAAGGAAACTTTAAACATCAAATCTTTTTCTATTCTTAGCATTCAGGCATTCAATGTATGCTACAAAATAAAAGAGATGGTTTTCTTGGATGGAAGAGTACTTTGGAAATAAACTGGATGCGGCTGGTAAGATAGAACATGTTGCCTGTGCACACTATGGTGCACATTTGTATATTAAAGTTAAAAGAAAAAAAACAATTTAATGAGCAATTCAGAGTTCCAGAGGCTGCCAAAGCAAGGATATGAGGCTGGTTTCTGTATAATGGGTATGTTGTGTTTAACATTTGTATAATTGATGTTTTTTGTTTACATCTTGTGCAAATTTGTTGCAGATTTTAGCTTACACACTTGGTTTGTGCCCACGTTTATTTTTTGTATATTGCATTCAATCAAATCCTTTGGGTTATTCTACTGGTCTTCCAATCATTGGAATTGGAGTTTGGTTCATAATACATGAATGATTATGTACAAACGATCTAAAGATAAGATAGCTAGGAGTTTAATCTTGTGTTTTCATATCTCAAATTATCTATAATACTATAATGTAGCACTCTTTTTTTTTTTTAATTTAATCATTTATTTTAACCTTTTTCCTTTTTGATATTTTTGAATTTTGACATTACGAATTTATAATTGTAAATATTGTTCGCAAAAATAAAGATTCCTTCTACAAAAGAGTATGCAGGAAAATGAGCTTGCTTGAATATTGAGATATTATAATTCTTACAAATGTACAATGATCTTTGCTTATATAGACAATGTGTGATACCGTATAATCAAACTAACATGACACATATTAAATGACCTAGGACAAGAAGTAAATAAAAGCTAAAAATATTAAGATATAGATAAGATCTTATCTTGGCAACTAAGACTTCTAAAAATAACACTTAGGGCCTAAGTTAATATGTGAACAAGTCCCGTTGTCACAAAAGTTAGGTGGTGGTTAGCAACCTAGGCGACCTTGTGAAACATGGAATCAATCTTTCAATGTGGGACTTGATCAATGAGATTGAATCTCTGGAGAAGACCAGCTTCGGTTACAATTACGATGCACACCTAAACTACTGACTTGAGAGGGAAAGGGGGGTGATGCATCGGGTTGATTTAATTTGGTTACTCTCTCTGCCCGTGTCTGGACTTAAACTCAATAAAACCACATCACTACACTATCAAAATACTTATCATCCTAAATCTAACACGAAGGCAATAACTAAAAACAACTTGTGAGGAATGCATAGATTCACTAAACAAGATTGAATCAATCAAATATTACACATGGAAGGCCTTAGATGATGAAATGCATGCAAATATACAGATGAAAGATAAAGATTTACATAGAAATCTACACCTAAGATAGGCAAAACAACAGTCTTATTGAACGAGGCAAAAGGAAAATAATTGCAGAGCATAATTACAACAAAAATTAACCAGAGAAGAGCCTCTACAAAAATATACACCACTGCCTTTATAGGGTTTAGGCATAACCCATGCTCACAACTGCAGTTCAAAATTCTAACTAGGGTTGAGTTACAAGGAAGAACATATCAGCCCAAAGATTTGATCGTATGCAAGTTGATCTCAGAATGAAGGTAAGAGGAAATATGATCCCTTCAAATATCTCATGACGAAGAAGTGACATGAAGAATTGGAGTTAATATATTTGCCTCTGTCAGGATCATATAAGACCAAGTCTGATTAAAAAACTTTTCGATGTCATGTAATCTCAATCTCTACAAATAAAATAAATGAACATGGGTGCTTGGGAAAAAATTAGATCAGATTAATGTCCTGCAAATACCTCTTGTCCTTGGCACAGTTTGAGTAACTCTATGTGTTTGAAATTAGTTTAAAATATAATTCACTGATGCCCACGTGGCCTACCAAATATTGCCACCTCATGGTCAAAACAAATTGATTGAAAAAAGCCCTTAAAATAAGGTGGCAAACATTTATTTTATCATTTATTGCTGGCCTCGCCATCTAATCTCTTAACCCTATTGCTATTACACAAAAAGAAAAACTGGCTTAAAAAGCCTCTCTGTGAAAAAGCAAAGTCCTTCGCTTAATACTTGGGCCCATAGCCATGCGACATCATTCTATTGCATTGCATAGGAGTTAAGTCCCACAACCTTATCTATTCATCGCTAAATCATAAAAAGCGGTTTTCCCTTGACATGGACTTTTGCAAAATGGTGACTTATCGCCATTTCACAATGTTCTGTTTTTATCGTGAACCTCCCTTTGCGATATGACAAAATGATGCAGGGGCATTCTAGGGTACTCAGTGAATTTGCATGGAGGTATGTTGTTTTGGTTCTATGTTACTTGGTTGCAGCTTTAATTGATGGTCTCGATTATTGAAGGAAGCTCGGTCGCTGAAGGAACTCGGTGAAATCTCTTGTGCTCGGTGGAACTTGTGCTTGGTGATGCCTGTGTTGCTTGGCTTGGTCGGTTGTTTCATTGGTGCTCGATTGTTTCTTTGGTGCTCGGTTGTTTTTGGTTACCGATTGGAGTTCTTGAGGATTTGGTTGGCCGACTTGGTGCATTTATTGTTGGTAGCTTTTGTTGTATTCTCCTATGTAGATCTAGAGGCCGACATGGAGAATTATACAATTGTAAGGCTATTTGAGAGCCGACTAGTGTTGCATTTAATATTTGTTTGTAGTAGAAGCCGACTTGGCTTAGGAGTTAATTGTTTCTTTCAACCGACTTGTGGCTGAAAATTAGTATTTAAGGGGTGTTTGGGGACATTGGATGTGAGATTAAGATTGATCTGATAGGCTTGGATCTTGCGAGATCTTGAAGATCAGATTGTATCTGATAGTTTGTAATAGCAGAGCTAGTGGTTGTTTGCTTGGAGACAAGGAGATTACTTGGAGGCTTGCGAGCTCAAATTCAGATTTGCATTAGGGTTTCCATCAGTTGCTGATTGTTTTCAGAACTGGGCTAGCTGGGGTTAGGACTTGGATCTTTGTTGATCTTGTAGAATTGTTTCTTGATTGTAATTGGCCATAACCTGAAAGGCCTTACAGCCGGGCATGTTAATGAAAATTGAGTTTGAAGCAAATCTTGTTGTGTTATTCCACTGTGGGTGTTTAGCTGCCTGTTTGGACTATCCTTAATTGGATCCTCCTTACATGATTTGCGTCAGGTGGTATCAGAGCTAGGTTGTTGTTGAGTGAAGGTTGATCTTGTTGGCGAAGAGATCGTATGATCCGAGTTTGCAGATTTGTGGCATTGAACTTGTGATTTGTGGCCTAGTTATTCATGCAAGGTGGCAGGCTGATCTGACTTACATACAACTTGGAGGTTGTCACAAGGTGGTCGGTGTAGGGTTTGTTGCAGAGGGTTTTCTTATCTTTGAGGATGCCTCTGAGAAGATTGGACCCTAGGGTGATTCCAGATCTCTGTGATACTGTGGAATCTAGGATTATAGAGAAGGTGAAATCTGATTTTAGATCAAAGATGGAATTGATGAAGAATGATATGATCGCTGCGATCATGAGGGCTATGACTAGTGTACCTCAGAATCTTGGTACTGATGATGGTTATGAGGAAGTTGCTGAAGACTTTGAAGCTACTGGATCTAGTGGTGATGATAGAGCCGATATGAGGGATAGATCTAGTGAAGACATAACTGGTCGGTTGTAGAGATCTGGAGCTCGGTTAAGTACTAGTTATCGTATGGAAGTTTCTAACTTCGCTGATACTTTGAAACTTGAGAATTTGATTGATTGGATTGGTGAATTAGAAGACTTCTTTGAGCTTAAAGAAATTGGAGATCCTCTTCAAGTGAGGTTGGAACAGACAAAGTTGAAAGGACATGCTACTCTTTGGTGGAAGGAATTACAAAGAGATAGAGAAGATGAAGGTGAAATGAAGATCAATCAGTGGAGGTTGATGGTGACTAAATTGAAAGCTAAGTTCATACCTGCTGACTATGAGCTTGACTTGTTTAAGAAGTTGCAGAATCTGAAGCAAAAAGATTTGACTGTTGAAGACTATACTGAGGAGTTCTAAAAACTTACTATTCGGTCTGGACATAGGGAACTTGGTAAGGAAAAGGTAGCTCAGTATGTGAATGGTTTGAGACTTAATATCCAGGATGAGCTTGGTATGCTAAAGATTGATTTTGTTGAAGATGCTTGTCAGTATGCTCTGAAGGCAGAAGATAAGTTGAAAATGAAACAACATAGTAATTCCTGAGGGAAGGAGAAAATTGATCACTTGGTGAAGGATAAACCAACTGTTGCAGAAGATGAACCGAAACCTGTGGAACCGAAAAAGAAGACAGATAGAGTTATCTATAAGGGTACTTGTTATAATTGTGGTGACGAAGAACACCATTCTTTTGAGTGTACACAAAATAAGCTTGGTGATCGACGAACTACTGTGGTGAATGAGAATATTCAGAATGAACTTGAATTTGAGAACTTGCTGGTTCGGAGAACATTGCTCGGTACAAAGGTGGAACCTTGTTAGAGGAGTAACTTGTTCAGAACTTGGTGCAAGTCTGGAGGTAAACTTTGTGATGTTATTAATGATAGTGGTAGTATTGATAACCTTGTTGCTGAGGACATGGTTCAAAAACTTGGTTTGAAGATAATGAAACATCCTTATCCTTATAGGATTGGTTGGTTACAAGATGATCATGCTTTGGAAGTAAGGGAACAATGTTTTATTGATTTTCAGATTGACCAGTATAAGGATCTTGTGTTGTGTGATATTGTGGAGATGAATAGTTGTCATATATTGCTCGGTAGACTTTGGCAATATGATTGTAGAGCTATGTATGATAGTATGAAGAATGTGTTTACTATTGAGAAGGATGACATGAAGTTTTCCCTGATGCCTTTGCTGGATACAACACTCGATAGGAGAAGCCTGAGTATTGGTAGCCGAGTTGAGTTGGCGGATCCTGAGAAGAATGATGATCAATATGGAGAACAGACTTGTTTGTTATCAAGGAAAGACTTGAAAAGACAGAGGAAACAAAAGTGGAAGAGTATGAAAGGTGAAAAGTTGGAGGACTTGTATATGAAGAACTAGTTCAAGGTTTATGTGATGAATCCCGGAAGATGTTCTTCCAGCCTATGATAACATCTTTTTGAACCTGGGGTGTCTTATGCAGGGGCATTCTAGGGTACTCGGTGAATTTGCATAGAGGTATGTTGTTTTGGTTTTGTGTTACTCGATTGCAGCTTTAACCGATGGTCTCGGTTATTGAAGGAAGCTCGGTCGCTGAAGGAACTCAGTGAAACCTTTTGTGCTTAGTGGATTTTGTGCTCGGTGATGCCTGTGTTGCTCGACATTGCTTGGCTTGGTCAGTTGTTTCATTGGTGCTCGGTTGTTTCTTTGGTGCTCGGTTCTTTCTGGTTACCGACTAGAGTTCTTGAGGATTTGGTTGGTTGACTTGGTGCATTTATTGTTGGTAGCTTTTGTTGTATTCTCCTATGTAGATCTAGAGGCCGACATGGAGAATTAAATAATTATAAGGCTATTTGAGAGCCGACTAGTGTTGCATTTAATATTTATTTGTAGTAGAAGCCAACTTGGCTTAGAAGTTAATTGTTTCTTCCAACCAACTTTTGGCTGAAGATTAGTATTTAAGGGGTGTTTGGGGACATTAGATGTGAGATTAAGATTGATTTGACAGGCTTGGATCTTGAGAGATCTTGAAGATCAGATTGTATTTGATAGTTTGTAATAGTAGAGCTAGTAGTTGTTTGCTTGGAGAGAGGATATTGCTTGGAGGCTTGCGAGCTCAAGTTCAAATCTGCCTTAGGGTTTCCATCAGTTGCTGATTGTTTTCAGAACTGGGCTAGCTGGGGTTAGGACTTGCATCTTTGTTGATATTGCAGAATTATTTCTTGATTGTAATTGGCCATAACCTGAAAAGCCTTACAACTGGGCATGTTAATGAAAATTGAGTTTGAAGCAAATCTTGTTGTGTTATTCTGCTGTGGGTGTTTAGTTTCCTGTTTGGACTGTCCTTAATTGGATCCTCCTTACATGATCTACGCCACGAAAGCCGTCTGCTTAATAGACCAATCCCACTAGCCACATGGCCTACTATGATTGAACTTCATTTAAACTATGTCACCAACCACATATTCTCCTTTCGCTATTTCATGAAGTAGGAAATGAAGGGCGAAATAGCGAAGACCAAAATCTTGACTTCCATTTGAAGTGGGACCCACGACACATGTCCATCTTTACTTCGATTTGCAGAGGAGGGCCCCCGACCACGTCACTTAAACGTAACTGCACCTTGTCACTATATCATAAGATAGTGATTTCCTTTTCTTTTAACTTTTGAGAAATGGCGATGTGGCTTTCAGCCATCACCATTTCGCAAGTAATTGTTTTGACTTGAAAATTACTTGTGTGATTTGGAAATGAGGCGTATAACTTTATGACTCAGGACCCACCATGCCACATGGCCTCATTCCATTGACTCCACATGAGGATGAGAGGGCCCCGCCCCTATCTCTATATCTCAAACATGCAATTTCTTTTAGAATAGACTTTTGTGAAATGATGACTCATCACCATTTCTGTATCGTCTTAAAATGGAAGCACTTCCATGATAAGAGCGTTTAGCCCTCCGAGTAAGTGGTCTGGGGTCATGTTTAGCGCCTTGATCGGGTCTTTGCATGTATCTAGCTTTTCCCCCTTGCTCTGCTTTCCTCTGCACCTAATTTTCACTTCATATCTGCATTTCCCAGCATCCTGGGTCAGGATCCTGAGGTTTTTGACCACACGGTCAAAGTTGACCTTATGGGATCAAAGTCGACCTCGACCTTGACTTGGTCAGGATCGACCTTGACCCTGACTTGGTTAGATTCGAGCTTGTCCTTGACCCCCTTGTCTAGATTTTAAATTTCCTTAATTTTTGGGTGTCGGGTTTCAGGGATATTTGTTTTCCCGCCTCGGGGTTGGCCATTTCGGGTTTTGGAATGGTAAATCCTTAAATTGCATTTAATCTAGGTATATTTTCTAAAAGTTAGGACCTAATTGAGATTTAATTCTCCAAGGTGGCCCCTCTAGAGGATTGTGCCCTAGTTCACTATAAAAGGAGGCCTCCCTCTCTCATTTTCACACCACGACATCTCAAGCAATTGCAATCTCTCAAGCTCTCAAGTGTATTCAAGTGAGCCTTTAAGCATTCAAGTGTTCAAACATCCATCCCTCAAGGAGATCCATTGTTAGCCATTGAAGGATTCAATCTCTTTGGAGCCCCCTTGAAGATCCATCCTTCTACATTCATCCAAGCCTCCTCATATGCAAAGATCCATTCAAGATTGGTGTTGAAGATCAAATGCCATTGATTGGAGACATCCTACATTCATTCTACATCCATTGAAGCATTCCTACTTGTGGATTTGAGGATTTGAATCCTCTACAAGGACTTCCATATGAGCAAGGTGAATTGTTTCAATTACTTTGTTTATGCATACTACATTTCAATTCAATTTCAAGATTAATTTTGAAATTGGGGTTTGACCAAGGCAAACCCCCCACACAAACGAAACTTCCATTTTCTTGCAGGTACAAGTGCAGAATTTCAGATCTGAGAGCAAATTTGGATACCCTTTTCGACGAACTTCCAAGTCTGCGAACAAAGTCAGAATCAACCTTCAAATAAAGAATCTAGCCTTTGACCTTTTATGAGGGTCAAAGACTACTTGCCGTCATAAAGATAAAAGATTTTTGGGTTTTCTTCGTCTCAGCATTTCCAGTCCGAAACATGTTGCATAATTGCCCAAAAGTACACAGACATCAGAAATTGACATTTTCCAGATTTGCCCTAATTTGAGGTTAGTATTTGTATTTCAATTATTTCAGATTTCAAGCATAATTCAACCATAGGGAAATATAGGGTTTTTCTCTACCTTTTATATTTTCCATAGATTGATTCGATTGTGCATTAACCTTTTGGTTGACCAAATTGGATCTCTCCTTTGGAAATTTGGATTTAGGAGTAGATTTCATATTTCCCCCATACATTTTACATTTGAATAGTGGTAATGCCATTTTACCCCTATTCATTTTGGTGAACCCGACATACTTACTCTCTTTTCTTTTGTGGAATTGGATGCCCTATTGTGTTTTCCTTTTATCTTGTTGGTATTAGATTTTTGTTTTATGTTAAATCTTGAATGCTAATTAGATTTCAAAAATACAAAAATATTCATTCTTTATGTGTTCTTAGTTTAGTTCATTTGCATTACATTGGTTTATGAGCTTTACTACTACTAGTCCTACTTATAATATTTTGGTTAGAAGAAGTCGTAGACTCATGGGTGCCTTTGATCCTGAATCTTCCTCTCCTTTCCTTAGGATCCCAGATGATAACTTGATTCTTCATGATTCCAATCCTACAATGGAACAAAACTCTTCTCACTCATCTCATGATGAGGATGACGCTTTAAGAGTTCCTCCTGAACAAGTCCAAAAACTTTCAATTGAACTTGATAAAATGGGTAATTGGCTTATTCAAGAGAACCATAATCAAGACTCCATTCAAGCTATAGAGGCTCTTAAGAGAGTTCTCTGTGATAGTGATCAAGGTGTTAACCTCTTGCATGGTATTACTCACCTTGTGCATTCAAATATTAAACCTTTAGCTCAAGAAGCTCAAGATTTAGGGTTGATTCCTCCTACCACTACTGTTGAACCTCCTTCTAATCCTTTACCTAGTATTCCTACCTATACTCCTTCTTTGGTGACTGTGACGGTTCCCTCTATTCCTATGAGTGTTCCTCCTGTGTCCCTTCCTACATCACAACCTTCATATCATAATGTTCCTTTTACTTATTCGAATCCGCTTCCAACTGTAGTTCCTAGTATTCCTCCAGTTGTGTCTTCTATTCCTGCAGCTTCTTACACTTTACCTAGTGTGTCTAATGTTGCTACTCCTATTTCCTCTAATGATTCAACAATCATCAGTTTGGCTCAAACTGTGTCATCCTTACAAAAACAACTCGCTTCCTTAACTCAAAACAAGTTTAGTATTCCTACATGTGACATGGGAAGTCCCTTGTCTCGAGACATTATTCGTACTCCTGTTCCTCAGCAAGGTGAGATGCCTCATCTTGAGAATTATAACGGAAAATGAGATCCTATTCATCATGTTAAAACATTCCAAATCTTTTGTAGTGATTATGCTCATGACCATAGGATTTTAGCCAAACTATTTGCTAGAACCTTCCGTGACAAGGCCTTACAATGGTATTGTTCCTTGCCTCCTTATTCCATTGATTCCTTTCCACAACTTGCTAATGTCTTTATTCAACAATTTCAAAACAACATTGGTCCACAAGTGTCTTTGATTGATTTGATGCATTGTAAACAAAGTGCTAAGGAAAAATTGACTGAATTTATTGGTAGATTTAAGCATTTGCATGCTCAGATTTCCTATCTTGTTCTTGATATTGGTATTCAACATATGTTTATTTCAAATTTGTAAAATGATATTAGAGATAAGATTCTGCTTACTGAATTTACCTCTTTTCAACAACTTTGTGCAACACTTCATCATTATCAATTACAAGTGAGTCAATTTGAGAGCAACACTCCAATGGCTCCTGTTCCAGTTGATAAGAGTGATGCTGCTCCTAATCCAAACAAATTTTAAAAATTGAACAATTATGTCAAGATAAACAAACAAGCGAATGCAGTTGCTTATCAAGTTGCTATTGCATCTCACAATGCCACTTCTGCATCCACTGCTTTTCGATTAAATCGTACATTTAGTCCTCTTTCTGAATCTTTACATGCTATTATGAATAGGTTGTTAACTGCTAATATGATTACTTTACCTCCTATTCGACCTCTTTTACCTGCTACGATTGCATCTAAATCTTTTGATCAAAATGCTTTTTGTCAATATCATCGTCAGAATGGTCATGATATTGAGAAATGTTATTCTTTAAAACATAAGGTTCAAGACTTAATTGACTCTAATGCCTTATTTTTTGATAATCTTGATGGTAGTGGGAACAAATCTGTCTCTCCTCCTAATCAAAACCTTCAAATCTATATGAATCCTTTACCTACGCATGATACTAATACCATTGCTCAACCATATGTTGTGGAAATTTTTATGATTCAAAGATGGATGATCTCAATCATGCTGTTAATCAAGTGGAGCATGTTGGTCAATCTGTATCTCCACCTCAACCTCAACCTCAACCTCAACCTCAGATTCAACCTCAAGTTCAATCTCAACCTCGACCAAAACCTAAACTTAAACTGAAAACTCAACCTAAACCTCGACAACAACCTAAGAATAAAAGACCTCAGGAACTTTTGATTACCTTTGATCATTCTGAGACTATTAAAGCTCCTGATGGTCCCCTTTACATTTCTACTAGGATTTCTCAGATACCTACTCGTGGTTGTCTTGTTGATACTACATCCTTAGTCAATGTTATTATTGAAGAAAATATTTTTATGAAAAGCTTACAATGTGATTCTTATGATACATCAGATGTGTGGTTTCAAACTTGCAATGGTTTTCTTTATCCATCATTTGGTTCTATTACTTTACCGGTTGAACTTTGTGGAAAAATTGTGAACACTACCTTTGTTGTGGTTCCTACTTTTGATCAATTTCAAGTTAAGCTAGGTTTGCCTTGGTTGAATTCCATGCATGCTGTTCCTTCACCTATCTATAAGTGTCTTAAATTCATTCATGATGAAGAAGTGAAGACAGTTAATCATAGTCTATATCAATCTTCTAGGCCTAGAGATTGTGCCACTCTTGTTTTCTTTTGGCCTTCATTACCTAATTCATGTCCTCGACCTGATAATCTTTTTCGATCATAACAAGCTTATAAACATCATAACATTCTTAAATTAAGCATTCCTCCTATGGATCTTAATCATGGTCTTTTACCTACACCTTCTATACCTCTAACTATGGCTTCTAGTTCTGTTAATCAAGTTCCTTCTATTGAACCTATCAAATATCCTGTGATTGTTTCTCCTATTATTGATAATCCTATTAATCTTCCTAAAGAACCTGTGAAGGATCCTATGATTGTTCCTCCTAGTTCTCAACCTATTTCAAATAAATCAAAACATAATTGATTTGCTAATGAATGTTGTAAAAAGCGTCGTGCTCATGCTAAAGCTCGTAATTCTATTCTTCAAAGATCTCTACCTTCTTCGGATAAACCTATGTATGATGTGTTAGAAGAGGTTGTTACTAATAATGATGTAAAGATGCATGATTATGATGATTCTATTCGTATCTTAGATCCTATTTTGATTAATTTGGATGAAGAAGATACTCTTGATGATACTGATGATGTTAATGATGAATACGAGACTATTGACATTGACATTGATTTACCTAATATGCTTTCATCACAATTAACTTTTACACCTAGTGTCGAACATTGTGATTCTCAAGAGGATCCTTGTTTGGAATTGGCTATCATTCCTACTGTGTTGGATATGGTCCCTCTTGCGAGTTACCCACCTTCCCTAAATGATATACAACGAGATGGGGAGAGTAGGCGACATGCTTGATTAGCTTGTCCTTCGTGGTAGCTTTGTTGTGTGTTTGCCTGTTGTACTGTGCTTCTCCCGTAATGTATTTGCTAAATGTTGTTAGATTCTTTTATACGATCCTTGTCACTCAGTTGGTGCAAGGTGATGTAGGAATTAAAATTGTTGTTCAAATTCCTCTATATGTATCTTTATTCTTCTATGCATTGTTCAATGTTATTTTGTAATTGTGCTATTGTTCGTAAATGTTTCCTTGTGTAATCTGCTTGGATTCGAGATATGGTAGCACTAATTCTTTTTGGTCTCCATGTCATGGTCCGAGAAGATTCTCCTTCGTATATCTTATGTGATCTTTCCTCCTTTGTGATTGTAGTTCTACTTTCTTTGGGGAATGATGTCAATTCATTTGCAATAATATCATATATATATTATCTTATGATCATACTGACCCCATGGTAAGTAGATCCCTTCTCTGTTCTTTGTATATTTCTGTGATATTTCCCTTGATTTGTCTTCATCTAGGGGCATCTCGACGTGGAAACGTAATTAGTGGAGTTGTTTATGTTTTCGTTAAAACCATTGCTTCTGTTAAAGTGTTAGCAATGACTTTAACGTGGGGGCATACACTCTGCTCACCTGTTGCACACACGCACTTTTTGATACACACATTATTTTTCAAGATGCTTTTCTCCCTTTTTGGATTAGTAACTAATCCTTAAAGCATGGATTTATATTTTAGGATCTCTTGATCCCTCTAGTTTCAAATACACACATATTTTGATTCCTTAAGGTTAGAGGTGTCCTTAAGACTAGATCTCTTTGTTATTTTTGGTTTTATTCTTATGGAATAGAATATTCCTAAGGGTAAATCCTTGATAGGTTGACTAGTGAGTAGCCACATTCACTAGATAGTTCAATTCCATCTTTCCAGTTGCGCCATTTCCTTGTGTGGTACACAATGGGACATAAGCTCTCATTGGGTGAAGTAATCACACCCTTTCTTTCTCTCTCTAGAGATGTCTTTCTTATTGTGATCTAGGAGTTGACGGAGACTTGAGTCCTTGGGGGCTTAAGGTTTCTGTTTGTCCCTCGGATTACGATAAGATTATCTTTTCATTTTGATCTCCTTTACCAAGAGTTTGCATCGAGTCCATACTCTTGCTAAAGTGGGGGCTTAATGTATCATCTTAAAATGGAAGCACTTCCATGATAAGAGCATTTAGCCCTCTGAGTAAGTAGTCTGGGATTATGTTAAGCACCTTGATCAGGTCTTTGCATGTATCTAGCTTTTCCCCCTTGTTCTGCTTTCCTCTACACCTAATTTTCACTTCATATATGCATTTCCTATCATTCTGGGTCAGGATCCAGAGGTTTTTGACCACAAGGTCAAAGTCGACCTTATGGGGTCAAAGTCGACCTCGACCCTGACCTGGTCAAATTCAAGCTTGTCCTTGACCCCCTATCCAGATTTCAAATTTCCTTGATTTTCGGGTGTCGGGGATATTTCTTTTCCCGCCTCCGGGTTGGCCATTTCGGGTTTCAGAATGGTAAATCATTAAATTTTATTTAATCTAGTTATATTTTCTAAAGGTTAGGACCTAATTGGGATTTAATTCTCCAAGGTGGCCCCTCTAGAGGATTGTGCCCTAGTTCACTATAAAAGGAGGCCTTCCTCTCTCATTTTCACACCACAACATCTCAAGCAATTACAATCTCTCAAGCTCTCAAGTGCATTTAAGCGAGCTTTCAAGCCTTCAAGTATTTAAGTATCCATCCCTCAAGGAGATCCATTGTTAGCCCTTGAAGGATTCAATCTCTTTGGAGCCCCCTTGAAGATCCATCCTTCTACATTCATCCAAGCCTCCTCATATGCAAAGATCCATTCAAGATCGGTGTTGAAGATCAAATGCCATTGATTGGAGACATCCTACATTCATTCTACATCCATTGAAGCATTCCTACTTGTGGATTTGAGGATTCGAATCCTCTACAAGGACTTCCATATAAGCAAGGTGAATTGTTTCAATTACTTTGTTTATGCATACTACATTTCAATTCAATTTCAAGGTTAATTCTGAAATTGGGGTTTGACCAAGGCAAACCCCCCATACAAATAAAACCCTCATTTTCTTGTAGGTACAGGTGTAAAATTTCAGATCTGAGAGCGAATTTGGATGCCCTTTTCGGTGAACTTCTGAGATCTACGAACAAAGTCAGAATCGACCTTCAAATAAAGAATTTAGCCTTTGACCTTTTATGAGGGTCAAAGACTACCTGCCGTCAGAAAGATAAAAGATTTATGGGTTTTCTTCATCTCGGCATTTCCAGTTTGAAATAGGTTGTAAAATTGCCTGAAAGTACACACAGACATAAAAAATCGGTATTCTCCAGATTTTCCCTAATTTGAGGTTAGTATTTGTATTTCAATTATTTCAGATTTCAAGCATAATTCAACCATAGGGAAATATAGGGGTTTTCTCTACCTTTCATATTCTCCATAGAGTGATTTGATTGTGCATTAACCTTTTGGTTGATCAAATTGGATCTCTCCTTTGGGAATTTGGATTCGGGAGTAGATCTCATATTTCCCCCATACATTTTATATTTGAATAGTGGTGATGCCATTTTACCCCTATTCAATTTCACAAGTCTTCGTTCCTTGACTCGAAGGCAAATTGCGAAATAGTGAAAAGCTATTTGCATGCCAAACCTGTTGAAGGGGAAGGGGGCCGATTGCCGATGATAAAAAAGGGCTTGAAATAGTGACTTAAGTGAAGGTGACTGGTGATAACCAGTCGAGCTTAAGTTAGAAATATAGTGACATCTCCCTTTTTTATAAACCATCAGGTTTATAAATGAAATAATATATAGAGATCTTTTGAAGGCCTTTTAGGCTCTTTTCCTAATTTTTTGATCTCTAATCATCCTATAAATCCAATTTTAGATAGAACCTAGTAAATTTGATATTCTGATGGCGATCAAAATGGTCAACATTTATGGCGACTTTGGGGGGCATTTGCCTACTAGATGCTATGATTAGTGGCCTTTTTCATTCATTGGGTACAAAGTCTTTAACTAATATCTCAGATTTGAACTAAACACCCTCTTTGTAGCTGAACAAAACTCAAAGCCTTCCATTCTAGGAGAACAACTGTGCTCGTGCACTTTTTGGAAAATTGAAAAAACTACTCTACTATGTACAAAATTTTGCATCCGAAAACGTTCAACAAATCCATTCATTGGATTGTTGAAATAGCTGTCCCTCCTTACTAATTTTTTGTTCCTTGCATGCATTTGAACAATTATGATGTGAAGTAAAAATGACAAGCATACTATTTCTTGTTCGAAAACCATCCCAATGCTGAGAAAATTGAAGCTTTCAAACATTGGGATATTCTTACCTTGAGCAAGACTAACCTACTCCACATTTTGATGCTCATCCTAACGTTCTAAAATAAGCATGTTTGGAGGCAATTGTTGATATGTTGTAGAGCTAGATGCCTTATAGGGCATCCTTTTGATGGAATTTTCTTTGAAAGCTCAACCTTGAACTTATTGTTGTGCTCTGCAATGATGGTATCCTGTTGGTTTTGAAATGGCTCTTCCTCCTTTGGTGAAGAGATAAACTCTTTTTCTTCAATTTTCTCATGAACCACCTCCTTGGTGTATTTTGGTATGGAGTGAACCTCCACATGCTCCTGCTGCAACTCATGATTCTATGATAAAGGAGAGGCTGGCCTAATGTCTATGGATGAGAAAGAAACTTCTAACTCATCCCAAAATTTATCTTCTTCATTAGATTCATTTTGCTTTGCTGCAATAATATGCATAGGTTTAGATGCAACCCTATGCATATCAACATATTCTTGCCAAGGTTAGAGCTATTCTTGGGGTCCTCTTTCTCATTATCCATATCATAGAGGCTCTCCTGCTGCAACAAATAACCTTGCTTTTCTTCTCCTTCTTGCATCAAGTCCTGTAATTTTTGCAAAGGCTCAAAAGCCAAAATTTGTTCCTCAAGGGCATGAACAACTTCATTTTCTCCTTCCTCCACAAAAGAGGGAAGCTCTTCAAATAAGAGAACTGGATCCTCTTCTTTATATTCATTCTTCATCTGCAAAGAGGGTTGCTCTGGATCATTAGGCTGCATTCTTTCACATGGAAGCCTAATCCTCTCTTTACTCTCCCAAAATGACATGTTAGGACCATCAAAAGTCCATACAACCGGCCCACCCTTATAGAGTGAAATGGAAACATGTATAGAAGGTTGAGAGGGTGAAGTTTCTTGCATTGGGCATGGAGAAGTTATAACAGTAGGCTCTTGTAATGGAGGCGGCCTCATAAAGTTCGGAATGAAATTTTTTGGAGAAGGGGATGCCTTTGCTGCTTGGGTCTGTAAATGAGCTAACTTGAGATTCATTTTCTCTTCTTCTACTATAGCAACTTGTCTTGCAAAATTCTCCTTAAAATGTCTCTATTGGGCCACTATTTGTTGCTCATAAAGGTAGGCCTGATATGCTTCCTCTTCCTACTATCTGTCAAGCTCTTGTTGCAATAATAGCCTATCACTCTACTCATCAAGATCTTGCAACAACTAAGTTAGATCGAATTCATTCATTTCCTTTTGGAGAGCTAACATCATGGATGTAAGCCTATCAACATTGTCAGGCAAACTAGGAGTAGGGGTGGGAGGGTGGTAAACATATTGGACATGTTGACCATTTGATGTTGTAAATAATTTTGGGTAATGGGAAGGTTGAAAATGAGGTTGATATTGATAATATGAGGGCTAAGGGGAAGGGACTCCATGATATGGAGGGGAATAGTATGTATTTCTATGAAAGAGATCCATGATAAAGCATTCAGACAAACAACTTCGTAGAAAACTTGAAGAAACATAAAAGATTAGAAATACTCTCTACACATACTAGCACTAGGACCACTTGAAACCAATAGATATGCACTTAGAGTCGCCATGGTGTTTGATGAAATACCTCCAAAGGTTGATGGCACTGAAAATAACACCCAAACTCTTTGTGAATGAAACTTTGTATGGTCCACCAGGAGATGTCTTAAAACTGATTTCAATCTTTGTCTCACTGGGCATGCCAAAAACTATTGTCACAAAAGTCTACACTCGGACTTAGGTGGTGGTTAACGACCTAGGTGACCTTATGAAACTTGGAATCAATCTCTCGATGTGGGACTTGATAAATGAGATTAAATCTTCAGAGAAGGCCGACTTCCTCTACAATCAAGATGTACACCTAAACTACTGACTTGTGGGGAAAAGGGGTAGAAGGATTGCATGGAAAGTAAATGGGGGTGATGCAATAGGTTGGTTTTGTTTGGTTACTCTCTCTGCTTGTGTTTGCACTTGAGCTCAATAAAACCATATCACTACACTATGAAAATACTTATCATCCTAAATCTAACATGACGATAAGAACTAAAAACAAGCCTACGAGGAATGCATACATTCACCAAACAAGATTGAATCAATCAAATATCACACAACATGGAAGGCCTTAGATGATGAAATGCATGCAAATATGCAGGTAGAAGATAAAGATTTACACAAAATATCTACACCTAAGATATGAAAAATAATAATTTTATTGAACAAGGCAAAAGGAAAATAGTCTCAGAGCATAATTACTGCAAAAATTAACCAGAGAAGAACCTCTACAAAAATGCACACCATTAGCTTTATAGGGTTTAGGCATAACTCAAATTTATAGTTGAAGTTCAAAACCCTAACCAGGGTTGAGTTACAATGAAGAAAAAATCAGATCAAAGATCTGATCGTATGCAAGTTGATCTCAGAATGAAGGTAAGAGGAAATTTGATCCCTTCAAATATCTCCGACGAAGAAGTGACATGAAGAAATTGAGTTAATATATCCACCTTTGTCAGGATTAGATAAGACCAACTCTGATTAAAAAACCCTCTAATCTCATGCAAATCTCTTGATCCCTGCAATTAAAATAAATGAGCATGGGTGCCTTCCAAAAAATTAGATCATATTAATGTCCTGCAAATACCTCTATGTCCTTGGCACCGTTTGAATATCTTTGTGCATTTGAAATTATTTTAAAATATCATTCACTACTGCCCATGTGGCTTGCCAAGTATCGCCACCTCATGCTCAAAATAAATTGACCAAAAAATCCCTTAAATAAGGTGCAAACATTTATTTTATCATTTACCAGCGTCCTCGCCATCTCATCTCTTAACCCTATCGCTATTTCACAAAAAGGAAAACTGGCTTAAAAAGCCTCTCTACAAAATAGCAAAGTCCTTCGCTTAATACCTTGGCCCCATGGCCATGTGTCATCATTCCATTGCATTGCACAGGAGGTAGGCCCCACCATCTCATCTCTTCATCACTAAATTGCAAAAAGCGATTTTCCCTTTAAATGGACTTTTGCAAAATGATGACTTATTGCCATTTCACAATGTTATGATTTTATCACAAACCTCCCTTTGCCATATGATGAAAGCTATTTTCTTAATAGACTGGGCCACTTGCCACATGGCCCACTTTGATTGAACTTCATTTAAAGTGTGGCACCCACTACATATTCTCCTTTCGCTATTTTGCAAAGTAGGAAATGAAGGGCCTTTCAACTTTTGTGAAATAGCGAAGACCAAAATCTTCACTTCCATTTGAAGTGGGATGCGGTACACATGTCCATCTTTAATTTGATCTACAAAGTAGGCACCTCGACCACATCACTTAAACTTAACTGCACCCTTGTCGCTATATCACAAGATAGCAATTTCCTTCACTTTAAAATTTTGCAAACTGTTGATGTGGCTTTTAGCCATCACCATTTTGCAAGTAATCTATTTGACTTGAAAATTTCTTGTGCGATTTGGCGGTGAGGTGTATAAATTTATGAATTGGGACCCGCCACACCACACCACGCCACATGGCCTCATTCCATTGACTACGCATGTGGACGAGAAGGCCCCGCCCCTTTTGCTATATCAAAAACATGTGATTTCTTTTATAATAGACGTTTGCGAAATGGTGACTTATTGCTATTTCACAAGTCTTTGTTCCTTGACTTGAAGGTGAGTTGCGAAAAACTATTTGCATGCTAAGCCAATTGAAGGGGAAGGGGGCCGGTTGCTGATGATGAAGAAGGGCTTCAAATGGTCACTTAAGTGAAGATGATCAGTGATAACCAGTCAACCTTAAGTTAGAAATAAATTGATATCCCCATTTTTATAAACTATTAGATTTATAAATGAAATAATATACAAAGATCTTTTGAAGGCCTTTCATGCCCTTTACCTGATTTTTTGATCTTTGATCATCTTGTAAATCCAACTGCAGATAGAATCTACTAAAAAGAATATTTTGACGGTGACCAAAATGTCAACAAGTCCCTACTAGAAATTTATTAGGTGAAAGACACCCTTAAATGTGTGTGATCAAAGTGTGACACACTTCTATAAACCATTATACTTGAGAGAATCCATGAAGAGGGATATCTCAAGAAGTGGCTTATAGCTTTCTAGTTGAAGTGAGTTTAATCCTTCTCATGATGCTCATTAAATTTCCATAGAGGATTAGTGACTTGACTACTCCAAAATAGAAGATTCAAAGCTAAGAATGAAGCTAAGATGCAAGATTAAAGCTAGGATGAGAGATTAACCTAGAATGAATGCAAACAACTAGTATTCTAGATAAGAATGCAAGAGCTACACTATGGAAGCAATGAAAGAAAGAAAACTAGATTAACAATGGAAGATTAAGCTAGAAATGAAGTAATCTATGAGAAACTAAGAATTCAAATTAGCAAAAGTACTCTAAGAATGCAATAATGCAAGAATGATCAAGATTGCAAGATTGGGAACTCAACAATAATCAAGATGGAACCCTTGAGACAAGGAAGAGCTTCCTTTAAAAGGAATTGTCTCAAGAATGTAGGGCAGAGATTAAGAGGCAAAAGAATGAGTGGTTGAGATGAAGAGGTAAAAGGAGAGTGAAGGAGATGCAAGGTTAGGTAGATATGCGTAGTGAGGATTATGAGACAAAAAGGGAAATGTTAGGTAGAATAAGATAAAATAGCATTTTGGAAAGCACAAATCCCCTTTTAATTGCTAATTAATCAAGATTAAGTATGTGCACACATGTGAATGTGTTCTTTTAATAAAAATGTAGGAATTTTATATTAAATATAATATTATAACAATTAAATAAATATGCAAGCTCTAGAAATTAGACCATAGTATAAGTTTGATATAAGATTAAGGTTTTTTGATTTAATTATGCAAAGGGGATATTTAGGGGTTACTCTACACAATTATGTCTAATAAATATGCCTTTGAGATTTTAAGATTTAATTTGAGGCAATTTGATTGAAAGGGGGGGCTCAAGTTATACTAGATGAATTTTACGTGATATCATTTTCCCCTCTTTGACTAATGTGTGAGCGATTTGAGAACACATTGAGTCAAATAATAATGATGTCAAGGTACTTAATTGAGATTTGACTCCAAACCTGATTGAACGAAGACCGATAAGCAAGACGAGAGTATCCAACCTGATATGAAGTGATGGGACTGAATATTTATCCAAAGTGATTGAGATAGCTAATCATATGAGAGACTACAAGATTGATATGGGTCTTGATGAACCTGATATGATCCAAGAGATTGAAAAGATGTCCGTTCGAGTGAACTAATATGAAGCGATGAGAACACTCTTTCAGAAAGGAGATGTGGAGAATCTCAACTTGATATGAAGCGATGAAGTTGAGATGCCCCAAGTAATGATGTTTTAGTCCTGGTTGACTTGATCGATAAATATTTGGTTCAATTGCTAGATTTATAGGTTAGGAGATTTGATTGACGAAAATATTTGCTATATTGCCATGCCCCCTCAGGATCAAAATGGAAATGAGGTACAAGGGGTGAAGATTAGCCTCAAAGATCTAAGAAATGAAAGTAGAAGTAAGCAAGAAGTGATAACCTCAATAATCAACTGTATTTGGAAATTAAATGATCTCAAATTTTGATTTCGATCCCGAAATAGCATACAAAATAAGCATTTGCAGTCAAATGCCTTGGTGGGGAGAAATGAAAGATGGCTCAAGGGAACCAGAAATGCACAACTAAAATGCAGCCCTAAAATGAAATGCAACATAAGAATGAGAATGCACCCTAAGACATGAGTCAAGTCACTGACCCTGTAGCCATTAGTTTTCATCATTTGAGCATTTTGGGACATTGAAGGTCATTACAACCTTCACTGGTGCAAGTGCGACCATGAAGATTGTTAGAATAATTGAGAGAGGGGTGAATTAGTTATCCACAGTCCCAAATACAAAATGTATATCCAAAAATAATTTATACAAACTTCTACAACTCGGTAACATAAAATAGTAAACTGTCTGTGCTTTTACCGATTACCAGTTAATAACTTATAGTGATTACCGATCAAATCCAATATGTAATATGTAAAGTATGACAATCAAACAATCACCACAATGAACACATAAAATAAGAGATTTAACATGGAAACCATGTTAAGGGAAAAACCATTTGGGACCGGTAACCCAAAAATTGTTCACTCTTCTAAAGTGAGGTTGGTGAAGACCCAACCTTGTTAAAGGTTACAAAACACACTGTAAGGTGTGACCTTGTTAGAGGATTTAACACTAACTGTTATCATCCAACCAACATTTATTATGGGGTTGACAAGATAACAAATGTGCACTCTATGAATGACATTACAAGACTTTCAACTCCACTCTGTTAAGAGATTTATCTGATTACAATGGTTAAAATGTAACAGTAGGTGATCTGATTATAATACAAATTCTATTGCAGATGTTTAGATCTATATTATGCTCATTCAAATCCTCTGATCAATATATAAGATCTATTTCAATAATAATCAATGACTTACTGTCTCTTAGTTATAACTTTCTAACACTCGGTAATCTCTGGAGTTTGTTTCTCCTTAACCAGTCTGATCAGGCATGCATGAAGCTCTGTTCATGCAATAGTTCTACAGTCTCCTTCTTTCAGCATATGTTTCATAATGAAACCCTAGTCTCTTTAATAGACATGTAAACCATTTTCTTCTCATCCATCAGATTTTACCGCTTATTCTCCTTCGTCCATTTTGCCGCTTAAACCTTCCTCGGCTGATGTGTCAGTAACATGTTTTGTTTCCATGCTTTAGATCTTCCTTGAATTTTTTTAGCCATTGATCTTCATAACAAACATTATCTTCAACCTCGTTATCATACACTTTACAACTCATCAACTTCCATCGGCTAAACTGATCATTTAGTTCTTTTGTCCATACTCAGTTAACAAAGGAGTGCGTCGGTGAACACAAGCTCAGTTTGTACTGTGCTTGGTATACACTACACTGATCGGTGTATACTGGAATGCTTCATTAACCGACCACACTACTTTGTAACAAATTGCTTCCAACTTCATAACAGATTAATGTAACATAATCAAGTCAACAATATGAAGTCATAGACTCATCAATAAGTTACCAAAAGTATTCCTTATCCTCATCTGTCCTATCCATCTTCCTCAATGTAGATATCTCGGTTCTTCATCTTTCTCTTTTCTTCTACAGATGTGTTAGATATTTGTAACTACTATGATAAGTACTGTCAAAACTAGTTGACATCAATGACAATATAAAATTGATTTAATTATCTTACATAACACTTTAGTGTTTGGTGATCTCTAATCACTTGTAGTTCTTCAATCAAGTTCTCAATCAATTGTAGTTCATCAGAAGATATGATTACTGTATGCACCCTAAAATGGTCGCCTAGACTTTGGGCCCCCATTTATTAATTTATCAATTCCCTGAATCAATGCCTTGCAACATTTTCAAATTCAAATCAAATTCTTTGATCAAATCCTAACTAATTCTAATATTTCAATTTTTCCTAAGGTTTGATCATTTCATCAATAATTTTATTTAATTAAAAGAAATATTCCCTCTTAAATAAATAAAATAACCTTATTTAATTGAAAAAAAATATCTCTTAAATGAAATAATTTTATTTAATTAAAATCCCCTTTAATTAAATGATTTTATCTTATTTAGAATAATATCTCTCTTTTAATTAAATAATATTATCTTGTTTAATTAAAAGAAAATCATTCTTTTAAATAAATAAAAAAACCCACTTAAAGCTCTTTGTGATAAAAAAAAGGAAACAAATAATTAAAAGTAAAGAAAATCCCTTTTCTCTCCACACTTTCTAAAAAATGAGCTTTATTTCCTCTTTTTGGATTTATCCCACATTGCTCTTGAGGATGCATTCTCCTCCATATTTTTCTATATAAGGATCCCTCTCCTTCTCATTTCAGATCCCATAATTTTCATACTATTGTTATGTTGTAGGTTTGGAGAGCAATCTTGGAAGAAGCTTTTGAGCATTTGGAGCTTAGATATTTGAGACTTCTTTCTTCTTGTCTTCTTCTCTCATGCCTCATGGCAATCCATAATTTAGATTAGTATTGCATTTACATAATAGTTAAAATTCATGTTTTCTTTCATTGTTCTAGCTTAATCCACATAGCATAATTAGCAAGGATTTGTAATATTTTCATTTCAATAGAATAGTTTACTTTCTTGCATTGTTATCATCTAGATTAGTTTCATTTGCATGCAATAACTTGATGATCATGGAGATTAGCATGCTTGCTATTCATCTTTGAATCTCTCATTTTTTGGTGTACTTGCATGGGCATAACTAGGTCAATCTGAGGGCCTCTAATACAACCCTTGCACTCCATGAATAGAGAGCTATGAATCGCTATTCGAGACCTCATTCTTAAGTGATCTTGAATGTAATGATTCACAAAAGTGTGACACCTTTATAGCACACATTTTTGGCGCCCACCGTGGGGCTTGAAAAGAGCTTTCTAACAATATATCACACTTCGATTTTGATACCGTATGCCAAAATTTCTCAAAAATGGGTGCCAGTTTTGTGGAGTGGGGATTTTGAAAATGCTGAAATTTTCATTTTCTTGCATTTTTATTTTATTTTCGTTAATTTTTAGCTATTTTCGGTTGTTTCTCTGGTAAAATATCGTACAACACTTTACCAGTATCGTACGATAGTTCTTTCTATACTGGTGTGATACTTTTCCAGTAAAAGTATCGTATCACTTACAGGATTCTGTTGCACTGGTAGTTTAAACTTTGTCACCTGTGGTAGTGCGAAATATCATCCATCTAGAAAGTATCACACTTATATACTGGAAAGTATCGTACAAAACTTCTGCTGACTGAAATATTGCCCAGGCCTGGCAGTGACTTGTTTTGGGTTCTCTTTGCAAAAATTTGGATTTGTACTTGCTGTTTCCTATTTTCTGATCTTTCTAGATTTCTGTGATTGTTCCTGATTCTGGTTTTATAAGACATCACGTCAGTGACCTCGCATTGCTTGGAATCCAAGGTAATTTGTTGATCTCTGTAACACTTGGTTTTGGACATAAAATTAATCTCCTGTGTGTTGGGCTTGAGTGATTTATCGCTTTCATAAACCACATTTTGATTTTGGGACTTTAAAAAGAATATAGATTCATTTCTTGCATAAGTGTTTCACATAGATAAGTAGGCCCTATTAACACTATTTGTGGTTCTTGAGAGAGTGGGTTTCCAACGAAACTCTTCTCAACGAGAGAACCCTTGTAGGTAGGGAGGTTACTAAAACTGTCTTTGCATTCTATTGGGTTTGTAGTCCTTGACTTTTTGATTGATGCATTCTCTCTTCGAAGAGGTTGATAGATCATGAGTTATTGACATCATGAATCTCGGCAAGATAGTTTTAGTCTTAGTGTGTCAGATGAATCTGTCTTCTATGTTTGGGTAAAGTGAAAAGGATAAAGGATTATGCTCTACTCCCTTTTTAGGTAGTACCAGAAACTCAAACCCTTGGATCTAAATCAAGTCCCCATGTGGTCCTTGTTGTGCGTCACCTTTTAGAGAGGGTTAACCATAGTGGACATTCCCTTCATTAGGTAAACCACATGGACGAAACCTCAAGCGGTAATAGCCACTTTCGTCATGGTAGTGACAATCGCTATACAAATGTCCTTGTGGAAGAAATCTCCACGGGTGTAGTTTCTTGGTGGTCTATTAGATCTCCTCAGCATCTCTGATTGATTACACTAGTAAATTTTACCTTAAATTTCAATGAGAATTAGTCAAATTTTCTACAACAATTGGTTGAATAGGCGACTAAAACTGTCATCGATCATTTTTTGTCAAATTTTCTACATGGTAAATAATAGTCGCAATTTCGACCCCATAACTGGTCAAATTATCAACTGCAACAATCCCTTGGAACTGGAAGAATAAAATGTTGATCAATTGGTGTAAAGGTTGAAATTTAGACCATTTTGTCATCGAATTATCCACCTAAATTCGTTAAAGCCACCGTTATCCTGGTTAAATTTAGTCCATTTTGTCGTCGAATTATCCACCCAAATTCGTCGAATGGACCGTTGAATGTATAGCATCCTAGTTGAATTTAGTACTGTGTAAAGGACAAAATTTTGACCAATACTAACTTTTGTTTTAAAAAAATGTGACACCATTTTCAATATATTCCTACTTTTAGTTGAATATATTGCTTGTCTATAATTAGTATGCATATATGAATCTATGAAGCTTTGATTTAGCTATTTTCTTCTATTTAGCACAATTAGATTATTTCTCAAGTAGGCCCACTTGAGATACATGTCCCTACTCTTTTTTTTCATGTTAACATAGATAATTAAATTTTATAGTCAGTAACTTGGCTTCTGCTAAACATTACTATTGGACTATGTGATGCTCTTGCAACTTAGACAATTCTTTAGTAAGTTTAGTTTTGGCATGTTTTTAGTTTAGTTTAGGTATATATAATCTTTTAATTTTCATATATTATTACTTATTATTAATTGTTTGAGAACTACTTTCATTTTTTTGCATTAATCATTATTGTTCATAGTTTTATTTCATCAAGTGTATGGTTTTCATTGCAAATTTCTTTTTAACACAATAGATGACAACCTAAGTAAAAGCATGCACATATAGTGCTAAACCATGACATGCCTACATCCTTGGGTTGATGTTTAAATCTATTATATTGTCCATAAGAGGTTTTTTTGTCAGATAACCTATCTTTGAGTTTATGGAGAAGGAAATTTGTCAAGCTCAAGATTGATGAAATCTCAAGGGATGAATCGGCCTGATTCCACATCACTTTACTAGCACTCTAGTGAGCTAGAGAGATCAATTAATTAAAGTGGATATAAGCTTAATGTGACAGAAAAATACATAAAATATAAGTAACATTATGCTACTAAGAGATTAAAATTTTTTTTTAGTCTACTAGAAATGAAAGAGAATTTGATTAAGATCAACTGGTGGGCTTTATTAGTTCATTGTCTTAAATACTTGTACCAATCAAGGACTATAATGTGGATTCTTGACACCAACATGAGATGCATGCATCCTGTATGGACAAGCTATAGGGACCAAAACTAGAGAATACGAAATCAATAGCTATGCTTACAAAACTAGGAATAGATGATATGTTGATCCTAGGTTAGTGATAGTTGGAAATGACCTATAAGGGCCTATAACGATGTAATAAGGCCAATAGAGCCTCTAAATGATGTTAAAAGCACTAAAAGTGCAAAAACTTGTAAATTGCCTATGAGGGCAATATAAGCCAAAATGGGCTTAAGGAGGGTTAGTTAGGAGTTAGTAGAGGTAAGAAGTTATTGAAGGTTGTTCTAGTTGTTTGTGAAGTGGTAACAACAAGTTGTTCTAATTATTTGTGAAGTGGTATTTTCTTGGCTATGATTTAGGAATGTGGTGCAGGGCACCTTGACAAAAGCATGCAAGAAGAGTCATTTAGACTCATGAAGGTTTAATGATCTAGCAAGATCAAATTTTGAATGTAATTGGACCTATGGTCCATTTTTGTAATCGATGTTTTAAATGTGATAAGCCTAAACTATAAAGGCATGTAACAGAGGCAAATGGCATTGAAAGGTCAACATGTACCTAAAGGGGTTCATTAAAGGTTGTTTTGTTGATTCTAGTCTATCAAAGGGATCTAAAGGCCTATAAGGTCTTTGACCAATGTAATAGGGTATCTAAGGACAATTTAAAGGGTTCTGAAAGCACCAAAGAGTGCCCAAAGTTGTAATGTGCCATGTTGGCAATTAAGGCCTGATAAGGCTTATAGGAGATTTAGGAAGTTTTAGGAGATTTGATAGGTTTATAGGCCTTTAAGAAGGCTAAGGAATAGAGATAAACACTTAATGGTTATAAGTTGTCGAAGTTGACACTTTAGTGTCAACTAGACAACAAAATTTTAGTTTGTATTAGTTTGTAACTAACCAGCAACAGTCAGATAACTGACTATTATGGTTATGCAGGAGGATAAACTACTTTTGGAAGCCTATTTGGTAGGTGTAGGCGTGTGTAGGAGGCATGAAGAGATGGTGGAGTATCGACAAGAAATGTAAAGAATATCAAATTAATAAAAAATGAATTGTTCTCTGTAATATCTATTCACTGTTCCATGGGTACAGTCTGAAACAATGAATTGTCTTAATAGTTTGAAGTGATTTCTTGGCATAGAAATTCCATAGGGCATTGTATTAGTTGTTATTTACCCTTTTCTTTCATTTCTTATTAATTTCATCATGTCTTAGGCAAGAATAATAGACTGCTGCATTCAAGAACAGTGATTGGTTGGGCACAGTCAAATACTTCTTGTTCTGAGGCTTTAAGGATGGTGAATGTCTCCCACCCTCTGTAATCACTGTGATTGGTGGGAGATGATGAAAATGTATTTTTCAACTTGTGTTATATCCATTGTATGTAGTGGAGTGCATAATTGTTGGAAGAACCACAAAAGTTGGTTGTTTGCTGATGGAGACTAAGCTTGGATTGAGACACCAGTCATTATGAAAGTGATTTGATCCATGGAAGTGGAGATTTGGTGATGGAATGTGTATGGGGGGATCATTTATGAGGTGTTTGTGCTATTTTTTTAATTTGGGAGTGAGTTTAGAGGTCCTGTTGAACAGGCCCTAGATTAGTGACCCTAGAACCAAGGGTTTAGTGGCAAATGAGTTGGGTGAAGGGTAGAACCTTGTAAGTTTGGAATCCATTATTTCTCAACCTCTAGAAAGACTATTTTATTATTTGGAGTCATGGGAGCAAGTGGAGTTAGGGGTTGCTTTGTAAAAGTGGAGAATTAGGCCTAGTGAGGATAGGCTAGGGGTATTGGATCTTGGGTATGGTCCAAAGGAACATAGGCTAAAAATTTTAGAGGATTTAAAGATCCCAAAAGGGTATCAGAATCATGTATTAGTTTCCTTATTTGTTTGGGGAAAGTTGGAGGAAAAGTCAAATTAATGACTGGTGAGGGCTACTAGCTTCAAGGACTGATTGTGTGTGCTGGATAGAAGATGAGTGATCCAGACTTAATGGGTTGATGAAACATGGTAGATAGGCTATATGGAGGTGTTTCATGAAGTTAGAACAAAGGTTGGGGCTTTGGGTGAAGATATGGTGTCTAGGAGGAACTAGGTACACTTGGGAGACATGTCATGGAGGGACATTGAGGTAAAGAAGTTATTGAAAAGTGGAATGGATTTTCTGTCTGATATGATGAAGATGGATACCACACACCACCTCCGCATCAGAATGTTTCTTTACACTATACTCACCTGTCTATATAATCAAATCATTGTTTTTTGTCATTGACATCACTAAAGAATTGATTGGTGTTTGTTAGTGCCAGAATAGTCACTGTAGACACAGTCGGTGTTTGGGTTTGTAACCACACCATGTATTGACCCTATATAGTGCAATCACTTAAAAATTTCTTCTATCAACAAAGACATCTGGCTTTTCACCTACATAGTGCAATCACTTAAAAATTTCCAAGGGTTTTTGTCAACAATCACATTTTTTGCATATCCAACAATAACTATAGTCGAGATGACCAAAATTTGTTGATGTAATTTGCAAACCAATCTAGCACTCCTATTGAAAATTGATTTGATAAAATCATATTGCAGAATGATCCCAAGGTACAACCCTGAATTTAACCACACATGCTCTATAGAGTTATTTTCTAGAGATTATGTATTTGTGCACATAGATTGACCTTGAAGGATGAAGCAACAAGCTGTAATGGAAAATGAACACAATGAATTTAAGGAAACTAGTTGTGTCAAACAAGCACCTGAGCATAGATGCCTTAACATGCAAGAAAGGAAGCAAAAATATACTTCTCATGACCAACTCTGTGGAAAGCCTATTTGTCTAATATATCTTAATAAACTTACAAGTTTTGTGCAAAAATTCCAAATGTGGTGCATATCAACCAAAGCTATCAGTAATTTTGAAAATAAATAGCATGGAAATACTAGAGAAAGATCCAATAAACAAAATCAAAACATCAAGTATAACTTAAGAAGATTAAAAGCCATCACTATGATCAAAATTACAAACTATGTTCCCTGCAAAAATACTTGATCAGTTGCAGTCTTCCACTTGCCTGTACAATGAGAAAGAAGGAAGCTCATCAAATGGAAGAACTCCATTTGTAAGTTTGGCCTTGCCTGCAGACCAAAAACATAAAAAGTTTTGTGGGATAGATAAAAAAAAACAAAACTATTTCAAATCATGCATATTGAATCCTTTAATTGACTAGTATACATGGAAGCCTAATAATATTTAATTGATGATAGCTATTAAAATATGTTAAACGACAATGAAATAATCAAATCCAAATAATAAAGAAGATAATTTCTGCAAGACAATAAATAAATGTCTTTAGAAGAGTAAAGAAACATTGAATATTTTAGTTGATTAGTTACTCAAAATAGTACACAACTCACCAGCATACTTTGTACAATAGTAAGATTCAAGTGAGCCAAATTATTCATAATCTTCAGAATACTAGTTGCCACGTCTTCAAAATTGATAGGAAGCATATATGCTGCTTGTAGCTTCAAATCAAATAATTAGAGTAACCCTAGTCGCTTCAATAGGTGAACAAAAATGATCTATCTTGACTCAAATCTAAGCAAGATGCTTCCAAAAGTGTATATGACTTGAATAGATAAAATGAAAATCACTAAAACAGTGAAGTTGAGGTCAATATAATTCATGGAGGCAAATTTTTAAGAAAAAATATTATCACAAAAATAAAACCATAAATGTACTACATTAATTCATATATAAATGTCATTGGATATCACCACGAATAGATGTGTTACAGAACATCTAAGAGATTATTTGTTTCTACTTGTATTCACATCACAATCTACAAAATCAGAAGACTCATACATATACTTTTTATTCCCTTGTTTACATTGCCTATTCAGAAGATATAATGAAGGATGAACCAAGTTGTCTCTTTTTGTCTCTGCTTCACTTCTGCTACTCTTTTTTGTAGTATCAAAGCTCACCCATGCAAAGGGAAATAAAGGGGATTTTAGGGAGATGATATTCATTTTTGTTTATAACAAATGTGAATTCATTGGAGTGTGTTGTCCTTCAAGCACAACTTGGCCTCAGGTCAATAGCATTAGAGCACCTCGTTATTGTCTATCAAATCCTAGTGGTATTGGAGTTGCTTATCTAAATCCTTCTTCAAATTTTGCATGTCTACTCACACAAGGTCCACATGGAGAAAGTAAGCTCTAGAAGTTCATGAACCTTGATCTTACTTATCTCCATAATCTCAATAGAAGATGGTAGACAAATTGATAGCAAAGATGTAGCAACAAAGGGATGATTTGGAGAAACATTATGAATGGATATAGGCTATAAGCATGAATCTAGATTAGAATGTCACATAATATCATATAAACAACAAAAACAACATAAACTTATAATCATAGCATCATGATCATACCATCCTATCATCATATGCTTCAAGTTCAACATCAAAATATTAAAATGTCAAATGATAAATCATAACATCAAGTTCAAGTAAAGGAAATAGAGCCTGTATAACCATATTTGTTTGTCATACCCTTTTTGCAAGGAACTCAAAAATTATTCAAATTAAACAAGTATGAACTGACTAAGAAAGAAGACAAAAAATTTACCTCACTAGGATGATAGTAATAATGAGACAAAGAACGATGAAGACTAAATCCAAGGAGACTAGATCTGAACATCCGGGTTCGATCAAATTCAAAAATTGGTTTACCTTCATAGCACTGTCAAGTCAACAACATGAGCATTATTTTGTGTCTAGAGTGTCATCAATGTTTTTAAATGTAGAATGAAATAGTTGTAAGTATGCATTTCTGCCACATGCAAATGATTTTGAGATACAGACTTGTGCAATCCAATCTCCCAAGGAATAGACAGCACCACTTATCGCCATCTTTTCCAAAATAGGATTTGTCATAAAGCGATCTTAGAATAGTTACTAAAATGGTCATAAATTATGTTCTTATAGTAAAAGAATACTTTGACTTAAGAAAAAAACTACACAATATTAAAACATGACATTGTGCTTTAAAAACTAAAAAGGTACCTATAACGAAGAACTTCATTTCGACTTGCTAATTGGTTGTCACTATTAACTCTAAGCTTGTCTTTAAAGTTTGAGCTTCACTTGGTTTCAAGAATAGATTAATATTCTCTACTAAACAAGGCCAACCATGTGAAGGTGGAAGCTCATTTGGCCCATCCCCCCCCCCCCAACATCACTCTAAATTTCCCATTGACATTTAATAACATTCATTCATTCATCCATTTTTGAAATATAACATTCAATCATTATAATCACATGATAACATTCATTAACACATAAAATTTATTAACACACAACATTCATGAATAATTCATTAACACAAAATTCATTAACACACAACATTCATGAATAATTCATTAACACATAAAATTCATTAACACACAACATTCATGAAGAATTCATTAACACATCATTCATCAACATTACTAGTACAAAATTACATCCATTAAGACAACGTTCTTTCATTAGCAAAAAATGTTAATTACAATCATTTCTTTTTGGGTTTCTTGCTATTTTTTTCAATCATGTAATTTCTAAGAGGAAGATCAATGTCCTTCTCATTCCCCTCATCTACTGATTCTAGTTCCAATGTGTGTCTCCTCCTCATTTGTTTAGGAACACGAGGCCATTGCGCCAAAGGGGGGTTTGCTGCAATAATAACTACTTCATGAGTTAAATTCACATCATTTTATATTAGTGAATTACAAGTATTTATTTAAGTAAAAGAACTATAAATCAAAAAAATAATTTAAAAGAACAAAACATAGATTTTTTTTACCTAAATGTGCCACATGATCTACATGGTGATCAGTATGAACATCCTCCGGCACTTGTTCAGCATGACATGATTCTGTATCCTCTAAAATATACACAAAAAGGTTACACCAAGTTCAATTTAAGATGTTAAATTGTATTAATAATTACATAATTAGTTTTAAATAGAAAATGAGTACCTCCATGGATAATACGATGCACATCAGGGGCTTCATGATGCGGCGTATGATCTGTGTCACGATTAAGAGGCTGCATTGCAATGTCATGCACATTATTATCAAATAGATTATTGCTCAAGTATTCAATTTCTAATATATTTTTTGGTATATTTATCTGTGCACATGATGCAGGAGACTCTTCGGTTGGGCCAGTGGAAGCTTGCCGTAGGCATTCAACCACGGCTTGATAGCCTTCCTTGAAGGCAATTTTTTGGTGTTCTTCCGTGGCCTCTAAATTAAAATTAGAGCCTTGCATTTTTTGATTAAATAAAATTATTTGCATTTTATAAATAACTTTTCTCTGCAATTCATTTACTGCTACTTACAATTCGTGCTTTAATTTTTGAATATCCACCAGAGCCAAGTCTGTGCTACCCAATCTTTTGCAGCCTGGCCTTTGTTGCCATTGTTGTGTCCTACAACCTATGAAAAGTTTGAAATATGTTAGATAATGTAGATATAAAGATCACTAATTAGTGCATTATTACATTGTACTAGTAGTTAATACTATTGCATACCTTCTCGCATTTGCTGGTGTAATTCCTCTTTGAGCATCCCCTTTCTCCTTTGCATCCAAAATGAACTCATTCCAATCCCTCACTGGAATAAAAGGAGGACGCTCGTACTTTGGGTTATGGAGGAGACTCTTTCTATATGAGTCCCTCATAGTCTTAAGATGTTTGCAAGCTCTTTCTAAAATTTTCTTCTCATCAAAAATATTATTACCAAACTCATGCTCTAAATCTTTAACGAGCTGATCTTTTAATTTTTTTTCTTGCAAGTTCCACCTTTTAAGAAAAAACACAAAATTGTTAGATATAGTTAGTAAAAGAAAAGACCCAAATGAAAGGAATGATACTGTACCAATTAATGATATGAAAAAAAAATAGTGGGATAAAGTTCACTTATGATGTTCCACCTTGTACGTATGGTGGGCCTGAATATATGTAGTGCGAGGTCATAAAGCTTCTTATAAAATGTATCGTTTCTACAAAAAATGTCATGGGATAATCAATCCAAAACTTGTTATGAATAGGTAAATGCATATTACAATATAAAAAATAATTATTTAAAGTACCTGGAAGCTTAGGACATTTTAAAGGCATTGATTCATTATTGTCAATAAAAAATGACATCTGCATAACTCCTGTGCTAGAAACACGGGTAGATCCAGGAAATGATGGTGGATTATCACCAATACATGTACTCTGATATGTATCTAGCGTACTAGATGGTGCCATTGGTGTATCTCCTACTCCAAAAAAATAATCCACTATGTGATGCACCCAAGATTAAAGTACAAATTATCAAATCATAATTAACACAAAACCAAATATAGCAAAACAAGGATTTACCAATTGGCATAGACCATGAAGGCATCGATGTTTGCATGCCCCTTGTTGCCAACATTGCACTTGGCAATCTCGAATGGGCGTCTGTCGACCTCCTAGGAGGAGTCTTGCACTTGATGACCTGAACAATACATTGTTAGCAAAGACATTATGAAATAATAAAAGTAAGAGTTAACTTAAGAAGTTTTTGAATGTTCCAAAGAAAAAATTCTTTGTAACTTGTCAACTAAAGGATTATTTTACCTGAGGCAGCCGGAGCTCTGCTAGTACCGGCCTCACTGCGTTATCCTTGACCAGGTTCTAGATTAGTTGCCAAAAATTCTTGTAACAAGAACACATATTACATATTTTACTTCACAACATAAAAGAGTATAAAATATAAACCTTTATTGAAATTTTGTTATAACTAAAGACTCATTACTGCTTACTTCATAACGACGTGCTTGCGATCTCAATTTAGATAGCCTCTTCATCGTCTCCTCGGTTGGAATATTTGCTTCATCCAAAATTCTCATTATTTCTAAATTGATTTTTTTATTTTTTTCTTCAACATAATTGTTACATTAGGTGTTTCCATGATATCATCATCAGAAGGGATAGCTATTGCCTCTGTACTTACTGCAGGTGCTTTTCCCCTATCCTAAACATCAAATTGTGACATGAATATCAGTAAAACTATCATAAAAACTCCAAAACCGTAAATAAAATAATGTAATAATATAACATTTTTCAACTATCTAATTTGTACAATTTCAATAAGGTTTACCCTTGCTGAAGAATGGGTGGGAGGAGCATCCTCGTGGCCTCTATCATATGCGGGATCCATATCGTCCTGTGACAAAGATTAAATATAAAAACTTCAGCGAACTGAAAGCAATAGATTTAGCAAAAAAAAACTTATTAATAAAATGGTATAGAGTACTTACCACCCTCATGATAGTAACTTTGTTTGTATCTATGTGATTTAAATGATAATCTATTAGCAGTTCTTCCCCTGCACTTATTGATTTTATTGCACATACAAAAACTTGATTCCCTCACGTGCCTCAAATATGCAATTGGGTTGCTTATTAGTTGAGGAAGGCCGCGTACTATTTATAAAACCCACAATATTACCTGTTGCTTTTGGTCTCCCATCAATATACATTGCAAATCTTTTACTTTGATCATTTTCTTTCCATTGTATATAATTAGCTGATAGTGCATACCTATGCATACTTTTTTTATATTTAACAATCTGCATCCAATCATTGTAATTGTAACACGGACCGACATACTTGAACAATTCAACAACTTTGTTGTAACATACCTTTATCCCATCCATGGAAAATAGGCCCAAACCATGTAATGAGGATGGAGCAATGCGATATATCCTCTCATTAACACAAAAGTTAGTGTTAATTGGAGGTAGCTCATTGGGTGCCAATTCTTTCTCAATGTGTGTGTATCGAAAGGGCACCTTGATGTCGCCTTTGGTCTCATCATCATAAGAACATGACCCCTCATTAGCAAGGAAAAATTGCATGCGTTTATCAAATTTTTTTCTAATCTTTTGACCTTTAGTTGATCTCCCTATTTAAGTCATACTACATGTAGAACTTTCATCTAGCATTCCCTCATTTCCCTCATTCGATGTAGATAGATCTAACAAGTACCTATTTGGTGGGTCCTACAATCCATCAAATGAGATATTGTCATGTCCCCACTTCAAATAAAATTTTGATAATATTTAAATAATATATATAGAATAATCAAGTTGTGACCCATATGCATGGTTCTTCTTTGTCTATACATGAGAGATATAAAATGTACTAAGTTGAAAGTGATTATATAATTATATTTTTATACGGTTCTTCTTTGTCTATATATACATTATATGATTATATAATATGTCTAGTTATAACATACGTGCTTAGTGATAAACAAGAAGAATATAAGAAAATTATGTCTATTTATTGACTTATACCTGCTGATCCATGTCACTGTGCACGATCCACGCCAAGGGGGTTAAATTTCTTGCATATGTTAATCATTTATGTTAAGTTAGCTAAAAATTACATGATATGTATGCTACAAATAACTTAGAAGACAACATGAACAATATGCAACATCGTAAACATGAACAAATTTACCTTATATATGGAATGCAAGATCGTCAACAGAAGGGGTGACGATGTCTATAGTCAGTTGCCTATTTGAAAAAAAGGTGATAATCAAACACAATATATACATGTATCAACAATAATTAATTGAGCATCGTGAGCAAAACATTGGTAATTATAAATCACATATGTTGTAATCATTAGAATTGAACATAATAAATATGTAATCATTACAATTGAAAGCAATAAATCATGTCAATCATTTCATTGATTATTTCAATTATGTCATTGATCATCTTCATCATCATCATCATCATCACCATCGCCATCATCATCATCATCATCACCATCATCTTGATCTTCATCATCTACTTTTTCATCATCTTTAATATCTTCTTCTTCCGTAATATTATACTTTATCGGCCTTCCTCTTGGATCATGTCTAACAAAAAATGACCAACCCTATTTATGTGGAACCTCTAAGTAAAATACTTGCTCACATTGGCTTGGAAGAACATAGGGCTCATCTCCAATTGGCTCAAACGACCTTGTATTAATCATTGTAAATCTATTATCATGTTGAATAACAGTTCTATCTAGATCATTTTGATTTAGTCATAGCCTGTACCATTTGACGACGAATACAACTACTTTGAAGGACTTAAAGTCGCACTCAATTATATCATCCAAGATGCCATAGTATTTATTTTGAGATTGTATGTCATTTTTAGATGATATATTGGTGACCTCAAAAATTGCAGTTATCCCAGAATCACAAGTTTTCTTTGTGTCATCCAACTTTTTTATGCAAAACTTGTGGCCATGATAGTACATAGCTTTGTGGTGCTTGACCTACAATTTTTTAAGAGTGTAAATTATTTTCATCGTGAGTTGATACGAAACACATGAGTCATGATCATTAATAAATTTGTACGTACCTCTCCACCTCTTAAACCATGTGCTAGATCAATTACCATTGGCGTAACATTGGAATCTCCATTACGATGAGCTTCTCTAACCAATGAAGAAACACTTTCCCATGTTAATGAGCAACCATTTTGTTGACATCATTCAATCCATACCATCATCCAATCAAGATTGTTCACAATGTACAAATGTATTGCATCCCACTCTCGACCAACTGTATAAAAAAAAAAACACCAATTATACATAACTTATATTGAAGATTTATAAGAATGAATTAACTACAATAACGTCTTAGATTTACCTCTCACTTTCCTCAATCTACCTTTGCCCATCAAGTACTCCCCTTCGAATTTGTTAATAGAGTTGGGATCTCAAATATGATTTACATGGATCTTTGCTGCAAACTTAGGAAGATATTCACTAATGTACACCATGGTTTGGTATACCATATATCCCTCCACCATAGAACCTTCAGGATGTGCTCTCTGTCGAATCAAGCTTTTCAAAAATTTTAAGTGCCTCTCAACCATCCACATTGACCTAGTTGGTACAGGTCCACACAATTCAATCTCCTCAACTTGATGTATGAGGTAGTGTTCTTGTGCATTGAAATTTTTTGAAGGTAGACACTTTTGTATTTCACACATAAAAAGAGAAATTTTTCTCTTCCAATATTTTATATCTTCTTTATTTATTTCTTTAGATGACAACCACCTCATGTATTTTTCAAGATCATATATAACTTGTTTGACATTGTTGGCGAAGTGGTGTGGGAGAGATAAAGGTATAATGTACTGCAATATTTGTAAAATGATCTTGTCAATATTTTATAAAAGAATGCAATGAAAACTACATGCAGTATACAAATATATAGTGAATACAAAATAACATGAATTACCTTAATAAATGTATGCCAATCGTGTGTTTTCATCCTTGACCCAAATTCACTTTTCTTTGATATGAGATCGTTTATGTTCACAACAAATCCTGTAGGAAATCATATTTTTTTTATGACTTCTTTTATAGCATTGCTCTGCTGCTTCGACAATAACCAACTAAGGGCACTTGTATCAATCTGGTCTCCATTATTATTTGATCTAATGACATTTTTCATTGCATGGTTGGATTCTTCAATGTCATTACAAATTTTGACAATTTGGTCTTTGTCACGCCTTCCATCCAAGATTTTCTATAATGTCTCTGTTACATTTTTTTCAATATGCATAGGATCAAACAAATGCATGATTGAGAGTTGCTCGTAGTATGACAACCTAGTAAATTATGTAGGATAAATTTTTAGTCATTTTAGAAGTTGGTCATTGATGTCTTGACGACCTTCACAAGCACCAATTACATCATCAGTAAACAAAACATAATATCAAAATATAAATTTGAAACAAAAACCATCAGATAGAATGACATTACCTCGATGATTTATTTTATTATATGCTGACTTCCATAGGTGAGGTGTCATTCTCCATGGCTTTGATGTAGTATCTTCTTTCCCATTGAAAAGATATTTTTCGGTAATTCAGTACCTATGATTTTTGTGGAGAAAGTGTCTATTCTCATTGAACACCTGCTTTCTTAAATTTTTTGAATGACAAGATTTCATCTTTAGACCACAAATTGGACATGCAAATTTTCCCTTTGTTTGAAGACCTACAAGATCATGTATAATTGGATTAAATGTGTTAACTTTGTGTTAGCACTATAACATACCAAAAAAGAGGTGTTAAGAAGAGAACATACCACAAAAATGTGTTAGCACAGGGGCATCATGTATTGTCCATACAAGCATTGCATGGAATTGAAATAGTCTTTGTCCTATTGGTGTAGAGATTTCATACGTAGTGACCCCATTCCATAACACCATCACCTCGTCGATAAGGGGCTTAGTATATACATTGATATCTTTAACTTGGTACTTACCTAGTTGAATGAACGAAAATATTACATAATTATTATGACCATTTTGATGGATTATTAATAATAAATTAATTTAGATAACCATTAAATCAAAAAATATTTGGAACAATCAGTGCCAACATTATGTGCTCCTTCTTTATGGACAACCAAGGAGGAATGTTATTGTTGATAACAAAAACAGGCCACACCAAGTAAGTAGACCTCATCTCTCCAAACGGATTGGCACTGTCCACTGCTAATGAAAGTTTGAGATTACGAGGTTCTTCTTTAAAGTGTGGCCATTTTCCCTCTATTTCCTTAAATGTCGAACCATCTGCAGGCATTCACATAATGTCATCTTGACTTCTATTGCGTGCATGGTAATCCATAAATTGTGCCAAGCTATTGCACTTGAATAATCATTGCAGATGTAGAATAATGGAAATTTGCCGAAGAACCTTGCGAGGCACCTTTTTTGTTATTCGATCTGATTGATATCTACTAATATGACAAATAGGGCATTCTGTTGCAAATTCATGCTGTTTATGATATATAATATGATCGTTCGGACATGCATGTATCGTTTGATACTCCATTCCAATATCTTTCATAATGGCAGATAATTCTGGGTATGAGTGAAGTAGAATGTTTGATGGTGGCAACAAACACTCACCTATCAACCTATGACCAAAAATATAATTTGTTAATTTAAAGAATATTAATTGCTACAGGATTCACCCAATGTTAATTGTAAGGGAATTATGACTAAAATAATGAAAAAAGATGACATACCTTAACATACGTGTCATTGCTACATTGGATAAACCATTCATAACCTTCAAGCTCACCAAAAAAAATACAACGGCAAGAAGAGTTGTTTCAGAGCCTTCATATAGGGGCTCATGTGCCTTCTCAAGTATAGATACATCAAGCTCTACGTCAACATCATCATCATCATCATCATCTTGATCATCATGATCATTTTGATCATCGTGATCTTCTTCATCATCACAGTCTTCTTTTATGGTATCATTACCTTCTACTTCTATATTCACACCTCCATGTTCCCTCATTTGGAAATCCACATTCTCCGGATTGTCATGGTCCATAACATGAAACTCAGGGAGGTTGACCTATATGAAAATGATGACCTTATATTAACCATGACCATGATGCCATCATCAAATCATGTCTTATATATTTTATAAATTATTAAAATACATACTAATGGACGAAATTCATTTCCCCCTTCAATGTGACCATGTTGCCTACAATGTTCCTCAGCTATTTTGATTAGATATCTTTGAGTCTTTAAGCCCTTAAAAATTTTGCAAGGACAATAACATTTCCCATCACCTTTTCTTTTTAAATTAGACCACATTCTAGCAATTGTCTCCCTATTTTTTTGTGCGTTGATATCATCAGACATGGTTTTTCTTGAATGGAATGACTCGTTGGTGGAAGAAGGATGATTTGTTTGCAACCTGCAGATGCAAATCGTTACCGAACAACCATTTTATCAACTATAATTTTTTCAATGCAAAGGGACATTTATCATACCAAATCAAAGTTTAGAAATGGATGGTTTTGATGCTTTGCCATTACAATAGCAATAGAGGATGTATAGATAGAAAAATAGTTGTAAAGAGTAGATTTAAATAAATAAAATCAGGTAAATAACTAGGGAAACTAAATAACATTTTAGGACTCCTTACCTCCATATATAGGCTGCACTTAAGTAATGAAAACACAAAGAAACCTCTCTTAATCATATGAATACAAGCATGGATTTTTTTATTTCATTGTTAACTTGAGCACCCTATTTCAAATAGAACATTATCATAAAATCTCGTAGGCCTTAATTTTTTGTATTTTTTTAATGACATTAACATGGTAACTTTCCAAAGTTAAGCACCTCCAATAATACTCCCTAGACCATTCTTGTGGCTTACCATAATGACAACTCATTTCTTAGTTTCCCAAACTATTAAATTGCCTTAACAAGTCCATATTCAAGAAGAAAACTTGGCCAAGTTAAACAAACTAATGGCTGAAATGAATGTCATGTATTGGTTAAAAATATTTTACTATATATTTTATCAAAAAATTGTGTATTGCTTTGCTGGATTGATGAAATGTTATCAAGGAGAAGCATAGTTACACAGAATATGAAATGAAAATCAGTTAGTCATACAAATATGCAGTAAGGTAAAGATAAGAAGTAATAAGACAATGAGTAGATCGAAAGGAGTAATGATAATCCTTCTTAAATCTGAATGTCTGCCAGTGATCAAGATGACCATTGCCAAATGTCGATGAAATCAAGTAATTCTTTGGATCTCATTCTTTGGTGCTCAAAGAAAGTTGTAATCAAACTCAAAGGCATAATGATGGGCTCCTCATTTGCCTTTCCAACATTACTGTCGCTTTGGTTATTGTGGATGAAAATAAGACTAAATAATGATTTTTAAGCGAACAATGAATTAGCACAAACAAATACAAATTTAAGAAGTGAATGTATGGTCATGTACTATAATGATGTTTGATTTAGATTATTCTACATCTTTGCATTTGAACTCCAAATTTTAAAATTCAAACCTGGTTGTCTTTTTCATATTATTCATTGAGTTGGCTGAAGTGTGAGTCATTCCAAATTACATGCTTGGTGGTTTTCTTTTAAGATTTAACACCAATTGAAATGAATCATGTAAAGGGAAGGATCTAAGATTGAGCACATCTAGAATTTAATTGTAAAACTGCATTTCTCATTATAAGAGTATTGCGTGCATGCTTATTATTTTGATCCTGGCTCATTATTATTGAATTGGTCTATTTAGGGTTATGCCTAATTGGGACTTGACCCGTAATATGACTAATTGGAACTTGATCCTTAAGATTCAAGAGAATTCCCTAATATGTTCAATGTGCCATATGCTTGTACGTAGATTCAAATATAAAAAATAAACTAGTGTCTAAATACCCATTAATGGATTGTGCATTATTGATGGATCATTTGTCTTGGTCCTCATGATTGTTTCAAAATCATCTTCATACATATAACAATGATTAGAAGGTTTTCTCATGTTTAATTAGTTCTTATACTTTGACCTTGGGTAATATGAAAGCCTTCTTTCATATCGATGATGTTTCATGTTCCATGAATGACTGTTCATACATATAAGCTCCAGGGTCGATGGAAAATAATTAAGCCAATTAAGGCTTCTAAAAATGGTTCAAATTGACCCCTAATGACCTAAAAACTGACATTTGATGCATCCCATACCCATAAGGAGTGTATGTATCAAAAACATCTAAAAACCATGCAAGAAACTTCATTTTTTAATGTTATTCTTGCTGTCCTTTTAAATCATGACTACCATTCTAGGTGAGTATTGATTTCATCCACTTGAACCTTAACCTCTTATCAAGCTATCTATCGTTAAGAATTTTAATGTTCACCTTTGGATTTGTTAAAATACTAAGATTAGATGTCCTCTTATTTGGATAGTTGAAGTCTTATGCCCATGTTTATTAGATGTTCTCTTATTTGGACATTCATCCAAGGCAGTATTATGCAAAGGACAATACTAAAAAATGAGAAGTTTGGTAATGATGGATGATGGAAAGGTCTATGAGAAAAGTATGAATGGATTGGATCAATGGATTGGAATGGATATGGGCAATGTATAGAAGAGTTTAGAATGATGTTAGAGTTTCTTGTGGATGAGAAGGCAAAGCCATAGTGCTTAGGGGAATAGTGTGATGACTGTCCCAACTAGAGAATCACAACTTGCAGAGTCATTGTCTTTAGAAATTGGTGAATAAATTAGATAATGTAGGGTACGGTGGAAGTTGTTTTTGCAAGAGGATAAATCTCATATTGTTAATAGGAAATCTTATGCTCAAGGGAATTTTCTTGAGAATGGAGGAAGAGGAAGAGGAAGAGGGGCTCTTAATTTCTATAATCAATTTATATAATTCTTTAAGTACCTTTTTTAGGCTCTTTGTGAATGATCTATAAATACTCTACACTAAGGGTGGGGATGGTTTTTAATCTTCATTATATTCCATAAATACTCTTCAGTAAGGAGTGTAGGTTCTAATTTCTTTCATTCTTCTATATAATAGACTCTTTATTAAATGTAAGGGTGACTTTTAATCTTCACTATTGATCTATATTATTCTTTAAGTATTACCCTTAACTAAATGTAAGAATGCCTTTTGTCTTCACCATTGATCTGTATTTTGAGTATTCTTCACTAAGTTATATGATTTAGTTACTGGGTTGTGAGTTTGGAGATCTTTATCTCTGCAATGTAGAAGTTGAGAATAGGGGGTACGAGAGTGGAGAATTGATGAAGAGAGAGATCAATGGGAATGAGATGATTAATGTAATATGTATGATGACTGAAAATAATAGTCTAGTTTTATATTTGATTCTTCTTTGTGATTGTTCAGTGTTTCCCGAATGTTTAATTTTTATTATTTACAACTCATTTTGTTTGGTTTGCTCTTTTGGTTCGACAATCTAACACCCATATTGTCATCATGATCGAACACGTCTTTATTATGAATATGCTATGATGGAATTTGATAACAAAGAACAAATATTTATTTTAAATGTTTTATGTTGCATTTGGATGTAATTCAATTCTTAGTATCGAGTTTATTGAAGAAGTTTATCAACTTGTGGAAACCGTTTCTGTGCGACATAGAATGCAATTTAAATCTGGTCATTAATTGAGTCGAGAATGACTTCCAATAATCATTGCACAATTATTACATTGGTTTGGAGTAATTTTATTTCATTTTAAATAAGTTATGGCAGTTTTATTTCATTGGTTTGGAGTCTTTTTCCTTTTGGTTTGTAGTAATTTTGAATCCAATCTTGATCTTGATGATCCAATCTTCATTTAATCATTCAAATAATTTAATAAAACTTCCATAACTTATTTAAAATGAAATAAAATTACTCCAAATGAAAAGGAATAAGGGTGGTGGTATTCAAAACAAAATGAGAATTGGTAATTTCAGAGATCTAGGCACTCTAGCCTATCAACAACCTCAAATGTTTAAAAGATCTGACTTGTCAAGGCCTCCACAATACTACACAATGATGGATTAGGTTTCCTAGGCTTCAAACCACTTAGACTCAAGGAATTCTAAGACTCTATTTTAATTCCCATGCTTCCAATACACAAAGTTCTTTCAAATTGTTCCAAAGGCTTAATAGGCTGCCAATAACCTTGCAACAGACTTAGGACTGTAATAACTTTGTCTTCCCTCAAAACACTTGATGAGATGAAAACATTTCTAGACAACCTTTTCAGAGTTCTATAACACACCAAAAGCTTTTATAGGGTTACTTTGGACCAACACACCTAACCATGACTGAACCCCTATTTTCAATGCATGAAAATGACCAAATTTTCAAAGAAACTACTCTCCTCACATTCCCTTATCCCACCAAACCTTCAGAAGAGTTATAAAATTACTCAAAATGGTTAAATCCACAAGCAATTAGACTCATGGGCCCTACAACACCAAAACCCCCAAATCTTGACTCCAAACCTTGGTTTGCTAGGGCTTCCCCAATCTCCTGTTACAACTCACTCCTACATCAAATTAGTGATCGAATCACCATTCATTCAACATGACAAAATTTTTTCAAACATAAAAACCCTTCCTTATTTGGACAGATCATCCACTGCTACACATTGCATCCAATTTCATTGTATTTTCTCACTGTTCTTTAACTATGATCACCTTTACTCCACACAACTCTGCATATGCATGGTTAATGATCTAATAAAACAGGTTAGAATTAACATTCCATGGTAAGAATGGTTCTCATCATTAGATAGACCACTGGCATAACAACAGTTAGAATGGTTCTCATTATTAGGTTAGAATGGTTCTCATTATTCTATGTTCCTATTGCTATAACAATAAACTAAAATAAGAAATGCTATTAGATAGACCACTGGCGTAACAATAGTTTCAATATAAAATGAGACTCATTTGAAAATGGAATGAATTGAACAAAGAAACGTTGCAATTCCTTTAATACATTAGCATAACCGAATTAAGACTTCAAGATGAATGAATTTTACAGAAAATAGAGTATTTCTATTGCTTACGGTTTTATCCATTTTCAACTTATATAAATTCTAAACAACTAATTCAACCAACTTTTCTTAAATCCTAAATCCATAGTTTATATATAGCATTCGATTCTTATTGGAAATCGATTCGACATACCTTAACCCTCTGGTTCAACTCTTCACCCTGTTAGCTTCTACCGGCTCCTTCGCGTGTGCTGAAATGAAATGCTCAAATGAAGTTTCAAACTTTTTTTTTTAACTTTATGTTATGCCCGTGTTAGTTGAAATTTTGACCAACAGGGTGTTAGTCGAAATTGCAACCAACACGGGGCATGTATTAAAAAAAACACAAAAGTAATGCGACCAACCAAAATATTTCTATCTGATGGTCGAATTGTTTAGTCAAAATTTAAGGTCAAATGTACTAGAGTTAAATTCTCAAAATGTGTCAAAACCCCAGTGCACTTGGATTGGAGTTTGCCTTCTTGAAATTGCAAAAGTTGTAGAGTCAAGCCATTACTAAGAACAATAGTGCAACCAAATTTTTCTTTTTAGGACTATGTGTGTGATTGGGAAAACATTTTGGAGAACATACACAAGTACTATTGTTGCCCAAAATTTCCCTCTCATCCATTTTTGGCCACAACCCTATTTTCCAAGTGAAATGCTCAGATGTCGAAAACCCAGTGTGTTTTCAACCTCCTCTCTGCAGTCTCGGGATGTTTCTGCCTTTCGGTCCAGAAACCCAATGTGTTTTCAACCTCTCCGATCTAAAAATTCGGTGTGTTTTCGACCCTGGTTTGAAAACCCTTTGTGTTTTCACCCCTAAGCGCCAACTCCAATCAGGCGGGTCCCAGTGCCTAAAACCATTCCACTGCAGTCAAGATCCGATGGCTGTCGCATGATCGCATGGGATCTCCCGATCCCATGAGATCATGTGACAACCGTTGATGCAGTATCTCCAATCGATGGTCAACTAGCGGTTATTAGGGTGGCATCACGCGGTTTGTTGCATGATCGCATGGGCTCTTCTGAGCCCATGCGACCATGTGACAAATCGTCAGTGGTTTCGGTGGCGGTGGTTCACGGTTCGACAGTTAATGTCAAGCGGTTGGTCACATGATCACATGTGGGCTCGTGACCGCATGAGATCATGTGACAAACCGTCAACTATGACTGGCAGTTAGTGGGGCCCGAGGTTTCTACATTGGTGCAAGTGCAAAGAGATTTGTGATTGGCGTAAGAGCATAAGGTATATTCTTTGGCCATGTGATCTTACGCCCACCGTTAGATGGGAATCTGGATGTTGCAGTGGGTCCATTGTCAGAGGGTTGCCGAGGTGTTGATGATCGAGCGACTGGGATGATAACAGAATGCCAAGTGGCGTAGGTGGGCCCAGGGTTGGTAAAATGAAAGCACAGTTGCACGGTTAAGGTTTTCGCGTGGTTGCTAAATGAACCCGGGGTTAAGAAGGACATTTTGTGACTTTGTGACTGCAGAGAGGATGAACCCAAGGTGGGCCCAGGGTTAGATATATCTAGCGACTCAGCGACTAAAGGGTATCTCACATTCACCAGACTTAACCGGGGTCAGCTAAAGTATTAAATGATTTTGCAACTGAAAGAAAATTGGAACCTGAGGTAAATGTCGAGTTAGTTTTGCACTACGATCATAGGCCCGAGTATTTGTTAAAGTGGAGGCGAGTTTTCTAAGGGTTGTCGCATGATCACATGAAGCCTTTTGGGCTCATGCAATCATGCGACCGCTGACTTTTCAAGGCCGTGTGGTCAGCTCCTGTTGGGCCACATGGCAAAATTTGACAAATGTGACATCTTGCAAATCTAGCGACATTTGTAGCAAAGCAGTGGCAATTTCTAAGGAGCTTGTCGCATGAGGCTTTTTTAGCTCATGCGATCATGCGACCAGTGACATTTTTAATGTAGTGTGACTTGTTTTTCATGAGTTTTCTTCTGAGGAAAATGTTTGCAAGTGCGGTAAGCTAAAATTTATGATTTTTGGAGGCGGTTGCTGGGAGATGTTTGCAGAGATCTTTTGGGTGCCGTTTTGAGTCCTTTCTAGTATGGGATCGGATTTGAATATTCATGACAGGGTCCAGCTTGCAGAGAGGTAGATGGATGAGGTTTTTGTCTTGGCAAGGTTGATCAATTCAGGGATGGACACGCAAAGGGAAAATATCTAATCAGGCCATGATATTTACAGAGCATATTTATGATCAGAAGCAACTAGCCTAGGGTTGATTATTATATTGTAAAATCTATGTAGCCCTAAAAGTTTGGTTTCTGCCTACGTGCAGAGAGTGTATATATTCTTTTTTGGAGCCTGTAGTGCTTAGAATTGACTTTTTGTAAAAAGAAAGGCACTTTCTTGGAAAACTATCTGTGGCATTTCTTCTTGCCCTCAAGTTTTCCACATTCTGTAAATTCCCATTGATAATACAAGTATTGCAGAGGTAGTTTGTGATAATCCTTCATGTCCTTGTGCTTCCCTGTTTGCATTATCTCTTATTGAATCAAAGTTTATGAATGCTTTCAATGATATCTCAATTTTCCTAATTCCTCTTGCTTTCTTCAATTTTGTGTGTTTCCTGTGTCTGATCTGATTTAGGTGTTTTGTGGGTATACTATAGCCCCTAGCAGCCTTGTCTCATTCCTACACCTAGTTGCAGAAAAGGATGTTTGTTTGCAGGTCATAGATTGAGTCCCCTGTTCACACCCTACTATGAAATACTTATGCAAGCCTATTCAGTAAGTTGTAATCTCTTGGACCTGATTCCTTCATTGGTTTCATCCCTTTGTACTAAGATCCAAACCCAAGTTCAGTGCATCACCTCATAGGTAGATTTGCTTTCAGTCATTTCCTTTCATGCATTCCTTCTATCCCTTTCCCCTCAAAGTTTACTTTCATGTTAAGAGCAAATCTAGGTGACTATCCAAGAGGAACCAACCTAGAACCTGGAGGTCTCATCTCGGTTAGCAAAAGGTCCCACAACCTTGAGATGATTCCCTTGTTATACTGAGTTATCAAGACTACGAGAGCTTGAACTAAGGGTGCAAATTTAGTGTATAACAACTATCTTTAAGGAATAGCATACTAAGTCAATATTCATGTTCATGAGCGAGGTTGCTTTGTCCCTTGTTCATTGTTTGAAGATGTTTACTTGCTGGAACTCCATGGTTGCTATTTTATGTGCTTGATAAATGCTGGAAATCTGTTAATATGCCTGGTTAATCTTTTAAAACAAACAAAAAACTGAGTTTCTGAGTTTTATACACTTTCCCAAAGAGTCATGCGACACTGAAAACTCATCGCACACTATTTCAAGTTTTATCGTGCGATACTTCACTGCTATTTTTGCATCACATTGTTGGCCTGGATTTTATCGCTATAACGCCCTGCCAGGGAACCTAGGAGAGATTAACCTATAACTTGCTACTAAGTTTGGTGCACATTTTTAAAAAAAAAGTTAACATACAAGATACACAACAATGCAGAAGTAATTACCATTTACTCACATTAAACCAACAACCAAAATAGATTACAAATCCTGAGGGTTCCATGACGTAGAATTACTTAAGAATAAATAAAACAACTAAAGAAAGATGACAACAGATTCCATATCATAAATGATACAATTACAACTTACATCAATAACTACAAGCCTCATGGACATCCATGATAACTAATAAACTGACATCCATTGCACATGTTGCAGGGTATGTAATAATAAATCTAACATATAAGTACAAAGATTATATTAGGTATCACAGGCGATACACTAATATAGGATTACATAAAGGAAGATATGATAAGAACCATCAATGAATAATCAAGGAAGAAACATAAAGGCATCCAACTGCAGAAGCATCAACAACACTGACACCAGGACGTCGAATCTCAAATGGTAAAGAATCACTACCACCCATCCATGTAGAACCACAAAGGCCTACCCCACCGTGCTGAGGAGATAACCACAAACCCCGATCGGATAACCAAACAAAACAAGGATAAATCCACTGAGCAAGGAATCCTGAAAGCTCTCTCCTCAAGGCTTACCAAAAATAAAGTGAAAGGTGGGACACACTAATCTAGAGGCATAAACAGAAACTCAGGAGATGATTTAGGCTACATGCTATGGGAGTGTCATCACATGTCTATCTACTTGAGTTACCTTGGACTGGTCACGGTGGACCCTGAACTCTCAAGCATTGAGTTACCCTGGACTGGCCACTCTGGGCCCCGGACCCTCAATATGATCCATGTGGGACTAGAATACTCTCTCTCAAATATGAGGAATTCTAATCATAACCATACTCTAAATTATATTTTTAATGATCTCTACACATTTTAATTACTGTGTTATCACTTAATTACATAACTTACGATAGGTTACCTAGGTACTTACCACTTTGGGTCCCGACACCTATTGTAAGCCACTCCCCTAAGATGCACCTACTCAACCTCCCCTAGGCTCATAATTTCATAAACATCAAAATAGGTATACAACCAGATAATCCTAGATATAGTTTCACACATAGAAACCGAAATGATTATGAAGATACCATAAACAGATTATAACCAGCAAGAGCCCATAAGAACGAAACATGATAATCAGAATAAGCACACATAATAAACATGATATTGAAAACAAATCCAACTGACAAAGATCTTTGCCTCTGTTTCCCCTAGGTCATTATAATATCCGACATCTCACAATGCACAAGAATACAGTTCAGAAACAAGAAGCCAACACTCACAATATCAAAGAACTGAAAGGGAACTATAAGCATTTAAACTTCATTATGAACATAAACCAAGCATAATATAGATCACATAATAATGATAAAAGAATCATGACATAACAAGCATATTAATGTCACTAATAAAAAGAATATTCCCTAATAACGTTCTAGGAATTCAGTAGAATAAAAACACCAACTTTGGTACATACATAAGCATTTAGCAAATAATTGTTTCTATAAAAGGGAAGGTTCCACACTTACCAATATCACTTTTCAAATATTAAATCTAATATTCAAATTAAATCTTTATTACATAGTTAAGAAAATTGATTCTAACAAATTAAATCCACAATTTAATTTTTAAACCAAAATATTTAACTAATATATCTTATCTAGAAGAAAACATGTAATTTAATCCTTTCAGTTAAATAAAGTTGACTAGATTAAATCAGCAAACAAAATAAATTATGATTAATTTAATCACACTAAATTGATTATACAAGATAATTAATAACAAGAACTAAATAAACTATTACACCAAAATGCCATCTGAAAATATTAATTTATTAACAAAATCAAATAAACTAATTTAGATTCATTCCAAATAAATAAATTTGACTAATTAAAATAAGACAAATATAACATAAATTAAATAATTTATAAATTAAATATAATATGATTTAAATTAAAAAATTATATATATTATAAACTAATTAAAGTTAAATTAAAAATCTAACATGTATAAATAAAAAAACATAAAATAATTTTTTTTTAAAAAAGGAAAACTTATGGGGGGCACCCTGCGGGCCCCACACCCCATGTACCCTGTGCCTTGCGTGCCTCCTAAAACCCATCATGATAACTCCCTCTGCAGCAGCGTACTGCTACGTCAGTACCCTGCTACCATAACAGTTAGCTACTGTCGTAGCAATGCCTGCTGCTACGATAGTAGTGCCAAGGGGTGGGGAAAAAGGTAAGGGCCCCACCCAATATAAAATTTTATTTATATATATATATATTTTAATAAAAAAAACTTTTACTTGCCACCTCCAATGAAAAAGCATAAATATATATTGTTTTAATTCATTTGCATTGCTATATTATTTTTTTATTTTAATTATTTAATACCCATTTACGAAAATAGGAGAAATAAAGATATATATATATATATATATTATACAAAGCATTTCATAGTTATTAAAAGAACATAAACATTCAAGGCTGGAATAAATCCTTTTAACTGTCATATTTTAAAATCTACTGTACTTTTATAGAGATTCACACATTTATTATCTTTTCAAATTGACTTTTTTTTACCCAGATTGAATTTTTTTAACAACAAATAGATTTTTCCAAATAGGAATTTATTTATATCAAACCCTATAGTAGAACTATAGGCTAGGACTAATTTATTGTTTTCTAGGCAAACTATGAAGAATTATTTAACGAAAGTTGGCCAGCATAATGGTACAATGCCAAATTGCAATAAAATATAAAAAACAACTATACTAGGGTTTCTAATTACCCAGATCTAGGATGAACACAGATCTACAAAAAATAAAATATAGAAATCTATACAAACATAGAAAGACAAATAATTGTAAAACAGATCCAACAGGCAAATCCAAAGCCTACCTCAGATCCAATGCCAGAAACAGAATAAAAATAGAAACCCCTGTAGGTTTGAGAACATAATTCTTTCCAAAATCAAACCCAACCTGCAGATCTGAAAGCTATGTGGCAAACAGGTGCCCAATCTAGATGCACAAAGAAATCCAATTCAACATGTAGCCACAATAATCCACAAATCTCCAAAATACCAAGCACACAAGCTCTCCCCAAAAATCCTCTCCAAAACCTATCTCCCCCAAAAGAATGCAATAATTTTCCTAATAGGAATTCAATTCCTAAATTCATGCAATCCCTAAAGACAACTCAAAAGCTAACTCAGTTCAACTCCAAATTAGAAATGACTCATAAGATAACTCCTGATCAAACTCTAACTCCAAAATTGAAAGTAAATCCTAATTAATTAATTAAAATATCTTTATTTTGCACAACTCAACTTTGACTTTTGAAAACTAGTTGTTCTCTTTTTGAAAACAAATCCCTTTTCAAATTTGCACATGTTATAATTTAAATTCATTTATTAAATAAATTAAATACTCAATGCATTCTAAAATCATTGCAATCAATTATTTAATCATTTAATAAAATATGCAAGCATAATACAAATAATTTTCAATTGAGCACATGTTAATAATTAAAACCCAGATTAAACAAATTAAATATTTAATACATCCTAGAACATGCATTTAAATATTCAATTATTTAATATTACACTCAGACATAATTAATCCTATTTTCAACTAAATAATCAAATAATTTCAATTAATCAAATAATTGACTTTAGATAATTTTTCAAATTAAAACATAGGAACATAATTAAATCATTAAATTCAACTATAATCCTAACATTGATAATTATATAAAATCACCTACATAATCATAAATCAACTGAAACAAGCACAGTAAAACCAAGCACAATAAAATCAAGAAAACTGAAACCATGCACAAACTCAAGAATGAGATCCACGAATTCATACCAACTAGGTGAATTCGGGTAAGGTAGTCAAACAGACACTTGTCCAATCCTAGGAAAATTAGGCTTAGGTTAGGGTTTTGGGTTTGTGTATTATCTCCCCTCTTTACCATTGAGACAAATGTTTATGGGCACGCTCACACCTGCCAATTCAGGGAAGATGATGCCCCGTACCTACAAACTTGTCATCACAAGATGAAGCATGTGCATACAATAAATAGTAGACAATGATATGGTATGGTCAGACATGTGGATCTCAACTGTGCAAGTAACTACGCCTCCGTCCTCTACCACACAAACATGTCAAACAGATACAAACACATGATAACCATACACATGCAAGTATGGGGTAAGTACATCATAATCAATATAAACCATATGATCTATCATCATGAAACATCATCATCTAATCTATGCATACACATGATAAACATATGATAAATCAATAATCCATAATCATCATCTAATAAAACAATAACCGATCACATGAAAAGTGACCTAAAAGAATTCGGTTATACAACTGAAACATAAAGCAAACTAAAAGAAACCTATGGGTGGGTACTACAATCGCATTGGGTACCTAGAAACTGTTGCATTACTTCTGTTAGAAATATCACCCAGGAAGATTATATCACCCCAGTACTCTGAAAACTGTCGCACAGAGTCTTTTTGCTATCTTGATTTGTGTCACTTTTAGTTATCCTTGGTTGACCAGATTTTAGTAGGTTACACACTTTGCCACTAGAAAATTGTTTGTACCTTAGGTTCTTGTATTTAAACATCTTGAGTTAGTGATTTTTTTGATTTCACAAGTGATCTTGTTTGTCATTGATAAGTTAGGAATCATCCTTGTTGAGAAGATTCACCTTTAGACTCTTTGATAGCACACTTGGAGAGTTTTAGTACTCCTTTGTCCAAATTCACTTCCACCAAAAAACAATTTCAATCAAATATAACTTGGTTAAAATCATCCTCCTGATCCATATGTTTTAGGATACTTATCCGTTGATTGGGCACCTCTGTGGTAGTGTTGATTTACACCTTTTACAATTTTCTATCTCACCATCTCTCTTTTGGACAATTGAATGCTTTCACTATCCTAGTTTGACGTCAATGTTGCGTAGGGTCATTTTATCACCAAGGGTCTTTTCTTTCATGTTGGTTACCAAAAGGTATCAAGTGAACCACGGTGGGCGCCAAAATGTGTGCTATAAAAGTGTCACACTTCTGTGAATCATTACATTCAAGATCACTCAAGAATGAGGTCTCGAATACCGATTCACAGCTCTCTATTCATGGAGTGCAAGGGTTGTATTAGAGGCCCTCAAATTGACCTAGTTATGCCCATGCAAGTACACCAAGAAATGAGATATTCAAAGATGAATAACAAGCATGCTAATCTTCATGATCATCAAGTTATTGCATGCAAATGAAACTAGTCTAGATGATAACAATGCAAGAAAGTAAACTATTCTATTGAAATGAAAATATTACAAATCCTTGCTAATTATGCTATGTGGATTAAGCTAGAACAATGAAAGGAAACATAAATTTTAACTATTATGTAAATGCAATACTAATCAAAATTATGGATTGCCATGAGGCATGAGAGAAGAAGACAAGAAGAAAGAAGTCTCAAATATCCAAGGTCCAAATGCTCAAAAGCTTCTTCCAAGATTGCTCTCTAAACCTGCAGCATAACAATGGTATGAAAATTTTGGGATTTGAAATGAGAAGGAGAGGGCTCCTTATAGAGGAAAATATGGAGGAGAATGCATCCTCAAGAGCAATGTGGGATAAATCCAAAAAGAGGAAATAAAGCTCATTTTTTAGAAAGTGTAGAGAGAAATGGGATTTTCTTTATTTTTAATTATTTGTTTCCCTTTTTTTTTATCACAAAGAGCTTTAAGTGAGTTTATTTATTTATTTAAAAGAATGATTCTCTTTTAATTAAACAAGATAACATTATTTAATTAAAAGAGAGATATTATTCTAAATAAGATAAAATCATTTAATTAAAAGGGATTTTAATTAAATAAAATTATTGATGAAATGATCAAACCTTAGGGAAAATTGAAATATTGAAATTAGTTAGGATTTGATCAAAGAATTTGATTTGAATTAAATTTTTTTGAAAGGCATTGATTCAGGAAATTGATAAATTAATAAATGGGGGCCCAAAGTCTAGGCAACCATTTTAGGGTGCATACATTTGCCCCTCTTTGACTAATGTGAGGTCGATTTGGGATCATATGTAGTCAAAGAATGGAATTAAAGTGTGAGATCGATTTGGGATCACAAGACAACCCAGATGTGTGTTTGATGGATGGGAACACATCAGGACAAGGATAAGCTGATTGCAAAAGACAAGGCCAACACCCCTATAAATATGTAATTGTCAAGTCTCAAGCAAGGTTTGATTGATAAGTTTGATAAAGCTAAATCAAGGATTGAAGTTTGATAGGTACTGCCCCCCCATGATTGAAATCGAAATGAGATAGAGGAGAAATAGTAAATTGATAAATTTGATCAAATCAAACTAAAGATAAGGTTCTTGATGTAAGATGAAAGATATAAGAATAAAAAAACCAAGGTAGATCAACAAGAAAGATTATGCCCCAAGGTTGAATTAGAAGAAAAGAAGTGGGGTGAAAGTGAATGGAAGATAGAAGTTTGGAAGAAATGGAAAGAAATGGAGAGAAGAAAGAGAATTTTCCTTAAGCAAGAGGATGCCCCAAAATCAATCAACTGTTTAAGATAGAGAATTTTGATTGAGATCACGAAAGAAGATAAGGAAATGAAGATCAAAACGTGATCACAATTGATTAAAAGTCCAAAATAAAAATGAAGGAAAACCCTCTCAAACTCCTAATGCAGCCTAAAAATGCAAATTAACATGAAGTCTAACAATGCAAGCTACATGAAAATGTAAAGCTGTACTTGCAATAGGGAAACTGTAACATAGGATTTTATGTTCATCATTCATTAGAGAATGTAAAGAACTTATTTTCATCATCGGGCCATTATTAACGGACATCAAAAAATCACACAATCCTCACTAGTCACAAGTGCAACTATGAAGATATGAATATGATTTACATCGGATTGGAATGTGGAAAGATTCTAACATGAGCATCAAAGACATAAGGGTCAAGATGACTCCAATGTTAGCTTACCATATTTATCGTAGCAAAACCACTCTCGCATCAAGGCATAGATGCCAAGATGACCATAAGAATGGTTGTGCAAAAATAGTCAAGGATGATGCCGCAAATCTCCTAAGTGTGTCAAGGGAACAACAAGAGACACTCAAGAGCTTCAAGACCACACCTATGAGTAGAAAGAAAACAAAAATATGCCCCATGCCCCAAGTCCTCTAGTTATGCATCATGGAGAGACTTATTAGACAAGGACACTCAACAAAAATCAATAACAGTCAGCACACAAATAAAATATCATGACATAGCTCAAGCGTTAAGTGTTGTGTTTAAAAATTTAAGTGTGTTCATTGATATTGAGTTTTGAGGATAAGGATCGAATGCTTGCAAGAAGGTAAAATCACATGACAAAACTAGATAAGACCAGACTGATAAGTGTTGAAAAAACACTCGATGTCAAGGGTTGTGTTGAGAAACATAGTTGGGGAGGTACTGAAAAACACCGTTCGTGAGGTGTCCTAAAGACTAACACATCCAAGAGACCAAAGCTAACACATGTATGACTCCTAGACAAAGAAAAAGACCAATTTCAATCCAAGGCAACAAGGATAAGGCATGATGGAGAAAGGATAAGTGTCAAGGATGCATGCTAAGAAACAGGGGTGCAAAGGCCTCAAGTAGCGCCTGTTTCCAAGTTTTCACCATTTGGATTTTTTTTTTGCAATTTTTTCAAGACTTTTCATATTTGTTTTGTATTTTTGCTACCAAGGCACTTGTTTCCAGGTTTTTACCATGGCACTTTTTCTATTTTTATTTTTATTTTAAAATTTTTTTTTAAATTTTTTTGGTATTTTTGGAATATATAATTTTTTTGAGATACATCAAAGTGCCTATTGCTAGGTTTTCACTAAGATGATCATTTTTCCAAGACATTTTCTAATTTTTAGACTTTTTTCACCATCATATATGAATTTTTTTGGTATTTTTTTAGGATCAATAAATATATACAAAGGATGCCCCCAAATAGAATGGGCATCATGGATAGAACTTCTTCAGGTGTAAGATATTGAAAGGCTTAGGGAGCTGCTCCCCCTCTTCAGTCGATAGTGAATAACCACCTATCCCAAAATTTGTAGTAATGATGTATGATCCAAGCCAATTCGGTTCAAATTTGCCCTTTTGTTTGCTATTTTATTGGTTCTGAAGATTTTCTCGTAAGACAAGATGTCCCACTTGAAATGCTCTAGGGTGAATATTTTTGTTGAAGGCTTTGGACATCCACTTTTGATAGACCCTCATATGGTCAAATGATGCTTTACGCTTCTCATCTAGAAGTTCCAACTCTTGCAGTCTCATGGTGTGGTAGTCTTCATCGATAACTAGACCTTTGAGAGACTCTAAGTGAAGGAATCTCAACCTCTAAAGGTAACACTACTTTAGCGCCGTAGGTAAGGAAAAAAGGAGTAGCCCCAGTTGGAGTATGAATACTCATTCTATAAGCCCATAAGGCTGGATTTATCTGTAGATGCCAATCTCTACCATTCTTATGAACTGTTCGATGTAAAATTTGAAGAATGGTTTTATTTGAAGCCTCTGCTTGTCCATTTCCTTGTGGGAAGTAAATGGAGGACCAATGTTGTTTTATCTTGAATTTCTAGTAGATTTGTGTAAGGTCCTTATTTTTAAACTAACCTCCATTATCGGTGATTATCTCTACATGCACTCCATATCGATAGACAATATGGTTCAAAATGAATAGAGAAATTGTCTTGCCTGAAGCAACAGAAAGTGGAACAACTTCTACCCATTTGGTAAAGTAATAAGTAGTAGTGATGATAAATTTATGTCCACCTGATGAGTTGGGATGAATCTGCCCAACAAAATCAAAGGCCCAATGCTGAAATAGTTAATGAGATATGGAAGGAATGAGCTCCCTGCCTGGAGCATGTATCAGGTGGCCATGTTTTTAGCATTTTTTGCATGATTTTGCAAAAGCTACTGCATCCATTTGCATGGTAGGCCAATAGTACCCCACCCTAAGCAACCTTCAAGCTATGGAAAGACCATTAGAATGTCCCCCACATATGCCCTCATGAATATCAACTAGTTCTTGATCAGATTCCTCCTTTTCTAAGCACCTAAGAAGTGTCCCATCTAAACCCCTCCTATACAAATCACCAAAGATGAGGGAATGACAAGAGGCATTTCGAGTGAGGTTTCTTCTTTTAGATCCATTAAATGTGTCAAGGATGATGCCATCACACAGGTATGAGTAAATGGCACCATAGCGGGATGATTGATGACTAACAATGGTACAAATTACGTGACTTTCTTGTGAGTCATAAATAGGATAGTGTATCTCTTCCACCAGGAATTCAAATCTGGACTCATGTTGCTCTAACTAAAGAAGCAAAGTAAGTGTAGCCATAGCATTAGCTACTTTATTTTCTGCTTTGGGGACTTGCTGAAATGTGATGAATGTGAAATACCGTCTCAATGAATCAACCATTTTCTTATACGGGACCAATTTCTCATCTTTGGTTTGATGTTGTTCATTAACTTGGTTGACTATCAATTTTGAATCCCCATAGATGTGTAGTTCTATGATATTCCATTCAATAGCCATCTTGAGTCCATTTGTCAAAGCCTCATACTCAATGATGTTATTTGTGCATGGGAACAATAGTTTGTAGGATTTAGGAATTGTGTACCCATGAGGAGAAACAAACAACACTCTAGCTCCCAAACCATTTTGCATAAAAGAGCCATCAAAGAACATCTTCCATGTTCTTGTAGTCATGTACATTATGTGCTCATCTAGAAATTCAACTTGAATAGGCACGCAATCTTGAATTGGGAATTCAACCAATTGATCTGCAATGGCTTGTCCTTTTATAGCTTTACGCTCAATATACTCTATGTCAAATTTTGATAAGATCATCATCCACTTAGCAAGTCTACCTATGAGAGTAGCTTTACCAAGAAAATACTTGAGAGGATCAATTTTTTCTATGAGGTGTATTGTATGCACAAGCATGTAATCATGAAACTTTTGGGAAGTAAACACCATGGCGAGGCAAGCTTTCTCAATACTAGTGTAATTGACCTCATATGACACAAGAGTATGACTGATGTAACATATAGCCCTTTCTTTTCCAATGTCATCAAGTTGAGCTAACAATTCCCCCAAGGAAGATTCTATTGCTGAAACATATAAAATGAGTGGCTTCCCTAGGATATGAGGCATTAATATAGGATGATTTGCTAAGTACTTCTTGATTTGGTCAATGCTCTTTTGACAATCCTCATTCCAGACATATTTGACTCCCTTATGCAATGTCTTATTGAAGGGTTGAGCTCTATCCACCAGTTGTGAAATGAACCTCCTTATAAATTAAAGACATCTTTGCAGACTCCTCATTTGACTAATGTTTTTAGGAGGTGGCATATTCAAGATTGCTTGTACTTTCTCTGGGTCTACCTCTATTCCTTTGGTTGAAATGATAAATCCTATAATCTTTCCAGAGGTGGCTCAAAATGCACACTTTTTAGGATTTAACCTCAATTGAAACTGTTCCATATGATCTAGAATGACTTCTAAATCTCCTAAATGTGTATCTATTTTCTTTGATTTTTCCAAGGTGTCATCCACATAATCTTACATATTCTTATGCATCATGTCATGAAAGATAGTTGTCATAGATCTTTGATAAGTAGATCCTGCATTTTTCAATCCAAAGGGCATAACATTCCAGCAGTAGGTACCCCATGCACAAGTGAATGCAGTCTTTTCTTGGTCTTCAGGAGCTATCTTGATTTGATTATACCTTAAAAACCATCCATTAAGGAATAGATCTCATAACCCACGATCATGTCCACTATCATGTCTATGTTAGGGAGTGGAAAATCATCCTTTTGGCATGCTCTATTAAGATCTCTAATATCAGTGTAGATACGAATGGATTTGTCATGTTTAGAAACTGGGACAATATTTGAAATCCATTCGGCATAATCAATAGCTCTTATAAATCATGCACCTAAGAGTTTTTCTAGTTTAGCTTTGAGAAGAAGAATTATGTGAGGATGCATTTTCCTCAATTTTTATTTAAATGGTTTGATACCTGGCGCTATGGATAAATGATGCATAATGAGATTAGTGTCCAATCTTGGCATGTTTGAGTAAGTCCAAGAAAAATTGATCTTCTTGTTCTGTAGGAACTTGGTATATGCTTCTTTTTCTTGAGTTGATAGAGATTGAGCCAAATTCACAATTTGTGGTGCCTCTTCTATACCCAATTTTACTGACTATGTAGGCTCAACAAGAATTGATGATCTATCTTGAAAATAACTTGGAAGATGATCAAGTACCTCATCCTTAGGTTCCTCAGAGAGGTTTTCACCCTTGGATATGTCCTTTATTTTTACTTTTTTGGGTTTTGATATCGCCACACTGTGGTTTTCACCATCAGAACCATTATTCTTTTTTTCTTTACTCTTTATTTTTTGACTAAGGTACTTGATATCTGGTTCTATCATGCTTGTAGTTGGTTCACTGGTGGAAGAGACTATGGGCTCAAGGACATTTAGGTAACAAGCTATCTCATAGTCATTCTAGAGAGTTAAGAGCTGAGGTTCTTGATAGTGTTGAGACCAATCAATTAAGTGGGGGTGAGCAAGGGGTAGGTCAATGATGGGTTCAATGTTGTTGATGTGGATGGTATCATCTCTGGTGTTTGCAAAGTTAGGATCTGTCAAGTATCCCTCTAAGGTACCCAAATCAGGATTTATCCTACCAAGCGAAGCATCATTCACTAAAGTGACTTGCGGATTCAAATCCTCTAATCCTAAACTAGAATCGTTAGCTACTTTAGGTTGGGAACTATATGTATGGATGACATCAAAATCCATGTTAACTATGCAATTAGAGAGAGAGTCCCATTCATACTCATGCGAATCTGTATCTGAATCCTGACTAGGATGTTTGCACCATGCATGTTTACGACACCTTGAGGTAGAGGCTTGAATATCATCTAGGGTAACATCTCTCTCCATCAAGCGAATATTGTTCTTCCACTGTCATTCTCTAATGGGATCCACAACTTCTAACTCATCTTGTTCTATGCTTTCAGCTATTAAATGTGCAACTGGCTCATCTAAATCTCCCCAAAGGAGATTGGTGGAAGGAACCCAATCTTCCAACATGTTCTGTTGGTTTTCCAAATTAGGTGTATACTTTGTTTCATCCTCACTATTCATCTCACCAAGGATAGGAATAGTGCTCTTGTTATCTTTTTCAAAACCTAGGCCAACCATTTTTTTAGACCTACGCCCAAAAAGAGCATGATCAAGAGGTTCAGCTCTAGCATCTAGTCTGTGACTGAGAGGACCATGTCTTGGATAGCTTGTATTCTTAACAAGAGTGTACCCTCTTCCATAAGTCTTAGGAGAGGGAGAGAAGTTTTCATTATGCATGTATTTGTCTTCTCTATAGATCCAGTCCTTAATAGCTACCTCTTCTTTTTCATCTTGGATAGGCACTAAGGACTCTACAAATGTGCCAAACAAAGTCATGGTTGATGATGAAGGTCACATTTTTTGTTAAGGTTTTCCATAAGACCTAGGTGAGACTGGAATTTTTGTAAAGGAGTTGAGTTGGTATCCTCCCATACCAAGGTCTATGGACTTGAACTTATTCTTGCATTGTTCTAGAGTTGCATCAAAATCCTCTACTTCTTTGTTGAGAGGAACATGAGTCCCTACTGAAATTGCATTGACAGATAATGTGCTATCCCTAGGTATATAGACTTCTACTCTATTATAGGGAAACTTAACACATTGATGGTAAGTAGACAACACTGCTTGCATGTCATGGATCCATGGTCTACCAAGCAGGATGCTATATGCTAGAGGGCCATCATCAAAAATTTGGAACAAAATGTCCTTCTCAACAGGACCAATTCTAATGGGAAGAACAACCAACCCTTTGGAGCTTCTTTCTACCTCATCATTGGACTTAATGGTAATCCTCTTCTAAGTATCAATGACCTCTTCAGAATAACCTAATATTTTCAACAAACTCAAAGAACAAATGTTGAGCCCATCACCCCCATCTATTAGCACATGCCTGACACAAGTTTTGTGGATCATGACCTCAATGTGAAGGGCAAGATTATGCGGATGGCTCAAAGCTTTATTGTCTTATTATGAGAATGTTAGGCAATGTGGGCTAGCAAGATGATTGACCATGTTTTGGAATTGATCGACATCTATGTTGTTAGGGACATTTTCTGTACGCAAAGCATCCTCAAGGATTTGTTTATGTCTTGGAGATAATTCTAAAAGCTCAAAGATGGAAATCTAAGCTGGCATTCTTTGTAGTTGATCAACAAGGTTATAATTCAACTAAGGACTCATAGTTGACTTGGTGGTGACATTCATAGATGCCACTTGTTTGGGTTTGTTGGACTGGTAGGAACTAGGACCTCTAATAACAATAGGACCTTGACTTTGGCTTCTTGTGATAGTGTTAAGGGCTTGGGATGACCTTTTAGAGTGAGGACCTCTTAGCACCACCACAGGTTCTTCATTATAGATAGGAGGAGAGTCATAGCCATAGGGATCTTTGGTCCTCATCATATTGACACTTCCCTCCACAACTTTGAGCATGTTAACAACATTTTCTGCAGACATGTAGGTGTAGTTGATTGCAGCCTTGCCATCCTTGGTTTTAGAGGTTTCCCCCTTTTCATACTTAGGCAAAGGCTCTTTAAATGCTTTATGATCAGTGTTGGTGTTCAAACCATCTATATGAAGTTTCCCACTCTTAATTAGATCTTGAATAATGTGCTTGAGCTTCCAACAATGTTTGACATCATGTCCAATGCCATTGTAGAATTTGTAGAAAGCTTTCTCATCCCACCAATGTGGTTAACATCAGGAATATAGTGCTTTGCAGGATCTTGAGGATGTGCAAGATTGTTGGCAATAAGCATTTTGAAAACATCTTCATAAGAATCACCAAGCTTTGAAAATTGACATTTTTCCTTCCTGTACTTCTCTTGATACCTTGGCCTACTCTCTTGTTGAGGAGGTGCATTGAGCTTCATAGCTTGAACTGCACTGGACAAGTGAAGGAAACCTTGATCCTTAGGTTGGGAAGAGTCTACAACTCCATCGTTGACCACTTGTTTGTTTTTGTTCCAATGCACATTATTCCCCTTATCCTTGTTGGAATTCTTATTGTTTTGACCATTGTTGTTATTATTTCCATGTCTGGTCAAAATTCCTTGCTCTTTTAAAACATCCTCAATTTTGCATGCGGTTTCGACCATGTTATCGAAGGAATTGAAGACCATCTTTCAAACCTCATACCTCATTTCAGGCACCAAGTTGCTAACAAGGATGTCAATTTTCTCATCTTCATGAATAGTCCTAAGATAATGAGAGCACTGTCACCTCCATCTTTGTAAGAAGGTAACAAAGGATTCTCCTTGATTCTATTTCAAATTGCACAAGTCTAGCATAGTGATTGATCTTGACAAGTTGTATGCAAAATGTTGCACAAATTTGTGGACAAGTTCTTTAAAGGTTTTGACAAGAGGGGTTATGTTGGTAAACCACTCCATTGCTTTGCCCTTGAGACTCCTTGGAAATAATATCATAAGATAGGAGTCATCTTGGTGAAATTCAAAACTCATGATGTAGAACTGACGCACATGATCATGTGGGTCACCATTACCGTCATACTTGTCATACTATGGAATTTCAACCTTCCTAGGAAAATCCCTAATACTCACACTCCTATCAAAAGGATTAGGACAAATAGAGTCAAGGTTGAAAGAACTTTTTGGTGCCATCATTTTCTCTATCATGCTTTTCATTTGCTTGATTTCCTCTTCTTGTGATGGGCTTTGTTTCTTGATTTTCCTATCCACATCAAAGTTGTAAGGTACTCTGGCAACCTTGTTAATCAAGCTCTCTAGGAACTTATTCTTGTTTTTCTCTAGATACTTCTCCACATATTGTTGGAATAGTGGTTCTTGTTGCATCCTCATAAAGTCTTGAGCATCAAAACTTGCACTACTACCTCCATGTTGGGAGCCATGATGAGCCCATTGGGAGGGTTGTCTTGAGTTCCTAGGAGGTGTTTGTCTCCTATAGTGAGTGTGTGGTGAATTCCTTCCTCTAGGACTAGGAGATCTTGAGGGTGATCTTGAACACCTTCTGCTTCATAGGGTTCCCGAGGGAGTAGATGGTGGAGAGTTGTTTCCACTGTTGATACCCCTTTTGTTGAATTGGGTATTAAGTTGTTGGGCTAAGAGCCTGTCTTGATCCTCCTAAGAGGCTTTTCTTTCCAATTCTAACAAGGCTTGGCTTTCTACCTCTAGGAGTCTAAATCTCTCCTCTTTTGCTGCTTGTTCATCCAAGAAGGCCTATTTTTCATGCTCAATTCTCTTAAGCCTTTCACTTGTATACCTAGAGGTAGTTTGGAGTGGAGAATTGAGTCTCGAATGTTTGAACAAGTCATTAGTACACCTTTTCATTTTCATGTAGCTTGCATTGTTAGACTTCATGTTAATTTGCATTTTTAGGCTGCATTAGGATTTTGAGAGGGTTTTCCTTCATTTTTCTTTTGGACTTTTAATCAACTATGATCACATTTTGATCTTCATTTCCTTATCTTCTTTCATGATCTCAATCGAAATTCTCTATCTTAAATAGTTGATTGATTTTGGGGCATCCTCTTGCTTAAGGAAAATTCTCTTTCTTCTCTCCATTTCTTTCCATTTCTTCCAAACTTCTATCTTCCATTCACTTTCACCCCACTTCTTTTCTTCTAATTCAACCTTGGGGCATAATATTTCTTGTTGATCTATCTTGGTTATGTGATTCTTATATCTTTCATCTTACATTAAGAACCTTATCTTTAGTTCGATTTGATCAAATTTATCAATTTACTATTTCTCCTCTATCTCATTTAGATTTCGATCATGAGGGGGCAGTACCTGTCAAAATTTAATCCTTGATTCAGCTTTATCAAACCTATCAATCAAACCTTGCTTGAGACTTGATAATTGCCTATTTATAGGGGTGTTGGCCTTATCTTTTTCAATCAGCTTATCTTTGTCCTGATGTGTTCCCATCTGTCGAATACATGTCTGGGTTGTCTTGTGATCCCAAATCGATCTCACACTTCAATTCCATTCTTTGACTACATGTGATCTCAAATTGACCTCACATTAGTCAAAGAGGGGCAAATGTATGCACCCTAAAATGGTCGCCTAGACTTTGGGCCCCCATTTATTAATTTATCAATTTCCTGAATCAATGCCTTGCAACATTTTCAAATTCAAATCCAATTCTTTGATCAAATCCTAACTAATTCCAATATTTCTATTTTCCCTAAGGTTTGATCATTTCATCAATAATTTTATTTAATTAAAAGAAATATTCCCTCTTAAATAAATAAAATAACCTTATTTAATTGAAAAGAAATATCTCTTAAATGAAATAATTTTATTTAATTAAAATCCCTTTTAATTAAATGATTTTATCTTATTTAGAATAATATCTCTCTTTTAATTAAATAATGTTATCTTGTTTAATTAAAAGAGAATCATTCTTTTAAATAAATAAAAAAAATCACTTAAAGCTCTTTGTGATAAAAAAAGGGAAACAAATAATTAAAAATAAATAAAATCCCTTTCTCTCCACACTTTCTAAAAAATGAGCTTTATTTCCTCTTTTTGGATTTGTCCCACATTACTCTTGAGGATGCATTCTCCTCCATATTTTCCTATATAAGGAGCCCTCTCCTTCTCATTTCAGATCCCAGAATTTTCATACTATTATTATGCTACAGGTTTGGAGAGTAATCTTGGAAAAAGCTTTTGAGCATTTGGAGCTTGGATATTTGAGACTTCTTTTTTCTTGTCTTCTTCTCTCATGTCTCATGGCAATCCATAATTTAGATTAGTATTGCATTTACATAAAAGTTAAAATTCATGTTTCCTTTCATTGTTCTAGCTTAATCCACATAGCATAATTAGCAAGGATTTGTAATATTTTCATTTCAATAGAATAGTTTACTTTCTTGCATTGTTATCATCTAGAATAGTTTCATTTTCATGAAATAACTTGATGATCATGGAGATTAGCATGCTTGCTATTCATCTTTGAATCTCTCATTTCTTGGTGTACTTGCATGGGCATAACTAGGTCAATCTGAAGGCCTCTAATACAACCCTTGCATTCCATGAATAGAGAGTTGTGAATCACTATTCAAGACCTCATTCTTGAGTGATCTTGAATGTAATGATTCACAGAAGTGTGACACTTTTATAGCACACAATTATGACCTTATCATATAAGATGTAGGAAATAAATGTAAGCATCAAGACATGAGTGTCAATATGACTTGAACATGGTTTCCAAGTTAATATTGTAAGAAAATGCCCATATCGAGGTACAAACTACCAAGATAACTAGGAATGTCTTCGTACATGCTACACGCATGCAACAAACAAGGAGATAATTCCAACCTCACCTAAGTGTCTAAATAAAGAGGTTCAAGGTATGTGTAGCATTCCAATCGTGATGGAAGATCTTACCATGAACACCCAACTTATTAGACAACTTAGGATCATTCAAATCACACCACAAGAAGAAATCAAAGAAAATGTTGTTATGACCCTAGTCATGAGTCTCTAGTCAAGTAGACATCGTCAAACGACCTTAGAAGACATAGCAAGAGAAAATGAATGATAAAAAATATCATACAAGAAAATAGTTTGGCATATCTTAGACATTTCAATTCTCTAGGATGTAGTGTGTGTTGGGTGTTAAGGAACACCTTTGTGCTATGTCAAAGTGGAAGTGTGTAGTGAATAGTGTAAGATCTAATTAGTTTCATTGGCGCTCGACATTGCTCGTCTGCCGCTCAGTTATCCTTTCTTACCGGCGGGTTTAGTTTTAGTTTCTATTGAGGCCAACTTGTTCATTTATATTGGATCATGGATTTAATGTTGGAATAAATCATTGAGAAGTGTGTGGTCCTAGATCTAACCATTCCTTCTATTGATTGTGGATCTGAAGACCGATTCAGTTTGGTAGACTCTTGTATAAATGTAGTTGTTTGGTTGTAGTTTAGGAGTTAGTTTTGATAGAAGATAGAAGACATTAGAATTGAGATTTGTGATAGATGCTCGCATGTTGGAGGACTTCTAAGATTCATTGTAATAACAAGCCGTAACCAGGAAGGCCTTACAACCTGACATGTATGATTCTATTTGATGAAAGTTAATGAAGGATCTGGCATTTTCCCTCTCACCATTGTTGTTATTTGCTTCCATATGTGTTGAGAAGGCTTAGATCATTAGAGTGTGCCATCCTTTGGCCCCTCTTGACCCCTATCTTGCATCATGTGGTATTAGAGTGAGGTGAGATCTTGATCTATGTCTATGGATCTAGGTTTTTAGGTTCCTCTTGAAGCACTAGTTGATTGTTGTGGGGTAGCAGATTGTGATCTAACCTGCAATAGCAGAGGGTTCTCAAGATGGTTCATGGGAGGTGAGATGTAGATCCAATATTGGCAGATATGCTAAGACAAATTTCTGCTAGGTTAGAAGCTATTGAAACAACCCAGAGAAGAGGCAGACATCTTGAAGATGTTAGTGGTGATGAAGTTGAAGAGGAACAGGTGAATGTAGAACTTGCACCTGTTATGGACCAAGGTGAAGAAATTTTTTTGAAGGCTTTGATAAGTCTAAAGTCTACACCACATTTCAATCCTCTTGAGTATGGTGGAAAGCTAGATTCTAATGAATTTGTGGATTGGATCACTGAGATGGAAAAGTATTTTGGATATGAAAACATTCCTGAAGATAAGAAAGTGAAGATTGCAAGCACAAAATTGAAGAGCCATGCATCCTTATGGTGGGAAAATCTATAGCTGGATAGGAAAAGGAAGGGAAAAGACAAAATCAAGGAATGGAGTAAAATGGTCAATAAGTTGAAAGGAAAGTTTTTATCTTGTGATTATTAGATTAACCTAGTTTGGTGACTGCAAAGTCTAAGGTAGAAAGATAGCTCGGTAAAGGAATATACTGAGAAATTCTATAGATTGGATATTAGATCTGGACATGATGAAGATGATGTGGAAAGGACTGCTAGATACCTGAATGGTTTGAGAGTTTCCATCCAAGAGGAAATTGGTATGGTCAAGTTGGAGAACATTGAAGAGGCTTATCAATTTGCATTGAAAGCTGAGGAGAAATTGAACAAAAGACATGAGCAAAGGCAAAGAGGAAGAGGTGGTATATTCCCTAGAGGAAGAGGTAGATCTAATGGTGAAAATGGTAGATCTAAACCTGATAAGACAAATATGGACAAAGGCAAGACCGAGTGGAAAGGTGAAAGTTCATCTAGAGGTAGAGGTAGTAACTATCGAGGTGGTTATAGTAGAGGAAGTTTATGAGGAACTTGTTAAAATTGTGGAGAAGGACATAGATCATTTGAATGTACACAAGTAAGTAAGAAGGTTGGTAATAGTATAAATGCTTTGGTGCAAGAAGAGTCACTAAATGAACCTGAGAAAGAAAATAACTTGATGATAAGGAGAGCACTGTGGAATGAAAAAAAAAGGAAGATCCGGTAAGGAAAAGTTTGTTTAAGACCAGATGTAGAGTTTTTGATAAATTTTGGAAGGTAATCATTAATAGTGGTAGCTCAGAGAATCTGGCATCTAAAGAGATGGTCACAAAATTGCATTTGAAAAGGTCAGAACATCTGAAACCCTATTAGATTTCATGGATCAAAGATGAGCATACACTCCTAGTAAGTGAACAATGTTATGTGAATTTGAAGATTGGAAAGTACTATGATAAAGTGTTGTGTGATATCATGCCTATGGATTGTTGTCATATTTTGTTGGGTAGACCTTGGTAATATGATAGCCATGCTATATATGATGGGAGATTGCATTTAAGTATACTATTGTGGCTGATGGAAAGAAACAAACCTTGTTACCATTGATGGAAGAACCTGTTAGTAATGTTTTCACATCTATGAAAGTTTTCTTGATGGAAGGAAGTTTGTTAAAGATTTGAAAAGGAATGATGTATTTTTTCTGTGATTCCTAACAAACTGAGTAAGAAAATAGAAGATAATGTTCTTGAGGAGATTGATAAGTTACTCACCGAGTATAGTGAAATCATTTCTGATAATGTACCTGATGGTTTTCCATCGAAAAGAAGTATTGATCATTGTATGGATCTAATCTCTAGAGCTAGTTTACTGAATAAGGCACCTTATCAGTTAACACCTACCGAGAATCAGGAATTGAACTGACAGATTCAAGAATTGCTAGAGAAAGGTTTGATCAGATAAAGTTTGAGTCCTTGTGATGCAGTCAAGGATGGTGGATCCAATTAAGGACAATCCAATCCTTGTAGCAAACAAAACAACACTATGGAATACTCAAATAATACAACACAAATAATTTTTTAAACTTTGATTATCATTAACATGCCCGAATGTAAGGCCTTTAAGGTTAGGGACAATTACAATCAGTAAACAATTCTGCAAGATCCACAACAGATAAAATACAAACTCTAGCTAGTTAAGCTTTGAAAACAATCAGAAGCTGATGGAAACCCTAAGGAAGATCTAAAATTGAGCTCGCAAGCCTCTAATCAATCTCCTTGTTCCCAAGTATGCAACCACTACCTCTGCTATTACAAACTATTTGATAAGAATCAACTCTATCTCTTTTCCACAACTTCACCAACTCTAGCTTTAGTAGTACCTTCCAGCTTATGCCACCAAGAACCACTGTCTAAAACATCTACCCAAACTCCTTAAATACTAATCATTATCCACAAGTCGACAAGATGAAATCCTAAACCCTTCCTAACAAATATTAAATGCCATACAAGTCAACTTACAAAATGTATACAAACATTTAATTTAGCATGTTGGCCTCTATATTGACTTAGGAGAATTCAACAAGAGATACAATTAATAAATGCACCAAGTCAACCCAACAAATCACATAGAACTCTAGTCGGTAAGCTAGATCTACCGAGCAACAATGAAATAATTGAGCAAGCCAAGCATCACCAAGCACCAGTGTCGACCGAGCACCATAGGAATGACTGAGTAACACTTTCACCAAGTGCCAGAAACTATTGAGTTCCTTCAGTGATTGAGCTTCCTTCAATGACTGAGGCCATCGGTCAAGGCTGTAATTGAGCTAAACTAGCCAAAACACAAAAACTTATGCAGTTTCATCGAGCACACAAAATGCCCCTACCTCAACCTTGGATGCCCCTACATTAGACACCCCAGGTTCCAAAAGATGTTCATATGTGACAAGAACATCTTCTAGGGTTCAACACATAAACCCTGAACTGGTTCTTCACATACAAGTCCTCCACCTTTTCTGCTTACAACTTCCACTTCTATTTTCTCTATCTCTTGAAGTCCTTTCTAGACAATACATAGGTCGATTCTCCATACTAATCATTCATTTTCTCTGGATCCACAACCTCAACTCAGCTACCAATAATCAAGCTTCTCATACTAAGCATTGTATCCATCAAAGGCATCAGTGAAAACTTCCTGTCATTTTTCTCAATAGTAAAGACATTCTTCACACAATCATACATAGCTCTGCAATCAAATTGCCAAGGTCTACCAAGCAATATATGACAGCTATTCATATCCACAATGTCACAAAGTAGAAGATCCTTATATTGGCCAATTTGAACATCAATGAAGCATTGTTCTCTTACTTCCAAAGCATGAACATCTTGCAACCAACCAATCCTATAAGGATGTGGATGCTTCATTCTGTTTAAACCAAGTGTCCTAACCATGTCCTTGGCAACAAGGTTATCAGTACTTCCACTATCAACAATAACATCACAGAGTTTACCTCTAGCCTTGCATCGAGTCTTAAACAAATTACTCCTCTGACAGGGTTCATCCTTTGTATCAAGCAATGTTTGTCAAAGCAACAAGTTCTCAGATTCAGGTTCATTTTGAATGTTCTCATTCACCACAACATTCCATTGGTCAACCTTCTTCTATGTACACTCAAAAGAATGACGTCCTTCCTCTTCATAGTTATAACAAGTACATTTAAAGATAACCCTACCTATCTTCTTCTTAGGTTCCACAAGTTTCTATTCATCTTCTGCATCAATCAGTTTATCCTTTGCCAAGTGATCAACTTTCTCCTTCCCTCAGGAGTTAGTATGTTGTTTTCTTTTCAACTTATCTTCTACCTTCATAGCATATTGATAAGCATCTTCAACGTAATCAATCTTCAACATACCAAGCTCATCTTGAATATTGAATCTCAGACCATTCACATACTGGGCTACCTTTTCCTTACCAATCTCTTAGTGTCTAGACCAAATAGTAAGTTTGTAAAACTCCTTAGTATAATCTTCAATAGAAAAATCCTTCTGCTTCAGATTCTACAACTTCATAAACAAGTCAGGCTCATAGTCAACCAATATGAACTTATCTTTTAGTTTTGTCACCATCAACCTCCACCAATTGATCTTCATTTCACCTTCATCATCTTGGTCTCTTTGTAATTCTTTCCACCAAAGAGAAGCATGTCCTTTCAACTTTATTTGTGCCAACCTCACCTGAAGAGGATCTTCAATTTATTCTAGCTCAAAGAAATCTTCAAGTTCACCGATCCAGTCAATCAAATTCTTAGGTTTCAAAGTGCCAGAGAAGTTAGACACTTCTATTCGGTAACTACTAAACTAAGCAACAGATCTAGGCAATCGATCAGTTTTGTCTTCACCAGATCTGTCCCTCTGGTCATTGCCACTAGATCCAGTAGGTTCAAATTCTTCAGCAGCTTCCTCATAGCCATCCTCAGTACCAACATTATGAGGAATACCAGTAACAACCCTCATGATCTCGACGACCATGTCATTTTTCATCAATTCCATCTCAGATCTGAAATCTGATTTCACCTTCTCTATAATTATGGATTCCATAGTATCACAGAGGTCTTGAATAACTCTGAGGTCTAATCTTCTCAGAGGCATCCTTAAAGATAAGAAAAAAAAACCCTCAGCAACAAACCCTCACCGATCACCTTGTGACAATCTCCAAGTTGTATACAAGTCAGATCATAACCTACAATCTTGCAAAACAACTAGGGCACAATTTCACAAGTTCAATGCCATGGATCTACAATCAAGATCACAAGATCTTTTCTTCAACAAGGTCAACGTCACAAGATCAGCCTTGCTAGGTCAAGGTTCTACTTCACATTCGCTCCAACAGGACCAAAACTTCACTCTGATACCACCTGATGTAGTCAAGGATGGTGGATCCAATTAAGGACAATCCAATCCTTGCAATAAAAAAAAAAACACAGTAGAATACTCAACAATATAACACAAATAATTATTTAAACTTTGATTATCATTAACATGCCTGATTTTAAGGCCTTCTAGGTTAGGGCCAATTACAATCAATAAAAAATTTCGCAAGATCCAAAACAGATCCAATACAAACTCTAGCTAGTTCAACTTTGAAGATAATTAGAAGCTGATGGAAACCCTAAGGCAAATATAAACTCAAGCTCGTAAGCCTCCAAGCAATCTCCTTGTTCCCAAGTATGCAACCACTAGCTCTGCTATTACAAACTATCTGATAAGAATTAGATCTGCAAGTTCATGGAAGATTCTTTTCCACAAATTCACAACCTCCAACTTTAGTAGCACCTTCCACCTTATGCCCCCAAGAACCACTTTCTAAAACATCTACCCAAACACTCTTTAAATACTAATCATCAACCACAAGTTAGCAAGATGAAATCCTAAACCCTTCCTAACAAATATTAAATGCCATACAAGTCGGCTTACAAAATGTATACAAACATTTAATTTAGCATGTTAGCCTCCAGATCCACCTAGGAGAATCCAACAAGAGATACAATTAATAAATGCACCAAGTTAGCCTAACAAATCACATAGAACTCTAGTCGGTAAGCTAGATCTACTGAGCAATAGTAAAATAACTGAGTAAGACAAGGATCACTAAGCACCAGTGTCAACTAAGCACCACAGACATGACCGAGTAACACTTTCACCAAGTGCCAGAGACTATCAAGTTCCTTTAGCGACCAAGCTTCCTTCAATGACTGACGCCATCGGTCAAGATTGTAACCAAGCTAAACCGATGAAAACAAAAACACTTATGCAGTTTCACAGAGTACACAGAATGCCCCTACCTCAACCTTGGATTCCCCATCATCACCTTGTGTAGTGCCTGCTATATTGGCACCTAATAAGAATGGAGAATGGAGAATGTGTACTGATTCTAGAGCAATCAATAACATAATAGTGAAGTATAGGTTTCCTATACCAAGAATGGATGATATAATGGATAGTTTGACTGGAGCAAAGTAGTTCACCAAAATCAATTTGAAAAGTAGATATCATTAGATTAGAATCAGAGAAGGTGATGAATGGAAGACTGTTTTCAAGAAAAAAGAAGGTTTGTATGAGTGGTTTGTTATGCCTTTTGGTTTAACTAACACACTGAGTACTTTTATGAGGCTGATGAATGAAGTTTTGAAGAAATTATTGGGTAATTTTGTGATTGTATATCTTGATGATATTCTAATATTCAGTAAGACCAGAGAAGAACATTTGTTGCATTTCAGACAAGTTTTGTAGAGACTGAAAGAAGAAAAGTTGCCAATAAATCTGAAAAAGTGTTCATTCATGAAAGAGGTGATTGTGTATTTAGGATTTGTGATCTCAGCTAATGGTTTGAAGATGGATCCTGAAAAGGTTGAAGATATTTTGAATTGGCCTACACTTGTGAATGCTAGTGAGGTAACATCATTTGATGGTTTGACAAGTTTTTACTGAAAGTTCATAAGGAATTTCAGTTCAATTTGTAATGCTATGACTGAGACTGTGAGAGGAGACAAAAGAGAATTCGAGTGGACACATGGAGCTGACAAATTTTTTGAGAATATGAAGTAGAAGGTTGTTGAATTACCTATTTTGGCATTACCTAATTTTAGTAAGGTATTTCAAGTGGAATGTGATGCAAGTGGAAGTGCAATTGGAGTTGTGTTGAGTCAAGAAGGTAAACCTGTTGCTTTCTTTAGTGAAAATTTGAATGATGCTAGAAGGAAATATTCTATGTATGATCAAGAATTCTATGCTATTGTTCAAGCACTGAAGAAATGGAGACATTATTTGATACTGAGTGAATTTGTGTTGTATACCAATCATAAGGCTTTACAATATTTGGGTAGTCAGAATAAGTTTAATTAGAGACATATGAAATGGGTTGAGTATTTGCAGAGTTACACATTTGTGTTAAAGCATAAGACTGGAGTCACTAATCGAGTTGCTGATGCATTGAGTAGAAGAATATCTTTGATAACTAAGATGAAAATTGAAGTTCTTGGTTTTGATGAGATGAGAGATTCTTATGAGTTTGACCCTAATTTTTCTAAGCAATGGAGAAAGTGTAGAGCACCTATTCAAGATCAACAAGACACTAAATGGGATGAATATTTTATTTAGGAAGGTATGTTGTTTAAAGGTATTCAATTGTGTATACTGAGAGGAGTAATGAGAACTAATCTGATAAAAAAGAAGCATAGTAGTGGTTTGGCTGGACATTTTGGTATTGATAAAACATAGAATTCACTTAAGGAGAAGTACTTTTAGCCAAAGTTGTATAAAGATGTTCAAAAATTTGTGAAAAGTTTTGGAGTTTGTCAAGTTGCAAAAGGAGTAAGTCAAAATACTAGATTGTATGTACCGATTGCTGTTCTTGAGAAACCTTGGATTGACATCAGTATGGACTTTGTTCTTGGCTTATCAAAGATAGTAAGAGGTAATGATTCTATATTTGTTGTTGTGGATAGATTTTCTAAGATGAAACATTTTATACCTTATAGAAAGACATCAGATGTAGTACATGTAGCAGATCTTTTCTTTAAGGAAATTGTTAGATTGCATGGATTACTGAGGAGTATTATCTCTGACCGAGATAGTAAATTTGTTGGATAATTTTGGAAGACCCTTTGGAAGAAATTTGGAACTGAGTTGAAATATAGTTCTACATTTCACCCAAAAACTGATGGATAGACTGAAGTTGTGAATAGAAGTTTGGGAAATCTTTTGAGATGTTTAGTTGGAGACACATCAAGTAATTGGGATTCTATGTTGGCACACGTAGAGTTTGCATACAATAATTCAGTGAATAGGAGTACTAGAAAAACACCATTTGAGATTGTGAATGACATACAACCGAGAGGTATATCTAATTTGAGAGACATTGCTGATGGAAATAAGAGAAGTGCTAAAGGAGTGAAATTTGTTGAGTACATGAAGACATTGCATGAAGATGTGAAGCTAAAGCTGGAAGACAGTAATAAAAAATACAAAGACAGAGTTGATAGATCAAGGAGACATAAAACTTTTGATGTTGGTGATGAAGTGATGGTTCATTTGAAGAAAGGCCAATTTCTTGTTGGAACATATGGGAAGCTGAAGATGAAGAAGTTTGGACCTTGCAAGATCTTGAGAAAATTTGACAATAGAAATGCATATGAGATTGAATTACCTAATGACATGGATATATTGTTGATTTTAAAGATTGCTGATTTGTATGAGTATCATAAACCTGATGAATAAATGACAATACTGAAAGAATATCCTAAGAAGTAGAATGAAGAGATTGAGCAGATTTTGAAGCAAAGAGTTGGTAAGAGCACAAGAGGAAAATAGTATATGGAATATCTGGTAAAGTGGAAGAATAGAACAATGGAGGATAGTTCATGGATTTCATAGTCCAATTTGAATGTAGCTCAGTTCATACCTACCAAATGATTTGGAGAATCATTTCAAAATAACTCCAGGTGTCTGATGCAGGAGCATCTCGGGTCCTTGGAAATCCTGCATCACCAAAAACATTTTGGATTTTATCTATGTTGCTTGGTTCCTACTTTGACCAAGTTGGTTGGTTTCCTTTGGTTACTGAGTGTTGTCGGTTATCTCCTGGGCAGTCAGTTGTTTCACTGGCGCTCGATGTTGCTCATCTGTTGCTCGATTATCCTTACTTACCGATGGGTTTAGTTTTAGTTTCTATTGAGGATGACTTGTTCATTTATATTAGATCATAAATTTAATGTTGGAATCAATCGTTGGGAAGTGTGTGGTCCCATATTTGACCGTTCCTTCCGTTGATTGTGGATATGAAGGTCGACTCAATTCAATAGACTCTTGTATAAATGTAGTTTTTTGGTTGTAGTTTAGGAGTCAATTTTGATAGAAGATAGAAGACATTACAATTGAGATTTGTGATAGATCCTCGAATGTTGGAGGACTTCTAAGATTCATTGTACTAATAGGCTGTAACAAGAAGGCCTTATAGACCGACATGTATGATTCTATTTGATGAAAGTTAATGAAAGATTTGGCATTTTCCCTCTTACCATTGTTGTTATTTTCTTTCGCATGTGTTGAGAAAGCTTGGATCATTAGGGTGTGCCATCATTTGGCCCCTCTTGACCCCTACCTTGCATCAGTAGTAGCCATGTAACTCTCTATTGTCCCGTGCATTCTTTGTATCTCTGTATACTGTTATGCCAATCTATTCCAGTTCTTCAAAATTTTCACAACCTTAGACATAAATCCAAAGTGTGAACAATTCTGCATCAACATGTATGATCTTCTGATAAGATTAGGCTGATGCAACCTCCAGATCACATTAGTGACCAATAGATAGTGGACAGACCCCAAGTATAGTCCTCAAATATTCAAATGTATCCTTTGGTAGAGGCTTAGTAAATATGTTTGCAAGTTTCTCTTTAGATGTAACAAATTCTATCTTCACTTACTTCTCCTATACTTGTTCTCTTAAGTAGTGATACTTAATAAATATGTGCTTTATTTTTGAGTGCATCACTGGATTCTTTGAAATGTTTATAGCACTAGTGTTGTCACAATATATAATCACCGGCTCAGTGATTACCTCATTCATACCTTCCAACACTTGCTTGATATATGCAATATTTAAACAGTTTGTAGCAGCAACAACATACTCTACTTTGGCTGTAGACTGGGAAATACAAGATTACTTCTTACTTGTCCAGGTAACAAGTCTTTCACCAAAGAAAAATGCTCCTCTGGTGGTGTTTTTTCTATCATCCACATTTCCAGCCCAATTAGTGTCGGTGTAGACTCTGAGTTGAAACTTGCCATCCTTAGGATACCATAATCCATAGTCCTTTATTTTCTTCAGGTATCTTAAGATTCTCTTTGTAGCAATCATGCACAACTCCCTAGGATTTGTAGAAAATCTTGTAACAATCCCCACAACATGTGCTATATTTGGTCTACTATGTACTACATACATTAATTTACCAATCATAGATTAGTACAATGTCTAGTTTACCTATGTAGTTTCATCCTCTTTAGTCAGTTTGCAACCTATGACCATCAGTGTTCCAATTGGTTTAGCATCTTCCATGCCAAATTTTCTCAGTATTTCCTTGATATATTTGGATTGTGTGATGAATATACCATCATTCTACTGAATAACCTGTAGTCCTAGAAAGAACTTAATCTCTCCAAACATAGACATTTCAAATTCTTTTCTCATTTCATCATAAAATGATTTATAGATGTGATCTTGTCCTCCAAATATTATGTCATCCACAAGTATTTTAGTAATCAAGATAGTATCATCTAAATCTCCTTTCATATACAGATTGCTATTCTCACTAGTTCTAACAAATTCAATACTCAACAAATAATTATGCAACCTTTTATACCAGGCTCTAGGTGCTTTCTTCAAACCTTATAAAGCCTTATGTAATCTACATACCATATCTTTCTTGTCTGGATCAACGAACTATTCTGGTTGTTCTATGTAGACTTCTTCAAGTATCCCATTCAGAAAAGCTGATTTAACATCCATTTGGTAAACTTTGAACTTTTTGTGTGCAACATATGCAAGTAACATTCTGACTCCTTCTAATCTAGCAACAGGTGCAAAAGTTTCACCATAATTTATTCCTTCCTCTTGTGCATATCCCTTGCATACCAATCTAGCTTTGTTCCTTGTTACCTCTCCATTTTCATTAAGCTTATTTTTGAATATCCATTTAGTACCAATAACATTCTTATCTTTAGGTCTAGGTACTAAAGTCCATGTCTTATTTTTCTCTATTTGTTCTATTTCTTCTTTTATTGCATTAACCCATTCATCATTTTCTAGTGCAACTTTAACATTCTTCGGTTCATATTCACAAACTAAACATGTACCTTGTCTTGTCTTACTCCTTGTCATCATTCCAGCTTGTCTATCTTCAATTATTTGAGTCTCAGGATGATTTCTTCTAAAAAATCTTGCCAGTACTTGATCTCTTCTTTGTTGTTCATCTGGTGTAGGTTCATTTGCTTGCTCGGTAGGTCCTTCCTGCTTGTCAGTTTCTCTTTCCTTTTCCTCAGTGTTGTTTTCCTGCTGACCGGTTGTCACAATCTATGGCTTTGGTAGATACTTTGGTTGTTCAATGTAAGTGAATCTACCATAGTCTTCCAGTTCCTTTCCACTTTCTTTTGCATTCTTATCATCAAACTCATCAACCCTAACATTACTACTTTCAATCATTTTATTAGTAACTTTATTTAGATGCTTGTATGCTTTTCTTTTAGTGGAATATCCAAGAAATATCGCTTCATCACCTTTTGAGTCAAACTTTCCATTTCTTTCATCTTTCAGAATAAAACATGTACTTCCAAAAATTTGAAGTAACTTACAGTGGGTTTGTGTCCAAACTTCTTTAGTTGTACTCGGTTCAAAACATAAACAACTATGCTAACTACTTCTCTCTAGTATGTCTAAGCTACATTCTTCTCTATCATCAATGTCCTTGCGTAGTCAACAATTGACCTATTCCCCCTTTCAACAATGCCATTCTACTGAGGTGTCCTTGGTGCAGAGACTTGTCTTTTAATACCATGCTCATTAAAAAAGTTAGTAAATTCATTAGAAATAAATTCACCTCCTCTGTCAGTTCTCAAGCATTTCAATTCTTTACCAGTCTCTTTCTTTACTTTTTCTTTATACCACTTGAACATCTTAAATGCCTTAGATTTTTCCTTTAAGAACATGATAGTCATTAATCTAGTGTAATCATAAAAAAAAAGAATGAAATATCTGTCTCCATAGTAACTCTAAGTTGTCATGGGACCAAATAGGTCAATATGAACTAACTCAAGTATCTTCTTTATTGAATAATATTTTCTTTTGAAACTAGATTTTGTCATTTTACCTTTCTAGAATTCATGACACATAACATGATTAGGCTTTGATAAGTTAGGCAGACCTCTAACTTTTTTATTTTTATTGATCTTAATCATGTGATCAAAATTCACATGACATAACCTTTTATGCCACAACCAAGCATATTCATTTTTCATCATTAAGCAAGAAGACTAATCATTATCAAGATAAAACAAATTACCTTTTGATTGTGCTCCAGTTCCAACAAGTCTTCCTCAATCATCAAATATTTTTACTTTCTTTCTCTCAAAAGCAACTCGATGACTTGAATTGTTCAGTTGTGCCACACTTAGCAAATTATAGTTTAGTCCTCCTACCCGATAAGCATTTTCACATTTGATTCTATCATTTATCATTAGGGATCCTTTTCCTCTTATCATACAGGGTGTATCATTACCCATTTTCACAGATCCTCCATTGTATTTCTCAAGATGATTAAATTTTTCTTCATCACCAGTCATGTGATGTGTACAACCACTATCTATGATCCATGTATCATTTTTATTAACTTTAGAAATTAGTGTTGTTTCTACATACCTCTCTTCTTCCTTAGAATCATCCTTCATAGCAACAAATACAACTTCTACATCATCATCTAAATCAGTGTTAGTATCATCTTATTCAGCAATGTAACAAACCTTTTTACCTTTATCATTGTTGTCTCAGTTGTCTCTATTATATTGTTGGTAGTTTCTATTGTTTCTTCTCCCATAGCTTCCTTCACTAGATCAGTCTTTGTTTCTATCCTCTTCCTTCCTATTTGGACATCTTGTAGCAATATGACCAACTTCTTTGCAGTTAAAACATGCTAAAGGTAATTTACCCTTATATCTACCTTTACCTTTAGGTAATCTTCTGGCCATAAGAGCTTCAAGTTCATCAAGCTCATTGTCAATATTTCTATCATTATCATCATGTTTACTACTAGACTTACCAATCTTTAGAGAAGTCATGAAAGCATATTCAACAGTCGGTACAACACTATTATCATAATTGTTAAGCTCAATTGTTGTCAATTTACCAATTAGATTGTCAAGAGTGAGAGTATTACCATGTGCAGATCTCATTTCATGGATTGCAGATATTTTAATTGCATAAAATGGTAATAAGGTTCTAAGAATTTTGCTTACCACAATATCTTCTTCAATAACACCATTGGATCCTCTTATTGCATTAACAACTTCCTTTATCCGATTTGTGTACTGCAATATATTTTCACCTTCCTTCATCTTCATGTCATCGAATCTTCCTCTTAAGCTTTCAGCTTTGGCTCTTTTGACATTTACATCACCACTATAAACTTGAGCAAGTTTATCCCACATTTTCTTAGTAGCAAAATAATCCTTGATATCTTCAAACTCGACATTTGTCAGAGAAACAACAATATCCATCATGGTGACATTATGCTCATGTCTGTCTCTTAACTGATTAAGGGTCAAAGGTCCAGTAGGCGATGCAAGCTAGCCATTCTTCATTAGAGTGAGGGTAGAATTCCCAATTCCAGATACATGCAACTTCATTCAACTTTTCCATATTGTGAAGTTATCCTTGTTTAGCTTTGGCACTTCCCTCTTATACATTTTGTGATCTTTGTGCTGAAGTCCTTAAAACTCTATACCAAGCAACCAACATAGCTTGTATCAAGAAACCAATGCTCTAATACCAATTGTTAGAATAACTGAGAGGGGGGTGAATCAGTTATCCATAGTCCCAAATAAAAAATGTATATCCAAAAACAATATATACAAAATTCTACAGCTCAGTAACATAAAATAGTAAACTATCTATGCTTTTATCGATTACTAGTTAATAACTTATAGTGATTACTGATCAAATCCAATATACAATATGTAAAGTATGACAATCAAACAATCACCACAATGAACACATAACACAAGAGATTTAACATGGAAACCCTGTTAAGGGAAAAACCACCTAGGACTGAAAACCCAAAAATTGTTCACTCTTCTAAAGTGAGGTCCATGAAGACCCAACCTTGTTAAAGGTTACAAAACACACTGTAAAGTGTGACCTTGTTAGAGGATTTAACACTAACTATTATCGTCCAACCAACATTCACTGTGGGGTTGATAGGATAACAAATGTACACTCTATGAATGACATTACAAGACTTTCAAGTCCACTCTGTTAAGAGATTTATCTGATTACAATGGCTAAACTGTAATAGTAGGTGATCTAATTACAATAAAAATTCGATTGTAGATGTTTAGATCTATATTATGCGCATTCAAATCCTTTGATCAATATATCAATTCTATTTCAACAGTAATCAATGACTTACTATCTCTCTGTTATAGCTTTTTGACGCTCGGTAATCTCTGGAGTTCACTTCTCCTTAACTAGTTTGATTAGACATGCATGAAGCTATGTTCATGTGATAGTCCTAAAGTCTCCTTCTAGTATAAGTTTCATAATGAAACCTTAGTCTCTTAAATAAACATGTAAACCATTTTCTTCTCATCCATCAGATTTTGTCACTTATTCTCCTCTGTCCATTTTGTCGCTTAAACCTTCCTCAGTTGATGTGTCAGCAACACATTTTGTTTCCATTCTTTAGATCTTCCTTGAATTTGGTTAGCCATTAATCTTCATAACAAACATTATCTTCAACCTTGTTATCATACACTTTATAGCTCATCAACTTCCATCAGCTAAACTGATCATTTAGTTCTTTTGTCCATACTCGATTAACAAAGGAGTTCGTTAGTGAACACAAGCTCAGTTTATACTATGCTCGGTATACACTACATTGATCGGTGTATACTGGAATGCTTCATTAATTGACCACATTTCTTTGTAACAAATTACTTCTAACTTCATAATAGATTAATGTAACATAATCAAGTCAACAATATGAAGTCATAGACTCATCAATAAGTTACCAAAAGTATTCCTTATCATCATCTGTCCTATCCATCTTCCTCAATGCATATATCTTAGTTCTTCATCTTTCTCTTCTCTTCTACAGATCTGTTAGATATTTTTAACTACCATAATAAGTACTATCAAAAGTAGTTGACATCAATGACAATATAAAATTGATTTAATTATCTTACATAACACTTCAGTGTTCGGTGATCTCTAATCACTTGTAGTTCTTCAATCAAGTTCTCAATCAGTTGTAGTTCATCAGAAGATATGATTACAACCTTATCATATAAGATGTTGGAAATAAATGTAAGCATCAAGACATGAGTGTCAATATGACTTGAACATGGTTTCCAAGTTAATATTGTAAGAAAATACCCGCATCGAGGCACAAACTACCAAGATAACTAGGAGAGCTGTCATATGTGCTACACACAAGCAACAAACAACATGATAATTCCAACCTCACCTAAGTGTCCAAATAAAGAAGGTCAAGGTATGTGTGGCGTTCCAATCGTGATGGAGGATCTTACCATGAACACCCAACTTATTAGACAACTTAGGATCATTGAAATCACACCACTAGTAGAAATCAAAGAAAATATTGTTATGCCCCCAGTCATGAGTCTCTAGTCAAGTAGACATCGTCAAATGACCTTAGAAGACATAGAAAGAGAAAATCAATGATAGAAAACATCATACAAGAAAATAGTTCGGCATATCTCAGACATTTTCAATTCTCTAGGATGTAGTGTGTTAGGTGTTAAGGAACACCTTTGTGCTAGTGTCAAAGTGGAAGTGTGTAGTGAATAGTGTAAGATTTGATATGTGTTGAGAAACATAGTGATGTCTAGATTGGTAGTGTTTAGAGACACTAAAGGATAGGGGTGTTGAGAAACACCAAGTAGTGCCAATGATGAATTTGTTAAGAACAGTCCCAAGATATAACTGAGAGGGGGGGTGAATTAGTTATGTACAAATTTCAATTCTTTATCCAATTAAGTATACTTGAACATAGAGCATAAACACAATGAAAGAACACATGAACAAAACACTAATATTTTGGTTATGGGGAAACCCAAATAGGTAAAAACCCCGGTGGGAATTAACACCCACTAATATTATGTACTAGTGTATTATGATCCTTGCTAGAAGATCCTTAACCCTATTAGGAGTTTCTTTACAATATATTTAGTATAGTAGACCTGGTCAAGGGTTAGACCCTATTAGGAGTCTTTCAAAATAGTCCATGTTAGAGGAGAGGACGCACTGTCCAAGATCACACTGCTCAAAGGGGTGAAGGCTACAACCTTCTATTTAATAGATACACACTATATCTGGATCTTGGTGAACTGCGCTTTGACCTACTATCTGGATCAGTTCTAATGTATAGCACACAAACTTTACTTGGTCACATAGACCTTCTTTTGATGGTTCAACACTTCACACACTCTTCTCTACTCTGCTTTATCAACCATGAACCACACTCTAGCAATCACAAATGACCACCTATAAATATCTTTCCTCCAAATGATATAATCAAGTTGGCCTATTAGAACCACCTTGAAATCATATTATAGAAACCATAAAAAACTTAGATAAACATTTTGTCAGCTCTACTATGCACGCAACACATTTTGGGACTTATCCAATAAGATAATTGTGGACACACGCTACATACTGTCAGCTCTACCAAAACAACTAGATCTTTCTCTTCAAGCTGAATTAACTCATGCACTCTTAAAAAAACATAACTAAATATTCTCCAAGCTTAAATCCAAGGGCATATATCCACAAGATAGGTGCAAATCTTGAACCAATAAAATCTCTATCAACTCTTTTGAATAAACATAGGAAACTACTACTAGTGAATAGCGACTGCATAACTTCACTTCTACTAAATATCAGACTATGTGTCCATGAATGGAACATCAAAAACATGTCTCCATCACATATCTAAGGGTTCAAGGCTTTATGAAAACTTTATGAATAACCATACTTAGAACACTGTGTGTTACTCTGTTAGGAACACTACTGATACAAACTGCAATATAGCTGATTGTACTAACAATCAACCTTTGTGTCCATGATATCATGCTGATATCATGTCCATGATACATATACTAAAATATTATTGCATAAGACTTCCATACATGCTACTTTCCATATGTTGTCATCAATGACAAACATACAGTCAGTATTGGTCTACTGGCAAATCTCAAACAATCTCCCCCTTTGGCATTGATGGAAACATGTGGAATGAAAAACCACCACCAACCCAAATGAACATTTCTTTTATAACATTATCCATTTCCTCTTCAAAACCCCCCCAAGGATGAATCCTCCATTTGCTGCAATATTTTCAATATTCTTCATTTCCTCAACTGAACTGCTATCATAACTGAATACTACTCTCCCTTAGTATATTACTCCTCCTTTTTACTTCTATTTTCATGACTATATATTAATCCCCCTTTGACATCAATGGAAAAGGGCACCATTCATTTTAAGCACCAGTACTACTCCTGAGGTAGAGTAGTCAACCTTCCATTAGTCCCTAGGGATTGATGCCTTTCCTTCTTTCTTCTAAGCAGAATCAGGGAAGGGAATTACTCCCAAAATTTCCCTCAAATACTCAAAAGTATCCTTAGGCAAGGGCTTTGTGAATATGTCTTCCAACTGATCTTTAGTACTCACATAGTCTAACTTTAATTCTTTTTCTACCACTTTCTCTCTTAGGAAGTGATACTTGATCTCAATGTGCTTTGTCTTTGCATGCATCACAGGGTTCTTTGACATATTGATAGTGCTAGTGTTATCACAGTGAATAACAATAGGATAATCAATTTGAATTCAAAAATCTTATATCATCTACTTGATCCAAAAAATTGTAGAATAATTCAAGGCCACTGCAACATACTCTACTTCTGCTATTGACTAAGAAATACAATTTTGTTTCTTGCTTGTCCAAGTGACAAGTCTATCACCAAGAAACACTTCTCCTCTTGATGTACTCTTTCTATCATCAACGTATCCTGCCCAATCTGCATTAGTGTACACATGAAGTTCAAAATTTTCTAAATTAGGATACCATAGACCATGGTCTATAGTGCCTTGCAAGTATCTGAATATACTTTTTACTACCATGAGGTGACTTTGTTTAGGCTCTTTTGCAAATCTTCCAACTATGCCAACTGCATTGGAAATATAAGGTCTAGTCTGAGTAAGATAGATAAGTTTTCCAATCATAGATTTGTACAATGTTATGTCTACTATTGGTGAGTCATCTTATTTTGTAAGCTTGCATCCACTAATCACAGGAGTCCCTACTGACTTGCAATCATCCATCTTGAATTTTTTTAATATTTCTTTCACATACTTGGACTGGTTAATAAAGATGCCTTTCTCTGTCTACTAAACATTCAATCCCAATAAGTATTTTATAGGACCAATCATACTCATCTCAAATTCATTTTGCATCTGCTTAGAAAATTCAACACTAAGTTTTCCATTACCTCCAAAGAGAATATCATCAACAAATATATCTACAAGTAGCAAACCTTCAGATGTCTCTCTTACAAATAGATTATAGTCTGCTACTCCTTTCTTGAATCCAATCTTTGTTAGATACCCATCTAGTCTTTCATAGTATGCTCTAGGGGCTTGTTTAAGTCCATAGAGGGCCTTCTTCAATCTGCATACCATATCAGGTTTGTTTGATAAGGTGAATCCTTCTAGCTGTTCAATGTATACTTCTTTCAAATCTCCATTTAGGAATATTGACTTGACATCCATCTGATAAACTTTGAAGTTTTTGACTGTAGCATAAGCTAGAAACAACTTAATGGCTTCTAATATGCTCACGGGTGCAAATATGTCTGAATAATCAATGCCTTCTCTTTGTGCATAGCCTTTACATACTAACCTTTCTTTGTTTCTCACAACTATACAATCTTCATTCATCTTGTTTATGAATATCCACGTTGTTCCAATCACATTTTTATCATTGGGTCTTGGGACCAGTTCCCAAGTGTCATTCTTAGATATTTTGGTCAAGTTCTTCTTTCATAGCATCAGGCCAATCTAAATCATTACAAGCATCTTCAACACTTAAGGGTTCAATCTGAGATAGTAAACATATTGCTTCATTACTAGCTGAGTTCTTTGCTCGTGATCTTGTTAATACTATTCCGTTCTAATCTCCAATGATGTCTTCCTTGGAATGGTTTCTAGATGTAAAATTTGGAACCTTAATTGATGCTAACTCATTAGCCTTAGGAGTTTCTTCTTGACTTGTCTTAGGGTCATTGAATAACACATAAATGCTGTCAAACATTTCTTCAATAACTATCTCACTAGTGGAGGGTCTGGGTTCTTCTTCAATCATGAGTGAGTAATCATGATATCTTTCTTGAACCATGAACTTTTCATCAATCTTAACATGAGCACTTTCAATGATATTTTTCAATCTTAAATTGAAACATCTATAAGCTTTACTTTTAGTAGAGTAACCAAGGAAAATACCTTCATCGCTTCTTGCATCAAACTTGCCTACTGCTTCATCCCTCTTGATGTAGCACTTGCTTCCAAAGATTCTAAAGTATTTTACTATGGGAACATTACCAAACCATAGTTCATATAGTGTTTTGTTAGCGCCTGGTCTCAATTGAATTCTATTAATGGTGTAGACTGCTGTATTGACCGTATCTCTCCAATAGGCGTGTGTAACTTTTCCTTCTATCATAATGGTGCACGTTGTATCAAGGATGATCCTATCCCTTCTTTTTGCAAGACCATTCTATTAAGGGGTTCTAGGTGCACTCAATTATCTCTTTATGCCATGTTCTCAGTAGTATTCATAGAATTTATCAGAGGTGAATTCTCCTTCTCTATCCAATCTCAAACATTTTATCTTTAGTCCAGATTCATTCTCAACCTTAGCTTTGAATATTTTTAACTTCTCAAATGCTTCTGACTTGTCTTTCAAGAATGCAACCCACATCATCCTAGTATAGTCATCAACAAACAAAATGAAGTACCTTTAACCATAGTATGATCTTGTTTGAGTTGGACCACATAGGTCTGTATGAATCAGATCCAACTTGTTCTCTACTAAATTGTGCTTGCTCCTAAATGAATTTCTCACATGCTTTCCCATCACACATTCCCTGCATATAGTATAAACTAACTTTGCTATGCTAGGTAGATCTCTTACTACCTTTACATTGCTTATCTTTACTATGTTATCAAAATTGATATGACATAGTCTTTTATGCCACAACCAACTGTCATCAACTTTAGCAATAAAACAACTTGATTTTGAATTGAGATGGAAAACATTACCTCTTATCTTTGAGCCTAATGCAATCATAACACCATCTTTGTTGTTAATGATGCATTTTTCATCTTTGAACTCCAACTGATAGCCTTTTCCAAGTAACTGTCCAACATTGAGAAGGTTATGTTTCAAACCATCAACATAGAGAACATCATCAGTACTATTCTTTCCATCCAAGGTGATGGCTCCTCTACCAACTATTGGTTTGGGAGTGTTGTCTCCAAATATAACCATCCCACTATTGTATTTTTCTAGATGAACAAATCTATTTTTATCACCTGTTATGTGATGTGAACAACCACTATCTATAATCCAGTTTGTTCTTATATCTGCTCGGGAAATTAATGCTAGCTCTTGTTCCACTTTCTCATCTTTATGATTTTTCTTTTTATTCATTTTATCTGTGATAGCAATGAATCCAATTTCTTCTTCACCTGATTCATCATTAGAAACTCCATCTCTAGCATAGTAACATTCCTTAGGTTTGTAATCCTTTTTTAACTTTCTAGCTACTTCGATGCAAAGTGATCAATCTTATTAAATGAAAAGTATTTAAATGGTAATTGACCTTCATATTTTCCTTTTCCTTCCTTTTCTCTTTTGGAAATCATAGCAATAAAATCATCTAAAGTTTTCTCTTCATCATCATCATCAAAATTAATAGAAGTGTTTGTAGATTTATTACCATGAACTGTTTCTTTGAAGGCTATCTCACTCTGTGGTTCCATCTTCAATCTTGAAATCTCAAAAGATGAGATTTTGTTGATCAAGGTCTCTCTCTTGAAATTAGATGTAAGCTGCATGGTCTCATCAAGGATGTTGATCTTGTTTTCATATTCTGGAGAGTAGTCATTAGCTTGTCCATGATGTCTTCTTTTGAGATCTCTCCACCATTGTTCTTGATTCAAGAAACTACTTCATTGATCCTTTTATTATAAGCTCTGATGTTTTCTTTAGGCATCATCTCCAATGCATTGTATCTTTTCTTCTATATTGTTTTGCGTGCATCCTTTGCTTGTTTCTCACCTTCAAACATGTCTTCTAGGTGTTTCCATATTTTATATGCGGTGTCTACTTTCTTTATCTCTAAAAATTCACTATCAGATAGGGTGCTGATAAGGGCTTCTTTAGCAATAGAATTCTGATGAAACAATTATTTTTTTCTTTCAGTAGCATCATCCTTTCAAAGGTCTTCAAGGGTAGGGATCTTGGATGCTTTGATAGTTATATCAAAAACTTCAAAACCAATGCACTGCAAGTGAGTCACCATCTTCTTCTTCCAATCAAGATAATTCTCTCCATCAAACTTAGGACTTTCTTTTCTAAAAAATGCCATTTGATCAACCTCAAGCTGTTAAACTTTCTCTCTGAGGCACTTGTCTTTGATACCAATTGTTAGAAATAGTCCCAAGAGATAACTAAGAGGGGGGGAGGGGGGTGAATTAGTTATCTAAAAGTTTCAATTCTTTATCCAATTAAGTATACTTGAACATAAAACATAAATAAAATGAATGAACACATGAACACAACACCAATATTTTGGTTACAGGGAAACCCAAATAGGTAAAAAACCTGGTGGGAATTGACACCCACTAAATTTCTGTACTAGTGTATTATGATCCTTGCTAGAAGATCCTTAACCTATTAGGAGTTTCTTTACAATATTTTTAGTATAGTAGACCTGGTCAAGGGTTAAACCCTGTTAGGAGTCTTTTACAATAGTCCCTATTAGGGGAGAGGATGCACTGTCTAAGAGCACACTTCTCAAAGGGGTGAAGGATACAACCTTCTGTTTAATAGATACACAGTATATCTAGATCTTGGTGAACTGTGCTTTGACCTGCTATCTGGATCAGTTCCAATGTATAGCACACAAACATCACTTGGTCACATAGACCTTCTTTGTATGGTTCAACACTTTGCACACTTTTCTATGCTCTGCTTTATCAACCATGAACCACACTATAGCAATCACAAATGACTGCCTATAAATATCTTTCCTCCAAATGATATAATCAAGTTGGCCTATTAGAACCACCTTGAAATCATATTAGAGAAACCATAAAAAACTTAGATAAACATGCTGTCAGCTCTACTATGCACACAACACATTCTGGGACTTGTCCAATAAGATAATTGTAGATGCACACTACACACTATCGGCTCTACCAAAACAACTGGATCTTTCTCTTCAAGCTGAATTAACTCATGCGCTCTTAAAAAAACATAACTAACTCTTCTCCAAGCTTAAATCCAAGGGCATATATCCACAAGATAGGTGCAAATGTAGAACCGATAAAATCTCTATCGGCTCTTCTGAATAAACATAGGAAACTGCTACTAGTGAATAGCGACTGCATAACTTCACTTCTACTGAATATCAAACTATGCATCCATGAATGGAACATCCAAAACATGTCTCCATCATATATCTAAGGGCACAAGGCTTTATGACAACTATATAGGTAACCATACTCAGAACACTATCTGTTACTCTATCAGGAACACTGCTGATACAAATTGCAATATAGCTGATTGTACTAACAATCAACCTCTGCGTCCATGATATCATGCTGATATCATGTCCATGCTACATATACTAAAATCTTACTGCATAAAACTTCCACACATGCTACTTTCCATATGTTGTCATCAATGACAAACATACAGTCAGTATTGGCGTACTAACAAATCTCCAACAGAATTGTCCATCAGAAAGGATTGATAAAATGACTCAGGTTAAGTGCAAAAGAATCAACCAAGTGATGAAGTGTTGATAGCTCAAATAGATGTACAATTTCCCCCAGACAATAAATAATAATCAAGGACAAGACTAAGACCAGTTCTAGACCTTGACGACACAAGGAAACAAATACAGAGATGGATGTAAGAACAAGATCTCTACTACACATTGATAGATGGAGCATTGATTACAAGTGATGCATGTTTGCCATGTTTTCACCACTTGGGATTATTTTATTTTTTCTACCAAAGCACCTGTTTCCAGGTTTTCACCAAGGCACAATTTTTTCTTTTTTGAATTTTTTTGTATTGTTTGATATTTTATTTTTTTGAAGATACATCACGACACCTGTTTCCAGGTTTTGACAAAGGCACAATTTTTTCTTTAATGATTTTTGTTTTGATTTTATTTTTTATTGTTTGATATTTAATTTTTTTGAAGATACATCAGGGCACCCGTTTCCAGGTTTTCACCAGGATGATCATTTTTTTAGGACATTTTACAATTTTTTGGATTTTTTTAAAGACTTTATATGCTTTTAAAGATTTTTTTTCAAGATCATAGATTACTGTACAAGGAAGAAGAATGCTTAGCTATAGAGTCATTCCAGGTGTAGAGCATTGAGAGGCTCTTTGAGAACATCTCTATTTGAAATAGCTAGATGATAAGCTTCAGAACCAAATTCTATAGTGAGGACAAAAGAATCCAACCAGTAGTGTCCAGCCTTCAAGAGTTTCTTAGCCAAGGAAAAACTATTCAAGTGAGATTCACAAATACCCTCATGGACCTCTCTTAACACTTTGTCAGATTCCTCTCATTCTAGACACCTAAGGAGAGTACCATCTAGATTTCTCTTAGAAAAGTAATTAGCAATGAGTAGATACCAGTATGCACTTCTTGGAAGGTTATGATGGATTTGAGAGTAACATGAGGTATGGGAGGTAATGATGGTGTAGAGAATTTGTGCGTTAAGTAAGTCACAGGATGGAGATGGAAGATTGAATGTCAATAATGATTTTTATTTTATATGCAAGTCTTTCAAGAGAGACTTGGGAATCCACATAGCCTTTGATCTTTCTTTACTTTGAGATGTTTTTTATCATAATTCTTCTATGATGGATCTAGGAATCCATATTTTCTTTGATTTTATTCTTTTCTTTGAGAACCCGTGTGGTCTCTTGAATATTGCTTTTGTCTTTGTAGACACATGTCGATTAGATAGGACATGGTGATCTTTATATGTAAGTGGATTATTGTTTGTTGATTTTTATGTTGTACATCCAAATTACTTCCAGAAGACTCAATAATTATGGATGAGTGAAGGTGATATGATAGGTTTAGATGGAGGGATGGATGGGAAGTGGTCCAACCACTTAACTCAGGAAGGATAAGGGATAAATATTCAACAGGTTCAAGTTGAAAGACATCGATATCATTCTCATCATTCATGAATGAATCTGAGAGATCAATAAAGTTATCTTCCATAGAGTGTTGCTGATCGTGAGTTTTCCTAGAAGTATTAGAGGAGTTTAGAGAAATATTATACGAATATAACCAGGATAGACAATTCCTAGAACTACGTCCATCTTTTTATTCTAGAAGAGTGTGAACATGAACCATCTCAATCCTAGACCTTCCTAAATTCCATGCAGCTATTGTAGGATGAGGTCTTATATACCCATGATTTACTTGATTGGTTAGAGCGTTGTCTTTATTAGATGGCCTAGGAGTTATGGGAATGATTTCCACACAAGGATGAAAAGGATCATCGCAATTCACTTGGTCTTGAGAATTTGAGCTCTCTCCCCTTTCAACACTTGTAGTAGTGGCATATCTATGTATGAACTCAGCTTGTATTTCCATTGTAGCATCTGATAATGAGTCCCACTCATATTTGTGTGAATTTGTTTCACTGTTATGATATTGTCTGATGAAATCAACTAGAGTTATTGTAGGAGTTAGAGCTTCATCATCAATTTCTTTTGTCGTAGGAGGTTTATTTTTGGCAGCGCTCGAGCTTGTACAATAGCAGTAGCAACATAGTAGTCTACAATAGGCACAAACTAAGGCATATCCAATATATGGGATAGGTCAGCTAGTTGCCCCCAATCAAGATGCATGTGATCAAAACCAATGATTTTCTCAATAGTAGTAGAAGTAGTAATAGTAGTATAATCATAAGTAGTGAGAATTTTCTCAGAAGACTGAGTGAGATTTTCTTGATTGAGACCATTTTCTATTGGATCCATGAGTTCATTTTATTGAGGAGCTTGAGATGGTTTATACAGCTCTCTCTGATCATCCAAATTATAATTTTGAATATACAAGAGTCTTTCATATGTCATGGGTTAGATTTATGCTTCTTCTTCATCATTTAAGTCCCCATATGTGTGAGTGCTGCTTATAGGTTTGTTATACTTATGTTCATGATAGCCAACACCAATCTTATCTTTAAGATTTATGAATTCAGTATGAAGAGGTTCAAGGAGATCTTTGCATTTTCCAAGAGGATATTTTCCATCATATCCCATCTTATGCATAAGTTGGTAACCCACACCATACTTTTTAGGTGAAATTTCAACATGTTTTATTTCTTGTTCAGATTCTTCTTTCTTGTAGAGTCTTTGTAGGACAACACTTTCTTCCCTTTCTAGCTCTAGGGGAATTTTAGCCTTAATCATTCTAGTACCTTCATGAATAACATGTGTTGTTGTAACTAAGGGAGATGATTTTCCATAATATTTTGGAGAGATGGGAAGAGTATTCACTTGATATTCTCCCATACCAATAGGTCTAACCAGTATTCTTTTCCCATAGTCTGACATAGGTGTTTTTGCATTTTCTTTTGCTTCTTTAGGAATGACCCTTCTTTGCTGTGAGGAACCATTTGTTCTACCTCTTTAGGATTATTATAGGTATATGCTAAGTCTATAGGGATAGTAACTTCAATTTTGTCATGAGGAAATTTAATACATTGATGGTATGTAGAAGGATGCTTGCATTGCATGGATCTAAGGGTGACCCCAAAGTATGTTGTATGCAAAAGGACTATCCAAAACTTGACAGATGATGTCCCATTGAACAAGACCTACCCGAATGGGCAAGACTACTTTTCCTTTAGAAGAACATTTCTCTTCATTGTATGCTTTGATCATTATTTTGCATCGGGGATCAATAACATACTTTGAGAAAATGAGAGATTTAACCAAACTAAAAGTGTAGATGTTCAAACCCACACCTCCATCTATCAAAGTGCACTTAACTCTATACTTATGGATAGAAACTTCAATATGGAGGGGTTGATTATGCAGATGGTTGATAGATTTGTCATCTATTTAAGAGAAAGTGAGATAATGAGATGAAGAAAGGTGATCGAACATGGACTGGAACTTATCAACATCCAGGTCCTTAGGTATGTTAGTCGCAAGAAGGGCTTGATCAAGAATATTTCTATGAGCAGGAGATATTTTGAGTAACTCAAGTATTGAGATCTGTGTTGGGGTATATTGAGGTTGATCTACTAGATTGGAATCCTATGGAGCTGAAAAGATAGTTGGTTTTGATGTTGAGGTTGTTGTTTTCTTAGGTGCAGAGGAGGAAGAAGACCCTTCTCTTGATAGAGTGACTTTTTCTTGGGAGCGGGATACCACGTTAGATGATTCAACTTTAGCTTTGTCCTTAGCTTTGATAGTATGATTGGAGGACTCAAGAATATTAATCACATTGTCACTATTAGAGTAGGTGTAGCCAACCTTATTATCCTTTTCCTTAGAAGGCTCCCCTTTCTAAAATTTGGGAAAAGGTTCTTCGAAAGCTTTATGATCATTATTTTCTTATGGGAGATCAACCACAATAGTCTCATTATCGATTAAGTCCTGGATGAGATTATTATGATTCATACATGCATTAGTCTTGTGGCCTTTGTTGCAATGATACTCACAATAGTGTTTGTCATTCCACCATTTAGACTTTATCTCAGGATCATAGGGTCTTGAGTTATCAAGAAAAGTAATGATCTTATTAGTCAAAAGCGTCTTCAAAACCTTCTAAAATGGCTCTCCAAGAGGAGTAAAATTTATCTTAGGGTTAGAGACCCAAGGCCTATCATTTTTGGAGCATTTTGAATCATTCTTGTTAGCTTTCAAAGTAGTAGATAGATTGAAAGATGTCTCTTTAGGCTTAGCAATGGTAGGCATTGAAGTTGTACCCATGATTTTGTCATTGACAACATCTTTAGTCTTGTTCTAGAATTTTTTTTTAGCATTGTTGTGCTGATTGTTGGAAGAGGATTTATGCTCTATAGATTGAAGAGTGAATTCTCCCTTATGAACAAGGACATCCTCTATGTGAATAGATGATTCAAACAATTTATCAAATGAAGCATTAGTTTTTATTTTTAATGCACAATTCATTTCAAGAAACCAAAGCATTGACGAATATATCAATATTTTCAGTTTCAAGAATTTGCTGAGGATAACGTGAGTAAAGTTTTCACCATCACTGAAGAAAAACCATAAAGGATTCACCTTGTAATTGTTTGATATTGCAAAGATCAAGCATAGTGATAACTTGTTGGATATTATAGGAGTGTTGCTGGATAAATCTGTGCACCAGATGGTCAAATGATTTAAGAGGAGGAGATAGTTTAGTGAACCACTTAATAGCTTGACCACTAAGACTCCTAAAAAAGAGTCTCATAAGATATGTGAGCTCATGTAAGAACTCCATGCTTAATGCACAAAATTCCCTAATATGATCATGAGGATTTCTTCTACCATCATACTTTTTGTACTTAGGAAATTCAACTTTGCAAGGAAAAGGACGCATGCATAGATCTTTATCAAAAGTGAATGAACATATAGTCTCAAGAGAAAAATATGTGTTGGGTTGTTCTTTCTTCTTTTCCAAGTGTAGCTTTTGTTTCATCATTTCCTCCATCCGTTTCTTCATGATTTCTATTTCATATGGTTCTTCTTTCTTTATCAAGTTGTCCATGTCAAAGTTGTGAGGTATCTTGACCCCTTGCGAGGCTAAGTACAAGAAGTATTGGTTTTTGTTTTGATTCAAGCTCAACTTCAGAAGTCTTTGGAAGTGTTCATCTTGTTGAAATTGCAAGATATCTTCCTCAGTTATTTCATTATGTAAATCACCGCCTTGTGACCCATGTGATCTAGGTCTACTATATTGAGAGCCATTTTGTGAGCCATGTCTAGAGTTGCAATGCTCTTGGTTTTCTTGTCCAAAATGCCTGTCACCCAATTGTTTTAGAAATTCCTCAATCCTTTTTTTTTTCTTCCATGATTGTAGTGTAAGAAAAACTATGTGCCAACCTAGGAGAGGATAATGTAGATTCACTAGAGATATTAGCAAAGGGTTTAAAACCCCAAGGTACAAGATCTTCTTTAGATGATTTGTCAAAGGTAGCTTCATGTTGCTTTCCTTCACAGATCTTAGATCTTGTTGTGACTGACATGAAAGAAGGTTGTCAAAAGACAAATAGGATGACTTAGGATAACTTAATTTTCTAGCTAGGTAAGAAAAAGTGTTCACTTGTCCAAAGTGTAAAAGTGCAAAAGAGATAGCAAAGATAACTTGATACAAGATGTCTAAGATGTGAGTAGATTAATGTATATGAAACTTGTGACCAAGAAAAGATAGGATAGAGAATCCAAGATAAGATATCAAGAAGATGATGGACATGTGAACATTATACTAGCTAAGAGTGTAGTCAAGGGATCAAAGTAATCTTCTCTAGCTAGAGGCAATTCCTAACATGAAGGAATGTACCAAATAACAAGATGAGCTAAGGATAACAATGAAGAAGCAATGTTGAAAATGTTTGAGCTTAGCCCAAAAGTTTGATTCCAAAGGATTGGAAAGGTGTTGGTTGACAAGATTAAACAACTTCCTAGACCAAGTTTGTTTTGAAAGCAAGTAGTGTGAGAAAGAAATAGTCTTCAAGAATTCCAACAAGGGACAAATAAATCTTGAGAATACAAGCATATGTCAGGTCTTCCATGGTATAATGATGTGTCAAGTATATCAAGTGTATGTTACATAAATGTTTTCATGAATCTTATCACATTAAATCACATCAAGAAAAACTACCTAAGGTCAGGAGGGAGGTGCTTAAACCTTTTCCAAGAACTTGATGTTCTTATCCTCACAATTAAGTGGTTGAATGGCCTTTCCTAGAACTATGAAAGTTATGGATCAATTGAAAAATAACAATGCCCACATCAAATGTCTTTCCAAATTTCCATAGTCAAGGTTTGTATCTAAGGGAACACATATGGTGAGTATCTTGGGATGATCTAGGCAAGTCCACTTGGATCAATCCTTGCAAAAATAAAGTCACATAGCCAAAAGGTTAGCCTCTAAGTCTTAGGGTGTTTAGTAAGGGTCTCCATTCATGACTACCCCTTATAGTTTCATAAAAAATATTAAGGCCTATAGCCCTACAATCACCTAGGATGTATAGTCTCACAAGAAAGATTTAGACCACTCGGTCCTATATAAAGTGAATGTACTCCTCTTGTAGTCTTGGAAACAAGATTGAGACCAAGAAGGCCCTAAAAGCACCCAATCAAGTGTAGTATTTCTTAGAAAGATTGAGGAAACTAGGCCCTACACATGAAGAAGCATTAGAAGTAGAAAATAGCCAAGTCTTCCCTCTCTTTAGATTGAAGGAATATTTTGATTATAGTGGTATGGAGTAAGCTGAGTTTTCTTGTTTCCCACTTGGGTCATTCCCAAAAGATTGCTCTCTTGGTAGGCCCTCTAAAGATAAATGCAAGAAAGAAAATGGATAGCTAGTGGAGGTCTAGATTTATGATTTTCCATGAGAAAAAGAGCATACTCTCCTACTCCATAGTGTCTCTCAAACACATGTTCATTTACCCAAGACAAATTGCAAGTGATCAACTAAGCAGGTCAAGATTTTTGATTTTCCAAAAGGGAAAAGAGCATACTCTCCTACTGTTCAACTAATCACAAGACAAGAAGCCTTCTAATTAAGCTAGGTGCCTAGAAAACCAAATGTAAAAAATAAAAATATTGATTTGTATCTCCAAGGAAACTTATAGGATAATTAACATTATTAGTTTCAAGATTGAGTCTTTGTCAAGCGTCCTACACCACAAGGCATTAGTAGTCATGAAAGTGTTGGTCTCTTTAGCAAGAAATTCCTACAAGACCACAAGTTAGCACACAAAAGATATGAAAAATGAAAGCAATAACTCTACAAGTGTTGCCCAAATTTCCCTCTCATTCATTTTCAGCCACAGTCCTATTTTCCAATGAAATGCTCAAGTGTCGAAAACCCAGTGTGTTTTCGACCTCCTCTCTGTAGGCTCAGGATGTTTCTGCCTTTTAGTCTGAAAGCTCAGTGTGTTTTTGACCTCCGCTCTAAAAATTCTATGTGTTTTCGACCTTCACTCAAAAACCCTCAGTGTTTTCAACCCTAAGTGTGCAACTTCGACAAGTGGGTCCCAGTTCCTCAAGGCCATGCTAGTGTAGCAAAGATCCAATGATTGTCGCATGATCGCATGGGATCTTCCGATCCCATGAGATCATACGACAACCATTGATGCGGTATCAAAAGATTGATGGTCAACAACGAGGTGGCGGTCAGTGGTAGCATTTCCCAGTTGGTCGCATGATTGCATGGGCTCTTTCGAGCCCATGCGACCATGCGACAAACTGTCAGCGGTTCACGGTGGGCATCTTGCTGTCAACTCCAATGTCTGGCAGTCAGTGGTAGCATCATGAGGTTGGTCGCATGATCGCATGTGGCCTCTTAACCGCATGTGACCATGCAACAAGTGGTCAATAGGGGGCTTTGACTCTGGCAGTGGGCTTGCGGTTTGGTGACGTGTCCAGTTTGCGGTGGGCCATCAACAATGTAACATATGCCCCCGTAGATTCAAGATCTATGGTGGTCACATGTTCGCATGGGATCTTTCGATCCCATGTGATCATGCGATCATCGTAGGATCCTTTTGATGCATTCGGTTGGTGTGGTCAGCTCTTGTTGGGCCATGTGGCAAGGTTTGACAAATGTGATATTTTGCGGGGGCCATGCAGTTTCTCAAAGGGTTGTCACATGATCGCATGAAGCCTTTCGAGCTCATGCGATCATGCGACCGTTGAATTTTTCAAGGTGGTGCAACATGTTTCGCATGGTCACTGAATAGACCCAGGGTTAAGGAAAGGATCACGCGACTTGGCGACTAGGAAGAAATGAACCCAAGGTAAACCAGGGTTAAGTTTGTAGTGCGGTCTTGTGGGCCCGAGGTGTCTTATATGGTGATTCAGCAAAGCTTGTCGCATGGTCGCATGAAGCTTTTTTAGCTCATGCGATCATGTGACTAGTGGTATTTTCAAGCGGAGGCAGACTCTCAAAGGCTTGTCACATGATCGCATGAAGCCTTTCGGGCTCATGCGATCATGCGACCATTGATTTTTTCAAAAGCAGTGTGGCCCGTTTTCGCAAGTTTTTTTTGTGAGGGTGATGGAAGTTGGCAAGATGATGATGGACATCTGGGTGGCCATCACATGTTGATTTTTGTTCCTGAGGTACAGTGCGGTGTTCTTGCACCGAAAAAAGCATTAAAGAGCTGGTGCCATCTGTATTTTAAATTCAAATTCTTGCGAGGATCAGATTTGGGGCCTTAATGACTTAGTGGAATTATAGGTGGGTTGGATGGTCAGGGTTGCTTGTTTGCAGTTGATTGTGGTACAGGCATGGGCATGCAAAGACAAATATCTGATCGGCTATGATTTTTGCAGAGTTTATTTATGATCAAAATTTGACTGCTAGGGTTGATTATTTTATTGTAAAATCTGCAACCCTAGTTAATTTTGAGACTCCTACCTGCGTGTAGTTGAGGTGGTATATAGTTTGTTTTTTTGGAGCCTTAGTGCTCAGAGAGTGTAATCGGTAAAAGAGTTTTTCTCTTTCTTGGGAGTTACTTGTGGCAATTTGTTCTACCCTCTGGCTCTTACAATTTGTAATCTTTCATTGAAAGCTCAGGTTTAATAGAGGCTATCTGGGGTAGTTTGTTATGCCCTCTGGTCTTTTCCTTATCTGTATTTCTCTTATTGAATGTAATATACTGGTTCTATTAGAGAAGTCTTGGAGTTCTAGGGCCCTTCTTCCTTTCAGCTTACATGTGCACTATTGTGCATGATCTGATTTGATTGAGTTTGTGGGTATAGTTCAGCCCCTGTCTTTCTATCTCATTCCTATACCCTTTTGCTGAAGAGAACGTTTGCTTGCAGGTCATAGCCCGTGTCATTTGTCCTAGCCCCTCTATGAATTACTTATGCAACCCTATTTAGGAATATGGTGTTCTTTTAGACATGAGAGCCTTCATGCTAGTTTGGTCAGTATATTGTAGTCATTTCATTTCGGTGCATCACCTAGTAGGATAGATTTGTTTCCTATCATTTCCATTTTATGCACTCCTTCTATCCCTTTCCCCTCAAAGAATTTACATTTCCTGTCTAAGAGAAAATCAAGGTGACTATCCAAGAGGAACTAGCCTAGAATCTGGAGGTCTCATCTCGGTTAGCAAAAGGTCCCACAACCTTGAGATGATTCCCATGTTATACTGGATTATCAAGACCAAGAGAGCTTGAGATCAGAGGCGCAAATTTAGTGTATAACAACAAGATCACTTGCTAGTTTCTGTTAGGAAACCATAAAATTAAAAAATGAAAGAAAAAATAAGCAAACTCAGCTAAAAACTCTGAATGTGACAAAAATTAGATTTGGAGGATACTTAATCAGTCTATTAGAAAATCATACAATATACCTTAAAGAAGCCAAATGATATTTCAATGCAAAATGATATACCTTAGATAAGTATAACGATATTTCTCTAGGAAGGAGAAAATATTTCTTAGAGAAGCAGGACGATATTCCAGAAACAAAGAAATTTGGCCTAGTAGTATACTGGAATGTCGCCTAGGTATAATATGAAATATTGTACAATCCTCTAACCTACAAAAAAAAAGTGATGAAATTGCAACACCAAAAATCCAAAAATACAAGAAATGAAGCTAAAAATGAAAGTCTAGCCCCACATTGGGTGCCAAAAATGTGTGATCAAAGTGTGACACACTTCTATAAACCATTATACTTGAGAGAATCGATGGAGAGAGATATCTCAAGAAGTGGCTTATAGCTTCCTAGCTGAAGAAGTTTAATCCTTCTCATGATGCTCATAAAATTGGCATAGAGGATTAGTGACTTGACTACTTCAAAATGAAAGATTCAAAGCTAAGAATGAAGCTAAGATGCAAGATTAAAGCTAGGATGAGAGATTAAGCTAGAATGAATGCAAATAACTAGTATTCTAGAATAAGAATGAAAGAGCTATGCTATGGAAGAAATGCAGGAAAGAAAACTAGATTAACAATGAAATATTAAACTAGAAATGAAGTAAACTATGATAAACTAAGAATTCAAACTAGAAAAAGTACTCTAAGAATACAATAATGCAAGAATGATCAAGATTGCAAGATTGAGACCTCAACAATAATCAAGGTGAAACCTTTGAGTCAAGGAAGAGCTTCCTTTTAAAAAAATTGCCTCAAGAATGGAGGGTAGAGATTAAGAGGCAAAACAATGAGTTGTTGAGATGAAGAGGTAAAAGGAGAGTGAAGGAGAAGCAAGGTTATGTGGATATGAGTGGTGAGGATTAAGAGGCAAAAAGGGAAATGTTAGGTAGAATAAGATAAAATAGCATTTTTGAAGGCAAAAATCCCTTTTAATTGCTAATTAATTAGGATTAAGTATGTCCACACATGTGAATGTGTTCTTTTAATAAAAGTGTAGGAATTTTATATTAAAAATAATATTATAACAATTAAATAAATATGCAAGCTCTAGAAATTAGACCATAGTATAAGCTTGATATATGATTAAGGATTTTTTATTTAATTATGCAAAGGGGATATTTAGGGGTTAATCTACACAATTATGTCTAGTAAATATGCCTTTGAGATTTTAGGATTTAATTTGAGGAAATTTGATTGAAAGGGGGGGCTCAAGTTCTACTAGACCAATTTTAGATGATTACAAAATGAAACTTAAGGAGAAGGAACTATCATGTGAATTATGCAAGATGCATGGATGAGTCTTGGCTACAAGGTCATTTTAGTTGCCCATGTACAAAATCTATCCTAATGTAGTACAAGAGGAACACAACATGGGGAAAATCCCCTATCCAAAATAGAGAATGCAAATGAACAATCATATACAAGTGATATAATGAATGACATATGAATGACTCATCAATACATCTGAATAATTACATACATCACTAAGATAGAGTACAAAAATCCCTCTCTAGGAGATAAATATGAAGACTACATAGCCCCTCCATAATGAAGTATCTCCAAAGTCATTGAAGGATTTTTAAAGACAAAAGAGAATCCATTGCCTACAAACAAAAAGTGTCCCTCTGGGGAGAAACAAATCCAATGATGACACGATGCAACTTCAAGCATATAAAAGGGCTATATCATATTTGAACTTAATTTAGAACCTTCTTAATAACAAATAAAGCTATTTTTAAAAACTAACCCCCATTAATGGATGAGGTCAAATTTTAAAATAGAAAAGGGACCTCAAACAAAGTTTAAAAGGGATTATGAATAAGTTAATTTGTTAAAGGTGTTCTTTTATTGAATATGGCAGTTTTAATGGTTATGAGCCATTTATGAAAAATGTCATGTATAAAAGGGGGAATTATTTCTTTGGGAGGACAATTAGACTTGGAGAAGTCTTTGTAACTCTAGTAGGAGAACTTATAAGAGTTTTGTAAAGGAGAATTCTTGTGAGAGAGTACAAGGTGTTTTCTACACCAAGAATTTTAAGAGAGGAGACTGTGAAGGCCTGGAGCTTGGATTTTTTAACAAAGTGTTTTGCTTGGCTAATTTAATAAAGCGGTCCCTAAGTCGAGAACTTGGAGACGTAGTCTTAACTGAATGAACTCTATTATCAAGTGTTTGCATTTTCTCTTCTATCTCTCTCTTCTTCTCAAAATTATTTCAATTTTATTGTTCTCTCTTTTATGTAATTAAATACATAGTTAATTTAAAGTGTTTAAAGCATAACTCAATTTTAGTAATCTCAACGTTTAAAATACATAACTACGCATTACTATTGTGACTATGGAATTAAATCTATAAATAGATTAAGTTGGTAAACTTTAACATCCTATTTTATAGATCAAGTTTGGTATCAAAGACCATTTGTAGTAAGTTGCAAGTGGTGCATGTTAACTAGGTCAGGATTGAAACAAGGAGAAGGTGCTCTTGAAGAGTTCAATCCAAAGATTGCAAAATGAAAAACTTTTCCACAAAAAAAAATGATAGCTGAACAAAGTCTTTTTGAGCTTGATGAGAAATATTTGCAAAAATATTTTCTTAAAATGAAAGCTATGGTGGAAGTGCTTTTACAAGAAAGGCAAGAATGATAGAGGGAAAAGGAAGGCAAGACTAGAAAGGAGGAAGAGGAATCTTCATTGAAAGAATACAAAGGTAAAGGAGTAAGAGGTGGTCATGATCCTCATGAACCTCAATTTCCATCTTCCTCATATTCTTCACCCTCTTCATCTTCTTTGTCTACTTCTAAAAAGAAACAACTTGTGAAAATGCCTTTTTAAAAATTGGATGTTATATCTGATTTGCCTATATATAACAATGAATTGGATGCAGAAAAATTGGATAAATGGCTTAAAAAGATTCAAGTGTATTGTAGGGTTCAACAGATCTTGGATAATTATTTCAAAATCTAGCTAGCTATTCTTAGAATGGGAGGCACTACATTGGTTTTGTGGGAGAGAAAGATTCAATATGATATTGCTATGCATAGTAAAATCATTTCAGCTTGGTATGAATTTACTTCTTCTTTAAAGAAATTTTTTTATCCTTTGGGTTATATGGAACAAGATGTTATGTACTAACAAAATCTAAGACAAGGGAAAGGATGAATGATGGAAGAGTGTACACATGTTTTTAGGAAGAAAGAACTTACTCTTGGTATTCCTCTTTATACAAAAGAAAATTTGTTAGAGTATATAGGTAGATTGCATTCACATTTGAAATAGACAATCTTGATGTTTAGTCCATCTAACTTTGATGAAGTGTGTGTACAAGAAATGTATATTGAAGCAGGTAAAATGAACACAAGTTTCAGTTCAAAGAAGTAATTTGTTCTTTTTGAAGGTAGTAAGAAGGGTAATAAGAAAAAAACATCTACTATGAAGAAAGAGGAAGGTGAAAAGCCTACTTGTTCACATTGTTAGAAGAAAGGGCATAAGGATGTAAAGTGTTGGAAATTGCATCCAGAATTATAACCAAAGTGGTTTAAGAAGGATCATAAAGGAAAGTAGAAGAGCACAATTGTTTTTCAAGATCTAGGATCAGATTCTGATGATGAAACAAAGATATTAGTTATGGGCTTGACAGATAAAGATTTTTTTTGGTAATGATTCTAGCACTAATGTTTCATGTGCTTCTACTTCCAAAAGTCATGTTGTTAATGAAGATAGTAAAAGATGTGAATTATTTAATATAAGGGTGATTTTTTAAAAACACTAAAATTGAAACTCTCATAGATAGTGGGTCCCAAGTTAATGTAATTTTAGAATAAGTTGTTAAATAGTTGGGATTGGAAACTAAGCCACATAAGAGACCTCATCCATTAGGTTGGGCGTAAAATAATAATAGATTATGAATACCAAAACAATGTAAGTTAAGATTTGAAATAACATCTAAGTTCATAGATGAGGTTGAATTTGATGTGGTGCAACTAGACATCTATGGGATTCTGTTAGGTAGCCCGTACTTATATGGTAGGAAAGCTATCTTCTACATGGAGCATAATAGGTATCATTTGTTTATGGATGGAATTAAATACATTGTGAAAGCTCATCACATGAAGAATATGGATCAATGGTAAACATGTGACATTTAAAAATGATTGTAAATGCAAGCAATAATTTGACTCTCATATCTGTAGTAGCTAGTGAAGTTCAGGTATCACAAGAAGAAGAATGTGAGGATCAGTTGCAAATAGAATCAAGTCTTCAACCAGTGATGGTAATAAAGGGTTTGAGTGATTCATTTTATAATGATGTTCCTATTCAAAAGGTCTAACATGTTGACACTTTTTCTTTTTCATCAGTTTGTTCAGTGTTGTTGCTTCTTTTTTTACTAGTTGGTACTATGTGGATAATCGTTGTAACAATGAATACTATTAGATGTATAGTTTATTGTGTCACCAGTAATATTTCATTCTTCATTGTGTTTATGATGGGTTAGATGTTCAAAATCACAATAGGGTGTACAAATGATACTGGGCAAGTGAGGCAAAAATGTCATCATTGCACTTCTATGTAAAAATAGACTTTTGGAGGTCCAAAAGCTTCTTAGTGGGGAGGAATGATTTAGGTGGATAGAAAAGGCCAAATTTTTTTATAGCATCAGAATCTCACCAAACCAATGTCATTGTGAAGAGTTTTAAAAACTGAGCCCAACAAAAGTTGAATGAGATCAAAAGGTGCTCATACACAAAAGTTATGCATGGTCAAAGTTTTGGTCAAGATAGTGAATTGGGGGACCATGAAAAGGGTGAAAAATTGAATAGATCCAATTTGGTCAAGAATAGCATAATTTTTCTTTTTGCGTTGACTTTGGAACTATAGTCAGTTTCAAAAATGTATGTGAAAGTTATGACCAATGATGATGTTAGCATGACTTGGAAAAATGATAGTGATGTGGTATCACCTAAGGCTAACATATGGAAGTGTATGTGGCATTATGTGATGAGATGGGGTGCTCTAGAGATGACACATGGAAGGTGATTGTGTAGACATAACCCAATAATTGGGCAACATGTGGCACCTCAGTGGCAAAGAAGTTGTTTGTTTGTCAAAAGTTTATTTGGAGGTTTGAATACATAAACCTCCCACCTCCTAATCTCTCTCTCCACCATTGCACCAAATGGGGATGCCTTTTCTATTGTTAAATGATTTTCAAAACAATTTTTTTAAAATGAGAGCAGAGAGGGTTGAATCACCAACCAACCACTAACTAATAGATATTCTAAGCATTGTGTCATGATGAAACTTCAAGCATATAAAAGGGCTATATTATATTTTAACTTATTTTAGAACCCTCTTAATAACAAATAAATCTATTTTGTTAAAACTAATCCCCATTAATGGATGAGACCAAATTTAAAAATAGCAAAGGGACCTTAAAAAAAGTTTAAAGGGGGTTATGAATAAGTTAATTTGTTAAAGGGTTTCTTTTATTAAATATGGTGGTTTCAATGGTTATAAGCCATTTGTGGAAAAGTTTAAAGGGGGAAGTATTTTCTTTGGGAGGACAATTAGACTTGGATAAGTCTTTGTAACTCTAGTAGGAGAACTTAGAAGATTTTTTTAAAGGAGAATTATTGCGAGAGAGTACAAGGTGTTTTCTACACCAAGAATTGTAAGAGAGGAGACTATAAGGGCTTGGAGGTGGGATTTTGTAACAAAGCATTTTTCTTGGTAGATTTAATAAAGCTTTCCCTGAGTTGAGAAGTGGACCCAGAGACGTAGTCCTAATTGGACGAGCTCTTTTATAAAGTGTTTGTATTTTCTCTTCTATCTCTCTCTTCTTATCAAAATTCTTTCAGTTTTATTGTTCTCTCTTTTATGTAATTAAACACATAGCTAATTTAAATTGTTTAAATCATAACTCAATTTCAATAATATCAATGGTTAAAATACATAACTACACATTAATGTTACAACCAGGGAATTAAATCTTTAAATGGATTAAGTTGGTAAGATTTAATGTCCTAGTTTATAGATCATGGATGCAGAAGAATATTCATCTCCATGATGAAATAAGAGAATGAAATGCCTAGAAACAATGTCTCCCTTTTGGAAGAAATAAATCCAATGGTGGATGTTGAAGAATCTCCATATCTATGTTGAAGGAAGAGGGAAAGAACCTCAAAAAAGATATCTTTGAAAATTTTATCAAGTGCCTCTGAATATGTCAACAAAATAAAATGCTTCCCAATCAAGGAAGAAGACAAAGGATGTGGAAACTCAAGAGAAATTCCCAAACAAGATGAGTCATCAAAGAGGAGATAGACCTGATCAAACATCTCTAAAATAAGAGAGCCTAAATAATTCTATTATGCTTGTCATGAAGGCTCTTGCAAAGATAAATCTAAAAACCAAAAAGCATCCCACTCAACTGAAATCGTTGAAATTAAGTCATCATTAAAGTTTGAAGGAGGACATATTAGAACATCATTAATAGGTTGATGAACAATGAGGTTCACATAATGTGTAGGACCTTTTGAATTACAATACACACAAGCTCTAGGAGAATCCACCTTTGAGCATTCACTATTAGAAACAGAATAGGAAAAGGTATAGATTTGAGCATCATGATCTAGACCTACCCATTGCACTAAGTTGTCTGCTATGCAAATCACAAATAAAAAATGAATATGGAGTAAACTCAATGGTATTAACACTTTGTGCTATATGATAATGTGAATATCAAGAATTCAAAAAACATTAGGAAAACTACCATTAGGCACACCAAAAAATCCTTTACAAAAACATCCAAGTAGACATCATTAGCCATCAAGATCTTCATGATAGAAGTATTCTTCAAGGATGAGAACCTATCTATTGATCTTTCCATTGATACGAAGCCCCAAAGTCAAGAATCCATCTTGTAGTCTAATCATGTGACATGATGTTTCAGCTTAGTATATCCATTAGGAAAACCCACTAAACTTGTGTGTGTAGAAGATGAAGGTTGTGAAGGAGGTGAAATAAAAGATTGAGAATGCAAAGCAATATTATGTTCCTTAAGAAGTTGTTTCATTTCTCCTAACTATTTCTTATATAATTGATTTTTCCCATGTCCAATTTTATTCCAATAGCTACATTTGGGTTTCTTCTTAGGCTTTTCCTCTTTAAAAGCAACAGTAGGTTCATTAGATTTTGTCTTAGATCTTGTCTTAGACTTATTCCTCTTCATTCCTTTAGCCTTAGATAATTTCCAAATGAATTCTCGATTCTTATGAAGTACTTAAAGTTGACCAAGCTTTTCTTGTTATCTAGTCAATCTATCACCAAATGTCTCAAAGGAAGGCATAACAAATGAATCACCCAGTTCATCTATTGTAGAATAAAAGAAAGTAGAGAAGTATGCAAATGAACCATTCAACTTAGACATAATAAAAAAATGCATTCCTTATTAGTTTTATCTTTCCAAAACCAACCAATTGAGACCTAAATGATTTAAATTTACCAAATAATCTTTAATGGTGTAGGAAAAAGTATCATTGGAAAGTGATGCCAATTTTTCTTGCAATGTAATAGCATGTAATTCACTGACTGAATCAAAGAAATCATTATCCTTATCTGGGAATAGTACACTCCTCCCCAATGTGGAAGAATAATTTATCAAAAACATGCATATCAATTAAGCCTATAACCTTATCACATTTGTTCCATTGCAAAAATCTCTCACACTAATACATTAGGCTGATGGTCAAACAAGGTATATCACAAACCCTTAGACCAAAGAAAGGGGAGAAAAATGATGTTTCACATGCCAAATAGGGAAAACCAATGACCAAGGTGTAAATAATTGAAGAGGTAGATTTGGGAACCCATTTTGGCCCCATAAGGCTTCTCTACAACTCTATATATTGGGCTTGAATGATGAATTGTATGAGGTGTTTTAGAAGTACACAGTAGTTTTTAAAAGTGAGATTGGATGAAAAATTGTTGCATATGTCTCATGTATTTGAAGATTAATACAATCTTGGCCTCTTTCTTGTGGATTTTTTTTTCCCTTAGGGATTTTGTTCACTTAATTTTGGTGTTATGTGTTGATTCTATGAGGTTTTCTGATTTTTATATGGTTGATTTTTGTTGTGATTTTTATTAATGGTATTCTACAATAAAGATATTTTGGATGAATTATTTTTCATGATAAAAAAGGTTTAAGAGTTGTAATTAGATTTTTTAGATTTCTATTTGTGGTGTTTATCTTTATTCTTAACAAACTTAAGCAATTATATCTATCATTCTAACAAATTTGAAAATAATTGTAAGGTTAGATTTAATCATCACTATGATTAAATTTTTACATTTTGGACATAGATTAACCATTTTTGCAATCTAAATTATTGTGGGAATGCAAAGTTATGGCTAAACTCACTAGAAACATTTTTGAAGGGAAATAGTTTATACTACAATAAAACTCTCTTATCTTGTGTTTATAATGGAAGATGGATACAATAAGTAATTATTCTTGGTTAAGGAATATTTACAAGGGTCATGATAATATACCCTTCTTGATCATATAGAAATTAAATATAATGATGATTTATGGTAGGTAGCATGTGAAGATAAAAAACTATTTCTTATCACAACAATTATTGCTACCTACCATGAGCCTTATTAACATTTGAGTATGTGTAGGTGTTGGCAATTTGGCTAATGTGGATGCATAGATGTTGTCATTATGGAAACATATGATCTCTATTGAGAGTGTAGAATCTGGAAGGAAAGTATGGCAAGTTGAAGAAAGAAATTATCTAAGTTTGGATACAGTGATCTTGACAGAGCACCCGATGAAGATTTAGTTGGTGACGTCCACTGGAGAAATATTTTTGTTTGCGCAGTTAACCAAAGCTTCTATAGAGTATGAGGATACCCCATCTTAGTGCACATAAATTTTGGAGCAGTACGGACAAAGTTATTCAAAGTTTATCGAAGACAGTTTTTGTAGACAGAATAATTTTGGAGACAGTATTAGCGAAAGAGTTAAGGGATTATTTTTGCTTGTAAAAATAATGACTTAACATTATGAAGGGATGAAATCCTACATGTTTACTCTTGGATAAAGATTTTGGAAGCTGACCATGTAAAGTTATTAGCTTTATTAACTCATATATTAGGCATACTTGAAATGTAATGAAAAACAAGTGTGATATGTAAAAAGAAAGAAAAGATAACTTGCGATAGTTGTATATTGTGATAGCAGCAAAGGCTATTAATGTGAAGTTGTAAGCAGTACCATATTACAGTCAGAAACATTTTGTATTACCTATTTGGGAAGTGAGCTCAGCTGGTGATCAGGTTTTGTAATCTAACTCCTAACAGGGTTAAGGCTTCTAACAAGGCCTAAAGTCCTTTAACTAGGACAAATCTACTATATATTGTAAATTGACTCCTAAAAGGGTCCAATATCCCTAACAGGATACTTTTGATTAGTGATCTTTGTGGGTACCATCCCCACCGAGGTTTTCCCTTGGCCAGGGTTTCCTCGAGAACATATGATGTGTTATGAGTTATTTCTATTTACTGCTATGTTTGTTAATTAGCTTGATAATCTTTATATGCACTAAAGTAATATGTTATATCCAAAAGTGGGCAAAAGAAAAAGTTTGTGAAATACTGATTCACCCCCCCCTCTTAGTATTTCCTATTTCTAATAGTAGGATCATGATATGCCAAAAAGTGGTGATGTGAAAAAGAATTCCCTTTTCACCCGCCCAAAAATATGAAAATGCATTTTGACTTTTTAGTAGGACTAAGTGTCAATACACCTAGCTAAAGAAAATGCCAATGCAAAGTCCATATCGGGTATCTAATAGGTATCACATACCTGATACCTATCATATACCCAATAATTATAGGTAATTTATATTAATATTAATATAATATATTAAAATAATATAATGTATTATAATATAAATATTATTATAATCCTTGAGGGCTCACTATGCAAATGGACAAGTCTTATGATGAGGTGAAGGACCTTAGAATATTAAAAGAGGACATAGATTCCCTCTTTGTCGATCTTTGTACTGGACAACCAATGGATTTTAAAATAATGAAGCTATCCATGAAATGGTGTACACATGATGAGATATGAGATAATGTTTAGGGTTGTTGGTGGATGGTTTTTGATACACTACAAAAAAATAATATGGATGTGCCCTTTTATTTCATCAAAAAACTATAAGATGAGTTTATCTTGCATAATCATGTGAACTAATTTATCATGACGCCATTCATCCAGCCGTAGGTGGAGGTATGCCATAGGATAGACCTGCTAAAAATTGAGTAGTATATGTTCTTTGTCCTCAAATTTCTCACCCTCCTCTTGATATTATTGTAGAGAATGACTTGTAGACTACTATGGATATGACATAGTTCAAGGATGGAGGATCCAATTAAGGATAGCCCAACCTTGCAGCTAATTAACAATACAATGGAATAACACGACAAGATATGTTTCAAATCAAAATTTCATTAACATGCCTAGTTGTAAGGCCTTCCAGGTTAGGGCCAATTACAATAAAGAAATAATTCAACAAGATCAACAAAGATCAACAAAGATCCAATCCAACATCAGCTAGTCCAGTTCTGAAAGCTATCAATGATTGTTGGAAACCCTAAGGCAGATCTTGATGAAGGGTGCTCCCCTTAATACCACAAACACATAACAAAAACAAAGAAACAACAACAATTTGCAAGAACAAAAAATGAGCTTCTTATTATCTCCACAAGTGTGGAATTACAAATTTTAGAATTACAATATGCAAAGCCACATGGGAATCCCCCTTACAATATTCTGTAGGACAAAGCCTCGAATCATTACCTAGATCTACTACCAAGAATTGTCCTAGACAACACTACGAGCCTTCTTTATATAGGAAATTTCCACCGCTCGAGAAGGTTCTAGAAATTTAGTCCTTAAGGCCGACCAAAATTATAACTATTTTATTTTTCAATTTATTACATCAAAGTCAGCTCAAAATAACTTTTGAAACTCGAACAAAATTTTTGAAGGAAATTTATTTTTTTCCATTTGAGGTGGCCCAACTTTTGAAGACCATAAGTCATCACCCATTGACTCGATTGACTATTATGACCCCAATTTGAAAAGGGTGCGAGGAGCTCTATAGCACCTACCTCACGTAAGCTCGAAGCAACCAAAGTTTTGACCTCATTCGGGGCCTCTAAAGCCTTCAAAACTGAGTTCAAAGTTTTTGTACCCTATTTCCAATACCCAAAATTTTCAATATCTTCAAAACTAGACTTGATTTGGCATTGAAACTTTATTTGTAGGTTGATATGACTAAGATGAACCTCCGATTGTAAAATCAGAACATTCTGAGGTTGTCTGATCAACTTACTAAAAATAGTAAGTTTCCATAAATATCAGCTCTGCACAAGATAGCCCTTATTGAAAAGCAAACAGAAATATTTTTAAGTGATGCAAGATCACTCTTACACCCATGATTCTCTTGCATCAGACACCCAGGGTAATTTGAGAAGTGACCTTGTCATGACTCAACTATGCAGAGGAAACCAAGACGGTTAACCTCCTCCTTTGTCAGCCATGGTGAATCTTCAATAGGTCATCCTTTCCATTTGACCAAATATTCTTCATATGTCCTATTCCTTGTGCTTTTGCCAACATGACTATCCAGTATGTCCTCAATCTCCTTGATAGATGAACAAGTTGCTAGAATACTCCACTATGCTACTCTAACCTCATCTTCAACACCTCCCTCATGATACTCTATTAGATCTGAAATGTTAAATACTAGTGAAATATTCAGCTCAGTAGGCAACTTGACCTCATATGCATTTCTTGAATCATGCTTCTTCAATATCTTACATGGTCCAAACTTCTTCATTTTCAACTTGTTATATGTACCAACTAGAAATTGCTCCTTCCACAAATAAACCATGACTTCATCTCCGACCTAAAATTCCTTATGCCTTCTTTTCTCATCTACCTTAACCTTATACTATGCATTCATCTTGGTAATATGCTTCCTCACCTCCTCATGGATGTTCTTCAAATGTTCTGCAAAATCCTTAGCTTCAACACTACTTATTTCTCCTTTATCTATCTTTCTCAACTCATGCATTTCTTGGACTACTCCCATACACAATCTAAAATGGCGATTTACCAATGCCCCTATTGACATAATTATTGTATGCAAATTCTACCTATGGTAAAATAAAATCCCATCTAGTTGGCTTTTCTCCAACCAAACATCTTAGCAAATTCTCCAAAATCCTATTCACCACCTCTATTTGTCCATTAGTCCATGGATGATGTGATGAACTAAATTTCAAATCTATCTTTAATTTCTTCCACAATGTGTGCTAGAAATATCCAATGAACTTAGTGTCCTGATCTGAAACTATACTCTTTGGAAAACCATGTAGTCTCACTACTCTGAAAAATAATTCTGCTACATGAACAACATCATTAGTCTTCTTGTAGGGAATGAAATGTGTCATCTTTGAAAATCTATCAACCACCACAAAAATTGAATCATGTCCCTACTGAGTCCTTGGTAAACCAAGAACAAAGGCCATACTGATATCCTCCCAAGGTTTCTCTGGTACAAGTAATGGATGATACAACCCTGTATACTATTTCACTCCTTTCGCCATCTGACATACTCTACAACTCTATATAAACTTCTTGACATTTTGCTGCAACTGTGGCCAAAAATAATTCTCACTAACCAAAGCAAGGGTTTTATCATGACCAAAATGTCCATCCAATCCTCCTCTATGCTTCTCCTTGATGAGATTCTCCCTTATAGAACTTCTTTTAATGCACAACTGACTTCCTCTGAATAGCATATCATCCTAAATGATGAAATCCAACCACTTCATTCTGCCTAGAGTAACAGGTTCTTTACAAGCTTTCCAAGCTTGACCAAAATTTGGATCCTCTGGATATAAATTCTTGAGTTCCTTGAACCCAAGAACCTCAATCTACATCTCTGTCAGCAATAGTTTCCTTTTTCTTAGTGCATCTACAACCCTATTAGTCTTTCCACTCCTGTGTTTCAAAAAAAATGTATAACTCTACAAAAACTCAACCCATTTCAAATTCCTTTGATTCAACTTTCCTTGAATATTAAAATATTGCAAAGCTTGATGATTAGTATAAAAAAAAAACTCCTTAGGAAGCATATAATATCTCCACTTCTTTAATGCCTAAACTATAGCATAAAATTCCTAATCATAAACATAATATTTTCTCTTGGTATCATTTAGCTTTTCACTAAAATAAGCAACGGGTTTACCTTCTTGGCTCATAATAGCTCCTATTGCAATACCACTAGCATCACAATCTACTTGAAACACCTTATTAAAATATAGAAGTGCTAAAATAGGTTGTTCTATAACCTTTTGTTTCAATAGTTTAAAACTCTTATCTGTCCCATTAGTCCACTTGAACTCTTTTCTATCCCCTCTCATTGTTTCAGTCAAGGGTCCACAAATACTGTTAAATTTTTTGATAAACTTTCTATAAAAGATAGCCAAACCATGAAAAGATCTTACCTTAGTAGCACTCCTTGGAGTAGGGCATTCAAGGATAGCTTGCACTTTCTTTGGGTCCATTTTCAGACCTTCTCGTGAAACTACAAATCCCAAATACACTAACTCCTTCACAAAAATGCACTTCTTCAAATTAATCAACAATTTCTCTTCTCTTAACTTCTCAAACACCATAAAAATATGCACATATGCTCCTCCAATGTCTTACTAAAGATCAAAATATCATCTAGGTAAACAATGACAAACTTACCCAGAAATTCTTTCAGAACCCCATTCATGAGCTACATGAAAGTGCTCGATGCATTGGTTAGCCCAAAAGGCATGACTAACCACTCATAATGTCCTTCCTTTTTCTTGAAGGTAGTCTTCCATTCATCTCCTTCTCTAATCTGAATTTGATGATATCCACTCTTTAGATCTATCTTTGAAAAATACACAGCTCCACCCAAACAGTGCAAAATATCATCCATTCGTGGCAATGAAAATCTATACTTGATTGTGATCTTGTTTATTGCTCTGAAATCTATACACATCCTCCATTCTCCATTCTTTTTTGGTGCTAATATAGCTGATACAACATATGGACTTAGGCTCTCCCAAATCAATCCCTTCCATAACAACTCATGTACTTGTTTGTTCAATTCTTCAATTTTTGTTGGTGTCATTCTATGTGCTGCCTTGTTTGGAAAACTTGCTCCTCGAATCAAGTCCATCTGATGACTGATCTACCTTACTGGTGGTAATCCATCAAGTACATTATTGAATATAATATCCTGAAACTCATTTAACAAATTTGCAACTTCTGTTGTATGATTGAGAACCCAGTGTCGTACAAGTTTTCAAACCAGGAAATTCAAGAAAGTCAAAACCCTGTTAACAACTGTCGTACGAGTTTTGTCAACTGTCATTTCATTGCTACCCAACTGTCATATGAGTTTAGCAACTATCGTTTCATAGACTACCCAGTGTTGTATGAGTCTGCAGAGTGTTGTTTGGAAAAATTTGAGAGAGTTGTCAGAAATTGTCAAATTGCAAGATATCCAATGTTTCCAGCCTAGTTTCAGAATCTGTCAAAAATATCATTGTGTCAGGAACAGAGTAGTAGCTATTGAGCATTCTACCATTTTTTAAGATTGATCTTTTGAATCTGATCTAGCCTTTTGTTTGATCAATTTGAGTCCTTTTTATCTCGTGTCAAAACCTTGTCATAACTATCAATCTTCAATCAATCAATCTTCAAAAATAGACTAAGTGTTGAGAACTCGTGTCCGCTATCTTTTGGGCGATCTATCCCATACATCTAGGGCATAGTTTCCTTCACCCACATCTCATCAGATCTTTAAAACTATCATAATCTTGACAAAGTTGAATCATCCAATTTTCTTGAATTAAATTGTTCTTCAATTGTCTTCGTCCTTTTCTTCTATTTCATTCAAAGTTAATGGTGGAGACTAGAGCTTCTTCACACAAGAAATCAGAAGAAACATCTCAGAACTTACTTTTGACCAATACCCCAGGTCCAACTCTTGAACAACTCATCAAGTTAGGTATCTACAAAGACGATGATCTCGGTAACTTTCAATTAAAAACTGGTTACCTACCTCCTCTATCAACTCACAGAGGTAATCAGCAAACTCCTCCTCAATATATTCCAGAGAGTCCAAAAACTCCTATCATGTCTCAAGTAGGGACAAACCACGGTTCTCTAGGAGGAGGATCCCAAGGACCCCATTCTCAACATAATGTCGACCAAGAACCTACACCCTCTAAAATCCATCGATGTCAGAATGATGATGAATTCAAGAGAATGATGAGGCATTTCTTGAAAGTGGATAGAGAGGCATACTTTTTGCAATTAGCCCAGGAAGGAGCTAAACTTCCTCCTCACTTCAATGTCGAAGATATCATCACACATGAGGAAGAAACTCTAATGATGGCCATAATGAACCAGCTGCATGCTATGCAGGTCAAAATGAATAAAATTGAGAAAGAGAAAGAACCCAAGGAATTCTCCATGGAGGTCCTTTGTCCTTTCCCTTTTGACAAAGACTTGTATATGCCTCCATTCCCAAAAAGAGTGGAGATGCCAAAGTATGACAAATATGACAGACACTCTGATCCTCAAGATCATGTCAGAGAGTTTTGTACGCAATCCATGGAATTCATGCATCAACCGACCTATCTAATGCATCTTTTTCCTAGATCCTTGGGAGGAGCATCCATTCAATGGTTTTCAAGATTACCTTCTACGATAAATTTTTTTGAGGAATTGATTAGATTGTTTTATCAACAATATTCCTACAACATTCAACATCTGATTACCATGATCGATATCTGTAACCTCAAGCAATATCCAGGGGAATCATTCCTAACTTTTCTCAAGAGGTGGTGAAAGAAGTTTTCTCTATATGCTAGACCAATTCCCGAAATGGAGAAACTTGAAATCTTTATCAATAACCTTATTCCAGAGCTCAACTATCCATTACAAATGCAAGATCATGTATCTTTTGATAAAATGGTGGATAATGCAATTAAGATTGAGAAAGTACTTGTCAAGAAAGGAGAAATCACACTTCAAAAGGACAAGTCTGAATCTAGATCTAGCTCAAAAGATAAAAATAAGAGCTGGAATAGAAACAAAGGTATCATCTCTAATGGTGTTGTTGACACTATCCACACCCCATCAAAGGCACCGGCCTACAATCTCACCCTTGCCACCAAAGCCATTGAAGCTTCAGAGCAAAAATCTACTGAACCATCTCCAAAGAAGCCATTCAAATGATGGGATAATAAATGAAAGTTTACTCCCCTGGGAGAATCTTTGGAATCTGCCCTGAGAACCCTAATAGCTGATAACATGATCTTTTTACCACCAATCTGAAACCCTGATCCGGATCCAAAACCATATTGGTGGAAAGATAATGAATTCTATGCTTTCCATCGGACTAAAGGCCACAAAACTAATGGATGCTTCCACTTGAAGCATACTATTCAAGACTTGATAGATCAAGGGGACATCATGATCGATAATCCTACCAGCAATAATGATCACACAACATTTACAGAACCATTTCCACAACATGGCAAGGGAGTTTCCACTTCTCAGCCTAACATGGGGGAAAAAGTCAACTATGCCTACCCTAGAAACAATGCTGTCATCAATATGGTTGAACCATGTCTCTTTGAGAGCTGCAATGCCATCATGATTGTACGAAGAGATAGAAATCATTCATCAGCTAATGCGGTTACCGGATCACAAGCTCAGGCTCATCTGAAAGGAAAAACACCAAGTTCATCTAATGTCCCTAAGATACCTTTCAATCTCACATCTACTTCTAAACAGAAGGCTACCTTGAAATCTTCTAATCCAAAGGATACAAGACCTACATCTTATAGCATCGTCCAACAACTCCAGCATACCAATGCCAAAATCTCTATGTTTGAGTTACTTTGAATATCCCCAGCTCACAGAGATATCCTAGACAAAGCTTTTCTTGGCTCTAATGTTCCTGATGATCTAGATCTAGACAGGTTCCAGACTATGGTTGGTCATGTAACGTCTCCGTAATATATCTCCTTTTCAGAGGAAGATGACAACTCCCTAAGTCACCCACATAATCAGCCTTTGCACATAGAAGTCTTGATCCAGAACCGTCGAGTCAAACGTGTGTTGATAGATGGGGGTGCAGGCCTCAACATTTGTTCTTACATCTTAATCACATAGGTGGGATTCTCAGAGATGGCTATTGATCCTCGAAAGAAGATCACCATAAAAGCCTATGATGAACAAGAAAGAGCTTTTAAAGGCACCATTGTCTTACCCATCCAAGTGGGTCCGGTCATCAAAGATACCACATGTCAGGTGCTTGATCTACCATTAGCTTACAATATCCTTCTAGGGAGACCCTGGATCCATGAAATGCAAGCCATTCCTTCTACATACCATCAATGCTTGAAATTTCCCTATGAAGGAGTGGAGGTTACTATCCCAGCAGATCTAAGTACAACTTGCAATACATTGAAGGAAAGTGTCGATAAGCTTGTTCCCAATAACAGAGAATCTTCCATCAAGCAACAAAATGTGGCTTCCACATCCAAGATGGAAGACATTGCTAAAGAGATCAATATCAAAGAAAATGGGATGGGAGAATATACTATAGAGCCAGTCTTGTCTCTAACATCTCTCCCAATCTCACCTAAGTCGTATGGACAATCCTTGAAGCAGTCTAAATCAAAACCTAAGGAACCTATGGAAGCATACAAAAGAAATTTTGTGGCGGAGAAAGTATCCAAACAAGAATTTGAAGAGGATGAAGCTGTGCTGGCATGGCTATACAAAGAGGATTCTGAATCTAAAATTGTTCAAACTAGCGAATCTGTAGCACCTACAATCCCTTCTAATTCATATGGTCCAGGGAACAAATTGATAGCCAAGATGGGATATTCCAGTCAAGGACCTCTAAGAATTAGAGGAAAGGGTCTTGTGACACCCATTTTTACATATTGGTAGAGCCAACAAAGATACTGGTGGCTTAGGCTTTCAGAAGAAACCCTATCATCTCAAAGGTGGTTGTTCTCATGTTATAGAACAAATTGCACCAGGAGAACCCTTTCTTAAGAAAGAAGAAACAAAACCCTCTGATGATGATTCAGATAGTTCAGAACTCATCCCCTATGAAAAATTGCCTAAAGAGATCAAAGATCTTCTTGATGATAAAGATGATCCTATCAAAAGAATTAATGTAGTAGAAACACAAGAACCTACTATAGCGTAAGAGATGGTTGCACCACAAGAACCAGCTAATCTCAAAGGCAATCAAACTAATCACGAAGAAGGGGGTAGTTATTCTGACATTGATTCCCATGAATATGAATTCAAGTCAGAGACTGAGGGTAATCCTTCTTGGGGTATTCATCCTGATTTCACACATTTTCTAGGATTTCCTTGAGATCCTGAATCAGAAGCTAAGTCAAATGACTATGAATGGGGTGCCATTCCAGAAGAAGATGAGCTTATAATAGAGAAATATATTGATGTTATTCACCAATATGTATCTCAACCCAATGTAGGTCTAGAGAGAAACAATGAACTTAACGTGTCTGATCCACCTATGGCTGAAGAGGACTCCCATGATGATGTTAAGCCTATTCATGAATTGAACATTTTGAGCTGTAATATCACCTTTGAACTTGAGCGTCAGGTTAGGACCAATGATGACATATCCACATCCGTGAACACCATATCCAAAACCTTTCCCACTTTGACTATCCAACGCCCTGATCTTATCGACCAAACTTCCACAAACCCAAGCCATGGTGTTTACACCTTTTCTAGTGACTATGCCCTTGCTTGTTACCTCAATGCAGTCGAGCCTATGAGGACTTCCATCAGTGAACCAAGCGTCAGCATGACCGAGTCAGACATCAAATATCTTAGTCAAAAAAATAAAAATAAAAAGAAAAAGAGTTCTAAGGGTGAAAACCACTTTGTGGCAGTCTCAGAAACTACAAAAGTAAAAAGAAAAGATGTATCTGAAGGTGAAAACCTCTCTGAGGTGCCTAAGGATGAGATATTTGATGTCCTTCTGAGTCATTTACAGGATAGATCTCCAATTCTGATTGAGCCCACTCAATCCGTCAATTTGGGTATAACAGAGGAACCGCAATTGGTACATGTAGCACAATCTCTATCAGAAGAAGAGAAACATAAATTCACTACATTCTTATCAGAAAAAAAGATCAATTTTGCATGGAAATATTCAGATATGCCAGGATTGGATCCCAATCTCATTATGCGCCATCTATCCATTGCTCCTGGGTAAAACTAGTCAAATAGAAATTGAGGAAGATGCATCCTCATGTGGCACTCTTAGTCAAAGTAGAACTAGAAAAACTCCTAAAAGCTAGATTCATCCGCATCATAGATTATGCTGAGTGGATCTCCAACATTGTACCTATTTCTAAACCAGATGGTTCAATCAGAGTGTGCACAGACTTTAGAGACGTGAACAGAGCATGCCCTAAGGATGATTTTCCACTTCCTAACATTGATATGATAGTGGACATGACTGCGGGCTATGAAATATATTCCTTAATGGATGGCTTTTTTGGGTACAACCAAATCAAAATTGCTCCAGAAGATCAAGAGAAAATAGCTTTCACATATGCATCGGGAACCTTCTGTTGGAATGTTATGCCATTCGGACTCAAAAATGCTGGAGCTACATATCAAAGAGCAATGACATCTATTTTTCATGATATGATGCATAGAACAATGGAGGATTACGTGGATGATACCTTGGAAAAATCCATGATTAGAATTGAACATCTAACAGAGTTGAGCATGATCCTTGATAGAATGGAAAAATTTAGTCTTTGACTAAATCCTAAAAAGTGTGCTTTTGGAGTCACTTCTAGAAAGCTCCTAGGATACATCATCTCCAAGAAAGGTATTGAGGTCGATCTAGCTAAGGTCAAAGATATCATAGAGATGCAACCTCCCACAAATATTAGTCAAATGAGGATGTTGCAAGGTATAGTTCAATCTATCAGAAGATTCATATCACAGCTAGCGGACATATCACAACCTTTTACAAAAACATTACATAAAGGTGTGACCTTTGCATGGAATGAAGACTGTGCAAAGAATTTTGATCATATCAAGAATTATCTCTCAAATCCTCCTATCTTAATGCCTCCTATTCATGGGAAGCCATTAATATTATATGTCTCCACAATAGATACATCACTAGGGGCATTGCTAGCACAGCATGATGAGAACCAGAAAGAAAGAGCCATCTACTATATCAGCAGAACTTTAGTGGCCTACGAGAAGAACTACTCAATGATAGAGAAGGCATGTCTAGATGTGATCTTTGCATCACAAAAATTGAGACACTACATGTTAGCTCATACTACTCATTTGGTAGCTAAAATTGATCCACTGAAATATCTCCTAAGCAAAGCTGCCCTCACAGGTAGACTAGCTAAATGGGTCATGCTCTTGAGCGAATTTGACATTGAATATGTTGAAAGAAAAGCTATCAAAGGATAGGTCATTGCTGATCAATTAGCTGAAGCCCCACTGTTTGATAATACACCCATGCAAATGGAATTTCCTGATTCCTCTATCATGCACCTCTCTTCTAGAGAATGGCAGTTATTCTTTGATGGCTCCTACACACAGAATGGATCTGGAGTAGGCATATTGTTCATCACTCCTCAAGGATACTCGATACCAAAAGCATTTAGATTAAAGTTTCCTTGCACAAAAAATATTGCAGAATATGAGGCACTTCTCAATGGTATGAAAATAGCAATCGAATGGAGAGTAACAGAGCTACACATTCATGGAGACTCACAATTGGTTATCCATCAAGTCAATGATGTGTACCAAACCAAAGATGAAAAGCTCATTCCTTACAAGAGAATGGTAGATGATTTAAAGAAATACTTCATCTCTATCACATTTGAGCAAATACCTAGAATGGAGAATAAGGCTGCCGATGCAATGGTGACACTATCTACTCTCTTACAACAGCCCGAACATGAGCTACACTACGAGTTCCTGGTGGAAGCCCTATCCTATCCTGCATATGACTCCCCTGAAACCCGCATGATCTGCACCATTGTAGGTTATGATTCATCCCGCTACAAAAATCTATTCTCCTATCTCCACGACCAAATCATCCCTGAGTCCTTTAACCATTTTGAGAAATGAAACCTCATCTGATCCGCATCTCGATATGTCATCATTGGTAATGACCTATACAAATGAGGTCTAGATGGTACACTGCTTAGATGTTTAGAATGGGAAGAGTCTCAACGTGTATTAAAGGAAGTCCATGAGGGTATATGTGGGTCACACTTGAATGGTTTAATGTTAGCTTGAAAACTTATTAGGGCTGGGTACTATTGGCCTAAAATGGAGAAAGAAGCTATTAAATTTGTAAAAAACTGTCAACAGTGTCAAGTACATGGAAACTTGATTCATGCTCCAGGGAGAGATCTAATTCCCTTTACTACACAATGGCCTTTTCAACAATGGGCATTTGATCTCATAGGCACTATCCATCCACACTCTTCTAATGGACATACCCATATAATCACAGCTACAAATTATTTTACAAAATGGGTAGAAGCAGTTCCTCTAACACAAGCAACGGGAAAACAGATCTCTATGTTCATCCTGAACTACATCATTTGCAGATATGGGATCCCTCACTCTATAATCATAGATAATGGGGGACAATTAAAAAATAAGGACCTAGATGACTTATGTGCCAAATTCAAGATTACTCAACATTGGTCCTCTATCTACTATCCTCAAGGGAATGGACAAGTTGAAGCTTCGAACAAAAATCTCTTGAAAATCTTGCACAGAACAGTGAATAAAACACGCAGAGACTGGTATCTCATGATCAATCCAGCTCTCTGGGCATACAAAACTAGTATCATAATGCCTACAGGGGCTACACCTTTCGGTTTAGTTTATGGGTCTGGAGCAGTACTGCCTATTGAGGTTGAAATCTCATCACTCAGAATCAGAATGCATGGACTTGTCACTGATGAAGACTACATAGTGTCTAGGTTACAAGAACTTGAATTACTAGATGAGCGCAGACAAGTAGCGTATGATCATCTCAGATTATATCAAAAATGAATGTCTAGAGGCTACAACAAGAAAGTCAGACATAGAGAATTTCAGGTTGGTGATCTAGTCTTGAGAGAAAATCCTAAAAATCAATCCCATCAAGAACGCAAGGGGAAGTTCGAACCCAATTGGCTGGGTCCCTTTGTTATCACTGCTACTTTTGGCTCTGATGCCTATCAACTCTCAACAACTGAAGGAGAACAGCTCTGAGAACCAATCAACGTTCTCCATCTGAAGAAATTCTATGCCTAAGGCATTCAGTGCTTGGTAAATGTCTTGAAAAAATCTTAAAAATTAGAAAAAGTCCTGAAAAAAATGAACATCTTGGTGAAAACCTAGCAATAGGCACCTTGATGATTCACAAAAAAAAAAATCAAAAAATATCAAAAGTACAAAAAAAATTGAAAAATGAAAAATACAAAAAAAAAAGAAAAAAAAGAAAAAGTGCCTTGGTGAAAACCTGGAAACAAGTGCCTTGGTAGCAAAAATAGAATCTCTGCCAAGATGGTGAAAACCCGGCAAACGGGTTCCAGTTGTTCCAAAATGCTCCATCTATCAGCACAATCTTGGTCTTTCCCAACTTTCAGTCTTGCTTTAGTTTGTACATATCTCCTGGTTTGTTTCTGTAGGTCCTGGTTTCAATAAGTCAGTTTGTACACCAATCAGCTTGAGCGTCTATATCCTATCAATGTTCAAACTTAGGGGCAATCAATGTCATATCCTATGGCCTCCAATGTATCTTAGACGTATCCTATCTAGTCAGAGTCCTATGAAGCTTCAAGTTGAGTCAGTCAGTCAGTCTCGTCTCCAGAAAGGATTTTGCATCTACAACAATCAAACATCAAAACAAACTGAAAATAATCTGTGCTTCATGCTTTTATCTACTTGTATGCTTACTGATTCGCATTGAGATTTTTGCATATTGTGTCCTTTCAAGCTCTTCAATGATGTCCTTTATCGGATTTAGAGAGTGATGACTAGAGCCATAATCTTTTCTTTGTTTTTTGCTTGTATGTGAAAATCTAACAACTTTGGAAATTCCAGATTGAAATGGTGTCCGACTATAAGAGCCTCTATCTCGAATTGGATGGCCATGCATACCTCGACCATTGATACCCAGAAAATTCAAGGAAGTTTGATCTAACTATTATCTTTTTGAAGTAAATTCTTTCTCCTACTGTGAAACGCAATCTTGCCTAAGGAGGTGAACGATAAAGGGTCACTACGGGTAATTCACACTGGATTTAGAATGATCTTTTGATTGTTTGATGTGTATGTTAAATGCAAGGCGTATTCAGGTCATCATGACATTTATGTTTTGATGCTTATACAAATTGCTATATCAAAATGGACATGATATTCAGGTCATCCTGGTGTTTGTGCCTTGGTGCTTATATCTAATCCAACATTCTGAAAACAAATCAATATTCATATATCCATGGTTGTTGACCAGTGGGTGTTGTATTGATTCTTGCGCATACAAATTGATATTCATATGTCTATGGTTTCATGGCTAGTGGGCATTGTATTGATTTATCCGGTTACCTAAAAGTTCAATGATGATAACAAATCGACATATGATCAGTGAGTAGGTCCTAGGTCTTAGGTTGCATTTCATTTTGCATGTCTCTTTGCATTTTGCATGTTTGCATGATCTCACAATGATTAAATGAACTTCAATGCTTAACCAATTCTTCAAATCACATCTTCAAATCTAACAAGAGCTGAACCTAACTCGAAGGTCTCTTCACAGAATCACAAGCAATGATCCTCCTGGGTTAACCATCTTTTTGACATAAGACTGAGTACTTGTCTTCATCAACCTGCAAAATATATCATGTATATCGTTGCATTTACCAATCATATCATAAACATTTATTGCATTACATTTACATCCATTGCATAAACATACATATTTCCATAATCATTACATCTGCATAACATTCATACATATGAAAGAAATCATTGCATTGCATTGATCCATACATACATTCTACACTACTCATAGCATTAACATCACATGATATCATCATACATAACAAAAATGACAAGTACACATGATGTCACAACCAAAAATATCGATCTCATATATATATCAAAAATCTCAAATAGTCAGGGGTGCACTACTGGCACAGGGTACAAATGAATGAGCTCCGTAGAGCTATCAGACATAATAATGTATCAGTGAGAAAGTAACAGATGAGAAGAGAAATCAACTGTCAGCATGCTCCTCTGCATCTGGTGGAGGAGGAGGTGGTGCATCTAGTATCGCTTCCACTCTCGGTGCCCTAGCTCCCTCTGATGCTGCCATGTATTGAGAATAGGTGGGCACTCTCTGTGCAGTAGGGACTACTGCATAGTAAGCAGAAACATAATATGAGGCCCGTGCAGTCTGATGAATCACCTCTGCCTGTAATCTCTACATCTTTGTGCGCTGCTCTGTACACTGCCTATCTGCCTCTTGATGCCTCTCCTCTAATCTGGCCTTCTCTATCTTCAGGTCCTAGACCTGGACTCTAAGCCGTCTGATAATCTTGGCTGAAGTAAGAGGAACTGCAGGCTCTGCATCAACTGCTAGCATATTTGTGTCCTGTGCTGGCTGATCTGCCTATGAAGAAGTGCTAACCCTGTGCACCTTACGGCGTCTAACCTCAGCACCCAAATCAAATGTGTCATCCACATCTGTACCACCTACAAACTGCTCAACTCCTAGAACATCATCTGCAGATCCTACTCCGCCTAGTGTACCACTCTCACCTCTACTCCGTCTCTGTGTCCCGGAAGATGTACCTGCTGTAGATGTAGAAGGACGCGGAGGCCGCGCATGTCCTGGTGCTCTCTGTGAGGGAGCCATGACTCTCTATCTCGGAGGAGTAGGGTGTACCACCTGTGGTCTCGGTTCTGCTCTCATAGGAGCCCCTGTAACATCCATGGCCTCTTCCATGGAGGGTATCAGCTTTGTAGGATCAGAAAATTGGTGAATCCGATGATCAACAAGCCATGCCACATATACATCCGTAACCCCTGCATCCACCACCTCTAGGTGATACTCCCAGTCTCTCCCAATGATACGACTATACTCATCAGCACATAAAGCATAACTGAGCCGTGGTGTCCATCTGAGCCCTATCTCACGCATAATGTGGGCATAAGCAATATACTCCTGAGGGACATCCTGAATACGTCCATACTGACGCCAGACTCTAGTAATCAAAAATCTCTCCAAGACGGTGGAGGTCCGTCCTATCAGTATCCTGCTTTGGAAAAAGAATGAAAATTGCTCTCTCGCAGTAGGCCAAGCCTCTATCTGTAAATATGGCCTCCAGATCACGAAGGTCATATCATCTAAACACCAGCGGAAGTACTCGGTGTGTCCCATGTGAACCTGTGTGACATAGCCGGCATAAGCATAAATGACAGGGTCCTGTGGCTGCCTCTGCGTCTGAAAAATTAGCCTCAAAACTGGGATATGCTCCCAAGCCCATATCTGCAGTACCAATGCTCCTGAAGCAAATGTCTTGCAGTCCTGATACACAACCTCATGCATCTCAAAATACAAGTGAGCCAGTAGACACTGACCCCAAGCAAGCTCAGTGGGTGGCACCATCAAAAGTGCTACCATAGGTGCCCATCCCATCAAAAAGCCATTCTGTTGATGGCCAGGCATAATCAAATCTCCAATCATCCCAGCAATGATACACTCTAGACGATGTGTTTGCCCATATCTCTGCATGAGTGTCTCCCAGGATATAGACCTAGTCAGCTAGGTATCATCACCGAACAGTCGTCTGAAAGCATGCAGACCAGTAGATCCTCCGCTCACATACTCAGGCTGATGAGGACTATGAAATGGAATACGAAGGATCCTATACACGTCCTCTGGTGTAACAGTGATCTCTCCAGTCGGCAAGTGAAAGGTCTGTGTCTCAGAATGGTATCCCTCTATCAGCGTAGTCAGTAGGTCATGATTTACCCTAATCTCGGGTAAATGTATCAAGTGCTGAAAACCACATGTAGCAAGATGAACCCTCATAGGGTCTGGCAAGGCAACACACAATCTCTGGGTGGCCGGATAAGAATGGTGAACATGTACATCAGGATATGTGACCTAAATCATATAGAAACAAGGTGTTTTATCAGAAATTCAGTTCAAAATCAGGCCAAAAGTATCAGAATGACATAGTTTTTAAAGTTTCAGAAGGTGGGGCAAAGTGTCCGCAATCAGGTAGAAGGATCAGAAAAGTTAGATTTTTGACATAAGAATGAGTTTTTAACACTCTATTTTTCAAATGACATTCCAGACTGGCATCAAATGTCGTACAACATTCCACAGTAGACCAAACGACAATCCATAGTCATACGACACTTCACCCGGATTCGTACGAGTTTCAAGGGACCCGATGAAATGTCGTACGACACAATGGTCCCTATCATACGACACTTGGGCGTGGTTGAAACGACAATATAAATTCAAATGAAATGTCGTACGAGTCTGGACTGGGACTCGTACGAGTTTCTACACATGCAAAATTCTACAGCTAAAAATGCGTATGAAAATTTTTAAAAATGCTATAAATCATCAAAAACATGCATTTTCAGAGGGGAATAGAGGTCCACCTACCGGATGTCCATACTGTTGAGGTCTGTCATGTCTCCGGCTACGCTCAAAATGGTGCGAACTCACAGGTACCTTCAATTCTCGCTGGTTTTCCATTTTTCTCGCTCAGAGGGCTCCACAGAATCTCTAAAGTCAAAGGGTTGAAATGAATTGAAAATGACCCTTCCGGCCTTATATAGTTTTTGACCTAATTTTTAAAAGTGCTCCGTTTTCCATGAAAATTGCACCCCTGGCTAATTTCAACGTTTTGAATCCATTTTCGGGATCAAAATTGAAATCTGAGATCGTTTATTATGTCAAAATTGTGATTTAAAATTTTTGGGACCAGGACGGTCTACTGCTTGCATAATCAACCTTCAATCTCCACAGAAATCTAGTATTCAACTTAACTGATTAGCTTACATCAAACTATCAAAATTTCAACTTGGTCAACCATGGTCAACTCATGGTCAAACCTAGTCAAACTTGGTCTTTTGGACCTCCAAACGATGCAAAATGCGTTCTCGGACGTGTATAATCACTTTTTCCATCAATCAACATGCTTCTGAGCTCTCAACGCTGACTTTTCTTGTCAGATTTCAATTTTAATCCTGAAGGGGGCATGGTATTGCACATCATTCAAAGTCTGTAAATCAAATTCTATCAATCAAATCTATCAATATCTTTCATTAGTGATCAAGACAACAATCACGTCTAGTCACTGATTCATCAAAAGTCCTCATCGCTAGGGGCAAATCTATTATCACTTGGGGCATATCAGATTCATCGATCCATATCAATCTGGTATTCTCTTAATCTTGTAAACTGCATCAATTTTTGCAACCATCAGATCATAGTGTTCTTTCCTTGGTTCTTCGACAACTGAAGGGTTCGGATGTAATACCTGCTAGTTCTGCTAAGACAATCGAGTCTAGAACGGGTTACTCACTTCTTATCATTCCTAAGGTTCAGAATAAGGTGTTTTGACACTTTTTCACAATCATAGGTTCATTTGCTGCTACAGTGAACATTATCTTTGGTCATTCAGGACCTATTATCTCCATATCAATCCAATATCAATCAAATCCTATCTCAATATCTTTCAATCAGTTTCTATCTTGAGATCGTTTTATCTTTTGAATCAGTTTCATATCTTTATCAAACATAGACTATCTTTGAACCACTGCGCTACACACAGTAATTCAAAGAGGGGCAAAATGTAATACCCCAAAAATGGGCTATAAGTTCATTAACCTCCTACATCTTCAAATCGAATGAAATCAACATCGAAGTCCTAATCTAAGGCACATCTAAACATCATCGAATCATAATTGATTATCTTAAATTCTGCATCAAAGAATATTCCTAGTAATATTCCTAATCATCATAATTATCTTTAATTTTATAATTATTTGGCAATAAATCACATTTATCCTAAAATTTGATTAATTAAATATTTTGCATATTTAATTAATTAGATTTAATATCTTACCACTTAATTGTTTAATTAAATTTAATTCTATCTATTATTAATTGTATTATTAAATTTTGACAATAAATCAAAATTCCTATCTTTAATTGATTAAATTCTTATTAATTAAAGCATGTTTTCATTATTTAATAATATAATTTTTAATAAAAGTTTGGTAAAATAGTTAATTAACCCATAAATTAATTATTTTATGTCAAAAATTAGTTAAGTTGAGCATAAATCACTTTATTATTAAATTAATTCATAAATAAAACATGCACAATCATAAAAGCAGACAACTATCAATTGTCAATTAAAGCTAAACTCTATTTTGAGTTAAAGCTTAGCTTTTGCATGTTTTTGTGACTTAGTTATCTGTTATTATCAGATAACTCAAAAATCAACCTGAGTTATTTGAGTGATTTATGGCTTTCTTCCATGCACCTCCAAAGCCCTGGATTTCTATAAAAACAAGGCTCAGCTCTTCATAATGGATCTCATATTTTTGCACAATCACGCTGGAGAATTGGATTTGAAGAATCAAAGCTCTTGCGAATCGACATCTTTGTGAGATCAATCTTATTTTTGCATTCATATTGCATATTATTGTTAGATTAGCATTGCATATCAATTTTCAATAGCATTCATAGCATATCAATTTCATCTAGCATAGATTCACATCAAGTTTTCATTCCTTATTGCATAGAAAATTAAAAAAAAATAGCTTAATTGCATTCATATTTCATATCTAGAATTGCATTCAAAATCCTTCATTTAGGTGTCGTCTAGGTCACTGATCTCGATTACAATCTGAGAACATCAATCTCGCACCTATTAGAAACAGTAAATCGTTTGGTTAGATTAGATTTCAATTTTGCATGATTTTGATTATAGCTAACCTCTAATGTTTTACTGAGTGTTGTGTCTATAGATTAGGTACAATTTTCACACACACACATCTTCTACTTCCTCTTTACTAGCTTTTGGAATTAAAGAAAAACACACATGCTCATGCCTAATACCATCTAGGAAATTTCTTCCATCAACAAAAGTTATTCTTGCATTACCACATAAATTTTCTTTTGTGTCATTCAATGGATTTAGCTTATGTTGCACTCCATCCTTCGTCAGGGAATAGGTATTTGCACGACCATCATGTACAACATGCCTGTCAAATTGCCATGGTCTACCCAACAACATATGACATGCATCCATAGATATGATATCACATAGTACCTCATCATGGTATTTGCCAATCTTGAACTTCACTAGGCATTATTCATTGATCATGAGGCTCAAAGGTTGAGTAGTTGAAGCATAGCAATACTTGAATGAATATAGGAATAATTTGATGTAAAATCATTTGCTAGCTTGGTTTTTGGGTTTTCCACATAATATTTTCCCTTTAACCACATTTATAGTTTGAGAAAGTCAGAAAAAATTGTTTCAGATTTATATTATCCTTTTGAACTAGCACACTACCATCAAAATGCATAATCATTAGTCATCTCAAGAAAATTCCTATTGATTAGTAGGATATCCTTATAAAAATTTGATGCATGGATTTCTTCTGAATTATCATTTGCTATGTATCTTGCAACTATGGAAGGAATAGTGTCGGTGTTAGGTTTCATTTATTATTAAATTCAATAGTTTCTAAGATGTGTTGAGGAGTTTTCTCCTTTTTTAATGTTAACTGTTCCTGCATAATCCACTCATAAAATAGTGAAATTCTATGTGGAAGCGATGGTTGATAGTGTTCCTTGAGGGAAGGGGGATTGTGAAAGACTTGTTATCATTATATTATGTATTTCCAATATGTTTGGATGTAGGGAAGACCAGGAGAATGAAGGATCACTTACTGGTAGCATCATAACCTAGTTTTGAAGTGTCATTGGTTGAGGGGATAGTCAAGGTTCAGATGATTGGGCCATTGGAGGACCCTATTTATTTGTATTAATTGCTATTCAAATTGGATGCATGGATTTCTTGTGAATTATCGACTACTATGTATCCTGCAACTGCATCCTTAAATTTGCATATACTTCTCTAGGGTTGTAAGCCACTTAGGGATCAAAATAGATAAACTAAATAAAAATCATTCTTTGTCCTATTTCCTTTTAACAAAGTCTCAACTATCAATGATACAATACATTTGATTCCCTAAGCTATCAATACAAATGGCACCTAGCTAGAAGCTCACAGGCTGTCCATTTGATAATGATAGTCAACATTTCAAAAAAATGGATATCCTTAAAAAAAGCACCAATAACATCAAATAATGGAGTTAAAGCATAGGTTAGGGCATGACACTAGTAGAATGTGGTCATTTCAGTGACAACAATATACAATGGTGTCATTAAACATATATGCCAATAATATCAACAAACATGAATCCAAACATTTGAAAATAGTGAATTGATATCCTTGAGCACAAGCACCAATAACATCAAATAATAGAGATAAAGCAATGGCTAGGGCCCACGACACCAGTAGAATGCGATCATTTCAGAGAGCATTCATGATCAAATAAAATGCAATGCATTCGAATATGATGCTAGAGGCTCAAAAGATGAAGAAATCACATACCTTCTCCCATGCTTAGCTTTCGCTCCTTTTCTCCCGCTCCTTCTCTATTCAATTGAAATAAAAATGATAAGGCTGTTTCAATTTTTTTTCATCTATACCCCAAATCTATCAGAATTTTGATGGTCAATTAAAAACCCATCAGAATACCGACACCATCGGGGCCTATTACAAAAAAAACACCAAATTCATAATAAAAACTACCCGTCGAAAGCTTCTATCAAAATTTGGCCCCAAATGTAGTAGTGTCATATACATTTCTTGAATCATGCTTCTTCAGTATCTTACATTGCCCAAATTTCTTCATTTTCAATTTGTTATATGTACCAACTGGAAATCGCTCCTTCCACAAATGAGCCATGACTTCATCTCCAACTTGAAATTCCTTATGCCTCCTTTTCTCATCCGCCTTAGCCTTATACTGCGCATTCATCTTGGTAATATGCTTCCTCACCTCCTCATGGATGTTCTTCAAATGTTCTGCAAAATCCTCAGCTTCAACACTACTTATTTCTACTTTATCTGTCTTCCTCAACTCAGATGCATTTCTAGGACTATTTCCATATACAATTTGGAATGGTGATTTACCAGTGCTCCTATTGACAAAATTATTGTATGAAAATTATGCTTGTGGTAAAATCAAATCCCATCCTATTGGCTTATCACCAACCAAACATCTCAGCAAATTTCCCAAACTCCTATTCACCACCTCTGACTGTCCATCAGTTTATGGATGATGTGATAAACTGAACTTCAAATCTATCTTCAAATTCTTCCATAATGTGCACTAGAAATATCCAAAAAACTTAGTGTCTTGAACTGAAACTATGCTCTTTGGCAAACCATGGAGTCTCATCACTTCTCTAAAAAACAATTCTACTACATGAACAACATCATTAGTATTCTTGTAGGGAATAAAATGTGCCATCTTCAAAAATCTATCAACCACCACAAAAATTGAATCATGTCCCTATAGAGTTCTCGGTAAACCAAGAACAAAATTCATACTAATATCCTCCCAAGGTTTCTTTGGTACATGCAATGGCTAATACAACATCGTATTATGCTTCACTCCTTTCGCCATCTGACATACTCTACAACTTTGTACAAAATTCTTGACATCTTGCTACAACTGTGGCCAATAATAATTCTCACTAACCAAAGAAAGGGTTTTATCATGACCAAAATGTCCAACCAATCCTCCGCTATGCTTCTCCTTGATGAGATTCTCCCTCATAGAACTTCGTGGAATGCAAAACTGACTTCTTCTGAATAACATATCATCTTGGATGATGAAATCCAACCACTTCATTCTATCTAGAGTAATAGGTTCTTTACAAGCTTTCCAAGCTTCTCTAAAATTAGGATCCTTTAGATACAAGTTCTTGAGTTCCTTAAACCCAACCACCTCAATCTGCATCTTTGTCAGCAATAGCTATCTTCTGCTAAGTGCATCTACAACCCTATTAGACTTTCCACTCCTATGTTTCAAAACAAATGTATAACTCTGCAAACGCTCAACTCATTTCAAATGCCTTTGATTCAACTTTCATTGAATATTCAAATATTGCAAAGCTTGATGATCAATATACAAAAAAAACTCATTAGGAAGTAGATAGTGTCTTCACTTCTTTAATGCTTGAACTATAACATAATATTTTCTCTTGGTATCATTTAACTTCTCAATGAAATATGCAACAAGTTTACCTTCTTGGCTCATAACAGCTCCTATTGCAGTACTACTAGCATCACAATATACTTGAAACACCTTATTAAAATTTAGAAGTGCTAAAATAGGTTGTTCTATAACTTTCTGTTTCAGCAGTTCAAAACTCTTATCTGCCCAATTAGTCCACTTGAAATCCTTTCTATCCCCTCTCATTGTTTCAGTCAAGGGTCCACAAATACTGCTAAAATTTTTGATAAACTTTCTTAAAAGCTAGCCAAACCATGAAAAGATCTTACCTCAGTAGCACTCCTTGGAGTAGGCCATTCAAGGATAGCCTGCACTTTCTCTGGGTCCATTTTTAGACCTTCTGCTGAAACCACAAATCCCAAATACACTAACTCTTTCACAAAACTGCACTTATTCAAATTAATCAATAGTTTCTCATCTCTTAACTTTTCAAACACCATAGGAATATGCATCATATGCTCCTCCAATGTCTTATTAAAGATCAAAATATCATCTAGGTAAACAATGACAAACTTACCTAGAAATTCTTTCAAAACCTCATTCATGAGCCCCATGAAAGTGCTCAGTGTGTTAGAGATTTTTCTTACAAGAAATGAATGTCTTAAATGATTACTTGAAACTAATCTCCTTGGAATTAATTCAAACAAGAGAAAGACCTAATTGCCGAGGATTGGATAGGATCCTCCTTCATTTTTGAGCTCCACATACTCAGGCATGTATTACCTTTTAATGATAATTGATTACACAGTATTATATAAGTGGACACTGATATGCTATCAATCCTTCTAATGCATCAATCTATAGAACATTCTACATATGACCAAAATCAATTTGACACAGAGCCTAACCAAGCAAAATGTGACTGCAAATATAGCAAGAATTAGTGATTGAAGGATTCTCATCCTTCTTCCTTTTAAGGAGGGGCAACCTAAATGTTCTCTCTTCAAGGAATCAAGAAATAAGATCTGCACAGCTTAGGCACAGTCTAATCTATGATGTTCAATAAACATAAAATAAAAATTGTATTGGTAATGATATGAAAGTTTCAATTTTTCTTCCTCAAAAGATATGAAAGATAAGATAATAAGAAACAAATACTAAACCAGTGCCTTATCCAATGGGAAAAAGAAATTCAAATGCAAATCAACAGGATGACTTCAAAAGAAATACAACAGTATGCCTTACATCCTAATTGCAAATCCAAATAGATTTCCTTACAAACTACTCTTTTAACCAGACACTATTATCATCAACAATCCTTACAAATATGTTTACTCTTTGAACTAAATTATGAGAAGTTTAATTCTTTCCTTGAAAGAAACTCATAATCAATTAAACAAGCTACTTTACAACTAGTATATTTTAAATGCCTAACATATAAAACATACAAGAGTACAACATAAAGGTAAAGAGATAACAACAATATATGACAGAAGTTGCTGTGTATTTGTATTAAAATTAACTTGCCAATTACATTCAAAAGTCAAATACTCAGAAGGTTAGACACAAAATTTAGAAGCCTACTTCAAAGCAATTCTAGTCAATTTTTTCTATTATCTTCCACTCCCTCAAAAATGAGTCTATAACTCTATTTATACATCTATGTTTCAACCATCTTGGAATTCTCTTATCAATGAGAATGCAACAAGCTTCGGATGGTTGAAAACCCTAACCCTAAAAAGCATAAGAGAGAAATCATAAAAAACAAAATACAATGAGCCCTCAGGTGGTGGAAAGACAAAACTTTCTTGGACTATTCTTCATCCTGGATTGCATGAAATTTGACACCTTTGTCTGCAAGTCTTCATGATAGCTACTATATTTATAACAAGATATGGTGACCGCCATTTCAGGATAACCTACACCATTCTTAAATGATAGCTTATCATCCCTGTATTCTGAGCTCAGGTGTCAGGTCCTCCAAATGTTTTCTTAACTCATCATCCAAAATATCCAAGTCAACTATGGTAGATCTAACTTTCTTGGGCTTTGTCAACTCATCCCACGCAGTCACTTTGTCTTCCAATGGCTAATTAAATTTTTGGACAAGTTACAACTGTTCTTTTTATCTCTCCCACCTGGCATCTATTATGGCTTTGACATCTATTATGAATCTAGTGAGATTTGTCTCTGCCTTTATAGCTTCATCCAGGGTTTTATTGAAGCTTTCTATATCAACATTATTATCTTCACCTAAAAATGCCTCCTTCCTAGGCAATAAAAGATCAACATTCGACCTCCACTGATCAAGGCTCTTTAAAGCTCCATCTGTACTCAAAATTGAAGGGATAAATTTATTGGAACAGGAGCTAAGCATGGCTATCTTAGCCTCAATCAGATTTTCCTTACCCTTAAAAAGTGGTAATATGGCTTTAACTATGCCAATCTCCTCACCAACCTTCACAACTATTTTTGGAATGTTACTACCCAAAGATTGAGCAAAAATCAATCTTTCAAAAAGTGGTGCTTTGACAGACCACACTGTATGAAATCCACTCAAAATTTGCACATAATTATTGACCTCCTTTTGTAATTCTAGCAATTTTCCATAAGCATTAAATACAAGATCAAATTTATCTTTAATTTCATTCATTCTATGTTGCAAAATACTTAATAGGGCCTATAATATAGCCTCATTCTTCTCCTCATTTATTTTCTACAACTTTTCAGCCACCTCTTCTTCTATCATTGCTTGCATTATGGGTTGCTCTGGAGGTGTAGGGGCTGCTATAGGAGTATTAATAATTTGTTTCTCCAATTCCTCTGTATGCTTTTCCAATGCAGTTAGCCTTATTATTTTTAGATCCCTATCTTTCACAAGGGCACTATAGTCATCACATAAAGCACCATACCTTTCTGATAACTACTTTGGTTTGTCCTCATTCAATTTGGAAAATTGGGTCAAAACCTGAGAAATTTCTAGGTCCCCTGTATTGTGGATAGACCACACAATCTTACCACCTTCCATCTGCTCTTTTACATTCAAAATTTGTGGTTTCTTGTCTCTAGTGTATAAACTCCACATGGCCAAAGCCTGATTCTTTGGGCTATACCCAAATCCCTTGATGATGTCCCCCACTTGGGTCTCTGAAGACAGAGTGACATCTTCCTATCTCTTTATTTGATCAATTATAAAATCTGAATATAAACTCCACCCAGGCACAAGTAGCATGTTGCTCTGTCTTACCAATTTCCTAGCTTCATCTGGAGTCAAAATCTCATCTTCTATGTCATATTCTTTTAATTGTTGTAATGCCTCATCTAGCACCTGACCCTCCTTAGTTATTTGTACACTAGATGCAACCTGTTGTTACTTGTGCCACATTAAGAAACTTTTAAATTCATCTGAATTAACAAAATTGTCATCATTGAGGAAAGCATCTTGCTCAATTATCCTCTCATCTTGGCCAAGGGCCAAGGGCAGCCCAACATCTTCAATTTCAATTCTTCTTTTTCATTTTTCTTCTCTCACCTTCTTTCTAATTTGGTGGTGATGCTCACCAGTCCCTGTATAGAGGGCACCTACTCTATCTCTTTTCTTCTCTGAAGGCTACCTAGTTAGTAACTTTTGTTTTTTCTTGAGGGGCTCAACAGTATCTTCAGAACTTGGCAATTTAGTGAGGTCAACAGTCTCTTTTTCCTCTCCAGGCCCTTCAACCAATGGTTGTTCCATAGTGGGCGGACTATACACTGGGTAGCCACCATCATTGTCATTATCATATTTTGAATCAGATTGGGCCTTCTTACCCTTATTAGTCTCATCAATTTGATCCTCCATGGATCTCATCAGTGTATTAAATTGAGCCATCATTTTCTCAAGTCTTTGAAGGTAAGGCAAAGTGGGAAAGAAACCCCCAAATACCAATCATTTTCTCTTTAATTGTTTTTCAGCATCAAACAAAGTATTTAATTGGTTTATTCTCTTTTCAACCTCATGGTCTTCAATGATGTTTCTAATAACATCCTCCTCTGGATATTCTTCATGTTGTTTATTGAAGGGAATGCTAGGAGTGTAATATTGCCTAGTAGAAATTATGAAACCTTCTATATCCATCTATCTATATGGTGTTGCAAACATGTGGAAACCTTCCAACTAGTCATTAATCTTGCCGAGAGCTCCCTTTCCAATTATGAGATAATGCACCCTAAAGTGTTGAGGTGTGAAAGTTCCTTTCCTGTGGGGAGCAAGATGTTCCTTATCTGTCAACATCAATTGCCAGATAAACTCTAAAAATGAAATCCTTGGTGGAACATAGAATGGAAGTAGATGGGGAGGCTGAGGGCATCCATAAACCCTAATCATTGTATAGCCCCTCTCATAAAAAATATCTCCCCAATTGTGACCCTTGGTCCACTTATCAATAAATTGCTGGGGCCTCACCAATTATAGGACCTTGGTGGATAATCTAGTACAATTAACTCCTAGACTTCGGAGAATAGGGTACACAATCCAATTTTCAAAGGCTCCAAAATCACACCTAGGGCAATAAGGACACCAAATTGCCAACCAAAACTATACAGGGTTAGGCTATCCATTCCATGTCATTTGTGGCCTGAGATCTTGCAAGTTTATGAGATCATAATTATGATAGATAATAAGGTGCATCAACAAGGAGTAGTGCATGATTCTAGGTGTGGAACCGAGTGCAAAATTCTTCAAAGACAATAAACCCTCATGCATTCTATTTATTACATAACCAATAAAATCATATCCTCTGTTCACCAGATGGTTCTGAGAATCCATTACCAACATCAAAATATCAGAGGTGATCCTCTCTGGGCCAACATCAACTCCCAAGACCTAGCACATCCCATATGCAATATATTTCATATAAATTTGATGTCCTTGTATTGATATGGAACTGACCCAGCGATAGCTGCAACATAATTTCTATTTTCTTTAGACATATGGCTCTTAATCTCCTTAGAGACTATTGTAGCCTCTCTGATATATCTATTTGACTGGGCTTGCAAATTTATCTAAGTGGCCATTGGAATCTGAATTCCGAACACCTTCATAAAAGAATTTCTATCTAGGGTTACAAGGGGAGAACCATCCTCTTTTCTAATAGTCCTAGACAAGGGATCATAATGTTGAGACAGCATGAGTAATGCATCTACATCTAGAAAAACCTTAGGAACAATTAACTTAACCAACCCTTATGTCCAAGGGTTTGAAACTGGTATTGCACTATCATGGTTCTTATAAAAGTAACTGAACAAACACATGCCCGTTACTCTAGGAGTCCTGGCATCTCTATAGTAAGCTAATTCATCATAAAATAATCATCATTGACCTTTTTTTTTTGAGATGAACCAGGAAAGAGGGTGAGGAACTCATCTGAAAAAATTTCTTTTACTTTTTCCCTAGACCCTCGGCTAGTGGAGGCTCCACTTGCTGTTGCTTGACTCATTCTGACTGAAATTCTAAAAATTCTCTGCAAAATCACTGGTCACACTGTGAGTCCAAAAAGCTCTAAAAACCTAGCGCTTTGTACTCTTTGATATGCTCCATAAATTTCAAATGAGTAGCCTCTAACTATTTTATTTTGCAGAATTGAATGGGCCACAATTTCTGACATCAAAAAAAAATGTCACTTCTACCATTACTCCACATGAACAGGGCTTCAATTTACTAGCCATAGCTTAAGAAATTCAAATTCAATTATTTAGAGACCTAGTTACTAGAGAAAGAGTCTCGCAATCATTTAATAATATTGGTGCCTTCATAAGGCTTATGGGACTTGGCGACTAAGAGGACTTCTCATAGTCGCTGAAAGATTTTCTACTTTATGAACCCATTACGAGATTTAGTGATCATTACACATTTTTGATTGAGAGACTTAGCAACCATAGTCTACCTCTTTAGTCTCTCTTTAATTTTTCCCATTCGGAGATTACCCAACTATAGTCTATTTCTTAGTCATGGGTGAAATATTTCTCATTACGAGATCAGGCGACTAAGACCACCTTTCATTTCTATTATGAGATCTGGCGACAACAGGAAAACTCTAAGTTGTAGAACATGGTTGACTTTTCAAACTTCTTTCTAAGATATCCCGACCCGGCCATCTAGAGATTTAGCAACTGAAGGGAGGAATTCTTAATTTATCTTATCTAGAGATTTGGCGACTATAGTCTATCTCATAGTTGCTACAACTTTATTTATTCTTTAAAACATTCAGCAATCACCCAACCTAGAGATCTAGCAACAAGCCTGGAGTCTCTTAATCGCTAAAGCTTTCTAACTTTTCAACTTTCTTTTTGAGATCTCATGACCGCCATTGATCTTCTTCATTTCATCCTATGGTCCGTATTAAGTCATGAGAGATTTTCTTACTTAACTATTTGATTCAATGACCAAGAGATAACCATGTCGCTGAATCGCTGGAGGCTTTCCACTTAACTATCAGGAACTTGAGATCATGTGATTACATAGTTTCTGTATTTCTGAATAAGTACATAACCACTGGGTTTTGACCAATACATTAACCTTAACTCAACTCGGGCAAATTTGGAGACTATGCGACAAAGAGATTCGCCAAGTCTCACAATCTTTTTCTTAACTGGGGTCAAGTCCCGAGAACACGCGGCTGAGGCAATCTTCAATTTGTAGAAACATTTCTTAACTCTGAGTTATATCTAGAGATTAAATACTAGCTGTTGATCAAAACTTCATCTTACGGCTGACGCTGAATCCTTCAATCTTTTATAACTTAACCGCTGCATCTGGAGACCTGGAGACAACCGTGTAGTTGAGACTTGATCAAAACATTTCTTAACTGCGTAGGAGATAATTGCCACCTTTGGGAGATAACACGACTATTGAAAATCCAGGTCACTGAATGAAATAACTAACCACATGAAAACCTAGAGACTTGGAGACAACTTGAAATAAGACTGCACCTTCATTTGGAGACTCAGCAACCAAAAAGAAAATCATAATCGCTGAAAAAATTTCATTTTAATAAATCATACAGAGATAACCCAACCAAAGGTAAATCCATTTAGAGACTGTGCGACTATAGTTCCTCCCACACAAAATTTATCATAGTAGTTGCTAGATCTCAAGAAGAACTTATTGAGACCTAGAGACTAAAAAGGAAATCGCTAAGTTGTTTGATAATAAAGACTATTCCAAAGTGCTTATGAGATCAGGTGACAAAGAGCTTTTAGGCAATCGCTAAATATTTAGGAATATTCTTATTTCTTTGGGAGACTAAGTGACTAATTCAGGAAAAATAACATGCACATGCTTAATTTGAAACTTAAGTGACTTGATAAAGTAACAGAGAAATAGAAGGCTGAGAGCTTAAACTAGGGCTTTTTGATTTTTAAGATATTTAGACCTAGAAAACCCTAGAGACTGTAAAAAATCTTCAAAAATATCTTGTCTTTTTGGGAAAAAAACAAAAATAGAGATTTTAACCAATATGGTGCATTGGTTAGCCCAAAAGGCATGACTAACCACTCATACAATCCTTGCTTTGTCTTGAAGGTAGTCTTCCATTCATATCCTTCTCTGATCTGAATTTGGTGATATCCACTCTTTAGATCTATCTTTGAAAAATACACAGCTCCACCCAAACAGTCCATAATATCATCCATTCATGGAAATGGAAACCTATACTTGATTGTGATCTTGTTTATAGCCCTGGAATCTATACACATCCTCCATTCTCCATTCTTCTTTGGTGCTAATACTGCTGGTACAGCACAGGGACTCAAACTCTCTCAAATCAACCCCTCCTACAATAACTCATATACTTGTCTATTCAACTCTTCACTTTCTGCTGGTGTCATTCTGTGTGCTGCCTTATTTGGAAAACTAGCTCTTGGAATCAAATCCATCTGATGACTGATCTTCCTTACTAGTGGTAATCCATCAGGTACATTATCAGTAACAATATCCTGAAACTCATTCAACAAATTTGCAACTTCTACAAGTACATCCTCTACTTCCTCTTTACCAGCTTTTGGAATTAAAGAAAAACACACATGCTCATGCTTCATACCATCTAGGAATTTTCTTCCATCAACAAAAGTTATTCTTGCACTACCACATACCTTCTCTTCTATGTCATTCAATGGATTTATCTTATGTTGCACTCCATCCTTCGTCAGGGAATAGGTATTTGCATGACCATCATGTACAACACACCTGTCAAATTGCCATGGTCTACCCAACAACATATGACATGCAACCATAGATATGATATCACACAATACCTCATCATGGTATCCGCTAATCTTGAACTTCACTAGGCATTATTCATTGATCATGACCTTGTGGTCATCCTGCACCTAGGCAATCTGGTATGGATGTGGGTGTTTTTGTCTCTTGAGCTTCAACTTAGTGACCATCTATTTTGACACCAAATTGTTAGTGCTTCCACTATCAATAATCACATCACAACATTTACCTTCACACTTGCACCTGGTGCAAAACAGACTCCTCCATTGCTTAGGTTCATTTTCACCACTCAGGAGGACTCTTTTGTTAGTTAGCATATCTCCTCTTTCAACATCTTCAGAATTTGATGATCTAGCATCCTCATCTACATGTGCAACTCTGGCCTAGCCTTCATTCCTCCTATTTGTCCTTCCTTGGCATTAAGGACATTCAAATGCCCTATGACCTTCTCCACAGTGAAAACATGTTCCATAGAAGCCTCCTCTTCCAAATCCTTGTCCTCTTCCTCTTCCTCTCTGATCTCTCTTATTCTGATCATGGAAATGACTAGAATTGTTTCCTCTTTGATTCTAAATGCTACTGACCTCATCTTTCTTTTTCAGATCTTCATCCTGGCCTCCATATGATCGTCCACTAGATCATCCACCATTACCTCTTCCATTTTGTCTGCTCTCAAACTTCTTGTTTAGCTTTTCCTCTACTTTTAGGGCAAACTGGTATGCCTCTTCAATACTATTCATTCAAACTAGATTCAACTCCTCTTGAATGATCAGCCTCAACCCATTAAGGTAACAGGTAACTTTCTCCTTATTAGCTTCCGCATGGCCTATTTTGATGAGGATTCAATAGAACTCCTTTGTATACTCTTGAATAGATCTTCTCGCTTGCTTGAAACTTTGCATTTTCTTCAGTAGGTCAAGCTCATAATCAACAAGAATGAACTATCACTTCAATTTATCCATCATATGATTCCATCTTTTGATTTTATCCTTCCCTCTTTTATTTCACTCTAATTGAATCTCTTGCCACTAGATCTTCACATGACCCTTCAGTCTAGCCTTTGCAAAATTGACCCAATCAGGATCCTCGAGATCTTCATACTCAAAATATTCTTCACACTCATTGATCCAGCTGATTAATTCTTTTGGGTTAAGATTTCCTAAAAATGTAGGAACCTCAATCTTAGGTCTTTTCCCAATCTTGGAAATGTCATGGAAAAGTCTTTCTTCCTCTTGATTCAAAATTTTGACTTCTCCTTGCTGATCAGAATTTCCTTCTCCCTCAACTTCATCCTCATTTTTGTCTCTGACATTAAGATTCATTCCTCTGTGAATCTCCTCTTGCAATGCTTGCACTTGTCTCTACATTTCCCTAACCTCAGGTGTTACAACATAAGCTCTTCCGCTACATTCCCTTTGTGTAGCCATTTTTGCGCTACTCACTAAAACCCTAAACATGGTCCTAGTGCAAACTGCCTCATAGTCAGCGATCTATTTACACACTTAGGAACTCCCGCTTTGATACCACTTGATGAAGGTTCTCCCCTTAATACCACAAACACATAACATAAATATAGAAACAACAACAATTTGCAAGAACATAAAATGGAATTCTTATTATCTCCAAAAGTGTGGAATTACAAATTTTAGAATTACAATATGCAAAGCCACATGGGCATTTCCCTTACAATATTCTATAGAATAAAGCCTTGAATTATTACCCAGATCTACTACCCAGAACTGTCCTAGGCAACACTATGGGCCTTCTTTATAGAGTCAATTTGCACCGCCCGAGAAGGTTCCAGAAATTTAGCCCTTAAGGCCAACCAAACTTAGAATTATTTTATTTTTCAATTTATAATTACATCAAAGTCAGCTCAAAATAACTTTTGAAACCCGAACATAAATTTTGAAGAAAATTTATTTTCTGCCATTTGAGGTGGCCCAACTTCCAAAGACCATAAGTCATCACCCATTGACCCAATTGACTATTATGACCCTAATTCAGAAAGGGCGTGGGGAGCTCTACAATGCCTAACTCACACAAGCTCTAGTCAACTGAAGTTTTGACCTCATCCAAGGCCTCTAAAGCCTTCAAAACTAAGTTCAAAGTTTCTGTACCCTATTTCCAATACCAAAAATTTTCAATATCTTCAAAACTAGACTTGATTCAATAATGAAACTTTACTGGTAGGTTGATATGACTAAGATGAACCTCCAACTATGAAATTAGAACATTCCGAGATCATATGACCAACTTACTAAAAATAGTAAGTTTCCATAAATAATATCTCTGCACAAGATAGCCGTTATTGAAAAGAAAACATAAATATTTTTGGGTGATGCAAGATCACTCTTACACCTAGGATTTGCTTGCATCAAATTTGAGCTTGAGCTCACAAACCTCCAAGCAATCTCCTTGTCTCCAAGAAAACAACCACTAGCTCTGCTATTATAAACTATTAGATAATAATCTGATCCTCAAGATCTCATAGGATCCAAGTCTACACTATCTTTTCCACAACTTCACTAATTTGGTCCTCCAAAATTGCTGCTTAACAACTACCTAAACACTCCTTAAATACTAATCTTCAACCACAAGTTAGCGTGAAGAAATAATTAACTCCTAAGCCAAGTCAGCTTCAATTACAAACAAATATAAAATGCAACAACAATCGTCTCTCAAATAGCCTCACAAACATTTAATTCTCCATGTTAGCCTCAAGATCTACATAGGAGAATCCAACAAAAGCTACCAACAATAAATGCACCAAGTCGGCCAAGCAAATCTTCAAGAACTCCAGTCGGTAAACCATAACTACTGAGCACCAAAGAAATAACTGAATACTAGTGAAACAACCGACCAAACTAGCAACACCGAGCAACATAGGCATCATAAAGCACCAGTTCCACTGAGTTCCTTTAGTGACTAAGCTTCCTTCAATAACTGAGACCATTGGTTAAAGATGCAACTGAGCAACACTAGCCAAATAACATGCCACCATGCAGATTTGCTGAGGACCCAAGAATGCCCCTGCATCAGACACCCAAGGTTTGAAAAGATGTTCTCATATGCTGGAAGAACATCTTCTAGGATTTAGCACATAAACCCCAAACTGGTTCTTCACATTCAAGTCCTCCAACTTTTCACCTTGCATACTCTTCCACTTTAGCTTCCTCTACCTTTTCAAGTCTTTCCTTGACAACACATAGGTCTATTCTCCATACTCATCATCCATACCTTCAGGATCCACCAACTCAACTTGACTACCAATACTTAGGCTTCTCCTACTAAGTGTTGTCTTCAGAAAAGGCATCGGGGAAAACTTCCTATCATCCTTTTCAAAAGTAAACACATTCTTCACACAATCATACATAGCTCTGCAATCATATTGCCAAGGTCTACCAAGCAATATATGACAACTATTCATCTCCACAATATCACATAACACAAGATCCTTATACTGTCCAATCTGAACATCAACAAAGCACTATTCTCTCACTTTTAGAGCATGGACATCTTGCAACCAGACAATCCTATAAGGATAAGGATGCTTCAATCTCTTCAAACCAAGTTTTTGAACCATGTCCTCAGAAACAAGGTTATTAGTACTACCTGTTAGAAATAACAATCCATAATACAATTGAGAGAGGGGGTGAATTAGTTGTATGATAGAATATTAAAATTTAATTTTTAAGCTCACCAATATCAGATTCAATGAATATAATTAATTCCAACACTATAAAAAAATATTTTGGTTATGGGGAAACCCTGTTAAAGGTAAAAACCCTAGTGGGAATTAGCACCCACTAATGATGTACTAAGTGTATAGTAATCCTTGTTAGAAAATATAGCCTTGTTAGGAGCTTATTGAAACATTACAGTACATAGTCCTTGTTAGAGGATAGACCTTTTGAGTATTCAAGAATAAAAGAGGGTTCACTACCTAAAGAAGGTTAAGTCCACCTTCTGAACTCACTAGTTCGCAACAAGTGTATATGAAGAAATAGACAAACTTTTGAACTATTTACTAGCAACTGTCTTTGCTTGATCAGTTTTGATGAAGTCTAAAAATTATCCTCTACTCTACATATAGCAGACACAAGTTCACAACCTTCTTTTTCCACTTATCTCACCTCCATATCTTTTTCAAAGAAAATATCTTACATTCATACCTTGTTACATTTTACTAAGATTAGGTCAGCCCATAAGGCTTTCCTAATTACAAAAAATTACATAAGCTCTTGCTAAGATACATACATTATCTAAAACAAGTTTACAATGATTACATTTTCATAATTAAGGTCCGACATCCTTGAATTATGCTTGCCAAACAATTCACACACTTCATTCCTTGAGTCAGCTTCAGAATAAGCCATCACCAGAACACATGCCACATATGACATCACCAATCACTCCGTACCTTGCGTTGACCAATGAACATCCATGAGTACCTCTTCCATCATCCTTCAAGATCACATACCTTGAATCCAATCCTTCTGAAATCCATACCAAGAACTCACAGACTAACTCTGTCAATCCTCACTATCTCAGTCGAGTGACCAGTCTTTACTAAAACAATAATATCTTGCTTAATATGCATCCATTAATGATGTGATCTTAGATATAAGATCACAACATCCATCTAAAATCTCATTTGACTTCACAGCATCTGAAACATCTGTACACACTCTGTACACAGTGAATACCAGTCTAGTTCCTTCATAGAAGCATATGTTGACATCAATGACAAAACACAAATGACAACAGTATGAGTGCCCATTCAGTAACGTAGTGATTAAACATATTAAATGTCTCAATCACCACCCATTTATTAGCAATATCCAACAATCTCCCCCTTTGGCATTGATGTCAGCATATGGGAAAATCTTATCCCAAAGTTGTATCAACCCAAAATTTCTTCAACTGAATCATCTCCCCAATCCCCAATCAGTGAGGATTTTCTCATAGCAACAATTCCCCTTTGACAACAATGGAAAAGGGTGCCATGAGGTTTCAACTTCCTTCACATATTAAATTTCTCCTATGATCACTCCCCTTGAGGAGTAGATCCCTACATCCAATCCAAAAAAATATAAGGCTCTGAATACTTCTGGACTGATGCATCTCTGCATCATTTAGTTCTGACTAGGAGGGGCCTGAACCCCTAGCATACCTCTAAGATATTCAAAGGTATCTTTCGGTAGTGGCTTTATGAAGATGTCTGAAATCTACTCTTTTATACTGATATATTCTAGTTTGATTTCTTTTTGTGCCACCTTGTCTCTCAAGAAGTGATACTTGATTGAAATATGTTTAGTTTTGGAATGCATCACCAGATTCTTTGACATGTTAACTGTACTGGTCTTATCACAATGGATAACCATAGGCTCATTAAAAGTTATTCCAATGTCTGTCAGCATTTGTTTCATCCAAACAATTTGAGTGCTATTTATAGCAGCAACAACATATTCTGATTTAGCAGTAGATTGTGCTATACAGTCTTGTTTCTTACTTAGCCAAGAAACCAACTTTTTCTCAAGGAAAAATGCACCACCACTTGTACTTTTTTTTTCATCAATATTTCCTACCCAATCAACATCAGTATAAGGATGAAGCTCAAAGATATCATTTCTATCACACCATAAACCATAGTCTATGGTTCCTTTGAGATACCTCAATATCCTTTTCATAGCAGATAGATGAGTCTGTTTGGGTTCTGCCTAATATCTAGCAACAATTCCAACAACATTAGCAATATCTAGTCTGGTGTGAGTTAGATATTGTAGCCCTCCAACCATTGATCTATACAAAGTCTGAAAAACACATTTTGATTCATCATCAATTGTTAGCTTGTTTCCAGTTACCATAGGTATTCCTACTGCTTTACAATCTTCCATACCAAATTTCTTAAGTAATTCTTTGAGGTACTTGGTCTAAGAAATGAAAATACCATTGTCATTTTGAGTTATTTGTAGTCCAAGGAAGAATTTCATCTCACCTATCATGGACTTTTCAAATTCACTTTCCATTTCTTTTGTGAATTTCTTACATAGATCATCATTGCCTCAAAAGATAATTTCATCCACAAATACTTCTACTATTAGAATTCCATCTTCAGTAGTTCTCCAATACAAATTACTGTCTGCATTACCTTTTATGAATCCAAGTCCAAGTAGATACTTGTCCAACCTTGCATACCAAGCCCTAGGAGATTTCTTCAACCCATATAGGGCTTTCTTCAATTTGCACACCATGTCCTTGTCTTTGCATAGAGGAAATCCATTTGGTTGTTCTATGTATACTTCTCAAGATCTCCATTTAGAAACGCAGATTAAACATCCATCTGATACACTTTGAAGTTTTTGTGTGTAGCATAAGATAGGAATAATCTTACTGCCTCTATTCTAGCAACAAGAGAAAATATTTCTTCAAAGTCTATGCCTTCTTGCTATGAGTATGCTTTACACACTAGTCTTCCTTTGTTCCTTACAACTGTTCCTTCTTCATCCATTTTGTTTCTAAAGACCCATTTAGTTCCTACAACATTTTTATTTTTAGGTCTTGGAACCAATTCCCAAGTATTGTATTTCTTTATCTGGTCCAATTCTTCTTACATGGATTTTATCCAAGATTCATCTTTAAAGGCTTCATCTATATTCTTTGGCTCAACTTGAGAAATTAAACAAATTTCCTCTATAACTTTAGATCTAGTTAGTACTCCTTGACTGGTATTGCCAATAATTTGATTTTCAGGATGGTTATTCTTTACATACCTTGGAGTTTTAGAGTTCCAGTAGTCTTGTTTGTATCATTACAAGCCTCTTTTTCACTTTCTTCCTCAACAATTTATTCTTCTTTAGTAGCATTAGAGGTTTCCTTCACTTTTGATATCTGGCTGCTATCATACATTCTTTCTTGTATCTGAAATTCTCATCTATTCTTACATTGTTACTTTCAACCATCTTCCTTAATCTCAGATTGAAACATTTGTATGACTTGATTTTAACAGAGTAACCAAGGAAGATACCTTCATCACTTCTAGCATCAAATTTCCCTATATCATCATCCCTCTTGACATAACATTTACTACCAAAAATTCTAAAATATTTAAAGTAGGAGTGTGATCAAACCATAGTTCATAGGGAGTCTTACTTGTGCCATCTCTAATCTAAATTTGGTTTAATGTGTACACTACTGTTCTAATAGCCTCTCTCTAATGTATATGAGATATGTTTCCTTCAATCAAAATTGTCCTACCAGCATCAAGTATAGTTTTGTTTCTTCATTTTTCTATCCCATTTTGTTGTGGAGTCCTAGGAGTAGATGTTTGTCTTTTTATTTCATGCTCTTTAGAGTATGAATTGAATAAATCTAATGTAAACTCTCCACCTCTGTCTGATCTTAAACACTTTATTTTCAGTCCTCATTCATTCTCTACCTTTGCTTTAAACAACTTGAATTTGTCAAATGCTTCTAATTTCTCTTTCAAATAAGTAACCCACATCATTCTAGAAAAGTCATCAACAAAGAGTATGAAATACCTTTCACTGTAGTATGACTTTGTTCTTGTAGGCCCACATAGATCTATATGTACTAGATCCAACTTTCCTTTTGATGTAAATGTTTTTCTTTTATGACTATTTTTGGTTTGCTTTCCCATAACACATTCTCTGCATACAGTGTTAGAAGGTTTTACAATCTTTGGTAGATCTCTTACTACATTAGCCATACTTGCTTTCACAATGTTATCAAAGTTAACATGACAAAATCTTCTATGCCATAACCAACTATCATCTACATTTGCAATAAAACAAGAGGCTCCAAATGTGTTTAGTTCAAACACATTACCTCTAGATCTTGATTTGGTAGCCACCAGTTTTCCTTCCTTGCTTCTGATAAAGCACTTGCCATCAACAAAACTTAACTGAAAGTTTTTATCCATCAACTGTCCAACACTTAACAAGTTATGTTTTAGTCCTTCAACAAGTAGTACATTATCCATATTGGTTTTTCCATCTAGAGTGATGGATCCTACTCCTATGATGGATTTTGGGAGATTATCCCCAAACCTTACAACACCTCCATCATAATTTACTAATTTAACAAATTTATTCTTATCACCAGTCATGTGATGAGAACATCCACTGTCAATTATCCATTCAATTTTGTTGTCAACATAAGATACTAAGGCTTTTTCTTCATGAACAGGTTCATCTTTAATAGCAACAAATCCAATCTCTTCATTGTCTAAGTCATCATCATCAGAGATTCCTTCACTTGCATAATAACATTCTTTATCTCTTCTAATCTTTGTATAATCAGGTTTGCATTTAGAAACTCTTGTAGGTCATCTAGATGCAAAATGACCTACTTTATTGCATGAAAAACATTTCAAAGGTAATTTTCCTTTAAATTTTCCCTTACCTCTTTTCTCTCTTCTAGCAATTAGTGCAAAAATTTCTTCCATCTTCTTTTCTTCTTCCACCTCAGCATACTCACCAAGTTCTTCTCTTAGGTCTTCTTTGCTTGTGCTTGGAAGTGCAAAAAATTTCTTGTGAGTGGATGCCCTAAATGAAAACTCAAATTTGGGTGTAGCACCACCTAATTGCATAGCTTCAAAGGTAGTTAGCTTTGTAATCAACATCTCTTTGTTAAAGTTTGGAGTCAGGGGCATAGTTTCTTCAATTAACATTGCCTTGAATTTGTAAACAAGAGTTAGAGATCTAAGAATCTTTGCAATGACTTTGTTTTCATTATAAGTGCCTCCACAATTTATGATTCTAACTATAGCTTCTATAACCCTTTGAACATAGGCTCTGATGCTTTCATCTTCATTCATTTGTAGCTTCTCCATCTTTGTCTTCTTGTTTCACAATTTTTCTTGTTTGGTGTACTTATCTACTTCTTTAAGTGCCTCTAGCCTATTCCAAATATCATGTGCTAAATCTAGATCTTTTATTTTAGTCAACTCACCCTTAGATAGTGCACTGATCAATGCTTCTCTTTCGACCAAGTTGCATGAAAATAGATTCTTTTCATCATCAATGGTTGAATCCAAGTCATTCTCAGCCTTCAAAGTTTCCTTCTTCTTTACAATCATCCAGTAGTCTATGCCCAAACATAGCAAATGTGTTCACATCTTGTTTATCCAACTGTCAAAGTTTTTAGGATCAAACTTAGGACTATCCTTCCTATAGATTGCCATTTTACAAGATCACCTCAAGCTATTAAGCTTTCTCTCTAAGGACCACATGCTCTGATACCAATTGTTAGGAATAATAGTCCACAATACAACTGAGAGGTGGGGTGATTTAGTTGTATGACATAATATTAGATTTTAATTTTTAAGCTCACCAATATCAGATTCAATGAATACAATGAATGCCAACACTATAACACAATATTTTGGTTATGGGGAAACCCTGTTAAAGGTAAAAACCCCAGTGGGAATTAGCACCCACTAATGATGTAATGAGTGTATAGTAATCCTTGTTAGAAGATATAGCCCTGTTAGGAGCTTATTGAAACATTATAGTACATAGTCCTTGTTAGAGGATAGACCCTATTAGGAGTCAAGAACAAAAGAGGGCTCACTGCCCAAGGCTCACTATCGAAAGAAGGTTAAGTCCACCTTCTGAACTTAGTAGTTCACAACAAGTGTATATGAAGAAATACACAAACTTTTGAACTATTTACTAGCAATTGTCTTTGCTTGATCATTTCTGATGAAGTCCACATATTATCCTCTGCTCTACATATAGCAGACACAAGTTTGCAACCTTCTTTTTCCACTTATCTCACCTCCATATCTTTTCCAAAGAAAATATCTTACATTTATACCTTGTTACATTTTACTAAGATCAGGTCGGTCCATAAGGCTTTCCTAATTACAAAGAATTACATAAGCCCTTGCTAAGATACATACGTTATCTAAAACAAGTTTACAATGATTACATTTTCATAATTAAGGACTGACATCCTTGAATTATGCTTGCCAACCAATTCACATGCTTCATTCCCTAAGTCAACTTCAAAATAAGCCATGCCATAACACACGCCACAAATGATGTCACCAATCACTCCGTACCTTGTGCTGACCAATGAAAATCCATGAGTACCTCTTCCATCATCCTTCAAGATCGCATACCTTAAATCCAATCCTTTTGAAATCTATACCAAGAACTCCGAGACTAACTCTGTCAATCCTCACTGTCTTAGTCCAGTGACTAGTCTTTACTAAAATAGCAATATCTTGCTTAATATGCATCCATTAATAATGCTATCTTAGATATAAGATCACAACATCCATCTAAACTCTCATTTGAATTCATAGCATCTGAAACATCCGTACACCCTTCGTACATAGTGAATACCAATTTGGTTCCTTCATAGAAGCATATGTTGACATCAGTGACAAAGCACAAATGACAAAAGTATGAGTGCCCATTCAGTATCATAGTGATTAAAAATATTAAATGTCTCAATTAGCACCCATGCATTAGCAATATCCAACACTACCACTATCAATAATAACATCACGAAGTTTACCTCTAGACTTGCACCGAGTTCTGAACAAGTTACTCCTTTGACAAGGTTCCACCTTTGTACCGAGCAATGTTCACCGAACTAGAAAGTTCTTAGATTTAGGTTCATTCTCCACATTCTCATTCACCATAGTAGTCCACTACTCACCAAGCTTCTTCTATGTACACTCAAAAGAATGGTGTCCTTCCTCCCCATAGTTGTAATAAGTACCATTAAAGATAACCCTACCTGTCTTCTTCTTCTTCAGTTCTACAGGTTTTAGTTCATCTTCTGCAACATTCGGTTTATCTTTCACCAAGTGATCAATCTTCTCCTTTCCCTGAGAGTTACTATGTTGCTTCCTCTTCAACTTATCTTCTGCCTTCAAAGCGTACTAATAAGCATCTTCAATAGAATCAATTTTTAGCATACCAATCTCATCCTAAATATTGAATCTCAAAACATTCACATACTGAGCTACCTTTTCCTTACCAAGTTCTCTGTGTCCAGAGCAAATAGTAAGTTTTTAGAACTCCTTGATATAATCTTCAATAGTCAAATCTTTCTACTTTAGATTCTGCAACTTATTAAACAAATCAAGCTCATAGTCAGCATGTATGAACTTAGCTTTTAATTTAGTCACCATCAACCTCCACCGATTGATCTTTATTTCACCTTCATCTTCTCTATCTCTTTGTAATTTTTTCCACCAAAGAGCAGCATGTCCTTTCAACTTAGTCTATGCCAATCTCACCCGAAGAGGATCTTCAATTTCTTCAAGGTCAAAGAAGTCTTCAAGTTCACCAATCAATCAATCAAGTTCTTAAGTTTCAAAGTACCAGAGAAAGTAGAAACTTCCATTCGGTAACCATTACTTAGCTGAGCTCCAGATGTATGTAATCAACTAGTTTTATCTTCACTAGATCTATCTCTCTGATAATCACCACTAGATCCAGTAACTTCAAAGTCTTTAACAACCTCCTCATAACCATCCTTAGTACCAATATTCTGAGGTACACTAGTCATAGCCCTCATGATCTCATCAATAAGTTCCATCTCATATCTAAAATCAGATTTTACCTTCTCTATAATCCTAGATTCCATAGTATCACATAGATCAGCAATCACCCTAGGGTCCGATATTCTCAGAGGCATACTTAAAGAAAAGAAAACCCTCTGCAAAAAACCCTACACCAACCACCTTGGGGCAACCTCCAAGTTATATGCAAGTTAGATCACAACCTGCCATATCACACAAACAACCAGGCCAAGATTCCACAAGTTCAATGCCACAGATTTGCAACTCAGATCATACAATCTCTTCACCAACAAGGTCAATTTTGCAAGATCAGCCCTTGCAAGATCAACCTTCTCTCCAAACAAGATCAACCTTCACTCCAAACAGGATCAACCTTCACTCTAATACCACATGATGTAGTTCAAGGATGGAGGATCCAATTAAGGAAAGCATAACATTACGATTAATTAACAACACAATGGAATAACATGAAAAGATATGTTTCAAATCAAATTTTAATTAACATTCTTAATTGTAAGGCCTTTTGGGTTAGGGCTAATTAAAATCAAGAAATAATTCAGCATGATTAACAAAGATCCAATCCAACATTAGCTAGTCCAGTTTTAAAAACTATCAGTAAATGATGGAAACCCTAAGGTAGATCTCAACTTGAGCTTGCAAGCCTCCAAGAAATCTCCTTGTCTCCAAGAAAACAACCACTAGCTTTTCTATTACAAACTATCAGATAATAATCTAATCTTCAAGATCTCACAGGATCCACGTCTACACTATCTTTTCCACAACTTCACTAATCTGGTCCTCCAAAAAAGATACTTAACAACTACCTAAACACTCCTTAAATAATAATCTTCAACCAAAAGTAAACTAGAAGAAACAATTAACTCCTAAGCCAAGTCAGATTCTACTACAAACAAATATTAAATGCAACAATAGTCGGCTCTCAAATAGCCTTACAAACATTTAATTCTCCATGTTGGCCTCAAGATATACATAGGAGAATCCAACAAAAGCTATCCACAATAAATGTACCAAGTTAGGAAAGAAAATCTTCAAGAACTTCAGTTGGTAAACCAGAACTACCGAGTGCTAGAGAAATAATCGAACACCAGTGAAACAATCGACCAAGATAGTGATGCAGGAGCATCTTGGGCTTAGAGCAATCTTGCATCAACCAAAATATTTCCTATTTTCTATTGTTTGCATTATAATCTTTGAATTTTATGGTTTCATGTAGTGAAAATATTACATGACGTTGAGGATCTATTTGGGAACCTTCTCCTATGAGCACATAAAGATTGGATGGACAGTTTCAAAGTTACAGTTGTTTTACTTGCTGTCGGAACAATATTTTCCTGCAGTTTTGGAGCTGATTGTGAGATGTGGTGACCTTGATCCTTAATGAATCAGAATTTTCTCACTTAGGGAATTAAAGAGGACCTAAAATTATATCTTTTCCCAAGAGTGCATCTCCTAATTCATTATGAGTCAAAAGCTATGGCCATTTTGGCTCGGGACCTATTTTCTGCCAGTGTTCCCACCGGAGCTGTTCTTGTAGTTTTGGTGCTGATTGTTCTTGTTGGAGACCTTGATCCATTGGGAAATTTATTTTGAAAACTTAAGGAATTTAAGTGGAACTAAATTAATATCATTTCAAAAGAGCACAAACTCCAATTCTTTATGAGTAAAAAGTTATGCCCGTTTTGCCCCGGGACCTATTTTCTGGTAATTTTCGGGTGAAATGTGTGGTGTTTCTTCTTGCGATGTTCCATGTGATAAAATGGTACCTTGATCCATTAAATAAATGTTATTAGGTCATGTGAGGACATAAATCTAAAGGTGCATCAATTTATATTCATTCTAGCATTAGTTTTGGTTTAAATCTTCTAGACTGGACCTATAATGTAATTAAAGCTTGACTGGCCGACCTGTGGCTTAGCTGGCTATATATTGAGAGCTTGGGTAGATGTTTGGGAAGAAGGGGGATTGTAGATTGGTGGAATGAGATTAGAAGCATAATTTTATCCTATGAGATCTTGTAGATCAAATGTTTTGTCTGATATTGTAATAGAAGAGCTAGTGGTTTGCATACTTGGAGACAAGGAGATTGCTTGGAGGCTTGCGAGCTCAAGTTCAGATCTGCCTTAGTGTTTCTATCAATTACTAATGTGTTTCAGAGCTGGACTAGCTAGGAGATTACTGAGATACTTTTTAACTTCATTGTAATAGGCTGAAACCCAGAAGGCCTTACAGCCGGGTATGTTGAATGAAATTCTATTTTGAATCATTATCTTGTTGTATTCCGCTGTGCATATTGTTGTTACAATTGGCAGTTGTAGACTTGGACTATCCATTATTGGATCCTCCATCCCTGCCCTACATCAAGTGGTATCAGAGCTTGAAGATCTTGAGTGTGCAAATTGAGTTGAGGTTGTTTGCACGAGGACCTTGTATTGAGGATGCCTCTAAGAAGAGCTCGTGAGATGTCAGAGGAAGAACCTGCCACAGAATTCAATTCTGATGACTTTAGGGCTTTGCAAAAACAAGTGCAAGATCTACAAGAGGAATTGAGAAAGAAGACTACCTTGAAGGATGAATGTGATGAGTCTGAAGAAGATCAATTTGAAGAAGCCATAGAAGAAGTCAAAGATCCAGAAGAAAGTAGAATCCTTAAAGCTATGTCTAAAATTGGAAAGAGACCTAAGATTGAAGTTTTTACATTTGCTGGAAGCCTTAGGATAGAAGATTTGATTGATTGGATTAATGAGTTAGATGAATACTTTGAGTATGAAGAAATAGAAGATCCTGATAGAGTTCAATTTGCAAAGACTAAGTTGAAAGGTCATGCAAATATTTGGTGGAGAGAAGTTCAATTGGAAAGAAGTAGAAGAGGAAAAGAAAAGATCACTAGATGGAACCGAATGGTTGACAAGTTGAAGAATCAATTCATTCTGGTGGATTATGAATTGGAGATGTTTACGAAGATGCAAGATTTGAAGTAGAAAAACAAATCAGTGCAAGATTATACTGAGGAGTTTTATAGACTCCTGATTAGGACTGGTCATTTTGAAGCTGATAAAGAGAAGGTTGCTAGGTATGTTTATGGCTTGAGACCTAGTATTCAAGAAGAGTTACTTACTGTTCAGATGAAAACTATAGGAGATGCTTATTAGATGGCATTGAAGATTGAAGAGAAGTTGAACAAGAGGTTTGAAGGAAGATAAAATAATAGGAATAAAGGTGGAAAGACTGATGAAACAGTTGCTGGAGGAAATCCTAAGAAGACTGAGGAAGGATCTGGCAGTGGTCAAGCTGCTAATAACTACAATGTTGGATAGAGAGGGAGAAGGAGAAATGAGTTCACTTTTACTTGTTATAGCTATGGTGAACAAGGTCATATAAGTTTTGAATGTGCTAAGAAAAGAGTTGAATTAACTGCTGAAGAAAACATTGAGAATGCTGCAGAACAAGGTGAATTTCTTCTCACTAGGAGGTTGGCTACATGTGTCCAAGAACCAGTACAAAGAATAAATTTGTTTAGAACTAGATGTAAGAGAAAGGATAAGGTATGTAATGTTATAGTTGATGGTGGTAGTTTTGAAAACTTTGTTTCAGAAGAGATGGTTAGTAAGTTGAATTTGGAAAGAAGGAAACATCCTAATCCTTATCAGATTAGTTGGATACAAGATGTGTCTAAGGTTAGGATTGAAGAACAATGCTTGGTTAATTTTCAGATTGGATCTTATCATGATGAAATATTGTGTGATATATTGCCTATGGATTCTTGTCATCTATTTCTTGGGAGACCTTGGCAATTTGATAGACATGTTATGTTTGATGGTCGTGCAAATACATATGTGGTAATGCATGGTGGATCTAGGCATAAGTTATTACCTTTGGAGGAAGTTGGAGCTAAGGGATGTGGAGTTATCAGATGTTGTCCTTATGACAATCATTAGAATAATAAAGTTGATGAACCTATCCCTATGAATGAAAGGAAGCTGAATTTGAAAGAAAAAGAGGATGACATAGTTGAGGAATTTATAGAGATTAAGAGGTAGATGGACTTTCTAAAAAAGATAGTGCAACAAATGATGGCACTAGTGACAGAGAGGACTATAGATGATGTTGAGATGATTATTAAGTCTAGAGAAGATGTGATTCACTGAAGTGTTGGTGTAATCAACAGAGGAAAAGATGGTCAGAATCAGTTTCAGTCAGTAGCAGAAAGGAAAGTTGAGAAAGGTGCAGGACAAGCTGATTTGCTGAGTGTGACAGTGGATAAAGCAAAGATAGCATGGAATGAAGGATAGGAGGAAATATGGGTTAAGAATAGATATGGGATACCTATTCTTATTCCCTTCAAAAGTTCATGAGAACTTTCTTTTATTTACCTGGGGTGTCTGATGCAGGAGCATCTCGGGCTTAGAGCAATCTTGCATCAACCAAAATATGTCTTATTTTCTGTTGTTTGAATTATAATATTTTCATTTGATGGTTTCATGTTGTGTGAATCTTACATGATTTTTAGGACCTATTTGGTAACCTTCTCCTATGAGCACATAAAGATTGGATGGACAATTTCAAAGTTACAGTTGTTTTACTTGCTGTCGGAATAGTATTTTCCTGTAATTTTGGAGCTAATTGTGAGATGTGCCGACCTTGATCCTTAATGAATTAGACTTTTCAAACATAGGGCCTTAAAGAGGACCTAAAATTATATATTTTACCAATATTTAATCTCCTAATTCATTATGAGTCAAAAGTTATGGCCATTTTGGCTCGGGACCTATTTTCTGCCAGTGTTCCCGCCGGAGCCGTTCTTGCAGTTTTGGTGCTGATTGTTCTTGTTGGAGACCTTGATCCATAGGGAATTTTATTTTGTGCACTTAAGGAATTTAATTGGACCTAAATTAATATCATTTCCCAAGAGCGTAAACTCCAATTCATTATAAGTAAAAAGTTATGCCCATTTTTCCCCGGGACCTATTTTTTTGGCAGTTTTCAGGTGAAACGTGTGGTGTTTCTTCTTGCGATGTTTCATGTGATCAAATGGGACCTTGCAACCTTAAAGGAATGTTATTGGGTCATGTGAGGACCTAAATCCAAAGGTGCATCAATTTATATTCATTCTAGCATTAGTTTTGGTTTAAATCTTCTAGACTGGACCTATAATGTAATTAAAGCCTGATTGGCTGACCTGTGGCTTAGCTGGCTATATATTGAGAGCTTGGGTAGATGTTTGGGAGGAAGGGGGATGGTAGATTGGTGGCATGAGATTATAAGCATAATTGGATCCTATGAGATCTTGTATATTAGATGTTTTGTTTGATATTGTAACAACAGAGCTAGTGGTTTGCATACTTGGAGACAAGGAGATTGCTTGGAGGCTTGCGAGCTCAAGTTCAGATCTGCCTTAGTGTTTCTATCAATTACTGATGTGTTTCAGAGCTGGAATAACTAGGAGATTACTGAGATACTTTGTAACTTCATTTTAATAGGCTGAAACTTAGAAGGCCTTACAGTCGGGCATGTTGAATGAAATTCTATTTTGAATCATTATCTTGTTGTATTCCGCTGTGCATATTGTTGTTATAATTGGAAATTGTAGACTTGAACTATCCATTATTGGATCCTCCATCCATGCCCTACATCAGCGACCAAGATTCCTTCAATAAATGAGACCATTGGTTAAAGCTTCAACTGAGTAACATTATCCAAACAAATGCCACCATGCAGATTTGCTGAGGACCCAAGAATGCGCCTGCATGATCAGGATACTTATGCTTTGAGCAGGTTTTTTGTTACTTACACTATGCCACTAATGAAACCACATGGAAATGATGCTGGTGGTGGATCTAATAGTGCTAGTATATCCTCTTTGGGTCCACATATTTATGTGCCTCATACTTGTACTATGCACAAGGACATTTTCTTTGGTCCCCTTGGATAGTTCATTGAGAATCCTATTGAAACGTCTAATTATGAAGTGCATGATATTGATGGTGTACTAGATGAGACAAAAGAAACTGGAGCACACACTAGAGAGTCCTCACATGCTAAAGATGAGGAGGGTCATGCATCATTTAGTTAGAGTGTAGTGGTAAGACTTAAATTATAATTTTATAGTATATCTTATTTTAAATGAATATTGATAAGAGATAACTTATTGAAATTGTACTAATTATTATTTACATGGTCTATTTATGCTTAGTTGATATCTGAGGAGGACATGACATAGGTATAGGATTCCATGCTCTTAGCCATTACATTTGGTGTTGATAGCGACACAATATATATTTCTGCACTTAGTTGTTTATATTTTTGATTGTATACATGCTTGTCATTTAAATTGTCATTAATTAAGTTATATATTAATTAGGATCATCATTTTATTTTAATCTAGCAGGAAGCACCTACTATGAGGGAGGTATAGTATGAGAGACGTGCATTAGCATCCATTGAAAAGAGAAATGTAATTGAATGAAAATCAGATTGAATTAAGAGTTTAAAGAAATTAGAATAATTATGCATGTCAATATAGATTAATAGTTTCACATAGTTTTCATTTTTATGTACAAGAAATTATAGGATTCACATCCAAGATAACTGCATTGACATTGGAAGAAGAAGAGATTCCCACATAGATAATTTTTATTTTAATTTGTGTCTAGTAAATATGTTCCTATCACCGACATTTATAGGATAACATATATCAATTTTATGCTTGTGAATATATATAGGTTGACTCTAAATATGTTAGTGGCATCCCCTTGCTAGCACATACATATGTCAATATTCTTGATCATATTAGGAAATGTAGACTTGAGGTAATCAATAATTAAATTTTAAAGTTTAATTATATTTTAATGTATATTATTTATATGTTAATTCTCTAATTGTAAATGATATAATTTAACTAATCTTAATTGTGGTTTAAGTTTCTATGTGTAGAACCCTTCAAAGCCAAAGAAAATTTGAAAGAGGCTCAATTTGAAGATTCATTAGTAGTTTAGGATGTCATAGAGACATATAATTGTCACTTGTGGATATTTTGGGTTTCATACATGACTATTTCACATGTATATTTTGTAGATATTTTGAGATGGCATATACCACAATTTTTACTTTGTTTGAGTTGGAGTTTATGCCATATTTGTATATGGAGTTACATACTTATTAGATAATATGAATATATAGTTGAGTTTTGATATAATTTGTGTTGGAAAGTTATATGTGTTGTCATTGATGTCAACATGTATACTATGATGTTTGGATGTTTTGATATCTATTATGTAGTTTGTATGCCATACATGCCATTTTTGATGTCAACATGTATACTATGATGTTTGGATGTTTTGACATCTGTTATGCAGTTTTTATGTCAGATATATGCAATTTTTCTAGTAACACAGTATGTTCAGATGAATGGTGAAGAGAGGTTAAAAAAGATGAAGATTTACACACCTCATGGGATGATTTAGATATTATATACCTGGTTCATGTCAAGTTTGAGTTGGTGACATGATGATGTGATCAAGTTATGGTGTTACAAACGAAGACTGGTTATTTTATTGATTGCTAGTATTACAATGTTACAAAATTGTAGAGATTTTTTTTGCGCATGTAGTAAAGGTGATAGATTTGGTTGTGCAAAAGGAAATGTATTAAGGAAATAGAAATGTGTATACCATTCAAAAGGTTTGTGATTTTGATGGTCCACAAGGTATTTACAAGTATTTCAGTTGAGGATAATAGTGTTCTTGAAGTTTATCATAAGGAGTTGACATATCTAATGGGTGTGATGTATTTGATTATTTGTTTGAGATTCATGATGCCTTAAGATGATATAGGATTTAGTACCTAATGAGTTGTAAACTTACATTGATCAAGGTGACCAATTTTAATAGATTTAAATTATGTTTTTGAGTCCTTAGCTGACATGTCAAGAAAATTTGATAACATGGTTTATGTGAGATCGGTAAAATATTTTAGGGTTATGGTGATGATCTCAAGGTCTTCTTGATGGATATAAGGAATATTAATTTGAAATCACACAGTGATCATGTTGGTTAATTTTGGTGTTGAGAGTTTAATGTTTGAGGATTAGGTTTTGTCGACCTAGTTCTTGATAAATATAATGAATTAGGGCTTGATTTGAGTTTTCATATGTGTATGCCATTTTTTGGAGGATTGTGGATGCAATAGGTTGATAGTGAAGCACTTTTACAGATATATTGAGGGCTAGATCTCTCATTTGGATGTGGTAGAGATAATTTGAGCAAGGGATATGATTGTTTAGAAATGGAACTAACCAAGGCATAGGTAGATGCTATCATACAATTTATGAATTCTTAGATTGGTGTTTAAATTATGATTGTAAGTCAATGATACATCCTTAGGGTTATAGCCCAAGGAAAATTGAGTAGTGAACTATAGCAAGTGTGCCTAAATGCATGTGAATTCTCTATATTGTAATAAGTCTATACTTCTAACTGTGTGCTAAAATGTTGACACACTTCTATGAGTCATTAAATCCAAGACTGCTTAAGAATGAGGTCTCAAACAGTGACTCATAGCTCTTTATTCATAGAGTGCAAGGGTTTATGATGAAGACCCTTAGTTTAGACCTAGTTTGTACCCATGCAAGTACACCATAAAATGAGAGATTCAAAGAGGGAAAGCAAGAATGCTAGTCTCCATGATCATCAAGTATGCATACAAATGAAAATGAAAGCTATTCTATATGATAACAATGCATGAAAGAGAACTAATATATGAAAGGAAATGTTTATGCAAGATTATTCTATGAAAGGAAATATGAATCTAATGTAATATGAAAGTGCAAGATTAATCTAAATGGATTGCCATGGGGCATGAGAGAAGAAGACAAGAAAAGAGAAGTTGCAATGTTCAAGCTCAAGTGCTTAGATTCTTCTCCAAAATTGCTCTCCAAACCTACAACATAAAAATACATAAAATCTTCTATATATCTAAATGAGAAAAAGAGGGCTCCTTATAAAGAGAAATGGATGGTCAAGATTAAGAGGAAAAAGGAAATAAGCAATGGCAGAGATTAAATCTTGGTTGATCCATGTTCTCAAGATTCTCAAGAGGCAAAATCAAAAGGCATGGTTAAGAGGCAAAACAACGAGTGGTTGAGATAAAGAGGCAAAAACCTTTATCAAAAAGTTAAAAGATTCTATCTCATTGGAAAGTGCACTTTTTATTTTTATTTTATTATTTTTAGAAAAGTGGTTTCCATTATTTAATTAAAATATTTTTTATTTATTTAAAAGAGATTTGTTCTTTTAATTAAAATGAGACTCAGGATAAAGTGGTCAAACTTTAGGAAAATATTGGAATAATTAAATCAATTACTATTTGATCAAGGAAATTTATTTGAATTGAAAATATTGCAAGGAATTGATTTAGGAAATTGATAAATTGGTTCCATCATTGATAAATTGAAGAATGGGGCCCAAAGTCTAGGCAACCATTTTAGGGTACATACATTTTCCCCTCTTTGACTAATGTATGATCTTCATGGGAACACATGTAGTCAAAGAATGAAGTTGAAGTGTGAGATCGATTTGGGATCACAAAAAACCTAGACGTGTGATCGATGAATGGGAACACATTAGGACAAATATAAGTTGATTAAAAAAAAGACAAGGCCAACACCCTTATAAATAGGTAATTGTCAAGTCTCAAGCAAGGTTTCCCCGAGTGAAGAAATTGATATGTTTGATAAAGCTGAATCAAGGATTGAATTTTGACAGGTACTGCCCCCTCATGATTGAAATCAAAATGAGATAGAGGAGAAACATAAATTGATAAAGTTGATCAAATCAAACTTGTATCATCTTAAAATGGAAGCACTTCCATGTTAAGATAATTTAGCCCTTTGAGTGAGAGGTTTGGGGTCATGTTAAGTGCCTTGATCAGGTCTTTGCATGTATCTAGCTTTCTCCCCTCATTCTGCTTCTCTCTCCACCTATTTTCCACTTTATTTCTGCATTTCCTAGTATTCTAGATTGAGGTCCTAATGTTTTTGACCTCAAGGTCAAAGACAACCTTGAGGGTTAGGGTTGACCTCGACCCTAACCTAGGGTGGGGTCTACCTCATCCTTGACCCAGGGTTCAAATTTCAAGTTCCCATAATTTTTGGATGTCGAGTTTCAGAAATATTTGTTTTCCCACTTTCGGGTCAGCCATTTTGGGTTTCAGAATGGTAAATCCTTAAATTACATTTAATTTGGGTCCATTTCTAGGGTTAAGGTTAATTGGGATTTAATTCCCCAATGTCGGCCTTCTCTAGAGGTTTGTGCCCTAGATCACTATAAAAGGAAGCCTTCCTCCCTCATTTCAATCCATCTCTCACTCAAGTTTCCATCTTTCAATCTCATAATCTCTCAAGCTCTCAAGTGCAAGTAAGCAAGAAGGAGAAGGAAAGAAAGAAAGAACTCATTAATCTTCAAGCCAAGCATTCAAGTGTTCAAGAAATCAAGCATCCATCAAGGAGATCCATTGTTAGCCATTAAAGGATTCAATCTCTTTGGAGCCCCCTTGAAGATTTCTCCATCCACATTCATCCAAGCCTCCTCATATGAAAAGGTCCTTTCAAGATTGGTGTTTAAGATCAAATGCCATTGATTTGATACATCCTACATACTTCTACATTCATTGGAGCATCCCTACTTGTGGATTTGAGGATTCGAATCCTCTACAAGGACTTCAACACAAGCAAGGTGAATTGTTTCATTTACTTTGTTTATGCACATTACAATTTTAAGGTTAATTCCTAAATTGGGGTTTGACCAAGGCAAACCCCCCATCGAAACAACAAAAACCCTCTTTTTATTGTAGGTACAAGTGCAGAACTATGGATTTGAGCTTAGATTTGGATACCCCTTTCGATGAATTTCTAAGATCTGCGAACAAAGTCAAGGATGACCTTCAAAATCCTAAAGTAGTCTTTGACCTTTTATCGGGGTCAAAGACTACCTGCTGTCAGAAAGATAAAATTTTTTGGGTTTTCTTTGTCTCAACATTTCCAGTTTGAAACAAGTTGTAGAATTGCATGAAACTATGCACAGACATAAAAAATCAACATTTTTCAGATTTGCCCTATTTTGAGGTTAGTATTTTCCTTTCAGTTATTTCAGATTTCAAGCATATACTCTCCATAGGAAAATATAAGGTTTTCTTCTTCATTCATATTATCCATAGATTGATTCTTTTGTGCATTAATCTTTTGGCTGATCAATTTAGATCTCTCCTTTGGGAATTTGGATTTAGAGGTAGATCTCATATTTCTCCCATTCATTTTGGCACCCATGCTTACTATTTTACCTTAGTTAGAACTAAAAATAAGGTTCTTGATGTAAGATGAAAGATATAAGGATCACATAACTAAGGTAGATCACCAATCATGAAAGATTATGCCCCAAGGTTGAATTAGAAGAAAAGAAGAGGGGTGAAAGTGAATGGAAGATAGAATTTTGGAAGAGGTGAAAAGAAATGGAGAGAAGAAAGAGAATGTGCCTCAAGAAAGAGAATGCCCCAAAATCAATCAATTGTTTAAGATAGGAAATTTTGATTGAGATCACAAAAGAAGATAAGGAAATGAAGATCAAACTATGACCATTGTTGATTAAAAGTCCAAAAGAAAGATGAAGGAAAACCCTCTCAAACTCCTAATGCAGCCTAAACATGCAAATTAACATGAATTCTAACAATGTAAGCTACATGAAAAATGCAAAGGTGTACTTGCAATAGAGCAAATGTAACATAGGATTTTGTGTTCATCACTCATTAGAGAATGTTAAGGAACTTATTTTCATCATTGGGCCATTATTAATGGATTTCAAAAAATCACACAATCATCACTAGTCACAAGAACAACTCTGAAGATATGAATGTGATTTATATCAGATTGGAATGTGGAAAGATTCTAACATAAGCATCCAAGACAAAAAGGTCAAGATGACTTCGATGTTAGCTTACCCAATTTAATGTAGCAAAACCATGCTCACATTAAGGCACAAATGCCAAGATGACCATAAGAACAGTTGTGCAAAAATAATCAAGGATGATGCCTTAAATCTCCTAAGTATTTCAAGGGAAGAACAAGAGATACTCTAGAGCTTCAAGACCACACACACAAGTAGAAAGCAAATAAAAACATGCCCCATGCCCTAAGTCTTCTAGATATGCATCCTAGAGAGACTTATTAGATAGGGACACTCAATGAAAATCAATAATAGTTAGCACGCAAAGAAAAGATCATGACATAGCTCAAGCATTGAGTTATCATGTTTAAAAATTTAATTGTGTTAACTGATACTGAGTTCCGAGGATAAGGATCAAATGCTTACAAGAAGGTAAGATCACATGACAAAACTAGGCAAGACCAAGCTGAGAAGTGTTGAAAAACACTCGATGCCAAGGTTTGTGTTGAAAAACATAGCTGGGGTGGTGTTGAAAACACCATTTGCGAGGTGTCCTAAAGATGAATGCATCTGAGAGACCAAAGCTAACATAGTTATGCCTCCTAGGAAAAGATAATGACCAATTCTAAACCAAGGCAACAAGGACAAGGCATGATGGAGAAAGGCTAAGTGTCAAGGACGCGTGCTAAGAAATAGGGGTGTAAAGGCCTCAAGTAGCCCCCATTTCCAAGTTTTCACCACTTGGATTTTATTGCAAAAAAAAAATATTTTTTATTTTTTATTTTTATTATTTTTAATTTTTTAAATTTTTTTTCATGACTTTTTATGATTTTTTTGTATTTTTGCTACCAAGGTGCCTATTTCCAAGTTTTCACCAAGACACTTTTTCTATTATTTTTTGAATTTTTAAATTTTTTTATTTTTTGGAATATATGATTTTTTTGGAGATACATCAAAGCGCCTATTGCTAGGTTTTCACTAAGATGATCATTTTTTTAGGATATTTTAGAATTTTTAGAATTTTTAGAATTTTTGACAATATATCATTGTTTGGATTTTTTCAGGATCAATAAGTATGTACAAAGGATGCCCCTAGATAGAATGGGCATCATGGATAAAACTTCTTCAAGTGCAAGACATTGATAGGATTAGGGAGCTACTCTCCCTCTGTATTAGATAACAAATAAGCACCTGTCCCAAAAGCTACTATAATGATGTAAGGTCCAAGACAATTAGGTTCAAATTTTCCCTGTTGATCTCTATGCTATTGATTCTTAGGATTTTCACATAGGACAAGATCTCCCACTTTGAATTCTCTAGGGTGAACCTTTTTTTTGAAGGCTTTGGACATGCAGTTTTGATAAACCCTCATATGGTCAAATGATGCTTAACATTTCTCATCTAGAAGTTTTAACTCTTGAAGTCTCATGGTGTGATAGTCTTCATCTGTAACTAGACCTTTGAGGGAAACTCTAAGTGAAGAATCTCAACCTCTAAAGGTAACATTGCTTCATCACCATATGTAAGGGCAAAAGGAGTAACCCCAGTAGGAGTATAAATAATAATTTTATAAGCCCACAAATCTAGATTTATTTGTAAATTCCAATCTCTACCATTCTTACAAACTATTCTATGTAGGATTTTAAGAATGGTTTTGTTTGATGCCTCTACTTGACCATTTCCTTGCGGGAAGTAAATGGAGGACCAATGTTGCTTAATCTTAAATTTCTTGTAGTGTTGCTTAAGGTCCTTATTTTTGAACTGGCCTCCATTGTCAGTAATAATCTTAGAAGGCACTCCATATTGACAGATGATATGGTTTATAATGAATAGAGAGACTGTCTTGCCCGATGCAATAGAAAGTGGAACAACTTCTACCTATTTAGTGAAGTAATTAGTAGCAATGATAATATACTTATTCCACATGATGAGTTGGGATGAATCTACCCAAAAAGGTCAAAGGCCCAATGCTAAAATGGCCAATGAGATATAGAAGGAATGAGCTCCCTGCCTAGAGGATGTATTAGGTTACCATATTTTTTACACTTTTCGTATGACTTTGCAAAAGCTACTACATCAATTTGCATCGTAGGCCAATAGCAGCCCACCCTAAGAAACCTTTGAACCATGGAAAGACCATTGGAATTTCCCCCATAGATGCCATCATGGATGTCAACTAATGCTTGGTTGGATTCTTCCTTTTCTAAGCATCTAAGAAGTGTTCCATCTAGACCCCTCCTATACAAATCACTAGAGATAAGGGAATGAAAAGATGCATTTTGGATAAGGTTTCTATGTTCAGATCGATTAAAGGTTTCAGGGATGATGCCATCACAAAGGTATGAGTAAATGGCACCATAACAAGATGTCTCATGACTAAAAAGGGTACAAATGACATGAATTTATTGGGAGTCATAAATAGGGTGATGTAGCTCTTCCACTAGAAATTCAAATCTAGATTCATGTTCCCCTAACTGAAGGAGTGAAGCGAGTGTAGCCATAGCATCAGATGATTTATTTTCTACTCTAGGGATTTGCTAAAATGTGACAAATGTGAAGTATTGTTTCAAGGAATCAAATATTTTCTTGTAAGGTACTAGTTTCTCATCTTTTGATTAATATTCATCATTGACTTGGTTAATTATCAGTTGTAAATCTCCATAGATGTGTAAATTTGTGATTCTCCATTCTATGGCCATCTTAAGTCCATTTGTTAAAGCTTCATACTCAACAATGTTGTTTGTACATGGGAACAATAAATTGTAAGACTTAGGAATCGTGTATCCATGAGGAGAAATGAACAACACACCAGCTCCTGAATCATTTTGCATAAAGGATCCATCAAAGAACATCCTCCATGTTCTTTCATTCATATACATGATCAGGTGCTCATCTGAGAAGTCAACTTGAATAGGTGCATTATCTTGTATTGGGAAATTAACCAATTGATCTGATGTTACTTGTCCTTTGATTGCTTTATGCTCAATGTACTCTATGTCAAACTCTGAAATAATCATCATCCATTTAGAAAGTCTACTGTGAGGGAAACCTTACCTGATAAATACTTGAGTGGATTTATTTTTTCTATGAGGTGTATTGTATACGCAATCATGTAATGTCACAACTTTTGGGAAGCAAACACCACTACAAGGCAAGCTTTCTCAATTCTAGTGTAGTTAACCTCATATGAAACAAGAGTACAACTAATGTAGTATATTTCTCTTTCTTTCCCATGTTCATCAAGTTGAGCTAGTAATGCCCCCAAGGAAGATTCTGTCATTGAAGTGTATAGAATAAGTGGTTTCCCTAGAATAGGAGGCATTAAAATGGGAAGATTTTCCAAGTATTTCTTGATTTGATCCATGCTCCTTTGACAACCTCATTCCAAACACATTTGATTCCTTTGTGTAAGTTCTTGTTGAAAGGTTGAGCTCTATCTGCCAACTATGAAATGAACCTCCTTATGGATTGAAGATGTCCTTGAAGACTCCTCATTTGACTAATGTTTCTAGGAGGTGGCTTATCCATGATTGCTTGGAATTTTTCAGGGTCTACCTCTATTCCTTTTGTTGAAATGATAAATCCTAGTAGTTTTCCAGAGGTGACACCAAATGCACACTTCTTAGGATTTAACCTTAGTTGAAATTGTTCCATGCAATCTAGAATGACTTCTAAATCATCTAAGTGTGTGTCTCTTTTCTTAGACTTGACCAAGGTGTCATCCATGTAATCTTCCATGTTTTTATGCAATGTCATGAAAAATGGTTGTCATAGCTCATTGATAGGTGGCTCTTGCATTTTTTTTTCCAAAAGGCATAACGTTCCAATAATAGTACCCCATGCACAAGTGAATATAGTCTTTTTCTTGATCTTCAAGAGCTATCTTAATCTGATTGTATCTAGAAAACCATCCATCAAGGAATAAATCTCATAACCCATAGTCATGTCCACTATCATGTCTATATTGGGAAGTGGAAAATCATCCTTTTGGCATGCTCTATTGACATCTCTAAAATCTATGCAAATTTGAATAGATTTTTCATGTTTGGAAACTGATACAATGTTTGATATCCATTTAGCATAGTCAATAGCTCTTATGAATCCTAGACCAAGGAGTTTCTCTAATTCTACTTTGACTAGGAGAGCTATGTGAGGATGCATCTTTCTAAATTTCTATTTTACTAGTTTTACACCTAGAGCTATGGAAAAGTGATGCATGATAAGATTAGTGTCTAACCCTAGCATATCTAAATAAGTCCATGAAAAATTGATTTTCTTTTTCTGTAAGAACTTAGTGTAAGACTCTTTTTCTTGTGGTGACAGGGACTGAGCTATGTGAACTATTTGTGGAGCCTCATCTATACCCAAATTGACTATTTGTGTTGGTTCAATAAGCACTAAAGATCTATCTTGAAAGTAGCTAGGGAGATGATCAAGTACCTCATCCTTAGGCACCTTAGAGAGGTTTTCACCCTTGGATACATCATTATTTTTACTTTTTTTGGTTCTGACACTGCCTCACAGTGGTTTTCGCCATCAAAATTCTTATTCTTTTGATTTTATTTTCTTTTTATTTTGTGACTAAGGTAGTTGATGGCTGGCTCTATCATGCTAGTAGCCGGCTCACTGGTGGAAGAGACTATGGGCTCAATGGAATTCAAGTAACATGTTATCTCATAATCATTTTGAAATGTTAGGAGCTCAAGTTCTTGATAGCATTATGACCAATTAATGAGGTTAGGATGAACAAGAGGTAATTCAATGACTGGATCAAGGTTGTGAATGAAAATGATATCATCTCTGGTGACCGAAGAGTTGGAGTCCATCAAATATTCTTCTAGGATACCCAAATCAAGATTCATCCTAACAAGTGAAGAATCATCCACTAAGGAAACATGTGGGTTCAAATCCTCTAATCCTACACATGACTCATCAGCTACCTTGGGTTGAGAACTATAAGTATAGATGACATCAACATCCATGTCAGCTATAGAAGGATTTGAGAAAGAATCCCATTCATACTCATATGAATTTGTTTATGAACTTTGAATAGTATGTTTACACCATGAAGGTTTGAGATGTCTTGATGTGGAAGCTCTAACATCATCAAGGATAATACCTTCTCTTTCCATCAAACAAACAAAGTTCTTTCATTGGCATTCTCTAATAGGATCTTCTACATCTGATTCATCTTGTTCTAGCGTTACAATTGTCGTATGAGTGACTAGACTGTCTAAATCTCCCCAAAGGAGATTAGTGGAAGGGACCCAATCTTCACACATATCTTGCTAATTTTTCAAATTAGGTATGTATTATGGTTCATCTTCACTATACGAATCATCAAGAATAGGAGCAGTGTTCTTGTTATAATTCAAAAATTCTAGGCCAACCATCTTCTTAGACTTGCATCCAAAAAGAGCATGGTCAAGAGGTTCAGCTCTAGCATCCAATCTATGACTAAGAGGGCCATGTCCAAGATAGCCCATCTTTTAAAAAAAAGAATACCCTCTTCCATAAGCCTTAGGAGAGGGAGAGAAGTTCTCATTATTCATGTATTTATCTTCTCTATAAATCCAGTCTTTAACAACCACCTCTTCTTTTTCATCTTGAATAGGCACTGAGGACTCTACAAACATGCCGAATAAAGTCATAGCTGAAGAGGAAGGTCTCATTTCTTGTGAAGGCCTACCATAAGACCTAGGTGAAACTGGTATCTTTGTGAGGGAGTCAAGTTGATACCACCACATGCCAAGGTCTACTGACTTGAAATTGTCTTTACATTATGCAAAGGTCACATTGAACTCTTCTACTTCTCTATTAAGGGGAACATGAGGACTCACTGAAACTAAGTTAATAGATAAAGTTTTATCCCTAGGTATATAAATCTCTACTCCATTGTAAGGGAACTTAACACACTAATGGTAGGTATATGGCACTGCTTGCATATCATGAATCCATGGTCTACCAAGTAAGATATTGCATGCAAGGGGACCAACATCAATAATTTAAAATAAAACATCCTTCTCAATAGGGCCAATCCTAACAAGAAGGACGACCAACCCCTTGGAACTTCTTTTTGCCTCAACATAGGCTTTGATAGTGATCTTCTTTCTGGTATCCATGAATTGTTCAGAATAACCCAATGTCTTTAAAAGACTCAAGGAACAAATTTAAGCCCAACACCCCCATCTATCAACATGTCCCTAACACAAATTTTTTGGATTATGACTTCAATATGAAGGGCAAGATTGTGTGGGTTGCTCAAAGATTTATCAACATCCTCCAAAAAGGTAAGGTAATGAGGGCTGACAATATGGTTAACCATGTTCTGGAATTGATCAACATATAAGTTATTAGGGACATTCATTGCACACAAAGTATCCTCATCAACTTGCTTGTGTCTTGGAGACAACTCTAAGAGCTCAAAGATCAAAATCTGAGCTGGGGTTATCTGCAATTGATTGATAAGATTATAGCTCAACTTAGGATTAACTTATGGTTTTGAGGTGACATTCTTGGATGCCACTTTCTTTGGTTTACTTGGTTGAATCAAACTGGGTCCTCTAATAACAATGGGACCTTGACTTTGAGTGACAATATTAAGATCTTGGGATGAAATTCTAGAGTTAGGACCCCTTAGCACTATAATAGGTTCTTCATCAAAGATAGGAGGATAGTCCATGTATAGATCATAACCATAGGGATCTTTATTCCTCATCATGTTGACATTTTCCTCTACAACTTCAAGCATGTTGACAACATTCTCTATAGCTGTGTAAGTGTAATTGACCTCAACCTTTCCATTCTTAGGTTTAGAGGTTTCCCCCCTCTCATACTTGGGAAAAGGTTCTTTGAATGCCTTATGATTAACGTTGGTGTTCAATCCATCCACCTTAAGTTTTCAATTCTCAATGAGATCTTGAATGATATGTTTAAGTTTCTATTAGTTTTCAATATCATGTCCAATGCCATTGTGAAACTTTCAAAAGGCTTTCTCATGCCACCACTATGGCTTAACATCAGGTATATAATGCTTTGCGGGATCTTGAGGATGCACAATATTGTTGGCAATGAGTGTTTTCAAGACATTTTCATATGAATCACCAAGTTTTGAAAACTGATACCTCTCTTTCTTAGGCTTATCTTGGTATCTTGGCTTTCTCTCTTGTTGATTATATGTATTGAGTTTCATGGCTTGAACAACACTAGACAAGTGAAGAACAACTTGATCTTTAGGTTGAGAAGAGTCCACAACTCCATCACTGACCACTTGTTTGTTTTGATTCCAATGTGAGTTCTTCCCTTTATCCTTGTTAGAGTTGTTATTTTGACCATTGTTGTTTTTGTTCTTTCCATGTTTGGTCAAAATTCCTTGTTCTCTCAAAACATCCTCAATCCTACATACGGTTTCAACTATGGTGTTAGAGGAATCAAAAAATATCTTCCTAACTTCATACCACATTTTGAGAACCAAGTTGCTAACAAGGATGTCAATCTTCTCATTTTCAGGGATGGTTCTAGAGTAACAAGAGAATTGTCATCTCCACCTTTGCAAGAAAGTGACAAAGGATTCCCCTTGAATTTTCTTTAAGTTTCATAAGTCCAACATGGTGACAGATCTTGAAAGGTTGTTTATAAAGTGTTGGACAAATCTATGGATGAGCTCTTTGAAAGTCTTAACGGGGGGAGTTATGTTGGTGAACCATTCTATTGCTTGACCCTTAAGACCCTTTGGGAACAATCTCATGAGGTACAAGTCATCTTGATGGAACTCAAAACTCATAATATATAATTGACACACATGATCATGTGGATCTCCATTACCATCATATTTGTTGTATTGAGGGATCTCAACCTTTCTAGGAAAGTCTTTCATGCTCACACTCTTGTCAAAAGGATTAGGAAAAATTGAATCAAGTGAGAATGAACTCTTGAGTGCCAACATTTTCTCCATCATACTCTTGAGTTGTTTGATCTCCTCTTCTTGATTCAAAGTCTTGGCACCAAAAATGTGTGCTAAAATGTTGACACACTTCTATGAGTCATTAAATCCAATATTTGTCAAGAATGAGGTCTCAAATGGTGACTCATAGCTCTTTATTCATGGAGTGCAAGGATTTATGATGAAGACCCTCAGTTTAGACCTAGTTTGTGCCCATGTAAGTACACCATAAAATAAGAGATTCAAAGAGGAAAAGAAAGAATGCTAATATCCATGATCATCAAGTATGCATGAAAATGAAAATGAAAGCTATTCCATACGATAGCAATGGAAGCAAACTAATCTATGAAAGGAAATGTTTATGCAAGATTATTCTATGAAAGGAAATATGAATCTAATCTAATATGCAAGTGCAAGATTAATCTAAATGGATTGCCATGGGGCATGAGAGAAGAAGACAAGAAAATAGAAGTTACAATGTTCAAACTCAAGTGCTCAAGTTCTTCTCCAAAATCGCTCTCCAAACCTGCAGCATAACAATACATAAAATCTTCTATATATCTAAATGAGAAAAAGAGGGCTCCTTATAAAGAGAAATGGACGGTCAAGATTAAGAGGAAAAAATAAATGAGCAATGATAGAGATTAAATATTGGTTGATCCATGTGCTCAAGATTCTCAAGAGGCAAAATCAAAAGGCATGGTTAAGAGGCAAAACAATTAGTAGTTGAGATAAAGAGGCAAAAACCTTTTTTCAAAAAATCAAAAAATTCTATCTCATTGGAAAGTGCACTTTTTATTTTTATTTTTATTTTATTATTTTTAGCAAAGTGGCTTCCATTATTTAATTAAAATATTTTTTATTTATTTAAAAGAGATTTGTTCTTTTAATTAAAATGAGACTCAAGATAAAATGCTTAGAATTTAGAAAAATATTGGGATAATTGTATTAATTATGATTTGATCAAGGAAATTGATTTGAATTGAAAATATTGCAAGGAATTGATTTAGGAAATTGATAAATTGAAGAAAGAGGTCCAAAGTCTAGGCGACCATTTTAGGGTGCATACACTAACAAGGCATTATTCTTATCATGAGTTTCAACCCCACTATGGTTTTCACCCTAATTTAAGTTTTCACAATAAAAATATTGTTGTTATGTGGTGTTGATGTTTCTTAATTTATGTTTACATGATCTATATTCTACAAATTAGTAATAAGAGTTTAAGTAATTAAGGGTTTCATATTTTAAGGGTTTAAGGGTTTGAAAGTTTAAGTATTTTTGGGAGCAATTGATTAAACCCATCCTCTCAGTTGCTTATTTCCTATTTCCTACAATTGGTATCAGAGCCTAGTCCTTTGAAGGAAGCCTAACATCTTGAGGGAGATCCGAAGATGGAAACATACAAGAAAGACAATCCAAGGTTTAATGGAATCAACTATGCAATGTGTAAGAACCACATGATTGTACATCTCAAATGAATTGATGAGGACTATTGGAATATTACAAAGAATCCATACAAATGTCCTAAAAACTATACAACTCTTAATGAGATCAATGAGGAAAATTGATGTAGGAGCATCCTGGGTGTAAGAGAAATCTTGCATCACCCAAAAATATATTTGGTTTCTTTTCGATAAGGGCTATCTTGTGCAAAGCTTCTATTTTTGGAAATTTACTATTTTTAGTAAGTTTTTCATTCAAGCTCATAATGGTCTATTTTCTTTCCTAAAGGTTCATTTTGATCATATCAACATGCCAATAAAGTTTCATTGCCAGATCAAGTTTAGTTTTGAAGATATTGAAAATTTTCGGTATTGATAGCAGGGTACAAAAACTTTGAATTCAGTTTTGAAGGATTTAGAGGCCCCGAATGAGGTTGAAAGTTAAACTAATTAGAGTTTGCAAAAGATGGGTACTGTAGAGCATTTCTGAAATGGGGTCATAATAGTCAATCAGGTCAACGGGTGATGATTTATGGTCTCCAGAAGTTGGGCCATCTGAAATGGTAGAAAATAAATTTCCTTAAAAATTTTTGTTTGGGTTTCAAAATTTGTTTTGATCCAACTCTAATGTAATAAAATGAAAAATAAATAGTTTTATGGAACCTTCCTAGGTGGTGGAAAATTTCCTATATAAGGAAGGCCTATAGTGTTGTCTAGGATAGTTTGGAGCAGTTTAGAGTAGTTCTAGGTAATAATTTGAGGCTTTTTCCTAAAGAATATTGTAAGGGAAATATCCACATGGCTTCGCATATTGTAATTCTAAAATTTCATATTTGTGGAGATAATAAGAAGTCCATTTTCTATTCTTGCAAATTGTTGTTGTTTCTCTATTTCTGTTATGTGTTTGTGGTATTAAGGAAAGTACCCTTCATAAAAAATATGAGAATTGGGGAAAAGGGATCTTTATTCAGTGCATTGGCTGATCTAGAGATGACCAATGCCATGGAATTGGAGATAGCTATTAGCTTGTGGTGACTGATCAGGAAATTACTATCCAGGAAAGTACTATACATTTTTCATTTGTCATGGGGTTCATGGTTAACTTGTCAAGCATTTTTGAGTTGACATGTCAAACATTTCCCTAGGTTGACTCATCAAGTTTTTCCCTAGGTTGACTCATCAAGTATTTTAGGGTTAACTTGTTAACTAACATAAGTCTTGTTATATTGGCTTAGGGTTAGGGATTTTTAGTATGGATGGATGTTTTATGTAGCTTCTTGAAGTGGTATTGAGCTGTAAGGGATTGTAGATTGTAATCAGGTTGTAATCATTGGATAATAATAATATTGGACTCGCTATTGGTGGACATAGCCTAGGGATTAGGTGAACCATGTTAAATATTTGTGTCTTGTGTTCTTTTCTATGTGATTTATTATTTTTTGATATTGGTTATATTTGCACATAATTGTTATTTCTACCTTTTTAATCCTAACAAGTGGTAACAGAGCGAGGTTGTTTTCAGTTATCCTTTATAGGAAGATCTCACGGTTTAGTGGGAGTCTCATGGTTGAGTGGGAGAAATGATAGATGAGGGTAGGCTGAAGGTTGACAAGTTTAATGGGTAGAACTTTTAGTTATGGAAAATGCAAATGGAGGACTATCTCTATCAGAAGGATCTATGATGGCTGTTGGAAGGAAAAGCCAAGAAATCGGCAAGAATTTCTGATGAGGACTGGGATATTCTTGATAGAAAGGCTCTTGGTAGTATTTGATTATGCATGGCACAATTAGTGGCATTAAATATTACCTCAGCAAAGATGACTGAAGATTTGATGAAAACCCTAGCGAAGTTGTATGAAAAGCCCTCTGCTTCAAATAAGGTATTTCTCATGAAGCGTTTGTTTAATACAAAAATGGTGGAAGGTGGGTTAGTTGCTGATCATTTAAATGAGTTTAATATAGTTACTAGTTAGTTAACTTCTATCAATGTTATTTTTGATGAAGAAGTCAAGGCTCTCTTGATTTTGTGTTCTTTGCCTGAAATCTGTAATGGCTTGGTAATGGCTGTTAGTAATTCTATTTCTAGTTCTAATACCCTAAAATATGATGATGTTATTGGTGTTATTTTGAGTGAGGAAATTCATAGGAAAAGCTCAGGTGGATCCACATTAGGAAGTGTCTTAAATGCACAAAGAAAAGGCAAAATGAATGAGAGAGGAAACAACTCTGGAAATCATGGAAAATCAAAGGGAAAGAGGTCTGAATCCAAAGGGCCAAACAACTACTAGTACTGTGGAAAACCAGGTCACAAGAAGAAAGATTGTTGGTCCCAAAAGAATAAAGAAGGAGACAAACAAGAAGGTAACAAGGAGGCAAATGTGGTAAGTAATAAACTAAAAGAGGATGCCTTCTTTCTTTAGAAAGTATTGATGATTCTTGGGTTTTAGATTCTAGGGCTTCATTTCATGTTACACCCCATAGAGGTTACTTTCTTTATTATGTCCAAGGGGATTTTGGGGTAGTTTATTTGGGAGAAAATGAACCCTGTCAGATAGTTGGGAAGGGAAAAATTAAGATTAAGTTGTAGAATGGGAATCATTGGCTACTACAAGAGGCAAGACATGTTCCAAGGCTGAGTAGGAACTTAATTTTAGCAGGACAACTAGGTGATGAGGGTTGCATAGTTACTTTTAATGATAGAAATTGGAAGGTTTCAAAAGGTTCCTTAGTAGTAGAAAAAGGTGTGAAAGTAGGCACCTTATATCTTTGTATAGGTCATACTGTTCCTTCTACTTTAATTGTTTCAGAAGATAACAAATATTCAAGAACAGTGGCTGCAGTTGAGCAGGAAGAACATCAAACCATTGCTGTAGATTCTGACACAACACTATGCCACAACAGACTTGGGCACATGAGTGAAAAAGGTATAAAATTAATTAATTCAAAGAAATTTTTACCTGGTCTGAAATGTGTCAATATGGATTTCTGTGAAAGTTGTGTTTATGGAAAACAAAAGAGAGCTAGTTTTGTAAAGAGTGGGAAGGAAAAGAAAAATGAGATATTAGAGCTTGTGCATATAGATGTATGGGGAATAGCTCAGGTATCTTCCCTTGGTGGCTCTCTATATTATGTTATATTTATAGATGATGCAACAAGAAAAGTATAGATTTATTTCCTTAGACAAAAATCTGATGTATTTCAAACTTTTAATAAATGGAAATGCTTGGTTGAGAATGAGACTAGTAAAAGGTTAAAATGTCTCAAATCTGATAATGGTGGTGAGTATTTTAGTATGGAATTTGAAGATTATTGTTCCTCTAATGGTATTCATAGGCAGAAAATTGTACCCAAGACTCCACAAGAAAATGGAGTGGCTGAATGCATGAACAAGACAATAATGGAGCATGCAAGGAGTATGAGGTTGTATGCTAGGCTGCCCTTAAACATGTGGGTAGAGGCTTTAAACACCATTGTTTATGCTCTGCAACAATAGAAAAAACAAACACCACACACCCTAGTGAATGTTAGATGGTCAACAAGGCTAAGTAGACCTCCAAAAAGATTTTCTCCATCTTTGTATTCTATTTTGTTAATAGATGCTAGTGAACCTGAATGTTATAATGAAGCTGTGTAGGTGGATACAAAGATTCAGTGGGAGTTTGTAACGATAGAGGAAATGGACTCCTTGTTGAAAAATTAAACTTGGGATTTATGCAAGTTACCTGTAATGCAAGTTACCTGTAGGTAAAAGGGCTTTATAGAATAAATGGGTTTACAGGCTAAAAGAAGAGGATGGAGGTAAGAAAATATTTAAAGCTAGGGTAGTTGTAAAAGGATTTGCACAAAAAAAGGGCATTGATTTTGATGAGATATTTTCTCTAGTTGTTAAAATGACTTATATTCATACTGTTTTAAGTATTGTGGCTATTGAAGATTTGCATTTAGAGTAGCTTGATGTTAAAATAGCTTTTCTTCATGGTGATTTTGATGAAGAAATATATATGGTACAACCACAAGGATTTGAGGTCAAGGGTAAGTAGAATCTGGTGTGCAAATTGCAAAAAAGTTTATGTGGCTTGAAGCAAGCACCTCGGCAATGGTATATTAAATTTGACACTTTTATGAATGAGCATGGATACATTCAGTGTCATTCTAACCATTGTGTTTATTTTAGAAGGTTGGATGATGACAACTACATTATTTTATGTTTATATGTTGATGATATGCTTGTAGCTGGGTCTAACATGGATCACATTAAGGGGTTAAAACAACAGTTAGCACATTCATTTGCTATGAAGGATTTGGGGGCAGCAAAAGAAATCCTTGGTATGAAAATTTGCAGAGATAGAAAAAATAGGAAGTTGACTTTATCTCAGGCTGATTATATTGAGAAGGTGTTGCAACATTTCTCTATGGGGAATGCCAAAGCTGTCAGCACACCTTTGTCTCATCATTTGAAATTGACTAAGGAGATGTGTCCTAAGACACTAGAAGAAGAGGCTAAAATGTCCAAGGTACCTTATGCTTCAATTGTAGGGAGCTTAATGTATGCTATGGTATGTACTAGGTCAAATATTGCACACATAGTGGGAGTTGTTAGCTGATATATGAGTCATCTAGGTATTGAGCATTGGAATGTAGTCAAATGGATTCTCAAATATTTGAGAGGTACATATAGTGTCTACACTTTGGGGGATCTACTACTTTTGTACAAGGCTATGTTGACTCAGATTTGGTAGGAGATATAGATAGCAGGTAGAGTACTACAGGATATGTATTTATTATTGGTGGGATAGCAGTGAGTTGGGTTTCTCGACTACAAAAGGTGGTTTCTTTATCCACTACAGAGGTAGAGTATGTTGCTGCTATAGAGGTAGCTAAGGAGATGATATGGCTTCAATTCTTCATGGAAGAATTGGGACATCCATAGAAGGATAATTTTCTATATATAGATAGCCAAAGTGCCATTCATCTTGTGAAGAATTCTACTTTGCACTCAAAGACAATAGTTGCAGTACCATTTCATTTGGTCAGTTTTGGATGATGGGCATTTAAAGCTGGAAAATATACATACTGATGATAATCCAATAGATATGTTTACAAAGGTAGTAACAAGGGAGAAATTGAACTCATGTTCAGCTTCAGTTGGTCTTCTAGACTAAACAAAATAAAGGAACAACTGAGTCCAGGGTGGTTCAATCCAGTGGGAGCCTCATATGGTAGCAGTATTTCTACAGGATCAGGCTCCAAGTGGGATGTTTTTTAGTGTGGATACTGACCAGTCACCAAGTGGGAGAATTTTAGCTTGTGTTGATTGATCAGGAAAGTACTATCTAGGAAAGTACTGTACATTTTTCATTCGTCGTGGGGTTCAGGGTTAACTTGTTAAGTGTTTTTGGGTTGACTCATCAAGTTTTTCCCTAGGTTGACTCGTTAAGTATTTTAGGGTTAACTTGTTAACTAACATAAGTCTTATTATATTGGCTTAGGGTTAGGGATTTTCAGTACGGATGGATATTTTATGTAGCTTCTTGTGGTAGTATTGAGTTGTAAGGGATTGCAAATTGTAATCAGGTTGTAATCACTAGATAATAATAATATTGGACTCGCTGTTGGTGGATGTAGCTCAGGGATTGGGTGAACCACATTAAATATTTGTGTCTTGTGTTTTCTTCTATGTGATTTATTATTTTATGATATTGGTTATATTTGCACATAATTGTTATTTGTGCCTTGTTAATCCTAACAATAGCTAATTAGAAATGGGAGAAGTTGGAGACTCTTTAAATGAAAGAGACACAATAGTAAATATGACCAAGTTAAAAATATTGAAAGGAAAGTATGAAGGAATGAAGATGAATGAAGATGAGAATATTTCATCCTATGTACAAAAGATCAATGAAATAGTGTGTGTTATTCGATGTGCTAGAGGTACACTTGATGAAGATGATATTGTTTAAAATATTCTAAGAACATTGCCTCCTGTCTATAATAACAAGGTTGCAACTATTGAAAAATAAGGATAGTAACAAATGTGACCAAAGATAGTCTAGTGGGGAAGCTTACAACCTTAAAATTAAGTGCATTAGGTGGCACACTACCCAAGACTATGATAACATTAAAAGCCACAATAATAGGGAAGGACATGTATAGATCATATTTGATAGAGAAAACTACAAGGAGAATGTCAAGATGGGAAAAGGAGATTAAGGAAATGGAAGACTAAGAGAGAGAGATTGAAGAGTTGGAAGAAAAGTTTGCAAAAAGGATTAAACATAGAGCTCCTGCTAATAGTAAGTATAAATGAAAGTTTCCATTGAAATTTTTTTCATGTGGTAAGGTAGGACATTATTCATCTAGGTCCCCTACTAGAGTCCCTAAGTATAAATATGAGCTTAATGCTAGTGAAAGGTGTTATTATGCTCTAGATGATGATGGTATTACTAATGATGAATTTGATGAAGATGAAAAGGATGATGATGAATCCACATTCATTGCCATTAAGGAAGATGATGATCCTAAGTGATGTAGAGCGCACAACAGAAGATCCAAGTCTGCATCTCATTCCTTAACCCACATTAAAATATTCTAAAAATCTGCATGAGTACACATTAATCAAAGATTCAAAAACTTACAACATGATGATGATGATAATAATAATAGTTTCATTATCTCAATATGATCCTTCAACAACTGTTGAATAGAAACTCACAATCTACTATCATTCCAATAATAACAACTTCACAATATAGAAACCTCGGCTAATATTATACTTCATAACTTTATCATTTATTCATGTAGCCGATATTCAATGACTGTTACAAATCCTCTGGTTTCACAAAACAAAATGCACAAAATGAATACCATCCCACAATACAAATCTATTACTGTTGGTTCCTTATACAAATGAGATTGATTCATTGTTCATTCCACTCAAAATGAAATTCAATGCATACTCCAAAGATAAACTGACTCAACAACAACTCAACTTCAATATTGTTAATAACCATTTTCAATGAACAATTGAAATTTCTTCAAAGCCGATACCCATTGTTCTACAACAAAAACCAATATAGAATTAAAACATTAAACTTCAATAGAAATCATACCCAACAACCAATGCCAATATCATCCTCGAGTCTCCTTATAGTATTTGCATTCAACTTATCCCAAAACTGATTGCTCTTTGCATCCCAAAGAATCGAACCTTGATTGCATTCGGTTTCCCCAAAACTGTTAATGTCAATGTCCCAAAATTGGGACTGTTCCAAGAATAGAATTAAAACTAATTTCAATGAATTTTAAAATTCTTGACACAAATGATACAAAACCCAACTCCATAACATTAAACTTTCTTCAAATTGAAACTCTGATACCATGAATCAAAACCAAATAGAGACCTTTGAAACCCGAAAGGTAAATGATAAAAATTACAATGCAATTTAATTCTATAACATTGCCTAGTCCATTTACATTGGACACAATTATTTAGAGAATTTAAAACAAAGAATCAAAACATCGAAGAACCAAAAACCATAAACAGAAAATTTGATTCTTCTTATCATTATATTATCCTCCATTACATAGTTTCTTCTCCATCCTACACTGTTCTATCTGAATCTACTTCTTCCCCTTCTCAGGTTTTAGAAATCTATAAATAAAGATCTTCAAAAAGAATGAAACCCGATAACTCCATAAACAACTAACTTCCCTCAACTAACTTATAACTTCTATTATGCTAACCGACTCCAATCTAATGGCATACTAACTAGACTAAATACTTTATTTATTAAATCTATGACTCTTAGGCTACTAAGAAAACCAAACTATTAGAATGGCTTAGAAGCCATGTTACAATATAATTTAACCATGAAAAATCTAGAATCTTTGAAATATCTTCACTTTCTAGATGCCCTTGCATCATACTCCCAGGGACAGAAAAATTGAAGTCCCATTGAATTGCTGTGATCTTCTTCTGAGTCCTCCAATTGTATGAAGGAAATGTCGTCACCATAAGAAAAACTGAATGGATGCCGCTCCCCACAACATGCTAATTCCAAACTGTAGAATGAATACCCTTCATGGTATTTTCGTTGAATCCTAGAACAAATACATTTTCCAGCCGCATATCACCTGCATAAAAATACCAATCAACTTGGTCCACAATCTGGTCCTCTTCCTATTTGTATACCTCTAGAGTATCATAGTGATCAACAAATAGTTCATCCTTTATATCAATAGTCTTCTCCTCAGCATCTGATCTTTGCACTACATCTTTTCCTTCTTGATCATTTTTGTCAACATCTCCATCATCTAGACAAATCAAACCTGTCACCAACTCTCCCTCATCTGCAAGAACCTTTTCCTCACAAGGCTCAACAAAATCCTATTGTTCACTCTCACTCTCTACACCAGCATTCATCTACTATCCATGCCCTTCCAATGGAATGTGTACATCTTCTTGATCCTTGTCTTCAACAACAACTTCATCTTCATCCAAGGCTTTCTCTAGAATCTTGATCTTTTCTTCTTGCTGCTTTCTCTCTTCTTCTTGCTCTTCCAAAACCCTTCTTAGGCTTCTCAACTCTTCTTGCCTCATCCATTCTATTTCTTTCTTCCTCGCTTCTTCTTCCTTCTTCTTTCTTTCTCTTTCTTTTCTCTCCTTATCACCATATAGGTAATCCTTCAACACCTTAACAATTTCTCTTTCACTCCTTGTCAAAGCCATCTCTTCTCACCAATCCAGAATTTGTTAGATATTGAGCCACCACCTTGGAACACTCTCAAAGAATAGTTCAACTCCAAGCATCAACAAGGGACCTTCAACCTGCTAAATCCTAGATCTTCTTCCCAGACCTTTTGCTGTGCTCTGATACCACTTAATGTAGAGTGCACAATAGAAGATCCAAGTCTGCATATCATTCCTTAACCCACATTAAAATATTCTAAAAATTTGCATGAGTACACATTAATTAGAGATTCAAAAACTTACAACATGATGATGATGATGATAATAATAGTTTCATTATCTCAATATGCTCCTTCAGCAACTGTTGAATAGAAACTCACAATCTACTATCATTCCAATAATAACAACTTCACAATATAGAAAACTTGGCTGATATTATACTTCATAACTTTATCATTTATTCGTGTAGCCGATATTCAATGACTGTTACAAATCCTCCGGTTTCACACAACAAAATGCACAAAATGAATACCATCCCACAATACAAATCTATTACTGTTGGTTCCTTATACAAATGAGATCGATTCATTGTTCATTCCACTCAAAATGAAATTTGATGCATACTCCAAAGATAAACCGACTCAACAACAACTAAACTTCAATATTGTTAATAACCATTTTCAATGAACAATTGAAATTTCTTCAAAGCTGATACCCATTGTTCTACAACAAAAATTGATATAGAATTAAAATATTAAACTTCAATAGAAATCATGCCCAATAACCAATGCTAATATCCTCCTTGGGTCTCCTTATAGCTATTTGCATTCAACTTATCCCAAAACTGATTGCTCTTTGCATCCCAAAGAACCGAACCTTGATTGCATTCGGTTTCCCCAAAACTGTTAATGTCAATGTCCCAAAATTGGGACTATTCCAAGAACAGAATTAAAACTGATTTCAATGAATTTTAAAATTCTTAACACAAATGATACAAAACCCAACTCCATAACATTAAACTTTCTTCAAATTGAAACTCTGATACCATGAATCAAAACCAAATAGAGACCTTTGAAACCCGAAAGGTAAATGATAAAAATTACAATGCAGTTTAATTCTGTAACATTGCCTAGTCCATTTACATTGGACACAATTATTCAGAGAATTTAAAATAGAGAATCAAAACATTGAAGAACCAAAAACCATAAATAGAAAATTTGATTCTTCTTGTCATTATATTATCCTCCATTACATAGTTTCTTCTCCATCCTACACTATTCTATCCAAATCAACTTCTTCCCCTTCTCGGGTTTTAGAAATCTATAAATAAAGATCTTCAAAAAGAATGAACCCTGATAACTCCATAAATAACTAACTTCCCTCAACTAACTTATAACTTCTATTGTGCTAACCAACTCCAATCTAATGGCATACTAACTAGACTAAATACTTTATTTATTAAATCTATGACTCTTAGGCTACTAAGAAAACTAAACTATTAGAATGGCTTAGAAGCCATGTTACAATATAATTTAACCATGAAAAATCTAGAATCTTTGAAATATCTTCACTTTCTGGATGCCCCTGCATCACTAAGACTGATATTGTAATAACTTCTAGTGTTGCTAATGATGTTTTTGAAGAGAAAATGCTAGCCTCTCAAGTTGTCAAGGAAAATAAGTGGGTGATTGACAATGGATTCTCTCACCACATGACTGGTGAAAAGAGTAAATTTGTAAGCTATGAGAAGTATCATGGTGGAGAAGTCAAATGGGGTGAAAAATATAGTGGTAAGATCAAAGGTAGATGTTCAATTACTTTGGATGGAAAAAATAACATTGGTGATGTATTATATTTAGAAGGTTTGAAACATAATATTCTTAGTGTTGGTCAGCTGATGGATAAGGGATATGGATTGCATTTCAAGGTTGACATGTGTAAGATATTGAATGACTATGGAAAGGAGATTTATACTAGATCCAAAATAAGAGGTAATATATTTATTTTGAATAATGGTCAAAAGAATTATTTCATAGCTCAAATAGATGAAAGATGGCTATGGCACAAGAGATTGTATCATGTGAAATCTAACAACAATATTTCTATAAGTTCTACTTCCTCTAATAGAGACATTTCTAGAGCAAAGAACCATATCAATACTAATTGTAAGGAATGACAATTGGGTAAGAAAATAAGGGTCTTTTCATTCCAAATCTGAAAATTCTAATGGCTTGATAGATCGTGTTCATTCTGACTTCTATGGTCCTGCATGAATAAAAAGTTTGCAAGGTGATAGGTATTTTATGTTTCATATTGATGACTACTCAAAGATGGTATGTGATGAAGGGTGCTCCCCTTAATACCACAAACACATAATAGAAATAGAGAAACAACAACAATTTGCAAGAATAGAAAATGGGCTTCTTATTATCTCCACAAATGTGGAATTAAAAATTTTCAAAATTACAATATGCAAAGCCACATGGACATTCCCTTACAATATTATGTAGGAAAAGTCTCAAATCATTACCCAGATCTCTACCTAGAACTGCCCTAGACAACACTATGGGCCTTCTTTATATATGCAATTTCCACCGCTCGAGAAGGTTCCAGAAATTTAGCCCTTAAGGCTGACTATACATAGAATTATTTTATTTTCACAATTTTTACAATAGGGTTAGCTCAAAAGAAATATAAAATATACTTTTAGGTAGCCCAACTTTCAGAGGCCATAACTTTCTAACCGTAGCTCCATTTTTCTATTATAATCACTTTTCGAAAATGCTAGGACGAGATCTACAGTTCCTAACTTGGTCAAGCTCCAATCAGTCGGGGGTCGATTGTGATCTGGAGCCTCTAAGGCCTTCAAAATTGATCTGAAAGATTTCATAGCCAAAAACCTCAATAACTTCACTAATATAGATGATGTGGAAATGAAACTCAATTTGTAGGCTGATATGACTATATGAACCTCCAACTGTGAAATTAGAACATTCCGAGATCATATGACTGAATTGCTAAAAATAGTAAGTTTCCATAAATAGCAGCTCTGCACAAGATAATCCTTATTGAAAAGAAAACAAAAATATTTTTGGGTGATGGAAGATTGCTCTTACACCTAGGATGCTCCTGCATCAGACACCCAGGGTAATTTGAGAAGTGACCCTGTCACTACTCAGGTGTGTAGAGGAAAACCAAGATGGTTAATCTCCTCCTTTGTCAACCATGATGAATCTTCAATAGGTCATCCTTGCTAGGAATAGTCCCAAGAGATAACTGAGAGGGGGGGGGGGGGGGTGAATCAATTATCTATAAGTTTCAATTCTTTATCCAATTAAGTATACTTAAACATAAAGCATAAACACAATGAAAGAACACTTGAACACAACACCAATATTTTGGTTACAGGGAAACCCAAATAGGTAAAAAACCTAGTGGGAATTAACACCCACTAATATTCTGTACTAGTGTATTATGATCCTTGCTAGAAGATCCTTAACCCTGTTAGGTGTTGCTTTACAATACATTTAGTACAGTAGACCTAGTCAAGGGTCAGACCCTATTAGGATTGTTTTACAATAGTCTCTATTAGGGGAGAGGACACACTTTTCAAGAGCACACTTCTCAAAGGGGTGAAGGCTACAACCTTTTGTTTAATGGATACACACTATATCTAGATCTTGGTGAACTGTGCTTTGACCTGCTATCTGGATCAGTTCCAATGTATAGCACAAATACTTTACTTGGTTACATAGACCTTCTTCTAATGGCTCAACACTTTGCACACTCTGGTTTGCTCTTACTATCAACCATGAACCACGCTCAAGCAATCCCAAATGACTGCCTATAAATATCTTTCTTCTAAATGATATAATCAAGTTGGCTTGTTAGAACCACTTTGAAATCATATTAGAGAAACCATAAAAAACTCCAATAATAATTCAATTGGCTCTACTAAGCACACAACATGTTAGGAATAATAGTCCACAATACAACTAAGAGGGGGGGTGAATTAGTTGTATGATAGAATATTAAACTTTAAACTTTAAGCTCATCAATATTAGATCCAATGAACATAATGATTGCCAACACAATAACATAATATTTTGGTTACGGGGAAACCCTGTTAAAGGTAAAAACCCTAGTGGGAACTAGCACCCACTAATAATGTATTGAGAGTATAGTAATCCTTGTTAGAAGATATAGCCCTGTTAGGAGCTTATTGAAACATTATAGTACATAGTCCTTGTTAGAGGATAGACCCTGTTAGGATTCAAGAACAAAAGAGGGCTCAATGCCCAAAGAAGGTTAAGTCCACCTTCTAAACTCACTAGTTCGCAACAAGTGTATATGAGGAAATAAATAAAATTTTGAACAGTTTGTCAGCAACTGTCTTTGCTTGATCAGTTTCAATGAAGTCCACAAATAATCCTCTACTCTACATACAATAGACATAAGTTCACAACCTTCTTATATAACTTATATCACCTCCATATCTTTTCCAAAGAAAAGATCTTACATTTATACCTTGTTACATTTTAATAAGATCAGGTTGGCCCATAAGGCTTTCCTAATTATAAACAATTACATAAGCCCTTGCTAAGATACATACGATATCTAAAACAAGTTTACATGATTACATTTCCATAATTAAGGACCGACATCCTTGAATTATGCTTGCCAAATAATACACACGCTTCATTCCCTGAGTCAACTTTAGAATATGCCATTGCTAGAGCACACGCCACAAATGATGTCACCAATCACTCCATACCTTGCACTGACCAATGAACATCCATCAATACCTCTTCTATCATCCTTCAAGATTGCATAATGTGAATCCAATCCTTCTGAAATCTATAACAAGAACTCAGAGACTAACTCTGTCAATTCTCACTGTCTTAGTCCAGTGACCATTCTTTACTAAAACAACAATATATTGGTTAATAAGAATCCATTAATGATGTGATCTCATATATAAGATCACAACATCCATCTAAACTCTCATCTGACTTCACAACATCTGAAACATCCATACACCCTCAGTACATAGTGATTACCAGTCTAGTTCCTTCATAGAAGCATATGTTGACATCAGTGACAAAACACAAATGACAATAATATGGGTGCCCATTCAATAATTTAGTGATTAAACATATTAAATATCTCAATCACATCCCATGCATTAGCAATATCCAACAATCTCCCCCTTTGGCAATGATGTCAACATATGGGAAAATCTTATCCCAAAGTTGTATCAACCCAAAAGTTCTTCAACTGAACCATCTCCCCAATTAGTGAGGAATTTTCTCATAGAAACACTCCCCTTTTGACAACAATGGCAAAGGGTGCCATGAGGCTTCAATTGCCTTCACATATAAACTTTCTCCTATGATCACTCCCCCTAAGGAGTAGATCCCTACATCCAGTCCAGAAGAAGATAAGGCTCTGAATACCTTTAGACTAATGCATCTCTACATCATTTAGTTCTGACTAGGAGGGGCCTGAACCCCTAGCATACCTCTGAGATATTCAAAGGTATCTTTCAGTAGTGGCTTTGTGAAGATGTTTGTAATATGCTCTTTTGTACTGATATATTCTAGTTTGATTTCTTTTTGTGCCACCTTGTCTCTCAAGAAGTGATACTTGATCGAAATATGTTTAGTTTTGTAATGCATCACTGAATTCTTTGACATGTTAACTGTACTGGTGTTGTCACAATGAATAAACACATGCTCAATAAAAGTTATTCCAATGTTTGTCAACATTTGTTTCATCCAAATAATCTGTGTGCAATTTATAGTAGCAACAACATACTCTGATTCAGTAGTGGGTTGTGCTATACAATATTGTTTCTTACTTAGCCAAGAAATTGACTTTTTCCCAAGAAAAAATGCACCACCACTGGTACTTTTTCTATCATCAATATTTATTGCCCAATCAACATCAGTAAAATCATGGAGTTCAAAACTATCATTTCTATCATACCATAAACCATAGTCTATGGTCCCTCTGAGATACCTCAGTATCCTCTTCATAGCAGCTAGATGTGTCTCTTTAGGTTCTGCTTGATATCTAGCCACAATTTTGACAACATTAGCAATATCTAGTCTAGTATGAGTAAGATATTGTACCCCTCCATCCATTGACCTATATAAAGTCTAAAAAACACATTTTAACTCATCATCAATTGTTAGCTTGTTTCTAGTTAACATAGGTGTTCCTACTGGTTTACAATCTTCCATTCTGAATTTCTTGAGAAATTCTTTGAGATATTTGGTTTGAGAAATGAAAATACCATTCTCATTCTAATTTATATGCGGTCCAAGAAAGAATTTCATTTCACCTATCATGGACATCTCAAATTCACTTTCCATTTCTTTAGCAAATTTCTTACATAGATCATCATTACCTCCAAAGATAATGTCATCCACAAATACTTCTACTATTAGTATTTGATCTTCAGTAGTTCTCAAATACAAATTACTATCTGCATTACCTTTTCTGAATCCAAGCCCAAGTATAAACTTGTCTAACCTTGCATACCAAGCCCTAGGAGCTTTCTTCAACCCATATATGGCTTTCTTCAATTTTCACACCATGTCTTTGTCTTCGCATAGAGGAAATCCATCTGGTTATTCTATGTATACTTCTTCTTCAAGATCTCCATTTAGAAATACAAATTTAACATCCATTTGATATACTTTGAAGTTTTTGTGTTCATCATAAGATAGAAACAATCTTACTGCCTCTATTCTAGCAACAAGAGAAAAAGTTTCTTCAAAGTCTACGCCTTCTTGCTGCGAGTATCCCTTACACACTAGTCTTGCTTTATTTCTTACAACTGTTCCTTCATCTATTTTGTTTCTAAAGACCCATTTTGTTCCTATAACATTTTTATTTTTAGGCCTTGGAATCAATTCCCAAGTATTGTTTTTCATTATCTGATCCAATTCTTCTTTCATAGCATTTATCCAAGATTCATCTTTAAAGGCTTCATCTATTTTTTTGGCTCAACTTGAGAAATCAAACAAATTTCTTCTCTAACTTTAGATCTAGTTAGTACTCCCTAACTGATATTGCCAATAATTTGATTTTCAAGATGGTTATTTTTTACATACCTTGGAGTTTTAGGAGTTTCAGTAGTCTTTCTTGTATCATCACAAGACTCTTTTTCACTTTATTCCTCAATAAGTTCTTCTTCATCTATAGTAGCAGTGGTTTCTTTTATCTCTGTTATCCAACTGCTATCATACATTCTTTCCTGAATTTGAAATTTCTCATCTATTCTTCCATTGTTACTTTCAACCATCTTCCTCAATCTCAGATTGAAACATTTGTATGCCTTGCTTTTAATAGAGTAACCAAGGAAGATACTATCATCACTTCTAGCATCAAATTTCCCTATCTCATCATCCCTCTTGATATAACATTTACTACCAAAAATTATGAAATATTTGACAATAGGAGTATGATCAAACCATAGTTCATATGGAGTTTTACTTGTACCTTCTCTGATTTGAATTCTGCTCAATGTGTATACTATTGTTCCAACAACCTCTCTCCAATGTACATGAGATATATTTTCTTCAACCAGCATTGTCCTTACAACATCAAGTATAGTCATGTTTCTTTGCTCTGCTATCCCATTTTATTGTGGAGTCCTAGGAGTAGATGTTTGTCTTTTTATCCCATGTTTTTCATAGTATGAGTTAAATAAATTTGATGTAAACTCTCCACCTCTGTCTGATTTTAAACACTTTATTTTCAGTCCTAATTCATTTTCTACCTTTTCTTTAAACAACTTGAATTTGTCAAATGCTCCGGATTTCTCTCTCAAATAAGTAACCCACATCATTCTAGAAAAATCATCAACAAAGAGTATAAAATACCTTTCACCATAGTATGATTTTGTTCTTGTAGGCCCACATAGATTTGTATGAATTAGATGCAACTTCCCTTTTGATGTAAATGTTTTTCTTTTGTGACTACTTCTAGTTTTCTTTCCCATGACACATTCTTTGCATATAGTGTTAGAAGGTTTCACAATCTTTGGTAGATCTCTTATTACATTGGCCATACTTGCCTTCACAATGTTATCAAAATTAACATGACAAAATATGCTATGCCATAACTAGCTATCATCTACCTTCACAACAAAACAAGAGGCTCCGAATGTGTTTAGTTCAAATACATTACCTCTAGACCTTGACCCAGTAGCAATCAATTTTCCTTCCTTGCTTCTAATAAAGCATTTACCATTAGCAAAACTTAACTGAAAGTTTTTATCCATTAATTGTCCAAAACTTAACAAGTTATGTTTCAATCCTTCAACAAGTAGTACATTGTCTGTATTAGTCTTTCCATCTAGAGTGATGGATCCTACCCCTATGATGGATTTTGGGAGATTGTCCCCAAAACTTACAACACCTCCATCATAGTTTACTAATTTAACAAAATTTTTCTTATCACTAGTCATGTGATGAGAACACCCACTATTAATTATCCATTCTACTTTCTTATCAATATGAGACACTAAGGCTTTTTCTTCATGAGCTGGTTTATCTTTAATAGCAATGAATCCAATCTCTTCATTATATAAATCCTCATCATTAGAGATTCCTTCACTAGCATAGTAACATTCTTTGTCTCTTCTAATTTTTCATAATTAGGTTTGTACTTAGGAACTCTTGTAGGACATCTAGATGCAAAATGACCTATCTTATTGCATGAAAAAAATTTCAAAGGTAATTTGCCTTCAAATTTTCCCTTACCTCTTTTCTCTCTTCTAGAAATTAGTGCAACAAGTTCTTCCATCTTCTTTTCTTCTTCCATTATCTTCTTCCACTCCTTAGCATATTCACCAAGTTCTTCTCTTAGGTCTTCTTTGCTTGTGCTCAGAAGTGCAAAAACTTTCTTGTGTGTGGATGCCCTGAATGCAGATTCAGCCTTGGGTGTAGCACCACCTAATTTTGTAACTTCAAAGGTAGTTAGCTTTGTAATCAACATCTCTCTACTAAATTTTGGAGTCAGGGGTATAGTTTCTTCAATTGACATTACCTTGAATTTGTAAGTAGGAGTTAGTGATCTGAGAATCTTGGCAATGACTTCATCTTCATCATAAGTACCTCCATAATTTCTAATTCCAACTACAACTTCTATAACCCTTTGAACATTGGCTTAGATGCTTTTATCTTCATTCATTTTTAGCTTCTCCATCTTTGTCTTCCAGTTTTGCAATTTTGCTTGTTTGGTATACTTATCTCCTTCATAAAGTGCCTCTAGCCTATTCCAAATTTCATATGCTAAATCTAGATCTTTTATTTTAGTAAACTCACCCTCAGATAGTGCGCTGATCAATGCTTCTCTTGTGACCATGTTGCATGAAAATAGCTTCTTTTCATCATCAGTGGCTGACTCCAAGTCATTCTCAGCCTTCAGAGTTTCCTTCTTCTTTACAATCATCCAATAGTCTATACCCAAATAGAATAAATGTGTTCACATCTTGTTTTTCCAACTATCAAAGTTTTTAGGATCAAACTAAGGACTATCCTTCCTATAGAATTCCATTTTCCAAGATCACCTCAAGATGTTAACCTTTATCTCTGAGGATCACATGCTCTGATACCAATTGTTAGGAATAATAGTCCACAATACAGCTGAGAGGGGGGGTGAATTAGTTGTATGACCAAATATTAAACTTTAAACTTTAAGCTCATCAATATCAAATCCAATGAACATAATGAATGCCAACACAATAACATAATATTTTGGTTACGAGGAAACCTTGTTAAAGGTAGAAACCCTGGTGGGAATTAGCACCCACTAATGATGTACTGAGAGTATAGTAATCCTTGTTAGAAGATATAGCCCTTGCTAGGAGCTTATTGAAACATTATAGTACATAGTCCTTGTTAGAGGATAGACCTTGTTAGGAGTCAAGAACAAAAGAGGGCTCACTTCCCAAGGCTCACTACCCAAAGAAGGTTAAGTCCACCTTCTGAATTCACTAGTTCGCAACAAGTGTATATGAGGAAATAAACAAACTTTTTAACTATTTGCCAACAACTATCTTTGCTTGATTAGTTCCAATGAAGGCCAAAAATAATCCTTTGCTCTACATATAGAAAAAACAAGTCCCACAACCTTCTTATATCACTTATATGACCTCCATATCTTTTCCAAAGAAAAAATATTACATTTATACCTTGTTACATTTTACTAAGATCAGGTCGACCCATAAGGATTTCCTAATTACAAGAAATTACATAAGCCCTTTCTAAGATACATATGGTATCTAAAACATGTTTACAATGATTACATTTCCATAATTAAGGACCGACATCCTTGAATTATGCTTGCCAAATAATACACACGCTTCATTCCCTAAGTCAGTTTTAGAATAAGCCATCACCAGAGCACACACCATAGAGGACATCACCAATCACTCCCTACCTTGCACTAACCAATGAAAATCCATTAGTACCTCTTCCATCATCCTTCAAGATCACATAACCTGAATCCAATGATTCTGAAATCTATAACAAGAACTCAGAGACTGACTCTGTCAATTCTAAGTGTTTGAGTCCCATGACCAGTCTTTACTAAAACAACAATATCTTCCTTAATATACATCCATTAATGATGAAATATTAGATATAAGATCAAAACATCCATCTAAACTCTCATCTAACTTTAGAGCATCTAAAACATTCATACACCCTTCGTACACAGTGATTACCAGTCTGGTTCCTTCATAGAAGCATATGTTGAAATCAGTGATAAAACACAAATGACAATAGTATGAGTGCCCATTCAGTAATGTAGTAATTAAACATATTAAATATCTCAATCACCACCCATGCATTAGCAATATCCAATAAAACACATTCTGGGACCTGTCCAATAAGATAATTGTAGACGCATGCTACACACTGTTGGCTTTACCAAAACAACTGGATCTTTCTCCTCAAGCTGAATTAACTCATGCAATCTTAATTGAACATAGATAACTCTTCTCCAAGCTCTAATCCAAGGATACATACCCAAATGATAGGCTCAACTCTAGAACCAATATAATCTCTATCAGCTCTTCTCAAAAAACACATGAAATAGCTACTGGTGAATAGTGATTGCATAACTTTACTTCTACTAATCATCAGACTATGCATCCATGAGTGTATCATCACTAACATGTCTTCATCACATATCCAAGGGTGTAAGGCTTCATGATAATTGTAGAGACAATCATTCATAGAACACTGCCTGCTACTCTATCAGGAATATTGCTGATAGAAACTACAATATAACTGTTTGTACTAATAGTCAACCTCTGTGTCCACGATATCATGCTGATAACATGTCCATTCTTCATATACATAAATCTTACTACATAAGTCTCCCACACAAGCTACTTACCATATGTTATCATCAATGACAAACATATAATCAACACTGGCTTGCTGACAAATATCCAACAATCTCCCCCTTTGGCATTGATGGAAACATATGGAATGAAAAACCACCACCAATCCAATGAGAAATTATTTTATAACATTCTCCATTTCCTCATCAAAACTTCCCCAAAGATGAATCTTCCATCTACCACAATATTCTTCAACATTCTCCATTTCCTCAACTAAACTGCTTCCAAAACTGAATACTACTCCCCCTTATTATATTACTCCTACTTTTCTTCTATTTTTCATGACTCTATATATTAATCCCCCTTTGACATCAATGGAAAAGGGTACCAATAATTTTAAGCACCGGTAATAATCCTAAGGTAGAGCAGTCAACCCTCCATTAGTCCCTAAGGATTGATGCCTTTTCTTCTTTCTTCTAAGCAGAATCAGGGAAGGGAATTATTCCCAACTTCTCCCTGAGATAATCAAAAGTATCCTTAGGCAAGGTCTTTAAGAATATGTCTACCAACTGATCTTTAGTACTCACATAGTCCAATGTGACTTCTTTCTCTACCACTTTCTCTCTTAGGAAGTGATACTTGATCTCAATGTGCTTTGTCTTTGTATGCATCATGGGGTTCTTAGACATATTGATAGACCTAGTGTTATCGCAATAAATAACAATAGGATAATGAATCTGAATTCCAAAATCTTTTACCATTTTCTTGATCCAAATAATTGTAGAATAATTCAGGGCTTCTGTAACATACTCTGCTTCTGCTATTGACTGAGAAATACAATTTTGCTTCTTGCTTGTCCAAGTGACAAGTCTATCACCAAGAAACACTACTCCACTTGATGTACTTTTTCTATCATCAATGCATCCTACCCAATCAACATCAGTATATACATGAAGCTCAACATTTTCAGAATTAGGATACCATAGACCATAATCTATAGTGCCCTACAAATATCTGAATATTCTCTTTACTGCCATGAGGTGACTTTATTTAGGCTCTGCTACAAATCTTCCAACTATGCCACTACATTGGAAATATCAGGTCTAGTTTGAGTAAGATATATGAGTTTACCAATCATAGACTTGTACAATGTTGTATCTATTGCTGGTGAGTCATCTTCTTTTGTAAGCTTGCATCCAATGATCATAGGTGTTCCTACTAGCTTGCAATCATCCATCTTGAATTTCTTCAGTATCTCTTTCACATACTTGGACTGATTAATAAAAATACCTTTTTTCTGTCTGCTACACATTTACTCACAAAAAGTATTTGATAGGACCAATCATACTCATTTTCAAATTCACTCTACATTTCTTTGGCAAATTCTACACTCAATTTGTCATTACCTCCAAAGATAATGTCATCAACAAATATAGCCACAAGTAGTAGTCCTTCAGATGTCTCTCTTATAAACAGGTTACAATCTGCTACTCCTTTCTTGAATCCAATCTTTGTTAGATATCCATCAAGTCTCTCATACCAAGCTCTAGGGGCTTGCTTTAGTCCATAGAGGGCTTTCTTCAATCTGCATACCATACCAGGTCTATCTGATAGCATGAATCCTTCTGGCTACTCAATGTATACTTCTTTTAGTTCACCATTTAAGAATGCTAACTTAACATCCATCTAATAGACTTTGAAGTTTTTGAATGTTGCAAGAGCTAAAAACAACTTAATAGCTTCTAATCTATTGACTGGTGCAAAAGTGTTTGAATAGTCAATACCTTCTCTTTGCGCATATCCCTTACATACTAATCTTTCTTTGTTTCTTACTACTATACCATCTTCATTCATTTGATTTCTAAATATCCATTTTGTTCCAATCACATTCTTATCACTAGGTCTTGGGACCAGTTCCCAAGTATCATTCTTGATAATTTGATCTAGTTCTTCTTTCATAGCATCATGCCAATCTAAATCTATGCATGCATCTTCAACACTTAAAGGTTCAATTTGAGATAGTAAACATACCACTTCCCTACTTGTAGAACTCTTGGCTTTTGATCTTGTTGTGACTTTGCTGCTCTAATCTCCAATGATGTCATTCTTAGAGTGCTATCTAGAGGGAAACTTTGGAACTTTAGGTGATGCTATCTCATCAGCCTTTGGAGTTTCTGCTTCACTTGTCTCAGGGTCATTGAATAACACATCAATGCTATCAAACATCTCTTCAACAATTGTCTCACTAGTGGAAGGTTTGGGTTCTTCTTCAATCATAGGTGAGTAATCATGATATCTTTCTTGAACCATAAACTTTTCATCAATCTTAACATGATCACTTTCAATGATCTTCTTTAACCTTAAATTGTAACATCTATAAGATTTTTTTTTAGAAGAGTAACCAAGGAAAATACCTTCATCTCTTCTTGCATCAAACTTTCCTACTACTTCATCCCTCTTGACGTAGCACTTTCTTCCAAAGATTCTATAGTATTTTATTGTGGGAACATTACCAAACCATAACTCATATGGTATTTTGTTAGCACTAGGTCTTAGTTGAATTCTATTGAATTCTATTGATAGTTCTTTCTGTCCAATGTGATAGCTCCTCTACCAATGATAGGTTTAGGAGTGTTATATCCAAACCTAACCATGCCACCATTGTATTTTTCTAGATGAACAAATCTATCTTTATCACCTGTCATGTGATGTGAACAACCACTATCTATAATCCAGTCTGTCCTTATATTAGCATGTGAAATCAGTGCTAGTTCTTGTTCCTCTTTCTCATCTTTATGATTTGTCTTATTATTCATTTTCTCTATAATGGCAATGAATCCAATTTATTCTTCAGCTGAATCATCATCTGAAACTCCATCTCCAACATAGTAACATTCCTTAGAGTATTTAGGCTTGTAGTCATTTTTGAACTTTCTAGCTCTTAAAGGACACTTAGATGCAAAGTGACCAATCTTATTACATGAAAAGCATTTGAATGGAAATTGACCTTCATATTTTCCTTTTCCTTTCTTTTCTCTTTTAGCAATCATAGAAATGAAATCATCTAGAGTTTTCTCTTCATTATCATCATCAAAATTACTAGAAGTGTTTGCAGATTTCTTACCATGGACTATTGTTTTGAAGGCTGTTTCACTTTTAGGTTCTGTCTTCAATCTTGAAATCTCAAAAGCTAAGATTTTGTTGATCAAGGTATCTCTTTTGAAATTTGATGTAAGCTGCATGGTCCCATCAAGGATGTTGATCTTGTTTTCATATTCTAGAGTGAGAGTAGTCCTCAATTTGTCCATAATGTCTTCCTCTGAGATCTCTCCACCATTGTTCTTGATTCTAGCAACTGCTTCATTGATCCTTTGATTGTAAGCTTTGATGTTTTCTTTAGGCAACATCTCTAATGCATTGTATCTTTTCTTCCATGTCTTTCTACACTCATACTTTTCTTGTTTGTCTCTTTCAAATATGTCTTCTAGGTTCTTCCATATTTTATGGGCTATATCTACCTTCTTTATTTTAGAAAATTCACTATTAGATAGGGTGCTGATAAGGGCTTCTTTGGCTATTGCATTTTGATGAAAAAATTCATTTTGTTTTTCAATAGCATCATCCTTTGCAAGGTCTTCTAAGGTAGGGATCTTGACTGCTTTGATAGTTACATCAAAAACTTCAAAAGTAACACATTGCAAATGAGTCACCATCTTGTTTTTCCAATCAAGATAATTCTCTCCATCAAACTTAGGAATTTCTTTTCTGAAGAATGTGTTAGAGTTTTAGGTGACTCTACAACACCCCCAGGATTGAATGCAAGACCAAGATAACTTCCACAAGAGATTGGAAAGAAAATTTCATTAAGATGCAAGAATGATATTGTTGATCATGGACATGATTAAAATGTACATAATAGACCTCCTTATATAGGAAAGGAAATAAGAGACAATGATAAGGATATGATAAGATATCACCTATGCTAGGTGTAATGACATGTCCACCAAATGTGGATCATCCTCCATTATGCAATAAAGTATGTGCAATGGATTAGGATGATAATGTGAGAAGAGCACGAAAGGTGGATCTCACACACAACAAGGTATGTGATGACAACTATCACACCTAAAGTGGAATTTCTCCTACACCATGTGCTTAATAGATGTGTAGACTCCTAGGTGTCTCAATCACAAACTACTATGCAATGCATTAACCTAAGTAAGATTAAGTAAAGTGTAATTAGGAATAATTAATTACACCAATAGAATGCCATCTAATCAACCTCAAGTTGTTAAACTTTCTCTTTGAGGCACTTGGCTCTGATACCAATTATTAGGAATAGTCCCAAGAGATAACTAAGAGGGGGGGGGGGGGGGCGGGGGGCGGGGTGAATCAGTTATCTACAAGTTTCAATTCTTTATCCAATTAAGTATACTTAAACATAAAGCATAAACATAATGAAAGAACACTTGAACACAACACCAATATTTTGGTTGTGGGGAAACCCAAATAGGTAAAAACCCTAGTGGGAATTGACACCCACTAATATTCCGTACTAGTGTATTATGATCCTTGCTAGAAGATCCTTAACCCTATTAGGAGTTTCTTTACAATATATCTAGTATAATAGACCTGGTCAAGTGTTGGACCCTATTAGGAGTCTTTTACAATAGTCCCTATTAGGGGAGAGGACACACTGTCCGAGAGCACATTTCTCAAAGGGGTGAAGGCTACAACCTTCAGTTTAACAGATACACACTATATCTAGATCTTGGTGAGTTGCACTTTGACCTGATGTCTGGATCAATTCCAATGTATAGCACAAATAATTTACTTGGTCACATAGGCCTTTTTTTGATGGCTCAACACTTTGCACACTCTGCTCTGATCTTACTGTCAACAATGAACCACACTCAAGCAATAACAAATGACTACCTATAAATGTCTTTCTTCTAAATGATATAATCAAGTTAGCCTATTAGAACCACCTTGAAATCATATTAGAGAAACCATAATGAACTCCAATAATAATTTAGTTGGCTCTACTAAACACACAACACATTCTGGGACCTGTCTAATAAGATAATTATAAACGCACGCTACACACTGTTAGCTTTACCAAAATAAATGGATCTTTCTCCTCAAGCTGAATTAACTCATGCACTCTTAATCAAACATAACTGACTCCTCTCCAAGCTCTAATCCAAGGGCACCTACTCAAATCATAGGCACAACTCCATAACCAATATAATCTCTATCGACTCTTTTGAACAAACACAAGAAACCGCTATTGGTGAATAGCATTTGCATAAATGTACTTATACTAATCATCAGACTATATGTCCATTAGTGTATCATCACTAACATGCCTTCATCACATATCCAAGGGCACAAGGCTTCATGATAATTGTATGGACAACCATTCATAGAACACATCCTGATAGTCTGTTAGGAACACTGCTGATAGAAACTTCAATATAATTGTCTGTACTAACAGTCAACCTCTGCGTCCATGATATCATGTTGATAACATGTCCATGCTTCATATAGATAAAGCTTACTACATAAATCTCCCACTCAAGGTACTTACCATACATTTTCATCAATGACAAATATACAGTCAACACTAGCTTGTTGGCAAATCTCCAACGATCCTTTCCATTTGATCATATATTCTTCATATGTCCTGTTCCTTGTGCTTCTTCTAACACAACTATCTAGTATGCCCTCAATCTCCTTGGTAGCTAAAATAGTTGCTAGAATACTCCACCCTGTAGTTGTGATCTCATCTTTAACACCTCCTTCATGATACTCTATCAAATCTGAAATGTTAAATACTGGTGAAATATTCAGCTCAGTAGGCAACTTGACCTCACACTAGTACATTTGAGGTCAAATTATGATGACTATTTGTCAGATTTGCAACACCCATTTGTCGACATTTCGACACATGTGTCCATCATCATTTTTGCATTAGAAATAGTGATTAAAGAGATATCTTTCAGTTTATCAACACCCAATTCTGTTGGAAACTTGTGCATGAAACCATCTTTGTTATGGCATTTCCTAGAATCCATCTACCAAAATTCTGACAAGAACACCTATCAGAAATATACAATCACTATTGGAATTAACTATCAAAAAGATATCCTTTTCAACATTAGAACTATTAGAATAGCGACAGATCTACAACCAACTTCTGACGGATAAACCCGTTAGTGACATAGCATTACTATTACTCTAGTCTATCAAAAATTGCATATCTGTGACATTTTCATTGTCGAAAGAGTGACGATAGGGTAGTATATCTTCGGTAGGTTGCCCTGTCAGACATATAGCATTACTGTCATAGTAATTGTCATAAAGCATTTTTCTCTGACATTTTATCTGTCAGATAGGTGATGGGTTGGCCTATATTTCGATAGGAAATGATGTTGGATGTATAGCACTACTATCGGAATGAATTATAAAGTGTCAAAAAATTGACGGATATGCACATTAAAGATAACACAGCTTAGGAGACCATCATAGGTTGTCTCTTTCTTTGGTCTATATTATTGACAAAATGTTTTACCTTTCATTAGCTCATCAAATCTGGGGATTTGAAAGAATTTAATAGAATATTTTCTTGACAACGTATATTATTTAAGTTGATGTTGCATGAATTTATCTACTTTGCACACTTGTAGACTATGAGGATGACGATAAAGAAGCATCTCCTCCCATGGCCATGATTCTTTATCACTGTCCTTATAGTCTACAAGTGCGCGAAGTAGATAAATTCATGCAATGTCAACTTAAATAATATACGGTGTCAGAAAAATATTCTATTAAATTCTTTCAAATCCCCAGATTTGATAAGCTAATGAAAGGTAAAACATTCTGTCAATAATATAGACTAGAGAAAGAGACAACCTATGATGTTCTCTTGAGCTCTGTTATCTTTTAGTCCTAGCTACTAGGTAAGGCCTGAAAGACTTATACCTATCGATCGTCAAGAATAATCACCGCCTTGCATTTATGTACACTACACAAATTGATCTTAGTCTCGCAAAAACATTTTACACTTGTACATCTCATCAATACTGGAGGCCTAAAGTAATTTTATATGATCACTAGTGTATGCACCCTAAAATGGTCACCTAGACTTTGGGCCCCATTTATTAAACTATCAAATTCCTGAATCAATACTTTGCAAAATTCAAATCAAATTCTTTGATCAAATCCTAACTAGTTCCAATATTTCAATTTTCCCTAAGGTTTGATCATTTCATCAATAATTTTATTTAATTAAAAGAAATATTCCCTCTTAAATAAATAAAATAGCCTTATTTAATTGAAAGAAATATCTTTTAAATAAAATAATTTTATTTAATTAAAATCCCTTTTAATTAAATGATTTTATCTTGTTTAAATAATATCTCCCTTTTAAATATATAATGTTATTTTATTTAATTAAAAGAAAATCATTCTTTTAAATTAATAAATAAATAAATCCTCTTAAAGCTCTTTTGTGATGAAAAAGGGAAACAAATAATTAAAAATAAAGAAAATCCCTTTTCTCTCCACACTTTCTAAAAAATGAGCTTTATTTCCTCTTTTTGGGTTTATCCCACATTGCTCTTGAGGATGCATTCTCTTCTACAATTTCTTATATAAGGAGCCCTCTCCTTCTCATTTCAGGATCCTGAATTTTCATACCATTGTTATGCTGCAGGTTTTCTGAGAGACTTTGGAGCTTTGGAGATCATTGTTTTAGCTTTCATATTTTACATATAGATTAATATTCATAGCATCTTAGCTTAGTTTATTTCATTATTTTAGCTTAATCTTCACCTAGATTAATTAGTAAAAGAGAGTAAAAATTGCATTTCAATAGAGTAGTTCATTTTATTTGCATTGCAATCATCTAGATTAGTTTCATTTACATGCAATAACTTGAAGATCAATGGAGATTAGCACTCTTGCTTCTCATCCTTGAATCTCTCATTTCTTGGTGTACTTGCATGAGTTTAACTAGGTTGATCTGAGGGTCTCATAATACAACCTCTACACTCCACGAATAGAGAGCTATGAATCACTATTTGAGACATCACCGTTGAGTGTTCTTGGATGTAATGATTCACAAAAGTGTGACTACTTTTTAGCACACATTTTTGACACCCACCGTGGGGCAGAACGACTCTCTTTTGTCCTTCTTTTTATACATTTCCCCTGCCTATTTTGGTGTTTTTGAAATAGTTTTTGAGGTTAAGGGTGTTATTCTTTGTGGGACATTATTTTTTATTTCTTTTTTGCCTACAAATTTTTTTTTTTTTAGCACTTTTTCTATCAAAACTATGACTTTTAATTTTCTATCTGTACTTTCGTACATCACTATTATAGAATCTCGCATGAAGTTTCTCACTGTATCACATGAAGTTTTGCTGGTACTAGCACTTCTGCACGTGACAAAGGTGTTTTCTCACGTGAGCCTGTGTACTTTCTCATGCGAGCTTTCGTACTTTCTTGCACGGGCTTGTGCTTTCTCGCGTGCGGTTTGGTACTTTCTCATGTGGCCTTGAGTACTGTCTCACATAGAATTCCATGACAACAGAGACATAGAATTTGTAGATTTGTAATTTCAAATTATTGATTTCTAACGCTTACGGTTCGCTATTGATTTGTCTTGATTTTGTACTTTCAGATGTGTGCTAAATTTTAGATTGCAGATCTTTGGACCTAAGGTGAGTTACTACAATCTCTATAACACTTGGTTTTGGGCATAAAATTAATTTCTTGTGTGTTTGTCTTGAATGATTTATCACTTTCATAAACCACATTTCAATTTTGGACTTTAAAAAATATATAGATTCATTTCTTGCATAAGTGTTCCACATAGATAAGTAGGCCCTATTAACACTATTCGTGGTTCTTGAGAGAGTGGGTTTCCAGTGAAACTCTTCTCAATGAGAGAACCCTTGTAGGTAGGGAGGATTACTAGAACTATCTTTACATTCTACTAGATTTGTAGTCTTTGACTTTTCGATTGATGCATTCTCTCTCCAGAGAGGTTGATCGATCATGAGTTATTGACATTACAAATCTTGGCAAGATAGTTTTAGTCTTAGTGTGTCAGAATGAATCTGTCTTCTATGTTTGGGTGAAGAGAAAAGGATAGAGGATTATGTTCTACTCCCTTTTTGGGTAGTAATAGAAACTTAGACCCTTGGATCTAGGCCAAGTCCCCATGTGGTCCTTATTGTGAGTCACCTTTTAGAGAGGGTTAACTATAGTGGACATTCCCTTCATTGGGTAAACCACATTGATGAAACCTCAAGCGGTAATAGCCACTTTTTCCATGGTAGTGACAACCGCTATACAAATGTCCTCGTGGAAGAAATCTCCATGGGTATAGTTTCTTGATGGGCAGTCAGATCTCCTCAGCATCTCTGATTGATTAAATTCTCAAAATGTGTCAAAACCCTGGTGCCCCTCGATTGGAGTTCACCTTCTTGAAATTGTAAAAGTTGCAGAGTCAAGCCATTATTAAAAACCATAGGGTAGCCAAATTTTTCTTTTTAGGACTATTTGTGTGATTGGAAAACATTTTGGAGAATATACACAAGTAGTATCTTTAAGGAATAGCATACTAAGTCAATATTCATGTTCATGAGCAAGGTTTCTTTGTCCCTTTCCCATTGTTTGAAGATGTTTTCTTGCTTGAACTCCATGGTTGTTGTTTTATGTGCTTGATAAATGCTAAAAATATGTTAATATGCTTGGTAAATCTTTTAAAACGAACAAAAAAATTGAGTTCCTAAGCTTACAAACTTGTTGATTAAGCAGCCTGATCCTATTTCATCGCCTACCTGTGCACATTCTTGCACGAGCCTGGTATCTTCTCACGTGAGATTTAATTTCCTCACGTGACCCTTGGTGTTTCCTTGCGTGGGACTGCATTACCTTGTGTGAACCTGTACCCTGGTTTGTCAAAATAGTGAGCTATTTTCAGTCATTTTCAGTCCTCCTTAGTTGATCCAAATCAGAACAAGCTACTCACCGTACTATTGGAAACCTATTTTCACTTAGGATTCTTATATTTTTGACCTCTTAAATTAGTGACCTTTGATTTTACAAGTAACCTTGCTTGGAATCAGTAAGTCAGAAATCATCCTTGTTGAGTAGATACACCTTTAGATTCTTTGATAACATACTTGGAGAGTCTTAGTAGTCTCTTGTCCAATTCACTTCCACCCAAAATCAATTTCAATTAGATATAATTTGGTTAAAATCATCCGCTTGATCCATATGTGCTAGGATACTTATCTGTTGATTGGGCACCACTGTGGTAGTGTTGATTGACACCTTTTATAATTTTCTATCTCACCATCTCTCTTTTGGACAATTGAACACTTTTACTATCCTCTTCTGATACCAACATTTCTTAGGGTTGTCTTATCACCAAGTGCTTTTCCTTTCATGTCAGTTATGAAAAGGTATCCAGTGAGTTAATGGAAATGACCTCAGGTTGTCTTTAATCAATTACCCCCAGTCCAAACTCATCAAAAGCATAAGGGAAAGGAACCTATATTTGACCAATCACCTAGGAGCAAGTCTACTGAGTTGAGGACCCCCTTACCATCTTCCCATTCAGGTATGGATATGAGTTATACCATGACTCGGTGGGAGAGGGAAGCTATGGATCAAACCCTTGATGATATCTATGAAAGACAGAGAGACAACATCCTATTTGGTAATTCCTCTCATGATGCTCAACCTAGTTCACCCCCCATCAACACTAGGTACCTAGATGCACATCAAAGAGCCAAAAGGCATGAGAGATGAGCTCACCTAGAACAATGGTCACAACATGAAGAGCAAGACAATGAACCTGGTGATGCTCATGTCAATGCAATGTATACTAATGATTTGTACAAACATTCAAGACCAAACTGTTCACTTCAAACAACCTCAAGGTATACAAGTGAAAGGCTTAAAAAGATTGAGCGCAAGAAGAAAGCCTTTTTAGATGAGCAAGCTATGAAGCAAGAAAAGTTTAGACAACTTGAGGTGAAGAGACAAGCTTTGTTAGAATTGGAAAGGAAAACCTCTCAAGAAGAGTAAGATAGGCTTTTAGCCCAACAAACTAATACCCTATTCAACAATAGGGGTACCAATAGTGGAATCAACTCTCCTTCCTCCTCTCCTTCCAAAACACCACATAGTAGAAGGCATTCAATAACCCCTTCTAGATCTCCTAGTCCTAGAGGAAGAAGGACCTCCCAACATGCTCATTATAGGAGACAAACACCTCCTAGGACCTCGAGGAAACCTTTGCAATGTGCTCATCATAGTTCCCAACATGGAGGCAGTAGCTCTGACTTTGATCTTAATTCTCAAGACTTCATGAAAATGCAACAAGAGCCACTCTTCCAATAGTATGTGGAGAAGTACTTGGAACATAACAAAGATAAGTTCCTCGAAAGTCTAATCAACAAGGATGCAAGAGTCCCTTATAATTTTGATTTGGGTAACAAAATTAAGAAACAAAGTCCATCACAAGAGGAAGAAATTAGACAAATGAAGAAAATGATGGAGAAAATTTTAGCTCCTAAGAGTTCATTCTCACTAGACTCAATTTTTCCTAACCCTTTTGACAAGAGTGTGAGCTTGAAGGATTTTCCCAAAAGGGTTGAACTCCCTCAATATGACAAATACAATGGTAGTGGTGATCCACATGATCATGTGCATCAATTTTACACTATGAGCTTTGAGTTTCACCAAGATGAGTCCTATTTGATGAGGTTATTCCCAAGGAATCTTAAGGGGCAAGCAATGGAATGGTTCACCAACATAACTCCCCCCATCAAGACTTTTAAAGAGCTTGTTCATAGATTTGTTCAACACTTCACATACAATCTTTTGAGATCTGTCACTATGTTGGACTTATGTAACCTAAAGCAAAACCAAGGGAAATCCTTTGTCTCATTCTTGCAAAGGTGTAGGTGACAGTGCTCTCATTATCCTAGGACCATTCATGAAGATGAGAAAATTGACATCCTTGTCAGTAACTTGGTGCCTGAAATGTGGTATGAGGTTCAAAAGATGATCTTCATTTCCTTTGATAACATGGTTGAAACCGCGTGCCGAATTGAGGATGTCTTAAAAGAGCAAGGAATTTTGACCAAACATGGCAACAATAACAACAATGGTCAAAACAATAATAATTCCAACAAGGATAAAGGGAAGCATGCACATTGGAACAAAAATAAACAAGTGGTCAATGATGGAGTTGTAGACTCTCCCCAACCTAAGGATCAGGGTGTCCTTCAGTTGTCCAATGCAGTTCAAGCTATGAATCTCAATGCACCTCCTCAACAAGAGAGTAGGCCAAAATACCAAGAGAAGCCTAAGAAAGAGAGGCAACAATTTTCAAAGCTTGGGGATTCCTATGAGGATGTTTTCAAAACACTTATTTCCAACAATCTTGTACATCCACAAGATCCCATGAAGCATTACATACCTGATATTAAGCCACATTGGTGGGATGAAAAGGCTTTCTGCAAGTTTCATAATGGCATTGGGCATACCATTGAGAATTGTTGGAAACTCAAGCACATTATCCAAGATCTCATTGAAAATGGAAAGCTTAAGGTGGATGGTCTGAACACCAATGCTGATCACAAAGCATTTAAAGAGCCATTGCCTAAGTATGAGAAGGGGGAAACCTCTAAACCAAAGGATGGCAAGGCTACAATCAACTACACCTACACAGCTGCAGAAAATTTTGTCGACATGCTTGAAGTTGTGGAGGAAAGTGTCAACATGAAGAGGAACAAGGATCCCTATGGTTATGACTCCAACATGAACTCTCCCCCTATCTTTGATGAAGAACCTATTGTGGTGCTAAGGGGTCCTCACTCTAGGATGTCATCCCAGGCTCTTAATGCTATCACAAGGAGTCAAGGCCCTGTTGTTATTAGAGGACCTAGTTCAGGTCAGCCCAATAAACCAAAGCAAGCAATATCCAAGAATGCCACCACAAAACCCACTGTCAATCCCAAGCTGAATTATAACCTTGTTGATTAGTTATAGAGAACCCCGGCCTAGATTTCAATCTTGGATCTTTTAGAGTTGTCCCCAAGACACAAAAAGGTCCTTAAAGATGCTTTGTGCATAGCCAATGTTCCCAAAAATTTAGATGTCGACCAATTCCAAGGCATGGTCAATCATATTACCAGCCCTCACTACCTTACATTTTTAGAAGATGATGATAAAGCCTTGAACCACCTGCATAATCTTGCCCTGCACATCGAAGTCATGATCCATAAAACCCATGTTAGGCATGTGTTGGTAGATGGGGGTGCTGGGCTCAATATCTATTCTTTGAGTCTGTTAAAGACTTTGGGTTATTCTGAGGAAGTGATTGATAATAGAAAGAAGATCACTATAAAAGCCTATGATGAGGTAGAAAGGAGTTCTAAGGGGTTGGCTATTCTTCCTATCAGGATTGGCCCTATCGAGAAAGACATTTTGTTCCAAATTGTTGATGCTAGTCCTCTAGCATATAATATCTTGCTTGGTAGGCCATGGATCCATGAGATGCAAGTAGTACCATCCACCTACCACTAGTGTGTTAAGTTCCCCTACAACAGAGTAGAAGTTTGTATACCCGGGGATAGCACCTTATCTATCAACTCCATTTTGGCACAGACCCATGTTCCCCTAAATAGAGAAGTAGATGATTTCGATGCAACTCTAGCATAGTGCAAAGATAAGTTCAAATCAATAGACCTTGGTATGGGGGGATACCAACTTAACTCCTTTACAAAGATTCCCATTTCCCCTAGGTCTTATGGTAAGCCTTCTCAAGAGATGAGACCTTCTTCTTTAGCCATGACTTTGTTTGACACATTTGTAGAGACTTTAGTGCCTATCTAGGATGAGAAAGAAGTAGTTATTAAAGATTGGATCTACAAAGAGGAGAAGTATATGCACAATGAGAACTTCTCTCCTTCTCCTAAGTCTTATGGGAGAGGATATACATTGGTCAAACAAATGGGCTATCCTGGATGTGGTCCTCTTAGTCACAGATTAGACACTAGAGGCGAACCTCTAAATCATGCTCTTTTTGGATGTAGGTCTAAGAAGACTGTTGGCCTAGGTTTTCTAAACAATAACAAGAATATTGTTCCTATCCTTGATGAGTTAGATAGTGAGGATGAATCATAGTACATACCAAATTTGACAAATCAGCAAGACATGTGTGACGATTGGATTCCTTCTACTAGTCTCCTTTGGGGAGATTAAAATAATCCAACCACTCATGCAATAGTTGCAAGCATAGAACAAGATGGATCAGACATAGAAGCAAGAAAAGGTGTTACCCTTCATGACATCAAAGCTTCTACATCAAGGCATCCCAAGCCTTTCTGGTGTAAACATCCTAGCCAAGATTCAGAAATGGACTCACATGAGTATGAGTGGGACTCTCTCTCTAATTTTTCCATAGTTGACATGGATGTTGATGTTGTCCATACTTATAGTTCTCATCCTAAGGAAGCTAACAAGTCATGTTTAGGGCTAGAGGATTGGAATCCGCATGTTGCCTTAGTGGATGATTCTTCGCTTGATAGGCTGAATCTTGATTTGGGTAACTTAGAAGAATACTTGATAGACTCTAACTCTGTAGTCACCAGAGATGATACCATCCATATTCACAACATTGAACCAACCATTGACTTACCCCTTGCTAATCCTCATCTCATTGATTGGTCTAAATGTCATCAAGAGCTTGAGCTCTTAACTTTCCAGAATGACTATGAGATAACTTGTTACCTAAACACCATTAAACCTATAGTCTCTTCCACTAGTGAACTGACTACTAGCATGACTAAACCAGACATCAAGTACCCCAGTCAAAAAATAAAGAGAAAAGAAAATAAAAAGAATAGGAGTTCTGATGGCGAAAACCACTATGTTATGGTGTCAGAACTGAAAAAAGTAAAAATAAATGACATATCCAAAGGTGAAAACCTCTCAAAGGTACCTATGGATGAGGTACTTGATCATCTCCCCAATTATTTTTAGGGAAAAATGTCAGTGCTTGTTGAACCTACACAAGCAATTAATTTAGGTAGAGAAGAGGCTCCATAGGTTGTCCATTTGGCTCAATCCTTATCATCTCAAGAGAAATAAGCCTACACTGAGTTCCTACAAAGAAATAAAGTCAATTTTGCTTGGACTTATTCAGACATGCCAGGATTGGACACTAATCTAATTATGCATCACTTGTCCATAGCTCTTTATGCATCACTTTTCCATAGCTCTAGGTGTTAAACCAGTTAAACAAAAATTGAGGAAAATGCATCCTCACATTGCTCTTCTAGTCAAAGCAGAACTGGAAAAACTCCTTAGTGCAAGATTTATAAGGGCTATTGACTATGCAGAATGGATATCTAATATTGTACCAGTTTCAAAACATGATAAGTCCATTCAAATCTACATAGATTTTAGAGACGTCAATAGAGCATGCCCAAATGATGATTTTCCACTCCTTAACATAGACATGATAGTGGACATGACAGCAGGTTATGAGATCTATTCCTTGATGGATGGTTTTTCTGGATATAATCAAATTAAAATAGCTCCTGAGGACTAGGAAAAGACTACATTTACTTGTGCATGGGGTACTTATTATTGGAACATCATGCCTTTTGGATTGAAAAATGCAGGAGCTACATATCAAAGAGCTATGACAACAATTTTCCATGACATGATGCATAAGAATATGGAAGACTATGTGGATGACACCTTGGCTAAGTCCAAGAAAAGAGACACACACTTAAGTGATTTAGAAGTTATTATAGATCATATGGAGCAATTTCAATTGAGATTAAATCCTAAAAAGTGTGCATTTGGAGTCACCTCTGGAAAACTTCTAGGATTTATCATTTCAGACAAAGGAATAGAATTGGACCTAGAAAAAGTTCAAGCAATTTTGGATATGCCACCTCCCAAAAACATTAGCCAAATGAGAAGTCTTCAAGTATGTCTTCAATCTATAAGGAGGCTCATTTCACAATTGGTAGATATAGCTCAACCCTTCAATAAGAACTTACATAAGGGATTCAAATGTGTGTGGAATGAGGATTGTCAAAGGAGCATAGATCAGATTAAGGAATACTTGGCAAATCCTCCAATTTTGATGCCTCCTATACTAGGAAAACCACTCATACTATATGTCTCACCAAAAGAGTCTTCCTTGGGGGCATTATTAGCTCAACTTGATGACACCAGGAAGGAAAGAGCCATATATTACATCAGTCATACTTTTGTTGCATATGAGGTTAATTACACTAGTATTGAGAAAGCTTGCCTTGCCGTGGTGTTTGCTTCCCAAAAGTTGTGACATTACATGCTTGCACACACAATACACCTCATAGAAAAGATTGATCCTCTTAAGTATTTTCTCAGTAAGGCTGCCCTCATAGGTAGACTTGCTAAATGGATGATGGTTCTTTTAGAATTTGACATAGAGTATGTTGAGCGCAAAGCTATAAAAGGACATGCCATTGCAAATCAATTGGCCAATTTCCCAATTCAAGATAGCATGCCTATTCAAGTTGAATTTCTAGATGAGCACCTAATGTACATGACTAAGAGAACATAGAAGATATTCTTTGATGGCTCTTTTATGCAAAATGGTTTGGGAGTTGGAGTGTTGTTTGTTTCTCCTCATGGGTACACAATTCCTAAGTCCTACAAACTATTGTTCCCATGCACAAACAACATTTCTAAGTATGAGGCCTTGACAAATGGAATCAAGATGGCTATTGAATGGAATATCATAGAACTAAACATCTATGGGGATTCATAATTGATATTTAACCAAGTTAATGAACAATATCAAACAAAAGATGACAAACTGGTCCCTTATAAGAAACTGGTTGATTCATTGAGATGGTATTTCACATTTGTCACATTTTAGCAAGTCCCTAGAATAGAAAATAAAGTAGCTGATGCTATGGCCACACTTGCTTCACTTCTTTAGTTAGAGAAGTATGAGTCCAAATTTGAATTCTTGGTGGAAGAGATACACTATCCTATTTATGACTCCCAAGAAAGCCATGTTATTTGTACCCTTGTTAGTCATGAATCATCTTGCTATGGTGCTATTTACTCATACCTACGTGATGGCATCATCCTTGACACATTCAACTGATTTGAAAGAAGAAACCTTACCTAAAATGCCTCTTTCCATTCCCTCATCTCTAGTGATTTGTATAGGAGGGGTTTAGATGAGACACTTCTTAGGTGCTTAGAAAAGGAGGAATTCAATCAAGCACTAGTTGATATTCATGAGGGCATCTGTGGGGGACATTCTAATGGTCTTTCCATGGCTTGAAGGTTTCTTAGGGTAGGGTACTATTGGCCTACCATGCAGATGGATGCAGTATCTTTTGAAAAATCATGCAAAAAATGCCAAAAACATGGCCACCTAATACATGCTCTAGGCAGGGAGCTCATTCCTTCCATATCTCATTGGCCGTTTTAGCACTGGGCCTTTGATCTTATTGGGTAGATTCATCCCAACTCATCAGGTGGACATAAATTTATCATCATTGCTGCTGATTAGTTTACCAAATGGGTAGAAGCTATTCCACTTTCTGTTGCTTCAGGCAAGAAAATTTCTCTATTCATTTTGAACCATATCATCTGTTGATATGGAGTGCCTTCATAGATAATCATTGACAATGGAGGTTAGTTTAAAAACAAGGACCTTACACAACTTTGCTAGAAATTCAAGATATAACAACATTGGTCCTCCATTTACTTCTTGTAAGGAAATGGACAAGCAGAGGCTTCAAATAAAACCATTCTCAAAATTCTCCATTGAACAGTTCATAAGAATGGTAGAGATTGGCATCTACAGATAAATCTGGCCTTATGGGCTTATAGAAAAAGTATTCATACTCCAACAGGGGCTACTCCTTTTTCCCTTACCTACAATGTTGAAGCAGTGTTACCTTTAGAGGTTGAGATTCCTTCACTTAGAGTCTCTCTCAAAGGTCTAGTTACAAATGAAGACTACCGCACCATGCGATTGCAAGAGTTAGAACTTCTTGATGAGAAGTGTAAAGCATCATTTGACCATATGAGGGTCTACCAAAAGCGTATGTCTAAAGCATTGAACAAAAAGGTTCACCCTAGAGCATTCCAAGTAGGAGATCTTATTTTACGAGAAAATCCTAAAAACCAACATCATAGAGAACAAAAGGGCAAATTCAAACCTAATTGGCTTGGACCATACATCATCACTACAACTTTTGGGATAGGTGCATATTTATTATTTGATGAAGAAGGGGAGCAGCTCCCTAATCCTATCAATGTCTTGTACCTGAAGAAGTTCTATCCATGATGCTTGTCCTATCTAGGGGCATCCTTTGTACATATTTATTGATCCTGAAAAAATTCCAAAAAATTCATATATGATGCTGAAAAAATTCTAAAAATTAGAAAATGTCCTGAAAAAAGAGCATCCTAGTGAAAACCTAGCAATAGGCACTTTGATGTCTCACAAAAAAAAATAAAAAAATTCAAAAATTCAAAAAAGAAAAAGAAAAAGTGCCTTGGTGAAAACCTGGAAACAGACGCCTTGGTAGCAAAAATAAAAATAAATTATAAAAAGTCCTAAAAAAATTGCAATAAAATCCAAGTGGTGAAAACTTGGAAATGAGCTCTAGTTGAGGCCTATGCACCCCTATTTCTTAGCACACATTCTTGACACTTAGCCTTTCTCCATCATGCCTTGTCCTTGTTGCCTTGATTTGGAATTGGTCTTTGTCTTTGTCTAGGGGTCATAACTGTGTTAGCTTTGGTCTTTTGGACGTGTTAGTCTCTAGGACACCTCACAAATAGTGTTTTTTAACACCACCCCAACTGTGTTTTTCAACACAACCCCTGACATCGAGTGTTTTTCAACACTTATCAGTTTGGTCTTATCCAATTTTGTCAACTGATTTTACCTCCTTGCAAGCATTTGATCCTTATCCTCAGAACTCAGTATCAGTGAACACACTTAAATTTTTAAACACAACACTTAATGTTTGAGCCATGTCATGATCTTTTCTTGGTGTGCTGACTATTGTTGATTTTCATTGAGTGTCCTTGTCTAATAAGTCTCTCCATGATGCATAGCTAGAGGACTTGGGGCATGGGGCATGTTTTTGTTGCTTTCTACTTGTGGGTGTGCCCTCAAAGCTCTTGAGTGTCTCTTGTTGTTCCCTTGAAACACTTAGGAGATTTGAGGCATCATCCTTGACTATTTTTGCACAACTATTCTTATGGTCATCCTGGCATCTATGCCTTGATGCAAGAGTGGTTTTGCTACATTAAATTGGGTAAGCTAACATTGAAGTCATCTTGACCCTTATGTCTTTGATGCTCATATTAGAATCTTTCCACATTCCAATCCGATATAAATCATATTCATATCTTCATAGTTGTGCTTGTGACTAGTGATGATTGTGTGATTTTTTGATGTGCATTAATAATGGCCCAATGATGAAAATAAGTTCTTTACATTCTCTAATGAATGATGAACATAAAATCCTATGTTAACAGTTTCCCTATTGCAAGTACACCTTTGCATTTTCATGTAGCTTGCATTGTTAGACTTCATGATTAAATTGCATTTTTAGGCTGCATTATGAGTTTGAGAGGGTTTTCCTTCATCTTTCTTGTAGACTTTTAATCAACTATGATCACATTTTGATCCTCATTTCCTTATCTTCTTTCGTGATCTCAATCTAAATTATCTATCTTAAGTAGTTGATTGATTTTGGGGCATCCTCTTTCTTGATGCAACTTCTCTTTCTTCTTTTCATTTATTTTCACCTCTTCCAAACTTCCATCTTTCATTCACTTTCATCTCACTTGTTTTCTTCTAATTCAACCTTGGGGCATAATCTTTCTTGATGATCTACCTTGGTTCTATGATCCTTATATCTTTCATCTTACATCAAGAACCTTATCTTTAGTTCGATTTGATCAAAATTGTCAATTTACTATTTCTCCTCCATCTCATTTTGATTTCGATCATGAGGGGGCAATACCTATCAAAATTCAATCCTTGATTCAACTTTATCAAACCTATCAATCAAACCTTTCTTGAGACTTGACAATTACCTATTTACAAGGGTGTTGGCCTTGTCTTTTTCAATCACCTTATCTTTTTCCTGATGTGTTCACATCCCTCAAACACTGGGTTGTTTTGTGATCCCAAATTGATCTCACACTTCAATTCCATTCTTTGACTGCATGTGATCCCAAATCGACCTCACATTAGTCAAAGAGGGGCAAATGTATGCACCCTAAAATGATCGCCTAGACTTTGGGCCCCATTTATTAAACTATCAAATTCCTAAATCAATACTTTGCAAAATTCAAATCAAATTCTTTGATCAAATCCTAACTAATTCCAATATTTCAATTTTCCCTAAGGTTTGATCATTTCATCAATAATTTTATTTAATTAAAAGAAATATTTCCTCTTAAATAAATAAAATAGCCTTATTTAATTGAAAGAAATATCTTTTAAATAAAATAATTTTATTTAATTAAAATCCATTTTAATTAAATGATTTTATTTTGTTTAAATAATATCTCCCTTTTAAATATATAATGTTATTTTATTTAATTAAAAGAAAATCGTTCTCTTAAATAAATAAATAAATAAATCCTCTTAAAGCTCTTTTGTGATGAAAAAGGGAAACAAATAATTAAAAATAAAGAAAATCCCTTTTCTATCCACACTTTCTAAAAAATGAGCTTTATTTTCTCTTTTTAGATTTATCCCACATTGCTCTTGAGGATGTATTCTCTTCCATAGTTTCTTATATAAGGAGCCCTCTCCTTCTCATTTCAAGATCCCGAATTTTCATACCATTGTTATGCTGCAGGTTTTCTGGTAGACTTTGGAGCTTTGGAGATCATTGTTTTAGCTTTCAAATTTTACATATAGATTAATATTCATAGCATCTTAGCTTAGTTTATTTCATTATTTTAGCTTAATCTTCACCTAGATTAATTAGTAAAAGAGAGTAAAAATTGCATTTCAATAGAGTAGCTCATTTTATTTGCATTGCAATCATCTAGATTAGTTTCATTTACATGCAATAACTTGAAGATCAATGGAGATTAGCACTCTTGCTTCTCATCCTTGAATCTCTCATTTCTTGGTGTACTTGCATGGGTTTAACTAGGTCGATCTAAGGGCCTCATAATACAACCTCTACACTCCACAAATAGAGAGCTGTGAATCACTATTCGAGAGCTCACCATTGAGTGTTCTTGGATGTAATGATTCACAAAAGTGTGACTACTTTTTAGCACACAACTAGCACATTTCATGCATGGATGAGAAACAATATCCAAAGTTTCTAGATAACCATTTTTGAGAAGAGGAATGAGTGGAGGAAAAAGAAGGGATAATTGTGAAGGTTTTATAGATGTAGGTTACTGAATCATCATCTCTGCACTGGTACTCAATCTAGCCTCCACTCCATATATGTCTTCTCAGAATCTAAAAACTCTCCATCATTGATTCCTGTCATTTTTTTAGCATCTCCGTGGACTGAGACCTTAAATTATTGAGCTTCTCTTTGTTTCAAGAATAGTTTAACATTCTCTACTTAATAGGGCCAACCATGTGAATGTGGAAGCTCACCTGGCCCCTCCTAGGAGCCTCTTATGACCCTTTACAACATTTTAAGACCTCTAAGATGTATTCTTAGGGATTGTAAAGGGTCGTAAAGGGTCATAAAGGGCCCTGGGACACAACAATTGAGAAACATAAATGTAGGCATCATGGTCACAATTTTTTAGAGACACAACATAATTGAGTAGTTTTCCTAGATGATGCAAAGTAGTGGTTGCTTTGCATCGTCTAGGAATACCACTAAATTATGTTGTCTCCAAAAAATAATGACCATGATGCCTACATTTATGTTTCTCAGCTATTGTGATATCTACATCACAGTCTGTCATTGTTGCAATAGAAAAGCCTATATTCCACAACAGAAAGGAAGACATCCTTTTGGCCTGGGTATTGATCTTACCCTAATTGTTGAAGGATCTAGGACCAGGCTAGAAAGATGTCTTCCCATTCTATCTGCAACATTGTGTCCATCCATGATCTTAGGAATATCATCATCTTTCCACTCTTCATTTGCCAAAATATAGCGCTTCTTCAAGCTTGCAGAGTAATCTTATTAATAAAAGAACTCTTGCCAACATTAGGGTACCCACATATCAAAATAATTGATGTTATTGGTGCTTGTGCTCAAGGATATCAATTGACTATTTTGAAATGGCCAAATCATTTTTATTTTGATTGTAGAGAAAAGGAGTGGGAGAAAATGAGCGAGTGAAAGTTGATAGAGCATGAGAGAAGGAATTGCATTTTATTTGATCATGAATGCTCTCTTAAATGACCAATCATGTTTTCTATTCGATTCTTTTTGGTGCTTTTTTTCCCATATTTAGTAGATAAAAATCATGGCGGCAGCCACTTAGCCATCTTTTTGATGTTCTAGGTATTTTACAAAGATATAGGTATGTGGATTTATCATTTAGTTGCTTGTAGTTATTGGTCAAATGCAAATTTTTTGTCAAGTTGAAAGGGTAAGATATCGGTTTGGTGTTTTCAGTTTATGTTAAAAGTTGTTTCAGTAAAATCCTCAAAAAACACACTACATGTTCTAAAATGTAAAGAAGTTGAATATTAAATGTAAGATATATATCTCATCCATAGTAATCAAAAGAAAGGACATGAAACTTATAAGGAGATTTACCAATCCAAAAATATAAGAAAATATGAAACATGATTGGTACCTTATGAATTGGTTTTTGAGGTGCACAATCTTAATTAATCTCCTTAGAAGAAGACCCCTCCTCATGAAAAATGCATTTAACACAAAAAACAAATCTACAAAACTGAACCAATGGCATGTTTAGAACAAATCTAAATAGAATGATAATAATATGCTAAAAATTCTATTATGTTTAATACATGCAAAATGACCAGTCGCAACAATTCTTAAACATACTTTATCTGATAAGATAATAAGATGCTAATTAAACTAAAAAATGTGTGATCTGCATTTAATTTACCAATTACTAATTACACAAAAAACAAATTTACAAAATTGAACCAATGGCATGTTCTTCATGTGGTACAAGGAAGATTTGGCTATGAAAAAAAAAAGTGAAACGGCCTCATCATTTTTATTTTGATTAGATAGAGAAGGAGCGGGAGAAAAGGAGCGAAAGCTGAGCATGAGAGAAGGTATGTGATTTCTTCATCTTTTGAGCATCTGGCATCATATTAGACTACAAATTTCAAATGCATTGCATTTTATTTGATCATGAATGCTCTTTTAAATGACCACATTCTACTGGTGTTGTGCCCTAGCCCATGCTTTATCACCATTATTTGATGTTATTGGTGCTTGTTCTCAAGGATATTGATTCACTATTTTCAAATGTTTGGATCATTTTGGTCGTGACTTTTCCTCTAGCACACAGTCAGGAAATGTAACTATCTAATGATTATATGTAATGTTGAATGGATTAAATGTTTTATTCTTGGTAGAAGTGAATGGAAGGAATAGTGTTGGTGTTAGGTTTCATTTATTATTGAATTCAATGGTTTCCAAGATGTGTTGAGGAGTTTGCTCCTTGTTTAATGTTAACTGTTCCTGCACAATCCACTCATACAATAGTGAAATGCTATGTGATTGAAAATTTCATACAATTGGTCCTTTGGCGTGTATTAAATACAATCCAGTCACTTATTGAATGCTTTGGAGAATACTGGTTTGACTTTCCATGCGTTACTAGTGTCTGAGATTCATTAAAGGATACAAAACCCTTGATTTTGGGGTTATTGTGTGTGGATTCAAATGTAGGTTTGATTTGGTTAATGTTTAGAAGAGATCAATAAATTATTTAAAGACAATATTACATGTTTGGAGAGGTTTGAGAAGCACTTATCATGACTGTACCCTCACAAACAATGACATAGATTGGTTTTACTAAGTTTCCTTTCTCTATTTTGAGGTTTCATTTCTTTGTCGCAAGGGTATAGTCAAAGGGTTCATTTAAAAAAGATCCTTTGAATGGCTACTATGAATATGAATGATTTGATATAGCATATTGCTCATTTTACTTGAAGTTTGGAATAGCTTGTGCAAGGGTAAAAATAGTTTTGATCATTTTGGTTGTGATTGTTCCTCTACATAGTCAGGAAATGTAACTGTCTAATGATTATATGGAATGTTGAATGGATTAAATTCTTTATTCTTGGTAGAAGTGAATGGAAGGAATAGTGTTGGTGTTAGGTTTCATTTATTATTGAATTCAATAGTTTCCAAGATATGTTGAGGAGTTTCCTCCTTGTTTAATGTTAACTGGTCCTACACAATCCACTCATACAACAGTGAAGTTACAAAACTAAACCAATGACATGTTTACAACAAAGAAATAGAATGATAATAATATGCTGAAAATTCTATTCTATTTAATACACGCCAAAGGACCAGTCCCAACAATTCTTAAACATACTAGTTATCTGATATGATTAATTGTTAATAAAGGTCTAATTTTGTAGATTTCTAGCAAGAAGGAAGATTTGACCTAGCCAAATCTTCCTTGTACCACATAATAAAATGTGTGATAACTATGTCTACTCCAACCTTAATTGTTTAAGAATTCACATATAAGATAAAGTATGTTTAAGAATTGTTGGGAGTTCTATTAGACCTTTATTGTAAACATGCCATTGGTTTTCAAATGTTTGGATTCACGTTTGTTGATATTACTAGCACATTTAATGATGCCATTGTATATTGCTATCACTGAAATGATCGCATTCTACTGGTGTCATGCCCTAGCCCGTGCTTTAACTCCATTATTTGATGTTATTGGTGCTTGTGCTCAAGGATATCCATTTTTTTGAAACATTGACTGTGGTTATCAAATGGATAGCCCCGTGAGCTTCTAGCTAGGCATCATTTGAATTGATAGCTTAGGGCATCAAATGTATTATATTATTGATAGTTGAAACTTTGTTAAAAGGAAATAGGACAAAGAACAATTTTGATTTAGTTTCTCTATTTTGATCTCTAAGTGGCTTACAACCCTAGAGAAGTATATGTAAATTTATAGATGCAGTTACAGGATACATAGCAACTGATAATTCATGAGAAATCTATGCATCCAATTTGAATAGAAATTAATACAAAGAAATATGGTCCTCCAATGGACCAATCATCTGGACCTTGACTGTCCCCTCAACCAGCGACCCTTCAAAATTGGGTTATCATGCAATCAGTGAGTGATCCTTCATTCTCCTCATCTACCCTGCATCCAAACATATTGGAAATACATAATACAATGATAAAAAGTCTTTCACAATCCCCCTTCCTTCAAGGAACACTATCAACCATCCCTTCCACATAAAATTTCACTGTTGTATGAGTGGATTGTGTAGGAACAGTTAACATTAAACAAGGAGCAAACTCCTCAACACATCTTTGTTGTAAACATGCCATTCATTCAGTTTTGTAAATTTATTTTGTGTGTTAAATGCATTTAAATGGAACATTAAGCATAGTAATAATATGCTTAATCTATTAATAATTGTAGATTAAATACCCATAACACCTTTACCAATTTAACATGTTATTATAAGATAGTAAAGAAGACCTACTATTTGTCAGAGAAATCTTCATTGTCCCCCACAATGAAGACAATGAAGATTGACCTCCTTCCCCACAATAAAGAACATTGTAATAAGAATAAGATATAATATAGTATTAGAATAAACTTTGAACAAAGACATGTAATGCTTAAGTTAATGATCTAAAAAGCTGCAAATATAGGAATTGAAAAAGAAGATAGTGCCAAGAAACATTTTCACAAATATGAAACGTTAGGAAAAGTAATAACATTAACAATGCCAAGATTCACAACATTAAATTTCACCTGCAGATGAGTTTCTGCAGTGGGTTGCCCAACATCAAAAATATGTTGAATAGCATTTGAGTTGTAACTAAGAGTATCATGTAGAACATACCCTAAACTTTGAAAGTGTTCTCTAGCTTGGAAATTCAAAATTCAATCTAGGCATGCATCAGTAAGTGAAATAAATTATAGACATCAATATCAACATCATCATAATCATTAGACATAAATTATAGACATCAACATTAACATAATCATAATCATTTGGAGGGTATTCATTTTGGATAGTACTATGTTTCTTGAAAGTTTTTGTGATGCTTCTAAACTTTAAAGACACATTTTCTAGCTTAATGATAATATAGATTAGTGCTTTATTTTCTAATGGAATGTTTTTGATCATTCATGGTCTTGAAGAAACTTTTGATTGTTTTGATTCTTGAGTCTTGACGTTGTTTCTCAATGTGATATAGACTAACCACAAGATGGTTTAGTTGGTCCTCTCTTTGTTTAATCATTTGTCTTCTTCATGGTGTAAGTGTCAATGTTATAATTCAACCATCATGTCATAGCCCCACTTCTAAAAAACCTCACAACATGCAAATCACAACCAAAGACTTGGGTGATCAACATACACAAACAATGATTACCCTTAGAAAACAATGATCATTAATATTCATTAATGGCAGGAGGAGAATCCTTGGTAATAAAGGCATTGACAACATTCGTCATCTTAACCAAGTCATGGGTGGTGATCCTTGAAATAGCACAATTAGTAAAAGGAAATAACAACATAACATAATTTGGAGTGAGGAATAAGGAAAATTGGAAAACAAAATATGGAATAATAAGATTGGAATTGGAGAATAATTCAAAAATAAACTTGAATTAGAAAAAAGCCAAGTTATCTGTTTCTTTGTTTGAGGCTAGGTTCTGGTTCTACTTTTGTTCTCCTTGTTAGAAAGTAAAGTCCACCAAGATAATTGAGAGTGGGGGGGGGGGGGGGTGAATTAGTTATCAAATAATTATAACTTTTATCATCTTCAACAACATTAAACCATATAAGCAATATAATTACCAACCATAGAAAGATATTCATACACAATAACACAATGACACAAGATATGTTGACTAGGGAACCTCTTGATCAAAGAGTAAACCCTAGTGGGAATGATGCCCAAAAAAGATGCACTAATATGAATATTCCTTGTGAAAGGATGGAATCTATTAGGAGTCTTATGAAATACATTCAGTACATATGAATCCCTGTTAGGAGATTTTGAATCCCTATTAAAAGATTCTAACCCTGTTAAGAGTTATGGAAGACAGAAGGACCCACTGTCCAAATAGCTTCAAGGTAGGATCACTAAACATACTATCCAAATAATCCTTGTATTACTCAATAGAATAATATGTTACCTCTTCTCTGATTGTGCCAAATTGCACTCACTGTTACACCAGATCTCAATTTCAGATCTTTGTACCTCGCATGTCTTCCTTCACAAATTTACTTTCATACTTAGCTCTTTTCTTCACTTCATGCATACAGATTCACACACAACTAATACAACCATATTAAAACAAGGAAATACATTCCTTCCTTTATACCACACTCAAATAATTACAAATGAGTCGACATATAATTACAAAATAAAAGTTTCCACACGCTATAACAAAATTACACAAAACTGTTAGCTTCCAAATATAATAAATCTTCACTCATGTGACCTCAAAGTTTGTGCTATCATCCACATCACTATCAATGTGTCTTCAAATTCCATTTAACAATGCAAAACTATATTCCATCTTGATTAGGAGATATCATCCGATTTCACAAACTACTATTTAGGAACACTGCCTGAATATTGCTTCCACCAAAGTGCTCATAACTTCCATGAATAAATGAATTACTATCTACACTCTTAACCATAGAAATATAACATATGAAAGAGTATAACCTCAAAATCACATAGGTCCAACTAAAATATCCCACGTGCGCTAATCAAAACATTGTCTGCTTCTCTGCAAGTCTCTAGTAAATCACTGTGTTGACATTAATGACAATCACAGTCATTAATGCAACAACAACTACTATAGAATGGCTGCCAAAAAATTAGCATTCATTCCTAACAATATCCCCCATTGGAATTGATGGCAACATAGATGAAAAAACATCCAATGTTCCAAAAATCCAATACTGCAACACTACTGCTCCAAATCCTCTTCATCAATCAAATCTTGCTTTATTTTCCTATTTAGTTCTCTTCAACAGATGTTTCAGATGGTTTTTCATGTATACTTCTCCCCCATTAACATCAATGACAAAAATTTCATCACTATGTCAACAACAACTTCAATGTCAAAAGACACTATTTAGAAAACACATTCACTAGAGTCCTCATGACTTAGCTCAGATACACATACTCCCCCATAAAGGAAGTACCAACATCTAGTCCAGAAGAAAGATAAGGCTCATATACTACTAGACAAATGCAACCAACTACATCACTTTTCAAAAGTAGGCTGGGGCATAACCCCAAGCACTTCTCAGATACTCAAATGTATCCTTAGGAAAAGGCTTTGTGAATATATCTGCTATCTGCTCCTTTGTACTTATGTACTCAAGTCTGACTTCTTTCTTAGCAACTTTCTCTCTTACAACATGATACTTAATCTCTATATGCTTTTTCTTAGAATGTAATATGGGATTCTTAGACATACTGACTATGCTGGTGTTGTCACAATGTATGACAACAGGTTCAAGAAACTTTATTCCAATATTCTTTAGCATTTTCTTCATCCAAATTATCTGGTTATAATTGTTTACTGCTGCTACATATTTTTCTTCTGCTGTGCTTTTTGAGATACAATTCTACTTCTTTCTTAGCCAAGAAACCAATCTTCCTCCAAGGAAAAATGCTCCACCACTGGTGCTTTTCTTATCATCAACGCTGCCTTCCCAATCAACATCTATATATGCACATAGGGTAAAATCATCATATTTTTTGTACCATAATCCATAGTCCATTGTGCCTCTTAAATATCTTAGTATCCTCTTTACTGCTGCATAATGTGATTCTCTAGGTTCAGCTTGAAATCTTGCTAAAATTCCAACTGAATGTGCTATATCAAGTCTTGTATGAGTTAAATACTGCAATCCTCCAACCCTAGATCTGTATGTCTTCTGTTCCATTGTAGGAGTCTCATCTATGCTAGATAACTTATGTCTAGTCACCATAGGTGTTCCAACTGGTTTACAATTCTCCATTCCAAATCTTTTCAACAAGTCATTTAGGTACTTTGTCTAACTTACAAAGATACCATCATTGTTTTGTGTTATTTGTAATCCTAAAAAGTATTTCATTTCACCAATCATACTCATTTCAAATTCAATCTTCATTTCATCAGCAAATTTGTCACTAGCTTCATCTTCTCCTCCAAAGATAATGTCATCAACAAAAATAACTATAACCAACAAACCATTTTCAATTTCTTTTGTGTATAGATTACTATCAGCTATTCTTTTTGTAAATCCTAATTTTAACAAATACTTATCTAGTCTTGCATACCAAGTTCTAGGTGCTTGTTTAAGTCCATATAAAGCTTTCTTTAATTTACATACCATGTCTCCTTCTTGAGTCAAAAGAAAACCTTCAAGATGCTCAATGTAGACTTCTTCTTCCAATTCTCCATTTAGAAATGCTGACTTCACATCCATCTGATATAATTTGAATTTCTTGTAAGCTGCATAAGCCAAAAACATTCTTACTACTTCAATTCTTGCAATAGGTGCAAAGGTTTCTTCATAGTCAATTCCTTCTTGCTATGAGTAACCCTTACATACCAATATAGCTTCTAATAGATTTATCTTCAAAAATTCTTATATCTTCAAATACACATATCCAATTATGTAATCTAACTCTTTTTGCATGTTCATCACCTTCAAAAGTAGAGTGTAAAGTATTCCAAATTTCATGAGATTTTTTCAAATATTTTACCTGACTGTACTCATTCTCTGGAAGGGCTGTCAAAAGTGCTTCTCTTGCAAGTATGTTACACATGAATAGATCTCTTGCATCAGTAGTACATGTTTCAAGATTTTCCTCTTCAATGATAGTCTTATCATTCTTTGTAATCAACCAATAACCTAGTCCTAAACATAGTAGGTGTGTCTTCATCTTTTCTTTCCAGGTCTTATCATTATTTGCAATCAACCAATAACCTAGTCCTAAACATAGTAGGTGTGTCTTCATATTTTCTTTCTAGCTATCAAAATTTACTCCATCAAAGTTAGGGCTTTCTTTCCTAAAATTTTCCATAGATCTCCTTAAGCTATTAAACTTCTTTTTCAAGGACCTACCGCTCTGATACCAATTGTTAGAAAGTAAAGTCCACAAAGATAGCTGAGAGGGGGGGGGGGGGTGAATTAGTTATCAGATAATTATAACTTTTATCATCTTCAATAGCATTAAACCATATAAGCAATATAATTACCAACCATAGAAAGATATTCATACACAATAACACAGTGACACAAGATATGTTGACTAGGGATCCTCTTGATCAAAGAGTAAACCCCGATGGGAATGATGCCCACAAAAGATGCACTACTATGAATATTCCTTATGAAAGGATGGACTCTGTTAGGAGTCTTATGAAATACATTCAGTACATATGAATCCCTATTAGGAGATTTTGAATCCCTGTTAAAAGATTCTAACCCTGTTAAGAGGTATGGAAGACAAAAGGACCCACTATCCAAGTAGCTTCAGGGTAGGATCATTGAACACACTATGAAAATAATCCTTGTATTACTCAATAGAATAATATGTTACCTCTTCTCTAATTGTGCCAAACCTCACTCACTATTACACCAGATCTCAATTTTAGATCTCTGTACCTCACATGTCTTTTTTCACAAATTTGCTTTCATATTTAGCTCTTTTATTCACTTCATGCATACAACTTCACACACAACTACTACAACCATATTACAACAAGGAAATATATTCCTTCCTTTATACCACACTCAAATTATTACAAATGAGTTGGCTCACAATTATAAAATAAAAGTTTCCACATGCTATAACAAAATTACCCAAAACTGTCAGCTTCCAAATACAATAAATCTTCACTTGTGTGACTTCAAAGTTTGCACTATCATCCACATCACTATCAATGTGTCTTCAACTTCTCTTTAACTATGAAAAACTAGATTCCATCCTGATTAGGAGATATCATCCAATTTCAACAAACTACTATTCAGGAACACTGCATGAATACTGCTTCCACCAAAGTGCTCATAACTTTCATGAATAAATGAATTACTATCTGCATTCTTAACCATAGACATATAACATTTTAAAGAGTATAACCTCAACATCACATAGCTCCAACTACAATATCCCATGTGCGCTAATCAAAACATTCTCTTCTTCTTTGCAAGTCTTTGGTAAATCATTGTGTTGACATCAATGACAATCACAGTCATGAATGCAACAACAACTACTATAGAATGGCTGCCAAACATTTAGCATTCATTCCTAACATTCTTCTAGGTTTGACTTGGGTTCCTTTGGTAGTAACTTGGAGTGTGGTTCAAATGAAGTTGAACCAAATGCTGACCATGATGGCTATAATCATGATGAAGATGAATATGAATATTAAATCTAAAATATGGCTTGTAATTTGAATTTTCATTGTGAATGAAGAAACTATAGATTCAAATTGACTCATTCTTTGTTGTAGTATATTTGTTCCCTAGATCTACCATATTATATATGTGTAGCCTGTAAGGGACATCTTCTGCTCATCCATGTATCAGAGCTTGATGAGAATTCTTAGGAGAAAGACAAGATGTCAGTGGGAGATGGAGAAACCAATCTCAAAACACCACTTGAAGCCTTGCAATGTTGAGAGTGAGATAAAGGCTACACTTGAGACCCTATATAAGGAAAAATCTTATTGAGCTTCACTTTGTTTCGAGAATAGTTTTATATTTTGTACTAAACAAGGCCAACCACGTGAAGGTAGAAGCTCATTTGTCCCCACCCCCCCTAACATCAATCTAAATTTCCCATTAACATCTAACATTCATTCATTATTTCATCCATTAATAAAATGTAACATTCATTAATTATCACATGATAACATTTATTAACATTCATTAAAGTATTAATAAAATGTGACATTCATTAATTATCACATGATAACATTCATTAACACATTATAAAATTTATAAACATTCAATACCACATAATTAAATTCATTGGCATATAAAAATTAGTCATTATCAATTAAAGTGCATAGATGACAATCATTTCTTTTTTTCTTTTGATTTCTTGTTTGTAAGAAGTAATCGTTAAGAGGAGTATCGATATCATCATGATGATCTTCTACCCTCTCATTAGATCTTAATGCACACCTAGTTCTCTATTGATGCAAAGGGGGGTCATCTGCAATAACATATAAAAGGGTTAACTTAAAAATATTAAAAACATTTTAAAGTATTTCAGTACTTTACAGGCCATAATCATATAGCTCTTTACTTGATCTAGTCACATCATCAACATCAAGGTCAGTTTGTCTGGTCTCAGCCTCAACCTCAACTTTCTCATTAACAACACTCTCTACACTCTCTACAACTGCAATACAAATTGTTACATTAATCCAAACACCAATTGCAATTAAATTTTTATTACTACACCAATCAATTTAAGATGTTTACTTGTATTACTGTGATGCACATCCCCATTGTCATCAACATGCACAGGTTGTGTATGACAAGAATTGGCAGGTTGCATTTCAATTTCATATGCATTCATGTTATCATTGTTTTCTTAAAACAAATTTACTCACTTTATGTTGGAACTTAACATCAAATAAACTAATTGGTAAATAATAAAATTTGAAATATCATCTATTTAGCTAAATTACCATCATAGATCCATCAGTAGAACCTTGTGCACTTCTTATTCTTTCTGCCACAACTTTATAGCTTTGTTGGAAGCCAATTCTCTTGTCCTCTTTTATGAGACTTACATTGAACTCCACACCCTATATTTTTTCTTTGTATCATCAAATTTTATTTTATAGTTTCATCAAAATAAAAAAGGTTTCAAATTATAAATAAATATTTAAAGTTCAAATAATTATTTTCAGTGTTAAAAGCCATCTACAGATTGTATTTTTCCTCATTCAATTTTGACAATATTAACACTTACAACTCGTGCAATAAGTTTCAAATAATCGCCAGAGCCTAGCTTATGTTGCTTGTGCTTTTGCAATTTTTCCTTTGTTGCCTTTGATGTGTCAGACAATCTATGAAGAGATTGAAATATGTTAGTTCATATAAATATGAAGACTATTTAGTACACAATTACATTTTTAACAGTATCACATACCTTCTTTTGTTCTCTGGTGGTGTATTTCCTTTTTTATTTCAATTTTCTCATTCGCATCTAGAATAAGAGATTTCCACTCTAAATTAGGAATGCAAGGGGGGTGCTGGTAATGTGGGTTTTTGGGTAATGTACACCTGTATTGGTTCCTAATATACCTAAAACATAACCTAACTCTTTGAAGGAGCTTACCCTTCTCAAATGTACGAGGTCCAAATTTTTTTGTCATACTCTCTACGAGATCATCCTTTAATTTTTGATTTTGGGTTTTCCACCTTTTAAGAAAGAAAATAGTGTTAGATTCTAAAATGGATGAAATGATAACTATCCTAGCAATGATTTGAAGTCAAAATAGTGGATTGGGGTTTTAGTTTGGATATGATGTTCCACCCTGTACAAATGGTGGGCTCGAATATCTGCAAACACTCATCATTAAGTTTACTGTAAAAAAATCATTCCCTAAAAAATAATCATGGGATCATTAGTCGAAGGATATAATAGTATAAAATAATAATACAATAGATGTAAGATTCTCATATTGAATGCAAGGTGTAATTAACATACAATTGTATAGTAAAAGAAAGGTCCAATCTTTAAAGTACCTGGAAGTTTTTCTATTTTCAAGAGAACTCCTTCTTTTCTCACAAGCAATATGCAATCCTTCATCATTCCCATACTAGAAATACTAGTACATCTAAGAAAATCACCATCAAGTGTTGCATCCCCTATTGCATAAATTGAATCCATTACAAAATGGCCCTAAGAAAGAACAATTAAAGGGAAATAAAAATATATATAATGATAGAGAAAATAAAATCTATGTACGAGTATGTGGTGCCATGGCATCTGTGGCCATGCTACATGTTGCTGACATTGCAAGATGTAGTACATCTGAGCCTTCCATCGTATGAGGTGGCGATAGTAAATGATCATTGGCACATGCTGAAGAATAAGATTGTTAGAGCATAATAAAACCAGTGATTAGCATGGACAATATTGTTAGAGAGTAAAAAAAAATATAGTCCAACATGTGATCTACCTAAACTAGCTTCAGTACCCTCATCATGGCCATGAGGATCAAAATTATGTAAAAAAAGCTGTAAAAGAAACACATCCACTTATTTTTTAATGACATAAAAGACTACTATAACATAAAAACTATTATTGAACTTTTGTTATAATTAAAAATTACATTAATACTTGGTAATTTTGAGATAGGTGCATTAGTTTAGTTGCCCTCTTTTGTGACTCAAGAGTTGCAGGGAATATAGATGCCAATTTAGCCAATCTTTTTCCTATTTTGTGGAGGCATTTTTTAATTGCAGAGGCCAGCTCATCACAAGTACCCAAATCAAGAACTAGGTCCTCATCAAAGGACTCCTCTTCAGGGACTATAGGTTCCTTTCCCTTTCTCTACTGACCACCTATCTATGACAACAATATTGTTGGGAATGGGAACACTGAGAGGGGGGGGGGGGGGGAGGGGTGAATTAGTGTTTACTAAACTTTATCTTTTCTTTTTAATCTTTATGCTTAACTTAAATGTTTAAGTATTGAATTAAACATTCAAAGAAAACATGAAACATAAGAATAACACATGACACCAATATGGTTATGGGGAAACCCAAATAGGTTAACATCCCAGTGGGAATTGGCACCCACTAATATTCTACACCAGTGTTTTGTGATCCTTGCTAGAAGATCCTTTACCCTGTTAGGAGTAGCTTTACAATGCTTTTAGTATAGTAGACCTAGTTAAGGGTCAGACCCTATTAGGAGTCTTTTACAATGATTCTTATTAGGGGAGTGGACTCACTGTCCTAGAGCTCACTACTCAAATGATGAAGGCTACAACCTTTTACTATCAGATATACACTATATCTGCTGGGTGAACTGTCACTATGACATTGCTTGTCAGATTAGTTCCTTGGTGCGCTCATGCTTTGACCTCTAGAAAAGATCTAATGCATCATATGATGACTTTTCATACCTTTTCTCTTTCTTATCACAACTCTATTACAACTTCCATACCGATTACAATGGGCACATCTCATATTTATATGCTCATACAAACAAAACAATTAGTTCAACCCTATAACTAATTACAAACAATGCTTCCAAGTGAATTGGTTAAGCGTACTTAAAAATATACATTTACATATGTCAGCAACCTAAATACAATGGGCACATAGCCTCTACAACATTACATTACAATCACAAACCAAAATAGTCATTGTCGGCTCCATGCTCTGTTCTCTGCTGGCACACACTGGGTGTGCAACTTCAATTGACTGTAACTTTCATATCACTACATATCTTCTTATGTGCTCTTAGAATAAACATGAGTATAGTCTAAAAACCTTAACTCCTAGGGTGCATATCATAATTCATCTGTACGCATGGACGTAGATGCTCCGATATGTTAGAACTCTATATGCTGTCTAGTCTTTAACATTTAACTGAATTCTGATCTTTATACTTAGTGCACTCACTACAAAATGCTATATGACTTTGTTGCCATAATGAAAACACTATCTATAGTCATATACTTTAGTATAGACAACTTTCCAACAATCTCCCGCTTTATCATTGATGGAAACAAAGGAATATGGCCAAGTCTCTAACTGTTCCTTTACAGAAAACATTTTGTCTTCTATACATCTTTATACATAAACTTATATCTCCCTATACATATATGTAATCCATATTCTATACAACTCCCCCTTTGAAATTAATGACAAAGGTGCATAAAAAATTATATCTACATACCCTTACTGAGGGAACACATCTAGATATGCAATCTTTAGGTTCTGGATCTCCTTCTTCCAAAAGGTTATCAGAGAATTGACTATCTGTAGATGGGTGCATAGTGCATACTGAAGCTTCTCCATCTTCTCCAATTCTGTGCTTGGACCTTGATCATAGGTAATCATAGTCGCATCAATCTCCTTTATGTTCTAACAAAGAATGTCTAAGGAAGGCGCAAGAGTATTCCTCAACTGAGTCTATTTAGACCTTATCTTCTCCATTTCTTTCTTTGCCTTCTCAATTATGTCTAACTGACCTTGGTAGACATTGTTACATATATTCACAATAGTGGATGTGTCTAGCACTAAGTCCTTCACCTTCTCAATCATTACTTCTACATCTTTGATCTTCTTGAGATGGGCATTAGTAAGCTTATCCTGATCCATGGATTCTACAATGATTTTACTTCCTTGATCTGTAAACTCTTTTAATGATGCCTGACCAGACTTAAGAGAGTTCAAGTCTAGTGCAAAATTACTCATCAATTCATTGAGTCTCTTCTTCAAGTACTTCTCTTCCACCACTAATGCCATAGACTCTTCTAGGCTTGAAAATTTTTCTTTGAACTATGAGATGACTCTGCTCACATCATCAATTGAATGTACATTTACCATCTTTTTATCCTCTGGCAGAAAACTATTCAAAATATTTACTAACTCTACTAGGAGAGGATTTTTCATGACTTGCTTCTCCTTTTCCTTCTCCATAGCTAGGATGCTAAATTTTATCAAGTCTTCTTCTTTCCAAGAATCCAAACTGCTTGTGTCTAGAGTGAAACTTGACAACAATGCTGAGGAGGGAGTGATGGGTGTGTTGTCCACCAATCTAGTAACTTCATCTTTCTTTTCTTCCTTTTATTCTTCTTTCTTATCAAAAACATCTTGTTTGAGTACTTCTTCTTGCTAAGTAGGAGAAGTATTGCTGCATAGGATTTCTGCCTTATGTGTACTCATAAAGGCTTCCTCAAACTTGTCCAAATCTATGTCAGTGGATGCCATGGCTATCTCCACACTATCAATGATGAATGTGCTGTCCTTGATTGATCGTGATGTGGGCACAGACTTTTCTACTTCTGATTGTGCTTCTATTTGAGTTCCTGCTATGGGCGTAGAGTCTTGAGGACCTATCACTGGTGCATAGGAGGTCTCTGCTACTTTACCTTTCTTATTTGATGTATGAGTGATGGGTGTAGTAGGTAGTCTAATATGATGCTTCAAGAGTACCTTTTGAAAATATTTCTTTGTTTCCTGAGTTATCAGGTCATAATCTTTGTTCATGATATGCAAAGTTTTTATTTTTGTTCTTAGGTGTGGCTTTACTAGGTTCAATATCAATGCTTCTTCTTCTTTGGAACAAATTGGTAGAGTATCTTGTAACACTTTTTCTCTTATCCTAATATCCTCTTCATTTGCTTGTTTCTTCAAGTGATCCAAAATATTCCAAACTTTATCAGGTAGAGAGGATTGTATTTCAAGAACTATTTTCTTGAATTTTATCATATGTTTGATAATCATATTATGAATTTCAGATTTATCAATCTCACTATATGAATCATAATGTTTCTCTACTTGATCAATTCTGCCTTCCTCAATAATTCTAGAGCTCAAAACTTTAAGGCTAGGCCTAAATCCTACCTTAGGAGGTGCTTGAATATTTCTTTTGCTCCTTGTAGCATGTGATGATGGATGACTAGTGCTTACTCCTTTTTTCCTCTTTTCTATAGGTATATACTCTAGAGGAGTATCTTTGGGTTCAGAAGGAGTATTGTCTTCATTATCCTTCTGACTGTCATCTTTTTCAATTTTAATCTTCTTCATTTTGAGATCTTCTTTTTCTTCTGCTGAATTCTTAAATTCTAGGGCAATCTTCTCATTCCTTGCTTTATCAAGGTCTACTTGTGATACACCATGTATTCTTAATATTTTAGATGTGACCTTAGCAACTTTTCTCGTAGTGTTAGCACTATTTAGCTTAGCATCAACTTCTCTTATCTTCTCTTCATATGTTCCCCATCTAGGTTCATTATCATCTTTAGGGGATGATAGCAATACCTGTGCATACACTTCAAGAACTTGTTCCTCTACCTCATACCCAAGTGGATGAATCCACTTAGTTCTAGGTTCCACAACTTCCATACATGTAGTATCAATCTCCACCGTGAAACATATTGGGTCCTTGTACTTATCCACAATTCTCTCTAGAATTATGTACCTCATCTGCATTTTTTCTCTGAAGGTCTTTAATTCCAATGTTATATAGTCTCTTAAGGTGCTTTCTGTGCATGCATTGTTTGATATCTGTGGCATGGTAGGAATGGACTTGTCTAAATACAAGTCTGATACTTTACCAACTATATGAAGGTACATATAGATGATTAGGGACCCAAACCTGAATACCTTAGTCTTGTCATGTTTGATAGCTTTGATGTTGTCTATAAACTATGCGCACAAGATCTCACACAAGTTGAACTCTCCATCTTCTTTCACAAGTCTAATAGCTACCAGAATAGTGCCTGCAGACACACTATTCATTCTGTTGGTGTGATGAAATCTGTAACCAAGTATAATTGACATCAATTTGATTTTTGGTTGCTCTATAGGCTCAATGGTCATGCCGCGCTTATCACTCCTTGATTTAAACACTTGCTCCACCATCCTCCTAACATCCTTACCAACTAGGAGTAGGGTGCCAGTCCTAGAAAGCCCCATCATTTCATGAATTAGGTCTCCTATAATTCTTACTGGTATATCTCCAATCCAAAACAAATCATCATAGATTTTTCTCAACAAGATCTTTATCCATTCTTCCTCATAGAACTCATATGTAGTGGCATATTCAATAATGGTATGGTCATTCCATTTTGTGTATTCATTCATGAATGTTTTGTCTAGTTTCATCATTGTGTCCATGTGCACCCTTAACCTATCTATTCCAATAGGTTCCTTCTTACAATATATGTAAGCCCTTATGTCTTCTACATGCATGACACCCATCGGCATGTGGGAGAAAGCTCCCTCTAAATCATCAAGGGTTGACTTGAATGGATGCCTCTTGAAAACATACTGCTTCTTCTCAGAAACATCAAAAATAATAGGAGTAGCCATGACTTACTTGATATTCACTTTCCAAAAGATCTCTGAGATGTTCTAACAGCTTTTGAATTGGGGAAATGAGCTAGGGTTTTTATAATCCATCAAATGCACTGCAATCATTGATATCTTAATCTCCAAATATTCACAAGAACTTCCAAGGCTCAATCTTCTCTCTAATCGCTCTGAGTATGAATGCAATGAGTGAACAAACAACTTTCTGTGTTCTTAAAGTAAGGAATTCACCATTAATGCAACTCGCATAAACCAAGCTATTATTCAATTTTTCAAACTCAAGTTTAGGTTATAATAAACATGTGTGCTCTTGCACAAAGATTCCAATATACTTCAACATCTTAAGTCCAAAGGTGCATACTCTGAGGATGAGTATACTAGCCACGCAAGTGTCTAGAGCTAAATTAGCTCCCCCTATGACCCTGAGGGCCATTCATGAAGAAGTAAAGGGTGTGTCCACTGGGGATTCATCCAATACATTCTCATCAACCTTATCCTTCTTTCCTTCTAACCAAATCAAGCTTGCATCATTTGTGGCTTTCACAAAATTGACTTCTCCTTTGGGATCCAATACTAGTTCTTCGACCTTTTTAGGGCTTTCCTGACCTTGCGCCCTTGATCTAAAAAACTTTGAGATATGTCCAGCCTTGTTACAGGTGTGACAAATCACTAGAGGTCTATTATTCCTTGATGCATTGACATGAGTCACCATTTTACATTATTTTTCTATATGACCATTATAGTTACATATCTGACATGTAACATTCTAAGAGCTTCTTATATTTGTCTGATTCTAATTTCTTTGATCATGCTGAATCCTATTCTTCTTACTAGTCTTGCAATTTTCTGCTCTATGACCAAATCTATTACATGTATAACAATAACCATTGAAAGGTCTTACCTCTATACAGTTCCTTGCAATGTGTCCATGCTTATTACATGCAAAATAGGTGCATTCAACAAGCTTGCACTCATTCTTAGGAGGATTATCATTGTCTTTGGTTTGATCTCTAGTCTTCTTAGTATCAGTAGATTCCTTTTGTGTCTCCTTTCTTGCTCACATCTTATCAATTTGATTTTGTGCTTCATTGTATCCAATATAGCTAGTGTCTCCTTTGGCTCTCCTTGCATACAACTGAGATTCTATTAGATAAGAATTGGTGTGCAATTTTTCAATATGATTCTTTTCTTCTTTCAATTCAGATTCCAAGCTTTCCTTGATGTTCCTTACCTCCAAGATTTCCAAGTTATCTTCCTTTAGTTCTTCATTGAGTTGAATGTTCTCATTGAATTGTTCATTGAAGACATCTTGATTGTTTATTAGAATGTCATCAAACTCTTCAAGATGACTCAAAAGAGATGCATTTTCTTCATTCAACTTCTTGATTTGATCTTCAAGATCACTATTAGAGCATCCTTTCAAATCCTTTCTCAATCTTTTGATAACTAATTTAGCATCACTGACTTTTTCTTTTAGTTCTTCAATTTCTCTTTTTGAACTATCTAGGTCTTCAAGAGATGCTTCAAGATTCTTCTTCAGATGTTTCATTTCTATTTTTTTTATGATCTCCTCAAGTGGTTAAACTTCTATGCTAAGGACTAGAGCTCTAATACCAATTGTTAGGAATGGGAACACTAAGGGGGGGGAGGGTGAATCAGTGTTTACTGAACTTTATCTTTTCTTTTTAATCTTTATGCTTAACTTAAATGTTTAAGTACTAAATTAAACATTCACATAAAATATGAAACATAAGAATAACATATGACACCATTATGGTTATGGGGAAACCCAAATAGGTAAAAACCCCAGTAGGAATTGACACCCACTAATATTCTACACTAGTGTTTTGTGATCCTTGCTAGAAGATCCTTTACCCTGTTAGGAGTAGCTTTACAATGCTTTTAGTACAGTAGACCTGGTTAAGGGTCAGACCTTGTTAGGAGTATTTTAAAATTATCCCTATTAGGGGAGTGGACTCACTATCCTAGAGCTCACTACTCAAATGATGAAGGCTACAACCTTCTGCTATTAGATACACACTATATCTGCTTGGTGAACTATCACTGTGACACTACTTGTTAGATTAGTTCCTTGGTGCACTCATGCTTTGACCTCTAGCAAAGCTCTAATACATCATATGATGACTTTGCATACCTCTTCTTTTTCTTATCACAACTCTATTACAACTTCCATACTGATTACAATGGGCACATCTCATATTTATACACTCATACAAACAAAATAATTAGGTCGGCCCTATAACTAATTACAAACAATGCTTCCAAGTGAATTGGCTTAAGAATGATTACAATTATACATGTACATATGTCAAAAACCTAAATACAATGGGCACATAGCCTCTACAACATTACATTACAATCGCAAACCAAAATAGTCACTATCGGCTCCATGCTCTATTCTCTGCTGGCACACACTGGCTGTGCAACTTCAACTGACTATAACTTTCATATCACTACATATCTTCTTATGTGCTCTTAGAATAAACATGATTATAGTCTAACAACCTTAACTCCTAGGGTGCATATCATAATTTATCCGTACGCATGGATGTAGATGCTCTGATCTGCCAGAACTCTGTATGCTATCCAGTCTTTAACCCTTAACTGAATTCTGATCTTTACACTTAGTGCACTCACTCCAAACTACTATATGACTTTGTTTCCATAATGAAAACACTATCTATAGTCATATACTTCAATATAGACAATTTACCAACAAATATTACTAACACTATTAGAATTAATCTGAAACAGTGATGAAAAGAATATAATAAAAAACTTTATTTAACATTTTTCTTCTATCTAATTTGTAGTACAATAACAAAGAGGTTTACCTACTGGGAAGAAGTGCATGTATGATCATCATTTTCCCCTCTACATGGTTGCTCCATATTGTGGTCCTATGTTATTATTTAAAGTTAACATATAATTAGAAAGGACTACATTAATAAATTTCATTAGAAGATGATGATGGAGATGAGGTGGATGGTGAGGAGATTCTCTAAATGTGGTTGGAAAAAAACTCAATTATTTAATGGTACATAGTATGTACCTTCACCCTAATGATAGTGATATCATTTATATCTATGCAATTCAAATTGTAATCAATAAGTAGCTCTTCCTCTGCACTTATTGATTTTATCGCACATACAAATACATGATTTCCCTCGCGCACCTCAAATATGCAATTGGGTTGCTTAATAGTTGACAGAGGTCGCGTGCTATTTATAAAACCTAAAATATTCCCTAATGATTTTGGCCTTTTGTCAATGTATATAGCCACTCTTTTACTTTGCTCATTGTCTTTTTGTTGAATATAATTTGCTAAGAGTGCGTACCTATGCATACTTTTTTTATATTGAACAATTCGCGTCCAACTTTTGTAATCGTAACAAGGTCCAACATACTCCATCAATTCAACAACTTTTTTGTAAGAGACCTTTATTCCATCCATGGAAAATAGGCCCAAACTATGTATTGACAATGGTGCAATATGATATATCTTGCCTTAAACACTAAAATCAGTGTTTATTGGAGGAAGTTCCTTGGGGACCCATTGTTTCTATAGATTTTGGTACCTAGAGGGCACCTTGATGTCACCTTTTCTCTCAGCATCATCAGAACATGACCCCCCTTGAGCAAGAAAAAATTTCATGTGTTTATTAAATTTCCTTCTAGTCTTTTGACCTCTAGTTGATCTTCCTAATTCAGACATACTAAATGAGTCACTTTCTTCACTCAAGGAAGACACATCTGACAAATACCTATTTGCTTCTACCTGCACTACATCAAATGAGAGAGATAGAAAGTATTGTGAGATATTTTGCAAATTGTGATATACATTAATCTCTATAGGGTGTATTGACTTATACCTATCGATCCATGAGACTATGTGGGATGCTCATGAAAGGGGTCTGGGTACCTACATATGTAATTCAATTATCTAATGTTAGCTAAAAAATTCATGATACATATACTCAAAACCACATAGTAAGTACATTAAAAACTATTAGCATCCCATAGTAAGTACATCATGAATTAATTAGATTAAGCCTTGATTGCATAACTACACATTTCTATGAAGAAATCAATATTAAATAGATTAAGCAGTGATCACGTAATTGTACATTTCATTCATGTCATTCATCTTATTCTTCATCCAACTAATCACCATGATCATCGTTGACATTGACATCACCACCACCACCATCATTGTCATCCTCATCATCATCAGAATCATTGTCGTCGTCATCATCATCATCATCATCATCATCATCATCATCAATAGCATCATCATGATCATGATCATGATCAATAGAATCATCATCGTCATCATCTTCTTCTTCTTCAAGAAAAGTTACATTAGGAACATCATCGACTAACTATTGTTCATGATCATCATCTACATCATCTTTTATTTGTTCGCAATCTTCTTCTTCCATCGCATTATACCTTATTGGCCTTCCTCTTGGATTATGTCTAACAAAAAAATGACCAACCAGATTTATATGGAACCTCTGAGTAAAATACCTGCTCACATTGGCTTGGAAGAACATAGGGCTCATCCCCAACTGGATCAAACCACTTTGTATTAATCATTGGAAATCCATTGTCATGTTCAGTAATAGTTCTATTAGGATTATTTTGATTAAGTCATAGCCTATACCATCTAAAGATGAAGAGAACTAATATGAAGGAATTAAAGTCACACTCAAGTATATCATCCAAAATGCCATAGTATCAATTTTCAGACTCTCGAGGATGTAAGTCATTTCTAGATGAAATATTAGTCACTTGAAAGACTACACTTATCCTAGAATCACAAGTTTTCTTTGTGTCATCCAACTTTTTGATGTAAAATTTATGACCATTGCAAAACATAGCCTTGTGGTGTTTGACCTACAAAAATATGTAAAACATGTATAAATTAATGCATCGAGAGTTCATAAACATATGAGTGATTAAAAAATTTATACATATGTTAGAAAGTAAAGTCCACCAAGATAACTGAGAGGGGGGGGTGAATTAGTTATCTAATACTTATAGCATTTATTAATTTCAACAACATTCAACCATGTAAGTAATGTAATTACCAACCATAGAAGGATATTCATACACAATAACACAATGACACAAGATATGTTGACTAGGGAACCTCTTGATCAAAGAGTAAACCCTGGTGGGAATGATGCCCACAAAAGATGCACTAATATGAATATTCCTTATGAAAGGATGGACTCTGTTAGGAGTCTTATGAAATACATTCAGTACATATGAATCCCGGTTAGGAGATTTTGAATATCTGTTAAAAGATTCTAACCTTGTTAGGAGTTATGGAAAACAGAAGGACCCACTGCCCAAACAGCTTCAGGGTAAGATCACTGAACCCACTGTCTAGTTGACCTTAAGATTATTCAGTAGAATAATATGAAATATATTACCTCCTTCACTATGCCAAACCACACTCACTGCTACATCAGATCTCAATTTTAGATCTTTGTACTTCACATGTCTTCCTTCACAATTTCATTAGCTCTTTCTTCACTTCATGCATACATCCGCATTCAATCATTCACAACATCTCATCTCCCTTTTTTTTTCTTAACAAGGAAAAAAATTCCTTCCTTTATACCTCACTTAAATAATTACAAATGAGTTGGCATACAATTATGAAATAAAAGTTTTCCACATGCTACACCAAAATTACACAAAACTATCAGCTTCCAAATACAATAACTCTTCACTCAAGCTACCTCAAAGTTTGTGCTATCAACCACATCACTATCAATGTGTCTCAAGCTTTCCTTTAACTACATAAAACTAGATTCTATCTTGATTAGGAGATATCATCCGATTTCCAAAAACTGCTACTCAGGAACACTGTTTGAATACTGCTTTCACAAAAAAACTCATAACTTTCATGAATAAATGAATTAATATTTGTGCTCTTAACCATAACTATATAACATATCAAGGAGTATATCCTTAACATCGCATAGCTCCAACTACAATATACCACGTGCGCCAATTAAAACACTGTCTACTTCTCTACAAGCTTCCAGAAGGTCACTGTATTGACATCAATGACAATCATAGTCATGAATGCAAAAACAACTACTACAGAATGATTGCCAAGCATTCAAAATTCATTCCTAACAATCTCCCCCATTGGCATTGATGGCAACATAGATGAAAAAACATTCGATGTTCCAAAAATCCAATACTGCAAAACTGTTGTTCTCTAAAAAAATATTTTCAAGTCCTCTTCATCAATCAAATCTTGCTTTGCTATCCCCATAATTAATCTTAGTTTTTTTCATGTCCATTTCTTCCCCATTGACATCAATGATAGAAATTTTATCATTATGTCAACAACAACTTAATGTCCAAAGACACTATTCAGAAAATACAATCACAAGAGTCCTCATGACTCATCTCAGATACACATACTCCCCCATAGAGGAAGTACCAACATCTAGTCCAGAAGAAGAATAAGGCTCATATACCACTAGACTGATGCAACCAACTGCATCATTACTCAAAAGTAGGTTGGGGCATAACCCCAAGCATACCTCTCATATACTCAAATGTATCCTTAGGCAAATGTTTAGTAAATATGTCTGCTATCTTCTTCTTTGTGCTTATGTACTCGAGTCTAACTTCTTTCTCAACAACTTTCTCTCTTACAACATGATACTTGATCTCTATATGCTTTGTCTTAGAATTTAATACAGGATTCTTAGACATACTAACTATTGTGGTCTTGTCACAATGTATGACAATAGGCTCAATAAAATTAATTCCAATATCCTTTAGCATTTGTTTCATCCAAATTATTTGGTTACAATTGTTTGCTGCTACTACATATTCTACTTCTGCTATGTTGTATGAAATACAATTCTTCTTCTTGCTTAGCCAAGAAACTAATCTTCCACCAAGAAAAAAGGCTCCACCACTGGTGTTTTTCTTATCTTCAACATTGCCTCCCCAATCAGCATATGTATATGCACATAGGGTAAAATCATCATATTTTTCATACCACAATCCATAATCCATTGTGCCTCTTAAATATCTCAGTATCCTCTTTATTGCTACATAATGTGATTCTCTAAGTTCAGCTTGAAATCTTGCTACAATTCCAACTGAATGTGCTATATCAGGTCTTTTATGTGTCAAATACTGTAATCCTCCAATCATAGATTTGTATTTCTTTTGTTCAACTGCTAGTGTTTCATCTGTGCTTGATAGTTTATGTCCTGTAACCATAGATGTTCCAATTGGTTTACAATTTTCCATTCCAAATCTTTTCAGCAAATCATTCAAGTACTTTGTCTAACTTACAAAGATACCATCATTATTTTGTGTTATTTGTAATCCCAAAAAGTATTTCATCTCACCAATCATGCTCATTTCAAATTCAGTCTTCATTTCATCAGCAAATTTGTCACTAGCTTCATCTTCACCTCCAAAAATAATGTCATCAACAAAAATAACTATAACTAACAATCCATTTTCAATTTCTTTTGTGTATAGATTGCTATCAACTGTTCCTTTTGTAAATCCCAACTTTAACAAATACTTATCTAGTCTTGCATACCAAGTTCTAGGTGCTTGCTTTAGTCCATATATTGCTTTCTTCAGTTTACATACCATGTCTCCTTCTTGAGTCAAAGGAAAACCTTCAGGCTGCTCAATGTAGACTTCTTCCAATTCACCATTCAAAAATATGGACTTCACATCCATCTGATATACTTTGAATTTCTTAAAATCTGCATAGGCCAAAAACATTCTTACTGCTTCAATTTTGGCTACTAGTGCAAAGGTTTCTTCATAGTCAATTCCTTCTTGTTGTGAGTATCCCTTACATACCAATCTTGCTTTGTTTCTTACTACTACTCCTTTTTCATTCATCTTGTTTTTGAATACCCATTTAGTTCCAATCATGTTCTTATCTTTAGGTCTAGGGACCAATTCCCATGTCTTGTTCTTTTCAATCTAATCTAATTCTTCTTTCATAGCTTTAATCCAATGTTCATCTTCACAAGCTTCATTAGTAGATTTAGGTTCAATTTGAGAAATTAAACATAAATGTACCTTATTTATTGTCATAACTCCTTTGTCTAAGCTTCAAATAAGTTGATCAATAAGATGATGTCTTGATATATACCTATTCGGTGTCATAGTCTTAGATCTTGCTTCAACTATAGATTCTTCTCTGGTTTCTTCAGCATGACTTTCATTTAACAATTCACTATTAGTCTCATAGAATAATTCAGTAGTTTTAGTGTTAGGCTAAGGATTATTTCTTTCATCAGATTCATAATCAAGCATTCTTTCCTAAATTTTAAACTTTTCATCAACTTTAACATTTGTGCTCTCAACAATAGTCTTAGTTCTCTTATTGTAACATCTATATGCTTTGCTTTTTAAATAATATCCAAGAAAAATTCCTCCATCACTTCTAGGATAAAACTTTCCAATATTGTCATCTCTCTTAATATAACATTTTCTTCCAAAAATTCTAAAATACTTAACTGAGGGTGCATGACCAAACCATAATTCATAAGGTGTCTTGTCTGTGTCTGCTCTGATTTGTACTTTGTTCATTGTATATACTGTTGTGTTTACTGGTTCTCTCCAAAATATCTTTTTCAAATCATTCTCAAATAACATAGCTCTTGCTGCTTTAGTCACTGATTTATTTCTTCTTTCTGCAATAGCATTTTGTTCAGGTGTTCTAGGGGCTGAATACTATCTCTAAATGCCATTTACTTCACAAAAGGTGTTAAACTCTCTAGAAGTAAATTCACCACCTCTATCAGATCTCAAACATTTAATCTTCATTCTAAATTCATTCTCAACTTTATTCTTAATGATCTTAAACTTATCAAATGCTTCAAATTTTTCTTTAAGAAATGCATTCCACATCATTCTTGTAAAATCATCAACAAGAATCATAAAATACCTTTCTCCAAAGAATCCTCTAGTCTTGGTAGGACCACTCAAATCTATATGAACAATCTCCAACTTCTCTGCAGATGTGAACTTCTTACTAGGAAATGAACTTCTCTTTTATTTTGCCATCACACATTCTTTGCAAATCATGTTAGTAAGCTTCATAATTTTAGGCAAATCCCTTGCTGCAAGTGTAGTAATTACTTTCACAATGTTATCAAAGTTTATATGACAAAACCTTCTATCCCATAACCAACTGTCATCAATCTTAGTAATCAAACATGTCATCTTAGTAGGATTCAATTAAAATACATTACCTCTAGTTCTAGATCTAGTTCCAATCAGTTTTCCATCTTTATCTTTTATTACACAAGTTTTCTCAGTAAACCAAACTTGATATCCGTTATCAACTAGCTATCTAACACTCAAAATATTATGTCTCAAACCATCCACAAAATAAACATCATCTGTATTAGTCTTTCCATCAAGAGTAATAGATCCTATACCTTTAATCAAACAAGGTGCATTATTTCCAACTCTCACAACTCCTCCATCATAATCATTAAACTTTATGAACTTCTTCATATCTCTAGTCATATGATGTGAACAACCACTATCTATAATCCAATCAACTTTCTTTTCAACTTGGGAGACTAAGGCTTTTTATTCCTTAATGTTAGTTTTAGGATTTTCTTCTTTAATTGCTACAAATCCTATGTCATGATTATTCTTAGTATCACTTTCACTTAGAGTTCTTTCTATACTAGCTTCAAGATCTTCATCATTATCATAATAACATTCCTTAGATCTTCTAGGCTTGAAATTGTTAACCATATTCTTGACAATTCCAACACTTAAAATTTTTCTTACCATCTGGTTCTCTTTTCACAAGAAAGGCAATACCTTCTTCATTTCTAGATCTACTACTGTCAGCATAATCTCTACTTACACTGATGCTTCTTGACAAAGTCGGGTGAATACTAAGAGCACTGAATTCTATCTCCATTCTAGGTAAGTCTCTTGACAACCTCAAGCTCATTTCTGCTACTTCCAATCTTCCAAGAAGACTCTCTCTTGTAAAGTTCATTGTACAAGGTATAACTTGTTCAATCATCTATGTTGTCTGCTTAAATACAGGAGTCAATGTCCTCAGAATTTTCCATATCACTTCATTCTCTATCTTTTTTCCTCCACAAGATTTTATCCCTACAACAATTTCTGATATTCTATCAATATAGCTTCTAACAGATTCATCTTCCATCATTCTAATATCCTCAAATGTACATATCCAATTATGTAATCTAGCTCTTTTTGCATGTTCATCACCTTCAAAAGTAGAGTGTAAAGCTTTCCAAATTTCATGAGATTTTTCAAAACATTTTACCTGACTGTATTCATTCTCCAGAAGGGCTATCACTTCTCTTGCAAGTATGTTACACATGAATAGATCTCTCTCATCACTGGAACATGTCTCAAGATTTTCTTCTTTAATGATAGTCTTTTAATTCTTAGTAATCAACCAATAACTTGGTCCTAGACATAGTAGATGTGTCTTCATCTTCTCTTTCTAGCTATCAATATTTACTCCATCAAATTTAGGACTTTTTTTCTTAAAATTCACCATGAATCTCCTTAAGCTGTTAAACTTCTCTTTTAAGAACCTGCTGCTTTGATACCAATTGTTAGAAAGTAAAGTCCACCAAGATAACTGAGAGTGGGGGGGGGGGTGAATCAGTTATCTGATACTTATAGCATTTATTAATTTCAACAACATTCAACCATGTAAGTAATGTAATTACCAACCATAGAAGGATATTCATACACAATAACACAATGACACAAGATATGTTGACTAGGGAACCTCTTGATCAAAGAGTAAACCCCAGTGGGAATGATGCCCACAAAAGATGCACTAATATGAATATTCCTTGTGAAAGGATGGACTCTATTAGGATTCTTATGAAATACATTTAGTACATATGAATCCCGGTTAGGAGATTTTGAATCCCTATTAAAAGATTCTAACCCTATTAGGAGTTATGGAAGACAGAAGGACCCACTTCCCAAATAGCTTCAGGGTAAGATCAATGAACCCACTATCCAACTGACCTTAAGATTATTCAAAAAAATAATATGAAATATATTACCTCCTTCACTGTGCCAAACCGCACTCACTACTACATCAGATCTCAATTTCAGATCTCTATACTTCGCATGTCTTCCTTCACAATTTCATTAGCTCTTTTCTTCACTTCATGTATACATCCGCGTTCAATCATTCAAAAAATCTCATCTCCCTTTTTTTTTCTTAACAAGGAAAAAAATTCCTTCCTTTATACCTCACTCAAATAATTACAAATGAGTCGGCATACAATTACAAAATAAAAGTTTTCCACATGCTACATCAAAACTACACAAAACTGTCAGCTTCCAAATACAATAACTCTTCACTCGAGCTACCTCAAAGTTTGTGCTATCAAATACATCACTATCAATGTGTCTCAAACTTCCCTTTAACTACACAAAACCAGATTCCATCTCGATTAGGAGATATCATCTGATTTCCAAAAACCGCTACTCAGGAACACTGCTTGAATACTGCTTTCACCAAAAAACTCATAACTTTCATGAATAAATGAATTACTATCTATGCTCTTAACCATAACTATATAACATATCAAGGAGTATATCCTTAACATTGGATAGCTCCAAATACAATATACCATGTGCACCAATCAAAACACTATTTACTTCTCTGCAAGCTTCCAGAAGGTCACTGTGTTGACATCAATGACAATCATAGTCATGAATGCAACAACAACTGCTACAGAATGATTGCCAAGCATTCAGCATTCATTCCTAAAAACATACTTGGAAATCTCTTAAACCATGTGCTAAATCCATTTCTCTTTGCATAACATTTGGATCTTTGTTATGATGAGCTTCATTAACCAATGAAGACACAACTTCCCATGTTAATGTGCGACCTAAATGATGATATTGTTCAATCCATTTTGTCATCCAATCTTGATTGTTTGCATTATACAAATATATTGCATCCCACTCTCGAGAAGCTGTACAAAAAATAAATAGATGACTTACAACTTATTAATTTTGAAGATTAAGAATTAATTAACAGCTACAATAACATCTTATAATTTATTACCTCTCACTTTCCTCATTCTACTTTTCCTCACCAAGTACTCCCCTTCAAATTTTCTAATGGTGTTGAGATCCCAAATGCAATCTATATAGATGTTTGCTACAAGCTTAGGAAGATATTCAGTAATGTACACTATAGTCTAGTATACCATGTATCCCTCCACCATAGAGCCCTTAGGATGTGCTCTTTGCCAAACCAAAGCCTTCAAAAATTTTAGGTGCCTCTCAACTATCTACATTAACCGAGTGTGTATGGGTCCACACATTTCAATCTCCTCAACTTGGTGTATGAGGTAGTGTTCTTGTGTATTGAAAAATGTTGAAAGTAGACACTTTTGCATTTCACACATTAGATGAGGAATTCTTCTCTTCCAGTATTTTATATCTGGTTTATGAGTTTCTTTAGATGACAACCACCTACAAGACATTCAAGACACAAAAATATATAAACATGAGACTTTACAATATATATAAAAAATTAAAGAGATATCATTTCTTACCTCATGTATTTTTCAAGATCATATATCACTTGTTTGATGTTATTGTCAAAGTGCTCTAGGAGAGATAGGGGTAGCACGTACTACAATAATTATAAAAATAATCATGTCATTCTTTTCTCATTTAATACAATGAGAAGTACATGAAGTTTACAAATATATTGTAAATACAAAATAACATGACTTACCTTGATGAAGGTATGCCAATCATGCATTTTCAACCCTGGCCCAAATTTACTTTTCTTTGATATGGTACTGCTTATGTTTGTAGAAAATCTTGTGGAGAATCAAATTTTTCGTATGACTTCTTTTATGACATCACTTTGTTGTTCTGTTAGTAACCAAGGAAGGGCACTTATATTAATCTGTTCTCCATTTCTATTTGATTCAATGAAGTTTTTCATTGCATGATTGGATTCATGAATGTCGCTACAAATTTTGACAATTTTTTCTTTGTCACGCCTTCCTCCAATATCTTCCACAATGTCTTTGTTACATTCTTTCCAATATGCATAGTATCAAAAAAATGCACAATTTGTAGCTGCTCGTAGTAGGGAAACCTACTAAATTATTTGGGATAACTTTTTAGTCCCTTTGGAAGGTGCTCAGTAGTGTTGCCTTGATGACATTCACGATCATCAATCACACAATCATCAAATAAAACATAATAAAAATATACAAATTCCAAACATAAACCATTAGGTAGAACTTTAGTACCTTGATGATTAACTCTATTATATTCCAACTTCCATAGTCGAGGTTTCATTCTCCATGGTTTAGATGTAGTCTATTCTTTCCCATTGAAAAGATGTTTTTCGGTAATTTGATAGTTATGATTTTTGTGGAGAAAGTGTCTATTCTCATCAAACACCTACTTTCCTAAACTTTTTGAATGATGAGATTTCATCTTTGGACCACAATCTAGACATGAAAATTTTCCCTTTGTTTGAAGACCTACAAGACAATGATACAATTGGATTAAATATGTTGATTTTTATTTTTAGAATTATCATGTGCAACTTCAATTCACCATAACATACCAGAAAATTATGTTAGCCTTGGAGCATCATGTATTATCCATACAAGCATTACATAGAATTGAAATTGTTTGTCTCCTATTGGTCTATAGATGTCATACATAGTGACACCTTTCCATAACTCCACCAAATCGTCGATAAGAGGCTCAATATATACACTCATATCTTTAACTTGGTATTTACCTAGTTGAATGAACAACAACATTAATTATTGTGACCATTTTACTGCAAGATTTATAATTACATGCAGATAACTATTAAATGATCAAATACCTGGAACAATCATTGCCAACATAATGTGCTCCTTCTTTATTGACATCCATGGAAAAATGTTATTGTTGATGACAAATATAGGCCAAACAGAGAAAACAAATCTTAGCTCTCCAAATGGATTGACACTGTCCACTGCCACTAAAAGCTTGAGATTTCAAGGTTCTTCGATAAAGTGCGGCCACTTTTTCTCTATGTCCTTAAATATAGAGCCATCCATAGGTATTCAAATAATGTCATCTTGACTCCTATTGCATGCATGGTAATCCATAAATTATGCCAAGCTACTACACTTGAATAATCTTTGCAAATGTGGTATAATGAGGATGTAATGAAAAACCTTGTGAGGCACCTTTTTTATTATTTGAACTGTTCGATATCTACTTGTATGACATTTAGGGCATTCTATTGAAAATTTATATTTTTTATGATAAATAATATGATCATTGGGACAAGCATCTATTGCTTGATACTCTAATCCAATATCTTTCATAGTGGCACATAATTCTTAGTATGAGTGAGGGAGAATATTCGATGGTGGTAACAAAAAGTTGTTAGAGTCATAACAATATTTATGGTACATGTTTCACCATTTAATTACTATAATGACATATATGACATACCTTAGCATACATGACATTGTTGTGTTGGATAAACCATTCATAACCTTCAAGTTCAACAAAAACAATACAGTAGAGAGAAGAGTTATTTGGGAGCCTTCGTAAAGGGGTGTGGCTACCTTCTCAAGTAGAGGTATATCATGGATGACATAAAAATCATCCTAATCATCATCATTTGGTGCATCATCTGGTGCATCATCATCAATATCAAATGTATCATGGATCAATGTATTAGTACCATCATCTAGCGCATCATTGTTATTTTCCATGGGATCATAATCTCTAGCTTCAATATTCAAACCTCCATGATCCTCCACTTCCAAAGCCATATTCTCCATATTCACACATCCATGGTCCATATCACGTACTCCCCCAGGGAGGTTGACCTATATAAAAATGATGAAGACAAATAAACCATGATAATGATCTCATCATCAAGTGTATTTCATATATATATATATATTAATTGTTAAATAAATATAATGAAAAACTTACCAATTCATGATAGTCAAACCCTCCTTTAATGTGACCATTATCCCTACAATGTCTCTTATCTATTTTGATTAGCAATCTTCTAGTGTTTAAGCCCTTACAAATATTATAGGGACAATAACATTTTCCATCACCTTTTCTTTTCAAGTTTGACCACAATCTATTGATTGTATCCTTATTACCTTCTTCACTTCGATTGTCTGACATGATCCTTTTTCACTTAGATTATATATAACCTAATTATATATAGAAATTGAAAACTTAGTTATGAAATGATGTTGTAGTATAGTATACCAAATTGAAACACTTCTATTATTGTAGTCTTCCACCTCAAACTCTTTCCTATTGTGGCAAGAAAGAAAGATATTCAAATAATATAGTAGTTTGTAAATCAAATGGAGGAAACTTGATACTATAAATGGAGGCAAGTTGTTGATTGAGGGTGCAGGGAACAACACCCATCAGTACTTTTATCAAATTGTAAATTTCAATTTTGAACCATTTTGTGAATATAGAACATGGATGTAATCTCATAAAATAATAAAATGTAGATATGATAGATTACTTATTTTGTTATTCTACATTAGTTACTATTTGAGTGCATGTTCCACCTACAACTTGATCAAGTCTTGTTTGATGCTTCAATTTTGTGTTCACTGTCCTGTAGAAGTACACAGTTTTGTATTTCTCCAATATGTTATTAAAAAAATAACAATAGAATAAAATACTTGTTGAGAAAGATCATCATAGGGGTATCAGAAACTCGAGATCCAAAGGTAACACAACATTATAAGACTCTTACATTCAACCTTCAACTCATGCACCTAATAAATAGGAGAAAAAATACATGAAATTGAAAAATTTAACTAATGAATTATGTTTTTCTTCTCATCTTAACCAACCAAATTTATATGAGATTCTAAAGAAGGCCTCACTCTTAATCAGCCAAATCTTCCTTGTACCACACAAAAAAATGTGTGATAACTATGTCTACTCCAACCTTAATTGTTTAAGAATTCATCATATCAAATAAAGTATGTTTAAGAATTGTTGGGACTAGTCCTTTTCCATGTATTAAATAAAATATAATTTTCAGCATATTATTATCACTCTATTTCCTTGTTGTAAACATGCCATTGGTTCAGTTTTGTAAAAAAAATTGTGTTAGATGCTTTTAAAATTATCTTCATTGTCTTCTAATTGTCTAAATGCTTCTTTATTTGTTAGCCAATTAATACATGCTAGTATATAAAGAAGACAATCAGAAGACAATGAAGATTTGTCTGACAAAAATGAATACACTAAATTGAACCAATGGCATGTTTACAAAAATTATCATAACTCGCAAGCAAAACTAAAACAATGGCATGTTTATTACTCATTAAGAGTGAGGCCTTCTTTAGAATCTCATGAGTACTACACATGCAACATATTGTGAGTTTGAAGAGAGTTCATGCCATGTGTGATAGAACCTAATTTATCTAATATGGTGCATTGTTAAAAAAATTAAGGGTAGATTAGTTATTACTTAATTTTTTGTGGGGGACAATGAAGATTTTTTTGACAAATAATAGGTCTTCTTTAGTATTTCATGAATTTTTACCACATATATTATTTCAAGCCTTTGAGTCTTAGATAAGAGGAATAGTGTAAGTTGAATAGATTAGAGTGAATGGGGTGTTGAAACATGGTGAATAGACCATGATAAGATTATACTTGATGTTGTGACTAAGTTTCCCTTACAAATAACAAAATAGACTAGTTTTACTAAGTTTCCTTTCTCTATTTTTAGGTTTCCTTTCTCTACTGCAGGGGTATAGTTAGAGGGTTCATTGAAAAAATGATCTTTTGAATGGTTACTATGAATATGAATGATTTGATATAGCATATTTTTCATTTTACTTGAAGTTTAGAATAGCTTGTGTAAGGGTGAAAGTAGTTTTGATCATTTTGGTCATGACTGTTCCTCTACACAGTCAGGAAATGTAACTGTCTAATGATTATATGTAATGTTGAATGGATTAAATACTTTATTCTTGGTAGAAGTGAATGGAAAGAATAGTTTTGGTGTTAGGTTTCATTTATTATTGAATTCAATGGTTTCCAAGATGTGTTGAAGAGTTTTCTCCTTGTTTAATGTTAACTGTTCCTACACAATCCACTCATACAATATTGAAATGCTATGTGGAAGGGATGGTTGATAGTGTTCCTTGAGGGAAGGGGGATTTTAAAAGACTTGTTATCATAGTATTGTGCATTTCCAATATGTTTGGATGTAGGGAAGACCAGGAGAATGAAGGATCACTCACTGATTGCATGATAACCCCACCAAGCATTCTTTCCTTTAAGTTTCTACAATATCTCAAAGTATGATCATTAATCTTTACTTTCTTCTATATGCTATTCTTTCTATGATTTTTTTATCTCAGAAATATATCAAAAACATTGCAAATGTGCATATAAAAGTAAAATATTGTCCTTCAATTGTTCCACATTGAAGCATTTCCTCTTGGGAGTTGATGCAGGAGCATCCTGGGTGTAAGAGCAATCTTGCATCACCCAAAAATATTTATGTTTTTATATTCAATAAGGGTTATTTTGTGCAGAGCTGCTATTTATGGAAAGTTACTATTCTTGGTAATTTTCGTATGTGCTCAGAATGATCTGATTTCTTTCTTGGAGGTTCATTTTGGTCATATAAGTCTGCCAGTAAAGTTTCATTGCCAGATCAAGTGTATATTGGAAGATATTGAAGATTTTCGGTATTGGCAGCAGGGTACAGAAACTTTGAACTCAGTTTTGAAGGCTTTAGAGGCCCCGGATGAGGTTGAAAATTTGGGTGATGGGCGCTTGCGTGGGTCAAGCCTGTAGGGCACTTCGTGGCATTTCTGAAATGGGGTTATAATAGCCGATCGGGTCAACTGGTGATGACTTATGATCTTCGGAAGTTGGGCCACCTGAAATGGTGAAAAATAATTTTCTTCAAAATTTCTGTTCGGGTTTCAACGGTTATCTTGAGCTGACTATGATGTAATAAAATGTAAAATAAAATAATTCTAAGTTTGGTCGGCCTTATTGGCAAAAATTCTGGAACCTTCCCAGGCGGTGGATAATTGCCTATATAAGGAAGGCTGTATTATTGTCTTAGGCAGTTCAGAATAGTTCTGGGTAGTAGATCTGGGTAATAGCTCAAGGCTTTGTCCTACAGAATATTGTAAGGGAATGCCCATGTGGCTTTGCATATTGTAATTCTGAAAGTTTGTAATTCCACATTTGTGGAGATAATAAGAAGCCAATTTTCTGTTCTTGCATATTGTTGTTGTTTCTCTTTTTCTGTTATGTGTTTGTGGTATTAAGGGGAGCACCCTTCATCAAGTGGTATCAGAGCAGGTTTTCTTGAGTGTGTAAACAGATCACCGACTGTGAGGCAGTTTGCACCAGGACCGTGGTTAGGGTTTCAGCGCGCATCGCGAAAATGCCTCCACGAAGAGAACGTGGCGGAAGAGCTGGTGTTGTGACACCTGAGGTTAGAGAGCTGCAGAGACAAGTGCGAGCATTGCAAGAAGAGATTTACAGAGGAATGAATCTTAATGTCAGAGATGAAAGCGAGGATGAAGCCGAAGAAGAATATCAAGAAGGAGAAGCCAAAATTGTGAACCAGGAGGAAGAAAGACTTTTTCGGGCCATTTCCAAGATTGGGAAAAGACCTAAGATTGAGGTTCCTACATTTTCTGGAAATATTAACCCAGAGGAATTGATTGACTGGATCAATGAATGTGAGGAATATTTTGAGTACGAAGATGTTGATGATCCTGATAGGGTCAAATTTGTGAAGGCCAGACTGAAAGGTCATGCGAAGATCTGGTGGCAAGAAATTCAATTGGAGCGAAATAGAAGAGGGAAAGATAAAATCACAAGATGGGATCGGATGGTGGATAAATTGAAGCGACAGTTCATTCCTGTTGATTATGAGCTTGATCTACTAAAGAAAATGCAAAGTTTGAAACAAGCAGGAAGATCTGTTTAGGAGTATACAGAGGAGTTCTACCGACTTCTCATCAGAACAGGCCATGAAGAAGCTGATAAGGAGAAAGTTGCCCGATACCTTAATGAGTTAAGGCCAAGCATTCAGGAGGAACTGAATCTGGTTCGAATGAACAGTATTGAAGAGGCATACCAATTTGCCCTAAAAGTAGAGGAAAAGCTGAACAAGAAGTTTGAGAGCAGACAAAATGGAAGAGGTCGCGGTGGACGATCTGGTGGACGGTCATATGGTGGCCGAAATGAGGATTCGAAAAAGAAGGATGAGGCCAGTAGTAGTTAGAATCAGCGCGGAAATAATTCCAATCACTTCCAGGATCAGAATAATAGAAATCAGAGAGGAAGAGGAAGAGGACAAGGATCTGGAAGAGGTGGCTTCCGTGGAACATGTTTTCACTATGGAGAAGAAGGTCATAGGGCATTTGAATGTCCTCAGCGCCAAGGTAGAACAGACAGAAGAAATGAAGGCTAGGCCAGAGTTGCACATGTAGATGAAGATGCCAGATCATCAAATTCTGAAGATGCTGAAAGAGGAGAAACGTTGATTAACAGAAGAGTCTTGTTGAGTGGTGAGAATGAACCTGAGCAAGGGAGGAGCCTGTTTCGCACCAGGTGCAAGTGTGAAGGTAAATGTTGTGATGTGATCATTGATAGTGGAAGCACTGACAATTTGGTGTCAGAAGAGATGGTGACAAAGTTGAAGCTCAAGAGACAGAAACACCCACATCCATATCGGATTGCCTGGGTACAGGATGACCACAAGGTCATGGTCAATGAACAATGCCTGGTGAAGTTCAAGATTGGCGGATACCAAGATGAGGTATTGTGTGATATCATATCTATGGATGCATGTCATATGTTGTTGGGTAGACCATGGCAGTTTGACAGATGTGCTGTACATGATGGTCGTGCGAATACCTATTCCCTGACAAAGGATGGAGTGCGGCATAAGCTAAAGCCATTGAAGGAGACTGAAGAAAAGGTATGTGGTAATGCAAGGATAACTTTTGTTGATGGAAGAAATTTCTTAGATGGTATGAGGCATGAGCATGTATGTTTTTCTTTAATTCTAAAAGCTGGTAAAGAGGAAGTAGAAGATGTTCCTGTAGAAGTTGCAGATTTGTTGAATGAGTTTCAGGATATTGTATCCGATAACGTGCCTGATGGATTACCACCAGTCAGGAAGATCAGTCATCAGATGGACTTGATCCCAGGAGCGAGTTTGCCGAATAAGGCAGCACACAGAATGACACCTGCAGAAAGTGAGGAGTTGAACAGAAAAGTACATGAACTGTTACAGAAAGGATTGATCCATGAGAGTCTGAGTCCCTGTGCTGTACCAGCAGTATTAGCACCAAAGAAGAATGGAGAATGGAGGATGTGTACAGATTCCAGAGCAATAAACAAGATCACAATCAAGTATAGGTTTCCATTGCCACAAATGGATGATATTATGGACTATTTGAGTGGAGCTGTGTATTTCTCAAAGATAGATCTGAAAAGTGGATATCATCAGATTCGGATCAGAGAAGGAGATGAATGGAAGATTTCCTTCAAGACAAAGGAAGGACTATATGAGTGGTTAGTCATGCCTTTTGGGCTAACCAATGCACCGAGCACTTTCATGCGGCTCATGAACGAGGTTCTGAAAGAATTTCTGGGTAAGTTTGTCATTGTTTACCTAGATGATATTCTGATATTTAGTAAGACATTAGATGAGCATATGATGCATATTCGTATGGTATTTGAGAAGTTGAGAGAAGAGAAATTGTTGATTAATTTGAAGAAGTGCAGTTTTTTGAAGAAAGAGTTAGTGTATTTGGGATTTGTAGTTTCAGCAGAAGGTCTAAAAATGGACCCAGAGAAGGTACAGGCTATCCTTGAATGGCCTACTCCAAGGAGTGCTACTGAGGTAAGATATTTTCATGGTCTAGCTAGCTTTTACAGAAAGTTTATCAGAAATTTTAGCAGTATTTGTGGACCCTTGACTGAAACAATGAGAGGGGATAGAAAAGAGTTTAAGTGGACTAATGGGGTAGAAAAAAGTTTTCAATTGTTGAAACAAAAAGTTACAGAACAACTAGTTTTAGCACTTCCAAATTTTAATAAGGTGTTTCAAGTAGATTGTGATGCTAGTGGTACTGCAATAGGAGCTGTTATGAGCCAAGAAGGTAAACCTGTTGCGTATTTCAGTGAGAAGTTAAATGATGCCAAGAGGAAGTATTCTATTTATGATCAGGAATTTTATGCTATAGTTCAGGCATTAAAGAAGTGGAGACATTATCTACTTCCTAAGGAGTTTGTTTTGTATACTAATCATCAAGCTTTGCAATATTTGAATAGTCAAGGAAAATTGAATCAAAGGCATTTGAAATGGGTTGAGTTTTTGCAGAGTTATACATTTGTTTTGAAACACAAGAGTGGAAAGTCTAATAGGGTTGCAGATGCTCTTAGCAGAAGGCAACTATTGCTGACAGAGATGCAGATTGAAGTGGTTGGGTTCAAGGAACTCAAGAATTTGTATCCAGAGGATCCTGATTTTGGTGAAGCTTGGAAAGCTTGTACAGAATCTGTTACTCTAGACAGGACGAAATGGTTGGATTTCATCATCCAGGATGATATGCTATTCAGAGGGAGTCAGTTGTGCATTCCACGAAGTTCTATGAGGGAGAATCTCGTCAAGGAGAAGCATAGTGGAGGATTGGCTGGACATTTTGGTCGTGATAAAACCCTTGCTTTGGTTGGTGAGAATTATTATTGGCCACAATTGCAGCAAGATGTGAAGAAGTTTGTACAAAGTTGCAGAGTATGTCAGATGGTGAAAGGAGTGAAGCAGAATACAGGGTTGTATCAACCATTACCTATACCAGAGAAGCCTTGGGAGAATATCAGTATGGACTTTGTTCTTGGTTTACCGAGGACACAGTGGGGACATGATTCAATTTTTGTAGTAGTTGACCGATTTTCAAAGATGACACATTTCATTCCCTGCAAGAAGACTAATGATGCTGTTCATATAGCAGAATTGTTTTTCAGAGAGGTAGTGAGACTTCATGGTTTGCCAAAGACCATAGTTTCAGATCGGGACACTAAGTTTGTTGGGTATTTCTGGCGTACATTGTGGAAGAAGTTGAAGATAGATTTGAAGTTTAGTTCATCACATCATCCACAGACTGATGAACAGACAGAGGTGGTGAATAGGAGTTTAGGAAATTTGCTGAGATGTTTGGTTGGAGATAAGCCAACAGGATGGGATTTGATTTTACCACAGGCAGAATTTGCATACAATAATTCTGTCAATAGGAGCACTGGTAAATCACCATTCCAGATTGTATATGAAAGTAGTCCAAGAAATGCATCTGAATTGAGAAAGATAGATAAAGGAGAAATAAGTAGTGCTGAAGCTGAGGATTTTGCAGAACACTTGAAGAACATCCATGAGGAGGTGAGGAAGCATATTACCAAGATGAATGCACAGTATAAGGCTAAGGCAGATGAGAAAAGGAGGTATAAGGAATTTCAGGTTGGTGATGAAGTCATGGTTCATTTGCGGAAGGAGCGGTTTCCAGTTGGTACATATAACAAGCTGAAAATGAAGAAGTTTGGGCCATGTAAGATACTGAAGAAGCATGATTCAGGAAATGCATATGAGGTAGAATTGCCTAGTGAGCTGAATATTTCACTAGTGTTTAACATTTTAGATTTGACAGAGTATCACGAAGGAGGTGTTGAAGATGAGGTTGCAGCAGCACAGTGGAGTATTCCAGCAACTAGTTCAGACACTAAGGAGATCGAAGATATACTGGACAGTCGTGTTGGCAGAAGCACAAGGAACGGGACATATGAAGAATATCTGGTCAAGTGGAAAGGATGACCTGTTGAAGATTCATCATGGTTAACAAAGGAGGAGGTTAACCGTCTTGGTTTTCCTCTGCACACCTGAGTCATGACAGGGTCACTTCTCAAATTACCCTGGGTGTCTGATGCAGGAGCATCTTGGGTGTAAGAGCAATCTTGCATCACCCAAAAATATTTATATTTTTATATTCAATAAGGGTTATTTTGTGCAGAGCTGCTATTTATGGAAAGTTACTATTCTTGGTAATTTTCGTATGTGCTCAGAATGATCTGATTTCTTTCTTGGAGGTTCATTTTGGTCATATAAGTCTGCCAGTAAAGTTTCATTGCCAGATCAAGTGTATATTGGAAGATATTGAAGATTTTCAGTATTGGCAGGAGGGTACAGAAACTTTGAACTCAGTTTTGAAGGCTTTAGAGGCCCCGGATGAGGTCAAAAATTTGGGTGACGGGCGCTTGCGCGGATCAAGCCTGTAGGGTGCTTCGTGGTGTTTCTGAAATGGGGTTATAATAGCCGATCGGGTCAACTGGTGATGACTTATGATCTTCAGAAGTTGGGCCACCTGAAATGGCGAAAAATAATTTTCTTCAAAATTTCTGTTCGGGTTTCAAAGGTTATCTTGAGCCAACTATGATGTAATAAAATGTAAAATAAAATAATTCTAAATTTGGTCGGCCTTATTGGCAAAAATTCTGGAACCTTCCCAGGCGGTGGATAATTGCCTATATAAGGAAGACTGTATTATTGTCTTAGGCAGTTCAGAATAGTTCTGGGTAGTAGATCTGGGTAATAGCTCGAGGCTTTGTCCTACAGAATATTGTAAGGGAATGCCCATGTGGCTTTGCATATTGTAATTCTGAAAGTTTGTAATTCCACATTTGTGGAGATAATAAGAAGCCAATTTTCTGTTCTTGCATATTGTTGTTGTTTCTCTTTTTCTGTTATGTGTTTGTGGTATTAAGGGGAGCACCCTTCATCAGGAGTATTCTCTTCATTTGTACAATATCTGTCAAAAATAGTTCCCATATTTCTTCAAGATCTATTTTAATCTTTATATTGCAATTTTGATTAGATTTGACCAATAGTTGATTGCATTAGTATTTTATAGCATATACTCCTAATGTGAAATATGGAGAGAAAGAAAGAGACACACTAGGCATTAATTACATGATATACCCATCATCGCTTAGCACTTAAATAATAAATTATGGATAGGGAACAACCCCCTAACTTCTAGATGTTTGTTTCATGTTGGCCTCTTATTATATGCAAAGGTAGACCTAGCTTAGGCTAACAACCATATTGTAGGGGCCATAAATTATGGATCCCAAAATAGTACACACTTGTATTAAATTAGGTTCACTATACTACAAGGGAATGGAAACCATGTAATAGTGCCTCATGGGGATGGAAGCAACCGTTCACCAAGAAGATGATTGTGTCTACAATATTTACTAGAAGCAAAGAACATAATTTGGTTCTAGCAATTACTCCTAGAAGATAATGGCACCCACAGAACACTTGGAAAAAATAGCACTCACTATATATTTTATCACTCTTTTAAAGCCGGGACAATAAATCTCAAAGATTGATCAACAAATTCTTGAACACAAATAACCATTGATAGTTATGATTCATGTGTACAATAGCCAACAACCAGTTGTTCCAATCATGGTGTCCAAGAATTATGTTAGAAAAAGCATCTACAAATCCCTTACACAACCATAATAGATTCAAACCATGAACCATAAGAACATAACAATGGGACTAACAAAGATACACCCTAAACAAATATTGATCATATTCCACCCTATTGTAAGGCCCAAGAAGTAACTCTATCTTAAAGCTACACATTCCTCTAGATGAAGCTCAAAGGTCAAGTAGCTGAAGCATAGCAATACTTGAATGAATATAGGAATAATTTGATGTAAAATCATTTGCTAGCTTGGTTTGTGGGTTTTTCACATAATATTTTCCCTTTAACCACATTTATAGTTTGAGAAAGTCAGAAAAAGTTGTTTCAAATTTATATTATCCTTTTGAACTAGCACATTGCCATCAAAATGCATAATCATATTGATTAGTAGGATATCCTTTTAAAAATTTGATGCATGGATTTCTTGTGAATTATCGACTGCTATGTATCCTGCAACTATGGAAGGAATAGTGTTGGTGTTAGGTTTCATTTATTATTGAATTCAATAGTTTCTAAGATGTGTTGAGGGGTTTTCTCCTTTTCTAATGTTAACTGTTCCTGCATAATCCACTCATAAAATAGTGAAATTCTATGTGGAAGCAATGGTTGATAGTGTTCGTTGAGGGAAGGGGGATTGTGAAAGACTTGTTATCATTGTATTGTGTATTTCCAATATGTTTGGATGTAGGGAAGACCAGGAGAATGAATGATCACTTACTGATTGCATGATAACCTAGTTTTGAAGTGTCACTAGTTGAGGGGATAGTCAAGGTTCAGATGATTGGGCCATTGGAGGACCTTATTTATTTTTATTATTTTCTATTCAAATTGGATGAATGAATTTCTTGTGAATTATCAACTGCTATGTATCCTGCAACTGCATCCTTAAATCTGCATATACTTCTCTAGGGTTGTAAGCCACTTAGGGATCAAAATAGAGAAACTAAATAAAAATCATTCTTTGTCCTATTTCCTTTTAACAAAGTCTCAACTATCAATGATACAATACATTTGATTCCCTAAGCTATCAATACAAATGGTGCCTAGCTAGAAGCTCACGAGCTATCCATTTGATAACCACAGTCAACATTTCAAAAAAATGGATATCCTTAAGAACAAGCACCAATAACATCAAATAATGGAGTTAAAGAATGGGCTAGGGCATGACACTGGTAGAATGCGGTCATTTTAGTGACAATAATATACAATGGTGTCATTAAACATATATGCCAATAATATCAACAAACATGAATCCAAACATTTGAAAATAGTGAATTGATATCCTTGAGCACAAGCACTAGTCACATCAAATAATAGAGATAAAGCAATGGCTAGGGCCCATGACACTAGTAGAATGCGATCATTTCAAAGAGCATTCATGATGAAATAAAATGCAATGCATTCGAATATGATGCCAAAGACTCAAAAGATGAAGACATCACATACCTTCTCTTGTGCTTAGCTTTTGCTCCTTTTCTCCCGCTCCTTCTCTATCCAATCGAAATAAAAATGATGAGGCTATTTCACCTTTTTTTTCATCTATACCCCAAATCTATTATAATTTTGATGGTCAATTAAACACCCATCAGAATACTAACACCATCGGGGCCTATTACAAGAAAACACCAAATTCATAATAAAAACTACCCGTCGGAAGCTTCTGTCAAAATTTGGCCCCAAATGTAGTAGTGTCATATGCATTTCCTGAATCATGCTTCTTCAGTATCTTACATGGCCCAAATTTCTTCATTTTCAATTTGTTATATGTACCAACTAGAAATCGCTCCTTCCACAAATGAGCCATGTCTTCATCTCCAACCTGAAATTCCTTATGCCTCCTTTTCTCATCTACCTTAGTCTTATACTATGCATTCATCTTGGTAATATGCTTCCTCACCTCCTCATGGATGTTCTTCAAATATTCTACAAAATCCTCAGCTTCAAAACTGCTTATTTCTACTTTATCTATCTTCCTCAACTCAGATGAATTTCTAGTACTATTTCCATATATAATTTGAAATGGTGATTTACCACTACTCCTATTGATAGAATTATTGTATGAAAATTATGACTGTGGTAAAATCAAATCCCATCCTGTTGGCTTATCACCAACCAAACATCTCAGCAAATTTCCCAAACTCCTATTCACCACCTCTGACTATCCATTAGTCTATGGATGATGTGATGAACTAAATTTCAAATCTATCTTCAACTTCTTCCAAAATGTGTGCTAGAAATATCTAACAAACTTAGTGTCTCAATCTGAAACTATGCTCTTTGGCAAACCATAGAGTCTCATCACTTCTCTGAAAAACAATTCTAGTATATGAACAACATCATTAGTCTTCTTATAGGGAATAAAATGTGTCATCTTCAAAAATTTTTCAACCACCACAAAAATTGAATCATGTTCCTGCAAAGTCCTCGATAAACCAAGAACAAAATTCATATTGATATCCTCCCAAAGTTTCTCTGGTACACGCAATGGCTAATACAACCCTATATTTTGCTTCACTCCTTTCACAATCTGACATACTCTGCAACTTTGTACAAACTTCTTGAAATCTTGCTACAAGTGTGGCCAATAATAATTCTCACTAACCAAAGCAAGGGTTTTATCATGACCAAAATGTCCAGCCAATCCTCTACTACGCTTCTCCTTTATGAGATTCTCCCTCATAGAACTTCATGGAATGCACAACTGACTTCTTCTGAATAACATATCATCCTGGATGATGAAATCCAACCAGTTCATTCTATCTAGAGTAACAGGTTCTTTACAAGCTTTCCAAGCTTCTCCAAAATCAGGATCCTTTGGATACAAGTTCTTGAGTTTCTTAAACCCAACCACCTCAATTTGCATTTTTGTCAACAATAGTTGTCTTCTGCTAAGTGCATCTGCAACCCTGTTAGACTTTCCACTCCCGTGTTTAAAAAAAAATGTATAACTCTACTAAAGCTCAACCCATTTCAAATGCCTTTGATTCAACTTTTCTTGAATATTCAAATATTGCAAAGCTTGATGATCAGTATACAAAACAAACTCATTAGGAAGCAGATAGTGTCTTCACTTCTTTAATGCTCAAACTATAGCATAAAATTCCTAATCATAAACATAATATTTTCTCTTGACATCATTTAACTTCTCACTGAAATATGCAACAGGTTTACCTTCTTGGCTCATAACAACTATTGCAGTACCACTAGCATCACAGTCTACTTGAAACACCTTATTAAAATCTAAAAGTGCTAAAATAGGTTGTTCTGTAACTTTCTATTTCAATAGTTTAAAAATTTTATATGCTCAATTAGTCCACTTGAAATCCTTTCTATCCCCTCTCATTGTTTCAGTCAAGGGTCCACAAATACTACTAAAATTTCTGATAAAATTTTTGTAAAAGCTAGCCAAACTATGAAAAGATCTTACCTCAGTAGCACTCCTTGGAGTAGGCCATTCAAGGATAGCCTGCACTTTCTCTAGGTCTATTTTTAGACCTTCTGTTGAAACCACAAATCCCAAATACACTAACTCCACAAAAATGCACTTCTTCAAATTAATCAATAGTTTTTCATCTCTTAACTTCTCAAACACCATACAAATATGCATCATATGCTCCTCCAATGTCTTACTAAAGATCAAAATATCATCTAGGTAAACAATGACAAACTTACCCAGAAATTCTTGCAGAACCTTGTTCATGAGCCCCGTGAAAGTGCTTGGTGCTTTGGTTAGCCCAAAAGGCATGACTAACCACTCATACAATCCTTCCTTTGTCTTGAAGGTAGTCTTCCATTCATCTCCTTCTCTAATCTAAATCTGGTGATATCCACTCTTTAGATCTATCTTTGAATAATACACAGCTCCACCCAAATAGTCCATAATATCATCTATTCGTGGCAATGGAAACCTATACTTGATTGTGATCTTGTTTATAGTCCTAGAATCTATACACATCCTCCCTTCTCCATTCTTCTTTGGTGCTAATACTATGGGTATAGCATAGGGACTCAGACTCTCTCGAATCAACCCCTTCTGCAATAACTCATATACTTGTCTATTCAGCTCTTCACTTTTTGTTGGTGTCATTCTTTGTGCTACCTTATTTAGAAAACTAGCTCCTAGAATCAAATCCATCTGATGACTGATCTTCCTTACTAGTGGTAATCCATCAGGTACATTATCAATAACAATATCTTGAAACTTATTCAACAAATCTGCAACTTTTATAGGTATATCCTCTACTTCCTCTTTACTAGCTTTTGGAATTAAAGAAAAAAACACATGCTCATGCTTCATACCATCTAGGAATTTTCTTTCATCAATAAAAGTTATTCTTGCACTACCACATACCTTCTCTTCTATGTCATTCAATGGATTTATCTTATGTCACACTCCATCCTTCGTCAGGGAATAGGTATTCACACGACCATCATGTACAACACACCTGTCAAATTGCAATGGTCTACCCAACAACATATGACATGCATCCATAGATATGATATCACACAATACCTCATCATGGTATCCACCAATCTTGAACTTCACTAGGCATTGTTTATTGACCATGACCTTGTGGTCATCCTACACCTAGGCAATCTGATATGGATGTGGGTGTTTTTGTCTCTTGAGCTTCAACTTAGTGACCATCTATTCTGACACCAAATTTTTAGTGCTTCCACTATCAATAATCACATCACAACATTTACCTTCACACTTTCACCTAGTACAAAATAGACTCCTCCATTGCTCAGGTTCATTTTCACCACTCAGGAGGACTCTTCTGTTAGTTAGCATATCTCCTTTTTCAACATCTTCAGAATTTGATGATCTGGCATCCTCATCTACATGTGCAACTCTGGCCTAGCCTTCATTCCTCATATTTATTCTTCTTTGGCATTAAGTACATTCAAATGCCTTATGACCTTCTTCTCCACAGTGAAAACATGTTCCATAGAAGCCTCCTCTTCTAGATCCTTGTCCTCTTCCTCTTCCTCTTTGATCTCTCTTATTCTGATCATGGAAATGATTGGAATTGTTCAATCTCTGATTTTGACTACTACTGGCCTCATCCTTCTTTTTTGGATCTTCATCTCAGCCTCCATATGACCATCCACTAGATCGTCCACCATGAACTCTTCCGTTTTATTTTCTCTTGAACTTCTTGTTCAATTTTTCCTCTACTTTTAGGGTAAACTGGTATGCCTCTTCAATACTGCTCATTTAAACCAGATTCAACTCCTCCTAAATGCTTGACCTCAACCCATTAAGGTAATGATAAAAATTTTCCTTATCAGCTTTCACATGGCCTGTTCTGATGAGGATTCGATAGAACTCCTATGTATACTCCTGAATAGATCTTCCTGCTTGCTTCAAACTTTTCATTTTCTTCAGTAGATCAAGCTCATAATCAATAGGAATGAACTGTCACTTCAATTTATCCACCATCCGATCCCATCTTGTAATTTTATCTTTTCCTCTTCTATTTTGCTCCAACTAAATCTCTTGCCACTAGATCTTCGCATGACCCTTCAGTTCGGCCTTCGCAAACTTGACCCAATCAAGATCCTTGATATCTTCATACTCAAAATATTCTTCATACTCATTGATCTAGTTGATCAATTCTTCTGGGTTAAGATTTCCTGAAAATGTAGGAACCTCAATCTTAGGTCTTTTCCCAATCTTGGAAATGGCCTGGAAAAGTATTTCTTCCTCTTGATTCAAAATTTTGACTTCTCCTTCCTAATCAGAATTTCCTCCTCCCTCAGCTTCATCTTGGCTTTCATCTCTAACATTAAGATTCATTCCTCTACGAATATCTTCTTGCAATGCTCGCACTTGTCTCTGGAGGGCTCTAACCTCAGGTGTCATAGCATGGGCTCTTCTACCATGTTCCCTTCATGGAGGCATTTTCACATTGCTCGCTGAAACCCTAACCACGGTCCTTGTGCAAACTACCCCACAATTGGTGATCTTTTTATACACTCAAGAACTCCTTCTTTGATACCACTTGATGAAGGGTGCTCCCCTTAATACCACAAACACATAACAAAAATCAAGAAACAACAATAATTTGCAAGAATAGAAAATGGGCTTCTTATTATCTCCACAAATATGGAATTACTAATTTTTAGAATTACAATATACAAAGCCACATGGGCATTTCCTTACAATATTCTATAAAACAAGCCTCGAATCATTACCTAGATCTCTACCCAGAACTGCCCTAGACAACACTATAGGCCTTCTTTATATAGGCAATTTCCCCTGCTCGAGAAGGTTCCAAAAATTTAGCCCTTAAGGCCGACTATACATAGAATTATTTTATTTTCACAATTTTTACAATAGGGTCAGCTCAAAAGAAATATAAAATATTCTTTTAGGTATCCCAACTTCTAGAGGCCATAACTTTCTAACCATAGCTCTGTTTTTCTATTATAACCACTTTTTAGAAATGCCAGAACAAGATCTACAGTGCTTGATTCACTCAAGCTCCAATAAGCTAGTGGTCAATCACGATCTAAAGCCTCTAAGGCCTTCAAAATTAACCTGAAAGATTGCATACCCAAAAACCTCAATAAATTTACCAATACAGATGATGTGACAATGAAACTCAATTGGTAGGCTGATATGACTATGATGAACCTCCAACTGTAAAATCAGAACATTCTAAGATCATATGACCAACTTACTAAAAATAATAAGTTTCCATAAATAGAAGCTCTTCATAAGATAGCCGTTATTGAAAAGAAAACAAAAATATTTTTGGGTGATGCAAGATTGCTCTTACACCCAGGATGCTCCTACATTAGTATGAGTGAACTTTTTGAAGGAAAATTCATAAGCCTTTCATAAGTCTAAGGTCTTCAAGTACATGGTGGAGACTAAGACATGACTAAAGCTAAAGTTCTTGAGATTAGACAAGGGAGGTGAGCTCACATAAGGGGAGTTCAATTCATTCTATGTGATGCATGGCATAAAATGATAATTTTTAGCTCCATGAACCCCATAGAAGAATGGTGTGGTGGAAAGGAAGAATAGATCAATTATAGACATAGCTAGAACCATGATGCTTCAAAGAAAGATTTCACAGATATTCTAAAGAGAAGCAGTAAACACTATATCATATACTCTTAACCAAGCATAGGTAAAAGGAAACACTAGTAGGATAACTTATGAACTCTAGCATAGAAATGTGTCTATTGACAAGTATTTTAGATTTTTTGATAGTAAATGTTGGAAACTACAATTGAAGCAATTGTTGCATTGTCATTGATGTCAAACCTTAACTGCTAAGACTATTGCTATGTAGGAAAGTACTATATCTATTTGATTGTTGTGAAGTTTGTGGGTAAGGTTGATAACAATAGCACCTAAGGAAAGGTTGAGTTATCTTGATACTTCAATGGTTACTTGACTATGTGGCACAAGGATAAGATAATGTATTGTTTATCTAAGTAAGAATGAAGACTAAACTAGTAGGCTTAATCGAGCAAAAGTGAAGAAATCTAGTTTAAGCCGAGTGTTGTTAGTGTCGATCAAGCTAGTATATGCTGAGTAAATTCATTGTTGACCGAACATTAGTTAATTGCCAAGGAAGACAATATTAGCTGAGGAAACAATTTTTGTGGTGATCGAGCTTTCTAATGAAGACTGAGAAGTCAAACATTGTATTGACCAAGTGTCAGTAATTTACATTTGAGGAAGAATTTAGATTTCCACCTGACATTGTTGAATTCTTGGATTATGTAAAATGTGTTAACTTTATTTATTGATTGTATGAAAATATTTAATGTACTGTAAAATATTTTATTGTAAATCTATAAGGAGATTTGAGATATTTCTAGAAGGATGGATGAAGAACATAAATTAGGAAGGATTCAATGAATCTGACCTAACCCTAAGATCTACGAAGGAGATTAAGTGGCAAAAGATGTATTGACCTAATTGAGGAAGTATTAAGGAAACCTAAGCATGAAGTTGAAGAAGAGTAGATGTTGGAAGTATTATTGATGTTATTGACTATATAAGTAGAATAGGCTGAAGGAGAAGTGTTGTGATTTCTTGAAGGGATTTCCAAGTAGATCAGTGATGGAGATGGCAAAGGTTCATAGTCAGTAAGCTAGCATATGTGTATGAAATTGGATTTGATATTTGCAAAGTGAGTTGTATGTTTTTTAGATCAATACTACTATTACTTTCTAACCATTGTATCAATCAAAATCCTTTTAATAGAGGCTAACCTAACAGTCATATGTATAAATCCTTTGAACAAGGCTGCATTCTAATGGAATGTATGTAAGTCCTATAACAAGGTGCACTTTTAACAGAGTGGTTTAAATCCTTTAACTGGGTCACACCTGACAGTGTGTTTGTAACCTTTGACAGGGTTGGCTTTTCACCGAGCTCACTTCAGAAGAGTGAAAATAATAGTAACATGTTACAAAGTGGTTTTTCCCTAATTGGGTTTCCACTATAAATCCTAGTGTTAATACCTATGTGAATGTTTTGGTTTGAACATTTCTATGTTTTTCAAGTTAGATACTATTGGATAAGTGGACTATACTATTATATGTTTCTGTTATGCAATCAATAATAACCGAGTAGCTGTTGGTTATTGGATCTAATTTTTTGAAGAGTTTTAAAGTTTATTTTATACATCTGGACTTGAGAACAACTAATTCACACCCATCTTTATTGTTCTAAAACATATTAACAATTGATATTAGAGCTATTGGTGCTTACAGAAAACAAGTTTAAAGGTACTTTGAGAAAATGATTAGGATGTATAAGAAGGAGGTACCAAAGCTAAATAAGGAGAACTTCCCTACATGGAAAAGTTTGATGAAGCTGCATCTGGCTGGTATTGGTGATTTTGCAAAGTATTATGTTGGGCATGATTATGTGACACCTGTTGCACCTTTGACTATAGAGGAGATGAGAGATAAACAAGAGCACAACTAAGCAATGCTGGAGATTGCTTCTGCCCTAAGTTATCTAGAATTTGAAGACATCAAAGACTACACAAATGCAAAGAAAATGTGGGACACTCTTGCAAACATCTATGGCGGTGACATAAATGTACTGAGAGCAAAAGCTGAGAGTCTAAGAGGTAAATTTGATGAAATGAGAATGAAAGAAGGTGAGACTATTGCACAATATTGTGGTAGAATAAAATAAGTTTTAAATGCTATTAGAGGAGCAAATGGAACTATTGATGATGAAATTGTAATTGGAAAAGTGTTGAGAACTCTGCATCCTATTTATGCTATCAAAATTTTAGCAATTCAAGAATCTAGATGTAACCCTAACAATGCTCTTACTTTGGAAAGTTTAGTTGGTAAGCTTACTACTTTTGAGCTTTCTAACTATGATAACTTCATTGTTGCTAATGTTGAATCTTCTTTTAAGTCACAAATGGTTTTGAGTAAATCAAAGAAGGAAAAAGAAAGATGCATCAGTGAGAGTGAAAGTGAAAGTGAAGATGACACATCTGATGAAGAACTTGAGGATCTGGAAGCTCTTATGGCTAGAAGATTGAGAAGGGGAAAAGGAAAGTATAAAGGTAAACTCCCTATTATATGTTTTTCATGTAACAAAGTTGGTCATATAGATGCTAGATGTCCTAACAAGGATAATAAGGATGAAGAAAGAGATAGCAAGCATAAAGACAAAAGAGAAGATAGAGGTTACCGAAGATACAAGGACTACAAGGGAAAAGGTAAGAAATCCTGCTATATTGCCAAAGAAGAAACTGACACTAATAGTGATGATTTTGAAATTGAACTTGTCTATGTTACAATGAAATATGAGTCTAATGAGGATGAGAAAATTGCATTGATATCTTATGTGAAAAAAAATGATAAATGAATTATTGACAGTGGTTGTTCACATCACATGATTGGTGACAAGAGTAAGTTTGATACCTTAAATCATTATAAAGGTAGAAGTGTGAAATTTGGTAATGACACACCATGTCCTAGTAGAGGAAAATGATTGATTAAGCTGACTGATAAGATCACTTGTGAAAATGCTTATTGGGTTGAGGGTGTTAACTATAATCTACTTAGTGTTGCACAACTTAATAGCACTAGCTACCGAGTGGAATTTCATCACATGAAGGCTAAAATATTTGATGCCACTGGTGAATTGATTGGAAGTGGAGAACATACTAGAGGTAATTTGTTCTATCTAGACCTATTTGAGGAAACATTTATGATTGCACAACTTGATGATATTTGGTTATGGCATAAGCAATTATGTCATGTTAAATTTGATAATCTGGTAGAAATTAGTAAGAAGAAGAAAGTGAGAGGACTGCCTAGATTGAAGAAACCTGAGAATGTAATGTGCAAACAATGTTAGTTGGGTAAGATGACAAAGTCTAGTTTCAAGAGAAAGACTTTTACTTCTGAGAATGCTTTAGATTTGGTTCATATTGACCTTTGTGGACCCATGGGTGTACAAAGCTATTGTGGTAATAGATATTTTATTCTATTTGTTGATGATTATACCAGAATGATGACTATAATGTTCTTAAAAGAAAAATCTGACACTTTTCAAAATTTTAAGTGGTATTTGGCTAAGGTTGAAAAGGAGACAGGTAGGAATCTAAAGTGTCTAAGATCTGACCAAGGTGGAGAATTTATATCCAATGAATTTAATATATTTTTCAATGATAGAGGAATCAAAAGATAGATGTCTGCACCTAGAACTCCTCCATAGAGTGGTATAGCAGAGAGAAGAAATAAATCTATCATAGATTGTGCAAGGACATTAATGATTGAAAATAATGTTGCACAAAAGTATTGGAAATAAGTTGTAAGTACAATTGTTTATACTCTTAACCGAGTATAGGTCAAAAAAGGTACAAATCTAACACCTTATGAGTTATGGCATGGGTATGCACTTAATGTAAAGTATTTTAGAATTTTTGGAAGCAAATGCTACATACCAAAGGACAATAGGAATGGAAAATTTGATGCTAAAAGTGATGAGGGAATATTCCTAGGTTATTCCACAAAAAGTAAAGCTTATAAGTGTTTGAACTCTAACGCTAACAAAATTGTGGAAAGTGTGAATGTCAAAGTTGTTGAGTATGCTGAGAAAAATGAAGCTAACAACAAAATAGAACCCAAAGATTACAAATCTTTTGTGTACATAGAGGAAGGAGAGGCAAGTGAAAAAATTACACCTGATGCTGAGTCTCATGCAAGCAATGTCAAGCATCAGGAAAAAAATGCCGAGAGAGAAGAAGAACATGCCGAGAGACAAGAGGAAGCTGCTGAGGATCAAGAAGAGGTTGTCGAGCGTTCAAAAGTTGAATCTGACAATCTTGTTGGTGAACTTGAAGATCAAGATGAAAGAATAACATAACCTATTTTAGCACAATATGTAAGGAGACATCACAAGCCTAAACAAATTATTGGAGACAAAGATAATGGTGTTCTGACCAGAAGCAAGACAAGAGATCCAACATGTTTGCTATGTGAATTCGAGCCTAAGACAACAAGGGAGGCATTAGAAAATGAAGATTGGATACAAGAAATGAATGAGGAGATAGAACAAATAGAGAAGAATGATACCTGGACTTTGGTGTCGAGACCAAAAAATAAAAATATCATTGGAACAAAGTGGGTGTTCTAAAACAAGCTGAATGAGATGGTCAAACCACAAGAAATAAGGCCAGGCTAGTATGCAAAGGATATGCACAAGAAGAAGGAATAGATTATGGGGAGACATTTTCCCCTATAGATAGATTGGAAGGAGTAAGAACTTTACTTGCATATGTTGCCAACAAAGATTTCAAGGTATACCAAATGGATGTCAAGTCTACATTTTTAAATGGTATATTGGAAGAAGTGTAAATTGAACAGCCAAAAGGATTTTTTGATCCAAACAAAAGACACATGGTTTGCAAACTGAATAAAGCACTGTATGGACTTAAGAAAGCTCCCAGAGCATGGTATGAGAGACTGCACAACTACCTGATGTAGATTGGATTCTCAAGGACAAATGAAATAAGAAATATGTACATGAAAGATGAAGGTAAATGAATCTTGTTGGCTAAGATTTTTGTAGATGATATTATATTTGGTGGACAAGATGCCTTGTGTAAGAAATTTTCTAATGAAATGCAAACTAAATTTGAAATGAGTATGTTTGGGGAGATCAAATTTTTTGTTGGTTTACAAGTATATTAGATGGAGAAAGGAATTTTCATTACATAGTTGAAATATGTTCATGAGATATTGAAAACCTTTGGTATGGAAGATTCAAGGCCAGTAAGTACTCCCATGGCTACTGGACAAAAGTTGTCTAAAAATGATGATGCTGCCAAAGTAAACTAGACTTTGTATAGATCCATGATTGGAAAACTACAGTATGCTATACATAGTAGACTAGATATTGCTTGAGTTGTTGGGATTATGGAAAGATTATCTACCAATCCTAAGGAAACTCACATAATGGCTATCAAAAGGATAATGAGATATTTGAAAGGCACTGTTGACTATGGATTGTATTACAAGAAGAATGAAAGGTTTATACTGAGAGTGTATACTGATGCTGATTGGGCAGGAAATGTAGATGATAGAAAGAGTACTAGTGGTGGAGCTTTCTTTCTTGGATAGAGATTAGTTTCTTGGAAAAGAAAGAAACAAAATTGTATTTCCCAATCTACTACTAAATCTGAGTATGTGGCTCCAGCAGTGAACTGTTCTAACCTGGTATAGATAAAGCAATTGTTGGTAGGCATGAAAGAAGAGATCACTAAACTAGTTGTCATTTTCTATGACAACACAAGTGCTATCAACATCTCTAAGAATCTAGTTATGCACACAAAGACTAAATACATTGCCATCAAGTATCATTACTTGAGAGAACTGGTACAAGACAAAGAGGTTTGAATGGAATATGTGAATAAAAAAGAACAACTAGCAGACATATTCACTAAAGCTTTACCTAAAGAAGCTCATGAATACCTGAGAAGTCAATTAGGGGTTCTTCCCCTAAGTGAGGCTGCCTAGTCAAGCTAGGAGCACTGCACCAAATGTACTGCAAAGAGTATCTAGAAAATTGATGCAGAGATAGGTCACACTTTAGGAGCAGCCTAGAGTTGTGAAAAGTATAGCAAAACCAAGAATCAGTCATAAGAAAGATGACAGAGGGACAAATACTGTTACTAAATTAAAAAGATGATATCTACATCTATAGGATGTATGTTTTAGTTGCTACTTTGGCATTTTTGTCAAAGAGGGAGATGATCACAGATGAATATACATGGTGAGATTTCATGGAAGATCAAGTAAGAGGGATAGATTTAGTGGAAAATCATATAACATGCCTAATTGATTCTATATCAGAATGAAGCTAAAGATATTATAAATATTTTTGAGGGACAGATAAGTTTTTGGATTGGTTGGTGATTCATGTGATATTCATATGGTGTTTCCATCAATGCCAAAGAGGGAGATTCTTGGAAACTACAATTGAAGCAATTGTTGTATTGTCATTGATGTCAAACCTTAATTGGTAAGACTATTTCTATGTAAGAAAGTACTATATCTATTTGATTATTGTGAAGGTTGCGGGCAAGGTTGGTAACAATAGAACCTAAGGAAAGGTTGAGTTATCTTGATACTTCAATGGGTACTTGACTATGTGGCACAATGATAAGATAATGTATTGTTTATCTAAGTAAGAATGAAGACTAAATTGGTAGGCTTAACTGAGAAAAAGTGAAGAAATCTAGTTTAAGCTGAGTGATGTTAGTGTCAACTAAGCTAGTATATACCGAGTAAATTTAGTGTTGACCAAACATTAGTTAATTGCCAATGAAGATATTATTAGCCGAGGAAACAATTTTTGTGGTGACCGAGCATCAATAATTTACATTTGAGGAAGAATTAAGATTTCCAGCCGACATTGTTGAATTCTTGGATTATGTAAAATGTGTTGACTTTATTTATTGATTGTATGAAAACATTTAATACACTGTAAAATGTTTTATTGTAAATCTATAAGGAGATTTGAGATATTTCTAGAAGGATGGATGAAGAACATAAAGTAGGAAGGATTCAATGAATCTGACCTAACCCTAAGATCTATGAAGGAGATTAAGCAGAAAAAGATGTATTGACCTAATTGAGGAAGTATTAAGGAAACCTAAGCATGAAGTTGAAGAAGAGTAGATACTAGAAGTATTGTTGATGTTATTAACTATATAAGTAGAAAAGGCTGAAGGAGAAGTGTTTTGATTTCTTGAAGGGATTTCCAAGAAGATTAGTGATGGAAATGGAAAAGGTTCATAGTCAATAAGCCAACATATGTGTACGGAATTGGATCTGATATTTGCAAAGTGAGTTATATGTTTTTGAGATCAATACTACTATTACTTTCTAACCATTGTATCAATCAAAATCCTTTTAACAGAGGTTGACCTAACAGTTATATGTATAAATTCTTTAAACAAGGTTACATTCTAATGGAAAGTATGTAAGTCCCATAGCAAGGCACACTTTTAACAGAGTGGTTTAAATCCTTTAACCGGGTCACACCTGAGAGTGTGTTTGTAACCTTTGATAGGGTTGGCTTTTCACTGAGCTCACTTTAGAAGAGTGAAAATAATAGTAACATGTTACAAAGTGATTTTTCCCTAATTGGGTTTCCACTATAAATCCTGGTGTTAATACTTGTGTGAATGTTTTGGTTTGAACATTTCTATGTTTTTCAAGTTAGATACTATTGGATAAGTGGACTACACTATTATATGTTTTTGTTATGCAATTAGTAATGACCGAGTAGCTGTGGGTTATTGGATTTGATTTGTTGAAGAGTTTTAAAGTTTATTTTATACATCTGGACCTAAGAACAACTAATTCACCCCCCCTCTCTGTTGTTTTAAATCATATTAACAAGTAAATGCTACATTAAGAGAGATGAAGACATAGGAAAGTTTTATGCAAGGAGTGATGAAGGAATACTCCTTGGTTATTCTGCCAAGAGAAAGACATATATGTGTTATAACAAGAGACCAAAGAAGATAGTAGAAATTATAAAAGTTAAAGTAGATTAAAGTAACGAGAATTTGGCAAGGAATAGTGAATGTCAACATCAGAAGGATAGTAGTGATTAGAGGAAAAATTAGAAAGTGCATAAAAGTAGTCCAATTATGAAAAAAAGTGTAAAGGATGAGCTACAAAAGTGGAGAAGATAAAGAAGTAGAAAAACTAGAGAAAAGGAAGAAGAATCCAAGGTATATGAGATTGAATCACAATGAAAGAAAAATCATTGGTGATAGAAATAAGGGGTTTAGATAAGAAGAATGATTTCAAAATAATAGATTTGTCTAATATTAGAGGTTGATCCAGTTGTTGATGAATGGTATAGGTCTATTAAGGAAGTAATTATAGCTACACATGATCATATGGAGAATATTAGGGTGAGAGAGGCCAAACATGAAGCATTACTTGAAAGAGAAAAATGTTGTTAGCATTGTGAAAGGAGAATGCTCCAAATTTGGTCAAGACAAGTCTAAAGTTGAAAAGTAGAAAGACAAAGCAAAGAAAAACAAAGCTAAAGGGAAAAAGCCTATAGCTAAAGGAGAAATTCCCAAAGATAAAGGACAAAATACCAAAGCTAAAGAGAAGAAGAACAAAGATTGATGATAGAATTCAAAGACCAGGGAGAGGAAAATGACCAAGAAGACTATGACAAGACAACCTAAACCCCATAGCTTCAGTGGTAAATTTTTTGATTGTGGTAAGTTTGGACATAGAGCCTCATACTACAGAGGGAAAAATAATTTTCCTACATATAAAGGATATTGTCCCAAGGAAAATAGGAATATGTCCATGTGCTATGATGAGGAATGAATACAATAATAAATAATTGTCATATATCTCATATGAAACATGTCTACGTAGATTTCTAGACATTACAGAGACATACAAGTAGATAAGTGTAGTCTAATGAGATTAGACAAGAATATGCAAGAGAATGGTGAAGTCAAGAAAGTGTAGAAGAGAGATAAGAACAAGAAATGAAAAGTGAATAAGGAAGGTTAGGACTTCAAAGGTATATAGAAAGAGATGATGCAAGGAAGGAGAAATATGATAAATGAAAGAAGAATGAAAAAAGGTGGATAAAAGACATAAGAGAAGAAACAAGTACAAGGGAAAAAAGATAATAGACAATGCCAACAAGGAGCCTACTCTTGGAGGCAAGATAAGGGTAATAGCCCTTCTTCATTAGAACTAAGATGCAAGTGATTGCATTAATCTACTATTATCTAAAGAAGAATCTTACAACTAGATTGATGTATGGAGGTTGATACTTAGGGGGAGTAGTAAGCATGGTAAGGTAAATGTCTTTGAGGAGACCTACAAGGAATTGCAGAAATCAAGTTCCAACTACTAATCAAGAATCTAATATTTAAGATGTTGGATGTGTTGAGTGGCTCAGAAAAAGCGATACACCTTTTTAATTAATGTCAAAGGGGGAGACAAATAAGATGTGTAAAAAGAGATTAGCATAAAGACAATCAGGGAGAGAGAGAAGATGTGAACAACCATTAGGTATGAAGACCAAGTGTGAATGTGAAGAGCCAATATGAAAAGAAAGTTTATATACTAGAACATAAGAAAGAGTTTTAGACAAGAATAATAATGTACATCCAAGGGGGAGAAAATGTTGGAGAGAAGAGTATGTAGTCAAATTGGAACCAAGGAGAGAGTTTTTCCAGGGGAGAAGAGATAAAAAAAAGGTGAGGAAATATAGAACAATTAGAGAGACTCCAAAAGAAATTATGGACACAGTTGGTTTCTGATTGCATTATTTTTTTATTATTTTTCCCATAATAAGTTTATATCAATTCCAAAGAGGTAGATTCTTGGCAATTTAGATGTGTTATTGTTGATGTCAACATGTCTGTACTATGATGTTTGGATATTTTTATATCTATTATGCAGTTTGTATATCAGATATGCAGTTTTTGTAGTAACGTAGTATGTTTAGATGAATGGAGAAGGAAGGTTTCTAAAGATGAGGAGCCACACAACTCATGAGATAATATAGAGGTTGTATACATGGTTCATGTCAAGTTATAGTATTATAGGAGAAGACTGGTATTTTTCTATTTTCCACTATTGTAGTGTTGTAGAGTTGTAGAGTTTGGTTTCACACACATGCTAAAGGTGAGATCTTTGGTTGGGAAACTAGGAATTTGTTAAGGAAATAGAAATGTGTCTACCATTCAAAATTTTTGTGATTCTAATGTTTTTTAAGGCATTTACAAGTATTTCAATTAAGGATAATAGTGTTCTTGAAGTTTATCATAAGGAGTTGACAGATCTGATTGGTGTGACAAATTTGATTATTTGTTTGAGCTTCATGATAGATTAGGAGATCTAGGATTATGTACCTAATGAGTTGGAAACTTAAATTGATCAAGATGACCAAGTTGAATGGATTTAAGTTATGTTTTTGAGTTAGTTGACATTTAAAGAAAATTTTATAAAATGATTTATGTGAGATTGGTAAAATATTTTAGGGTTATGGTGATGATCTCGAGGTGTTCTTGATGGATACAAGGGATAATTTGGAAGCACGTAGTGATCCTAATGGTTGATTTTTGTGCCAAGTGTTGAATGTTTGAGGATTAGGTGTTTTCAATCTAGTTCTTGATAAATATGGTGGATTAGGGCTTGATTTGAGTTTTCATGTGTGTGAGCTAATTTTTAGATGATTACAGATGAAAGAGCTTTCTAGTGAAGCACTTTTATAAATATACTAAGGGATGGATTTATAATTTGGATGTCATAGAGAGAATTGAAGCAAGGGATCTAATTGTACTAAAATAGAACTATCCAACACATAGGTGGATGCTATCATATAGTTCATGAATTCTTAGATTAGTGTCTGAAATGTGATTGTTAGCTAGTAAGACTTCCTTAGGGTTATAGCCAAAGGAAAATTGAATAGAAAACTCTAGGAAGTATGCCTAAATGGATGTGTATTCTCTATGTTGTAATAAGTCTATAATTATAACAAGGTATTAGTATTATTGTGGGTTTCAACCCCATCATTTTTTTCACCCTAATTTGGGTTTCCACAATAAAAATATTTGTATTATGTGGTGTTGATGTTTTTTGATTTGTGTTAACATACTTTACATTTTGAAAATTAGTAAATAAGAGTTGAATTATGTTTAAGGGTTACATATTTTAAGGGTTTAAAAGTTTAAGTATTTTTGGGAGCAACTAATTCATCCCCCCTCTTAGTTGCTTGCTTCTTACTACCCTCAATTTGTTCCTCATGTGCACTAGATATATTAATCATGTTTATGAAATCATTACATATTTTTACTTATGTGAGTGTCATTATTATTATATTTCAATAATAATTTATGTGCTCTATTAATATTGGTTACCTTGGAATGATTATTCAACATATTCCTATCATTACAAATATGCATTATGAACTCTATTCCATGTGTTTGGATTATTTTTGATCTATGGTTTCATGGGTATGATATTTTTTACTTAAGGAATAAAATAAGAAATATAAGAATTAGTACTATGGTGTCCAACACATTTGGGATCTATTAATATCATATCTTCACATTGGCTAATGGATTGGGGGAAAAATACATGCTCATGGTGGGTTTGACCATTCCTAAAGAAATACTAACAACATGAGAACTTGGAAGATTAAACATGTACTAACAAGTACTAGACATGTACTTGTGAGACCATAATATTGTTAAGATGTAATTATTGGGTCATACACACCCCATTAAATATGTATCAGTGTTTTCCACTCATGAAATCACCATGCTATGGTTTCTTGTTTTATGTGATTTACTTAGTCTATGTGAAAAATATTCCTTCTTATACATCTTTCAACATTTGATTTTATATGATTTTTTTAGTTTCAATGAATTTCTTATGATTCTTCATGTTCAATTAATTTTGATAGCTTCACATGTATGTTTCATCTCATATGTATTTATGATTTGAGAAATTTTAACTCAAAGTTTTAGAATTGATATAACATTGATTCACCCCCTCCGTCTCAATGGTATTGTAGTCCAAAAAGTGGTATCATATCCAAACCCTTGCATAAGTATAACCAACTTAGGGGTTCCTAGTAGTGGTGTACTCATTATGGCTAAGTGCAAGAGAAATAAAGATCAGAAAAAAATGTTAGTGTCAAGAAAAATGTTGATCAATCAAACCCAATCAAATCTAGTAAAGTTTTGTCACTAGAAAAATTCTTGTTAGTTAATGCTATAAGTGATAATAAGAACAATCCTGTAGCTGAAAAATAATTTTAGATTTTGATTGAATTTAAACAATAAGTTGAAGGTGATGAGTTTGAGTTTCATTTTGAAGGAGAGTTGTTATGAGTCCTTGATAAATTAAAGAAACTTAGAAAATTGCATTGAGAATTAGAGAAGAGACTCCAAGAAGAAATAGAGTTTAAGGCTAAAACTAATTTAACCCTTCAGAATGTAGAAAAGATAATCATATATTGTAAGAATCAACTTGAAGAAGTTAAGATAAAATAAGAAGAGGCTAAGAGAATAATAGAGGTAACTAAGTTAGATTTAGATATCAAAATTTTAGTGTCATAATCTTGAAGGAGAGGTTGTTTCTTTGAAGAAAGATCTTGAAGATCACAAGATTAAGTTAGAGAAAAAAAATAAGTTTGAGAAAAGATTAATGCATTGGATAATATGCTATGTAGGGAAATATATTCTAGTGACCTTTCTATTTTAGGATATGATAGATGGAAAACGTCTTCAAGTGGAAAAGAGTCAAAAAATGAAATAGCTTTTGTATCTACAAATGAAAAAGGATAGAGTTTTAAGGTCAAAAATACTCTAAGGAAGAAAATATATTTAAATCATCATGCTATTGTTCCTAAAGACAAGAATAAATATGAAGATGAGGTTAGTATCAATAGGTCCACTAGATCTCAAACTATTTGGAAAGATCAAAAACCAAGGTACAAACTTTCTTTTCCAACTTATTGTTATATGTGTTATAATTATGGTCATAAGGCTACAACTTGTAAATTTGTTCATAATAGATCATTTGAGTTTATGAGAAGAAATTGTGTTATTCCTAAAAATCAAATGTGTTACGATTTCCATAATATTGGTCATAAGGTTGAAGATTGTAGAGTGGTCTCTATATGGTCCATATACTCTTTTAGAGGATGCATGTTCTTGAAAAATAAGGGTATATACTCTTTGCAACAATTTTGGTCACATAGAAAATAATTGTAGATTGAATTCTTAAGAAAAGAAGAATAAGCTCCAGTTGGCATAAAAGATAAAAGAAGTGAAGCATGCCCAAAATGATGAGTTAAGAGCGAAAATACCATTTGCATCAAATGAAGGAAAAATTAAATAACATAAGTAGTGGGAATTATCTTGACAGTTTACATCTAACAATGGTGGTCTGTGAAGTCAGTTGTAGTTCAAGTTTTGAGTGGTCTAGAATATACAACAATACAAATTAATAAACAATATGTTAATGGTGTATTGCTAATTTATGATTTCCATTGAACTCTATTGATATTCAAGTACATTGAGATATTGGAACTCTACTAATATTCATTACATAAGTTTTTTAGATCATATATTGCTATTCATTTCTTTATCATATTGTTGAAAGGTTAGTTTGAGAAGAAAATTAAAATTTATATTAGAACAAAAAGTTCAAAAATCAAGGCAGTAAATATTTGGTGAATATAGACATATTTGCAATGATGAATGACATTAAACATTGAATACATTATGCAATCAAGATAGTAATCTGTAATAAAAATCAGTATTGTGACAAAAGAATTAATTGCATGCATTATGTCTACCATGTAGATCAATTCAGAGTGTCATAAGTGCATATTAAAAAGAGTAGATATGTCATTGTCAATAAGATTAAAGATATGCATGAGGAGATAAAGAGAGAGATTGTTGTTAAGAAGGCTCAATTACTAAGAATGTCTTAGTGGTAATAAATGGATTTTAAGGGTAAATATTTTAGACCTTGAAAGATATGATATTTTACAATCTGAGAAACAATTCCATTATCTTCTGTTGTAGGAATAATACCATCATGATGAGAGAAAAGAAAAGACAGTTCCATTGGGAGAAACAAGGGGAAAAGGTCTAATTATATAGCTATGCCATCCTAAAAGTTAGTAGCCATTGATTTGGAAGATCAAGGACCTATTAGGCCCCATTTTAGTGATCTTCTAGAAAATGGATGCATTTATGCTTGATTTCTTACTTTATCATGCATATTTCACTATATTTCCCCTGACACCCTTAATACCTCTTGGGATTTGGAGGTTTTATCTTGAGTTTTACACCCTCAGTTATAGGTGGACCTCAACCTATAAGTGGTGTAGGTCAACCTTGACATATACCTTGGGTCTTGAATTTTGATTGGCTCTAAGGCCTAATACAAGGTATTTTCCTTTCCTACTTTCCTTTGTCGGCCTTTATGAATTTTAACCCCAAATTTCTATTTTTACAGTTTGTAGATTTCAGCCTCCTAGTTCTAGATCTAGCTCTATTCCAAATTCTGATATTGTTTGACAATTTTTTTTTTTTGAGCTGAACTTGCATTATTTATTTTCCCTCAAGGTAATTACATTTACTCTTTGTTATTTCATAGAACTTACTTTTATTATATTCATTTCTTTCCATCATTACATATGTATTTCCTTTACATCACATTTAATTAAAAAATTGATCAAAGCATAAACAAAGAATAAAGAGAAAGAGAAAGAGACCTTTGAATTGACATCTTTAAAAGGACTTAGATTTTTCATTAGTACCCCTATATCCATTTAGTTTTTTCTATTTTTATTTGGGTCCTCCTATGGGTTATAGTCAAGGGTCTCATCTCCTTTTTATCCTTCTTCCCCAATGTACCTATAACTTGGTGGTCTAATCACATTGGATCATCATTTTATACATTACATTTTGGTGAACCTGAATTGTTACATTTTTATTTATCCTTTTGATTGGGTAGTTATATTTTCTTTACATCATTGTTTGTTTAGGTTAACCTTCATCGTACATTTTGGTGAACCCACCTCTTTTAGGCTTCATATCTTTTCATTTCATAGTTAGATATTCATTGCATGTATTATTACATTGATCTTTGTGCATTGATTGTTATATCTAGGATCTACTTTGTATGTATTTCATATTTTCTACATTAATAGTTAATTTTACTTATTTTTATACCTTTGTGCATGAGATTTATCACTTTGAGTCTAACCTATAGCATTCTAGTTAGAAGAAGTAATAGGATCATGGGCTCTTTTGATCATTTTCCTATGAATCTTGATGAAACCAAAATGCTCCCTCATGATCCTAATCATCTAGTGAAGAAAAAATATTCTCATTCTTCCCATAATGAATATGAATCTTTAAGAGTTCTTCTCACCCAAATTGACAAACTCACTCAAGATTTTAAAAAATTAGAACAATGGCTAGATCAAGAGAATCACAGTCCTAAGACTATTTCTTCTTTAGAAGCCTTAACGAAGCTTATTCATAATGATGAACATGGTCTTCATCTCTTGTGTACTATATCTCATCTTTTTGATTCTAATGTCAATTCTATTTCTAAATTTGATGAAGAATTAGGCTATGTCCCATCCACTACACATGTTGAGACCTCTTTGGCTATCTCTACTTCCATTCCTAGTATCTCCACATATGCTCCACCACTTATTACAACTTCAATTCAAAATTATAACCCTACACATGTGATTCTTCCTAGTCCCATACTTCCTTCACTCACTACAAGTGTTCCATATGTTTCATTTCCTTCCTCTATGCCTTATTATCATACTGTGCCCTTTTCATATTCAAAATTTATTTCTAACTGAAAGAATAGAAAAAGGAAGAGAAAAAATATTAGAGATAACCAAAAATATCAAACAATATACAAACCTATCTAATATACCATAAAATCCTCTTGAAAATAAAAAGAGATCAAAATTAAAAAACCCCCTTTCAAGTGTGGCTCCTATGTTCTCCTTTCTTATCCATTGAAATGAACATTATGTAGCTCTTGATAAGGACTAAAATGGACAAAATACTGAAATAAAAGTGATAGCATGAGAACACTAGGAGTGTGGTTAAATGATTAGAGAAAATTGGGCTCAATTTATAGAGATTGGGAGCCTAAATGCATAAATGGAAATGAGTGTGCAACTTGGAAGGATTGACAAAGTGGTACACAAATTAGCATGCACAATTAGGGGAAAGATAGAAGAAGAAATAGGAGGTGAATTAGTAGGAAATTAGGAAGCATAAATTGAGGGAAAAAGGAATAGGGAAGGTGTTAGTACTCAAAATTATAGATGATCAAAACTTAATCAGAAAACTCTGATTTATAACTCTAGCAGTCCCAATAGATACATCAACAACAATCAATACTAAGGTGCTAAGGATTTTTAATCCATCTTCTCTTTGAGCTTAAAGATTCAAGTGGGTATTATCTCTCAAGATTAAATTCTTCAAATATCACAATTATAACCTGTATGCTTCATACAAATTTAATCATATAACTCATACAATTTAAAGTAAATCATTTTAATTTGATTGATGGTGAAAACAACTGCAAAATAAGCATAGACCAGTGCCTAATCCTAGGGCATCAGAGTCAATGAATACACATCTACATGAAATATTTAAAATCAAATACACCCAAACCCCAAATAAAATGCCTTACAAATTACCCTCTTATGTATAAATCATATCATCTAATTCATGTATGAATACAGAAATCTCAAAGACCTCACTCAAGATTTATCCCTCCCTTGAAAGGAACTCAAATTTCAACCCCACTATCTACCTTGTAGAAAAATATGCCTAAAATGTCTTGAAAATTTAAACATACAGAGAAATCAAAACCATACATGAAGACAATAAGAAATATACATGGAAATTTAGTATATTTTATTGATAAACTTCTAATGTCAATACATTTAGAAAAACTAGATTCCTGAGAATCAAAAACTAAATCTATAAGCTATTATAACAATAAGTATTTCACCACCCTTTGGTGTGAATTAGAAACAACTATATATAGAGAGACCACCTTGGGATCCTTGAGAAAAGGATGCATCAAGCTACATATGGCTCTGATAGTGACTTGCACTAGAATACAAAAGAGTTAAAGCATGTAACAAAAAAAGAGGGAAAATTGTGCTAGAAGTTGTTTCTTCTCAAGTTTCAAACTCCATTTGAGCTACACCTTTGTCTGCATGTATTTAGATGCAACTACTAAATTTTTTTGTATGAATGATGACTGCCTAACCGGATAACTTACATCATCCTCTGTATGATCAGTTTCTCTCCGTGTGCTCATAGGTCATGTGCATTGCTAGATCTCATTCATCATCCAAATCATCCAGGTCATCTATTGCAGGCTTACTCACTTTTGGCTTTGTCATGTTATACCATGTGGTAGCCCGTTCCTCTGTTGGCCATGGAAACTATTGAATAATCTATAGTTGCTTCTTTTGTCTTTCCAATCTTGCATCGACAATCTGCTTTATATCTATGATGAACTTTCTGAAGTCCATCTCTACTTTGATAGCTTCATCCATAACTGTGTTGAAGTGATCTAAATCAACTTCATTACTATCTTTTAGGAAAGCCTCTTTCTTAGGTAGTAAGAGATCAAAATCTGACCTCCATGTATCCAAATTCTTTATTTCTCCTTCTCCTATTCTGATTTGAGGAATGAACCTATTGAAACTAGGTCCAAACATTGCCATCCTTGTTTCAACTTGATTGGCCTTACCTTTGAAGAAAGATGAAACAACACCAATATTTGCAATCTCAACTCCTACCTCCAGAACTACTTCTGGGATGTCATTCCTTAGAGACTACACTCCTACTAGTCTCTCAAACAATGATTCCCTTGTTGACCAATTTTAATGATAGGTACTCAAAAAAGAAACAAAATTGTTTACTTCACTTTGCAAACTAAGCAATTTATTGTATGCAGTATAAACTGCCTCTGCCTTATCCTTCAAAATTCCTACCCTATGTTGCAAAATTTTCAACAAGGATTGCAAAATACCCTCAATCTTTTCCTTGTTTATTTTCTCCTCTGTAGCAGCTACTTTTTCTTCATTTACATTTTGAGTTTATGGTAGTGTAAGATGCTCTAGTTGTGTAGGGGCTACTGTAGGCATATTGACAATTTGTAGTTGTAGGTCCTCTACACATTTTTCTATCTCTCTTTCCTTCATTATTCGTATTTCTCTATCCCTTACTAATGCACTATAATCATTGAAAATATTTTGATGCATCTCAGATAGTTTCTTGGTTTTATCTTCATTTAACCTAGCAAAGTGAGTCAACACCTGTGAGATCTCAAGATCTCTAGTATTGTGGATTGACCACACCATTTTATCACCATCCATTTTCTCTTTTATGTTTAATAGGGAAGGCTTTTGATCCTTAGGGTAAATACTCCACATAGCCAGTGCCTTATTCTTAGGGTTGTATCCAAACCCTTTTATCAGATCCCCCACTTGGGTTTCTGAAGTCAAATTTATATTCTCATGCTTCCTTATTTGGTCAATAATGAAAGAAGAGGCCAAGTCCCACCTAGGTACAAGTAGCATGTTACTGGCTCTTACTAATTGCCTGGATTCTTAGGGGGTAATGGTTTTAGATTCAGGATCATAATCCCTCAAGGCTTGGATGGCCTCATCATGTAGTTGGCCATCTTCTTTGATTTGAACATTGGAAGCCACCTGTTGTTGCTTGCCCCATAAAAATAAATCTATGAATTCATTTGACTTAATAAATTCATCATCCTTTAGAAAGGCATCCTCTTCCAACATTCTATCATCTTGTACAAGGGCTAGGGGAAACTCAACATCCCCTACAATCATTTTTATTTTCTGCTTTTCTTCCCTAACCTTCTTCCTAAGTTGATGATCATAGGCCCTATCTCCTAGGAAGAGAGCCTTTATTCTATCTCCTTTCTTTTCAGGGACCTTTTGTCATGAAGACTCTCCTATTTTAAATTTCTACTTCTTCTGAGGAGGCTCACTAGTGAAATGAGAGCAAGGAAGCTCTATCAAATCCATTATTACATTCTCCTCTCCTTGCTGGGTAGTAGGAGATCCTTGTTCCATAGTAGGAGGGCTATAGACTAGGTAGCCTCCATCACTATCTTCATAGTCAGATTCTAAGTGTTTTTCCTTTTCTCTATCCTTATCATCAATTTGGTCTTCAATTGAGTTGACCAATGTATGAAAATTATCCATCATCATCTCCAGCCTTTGTAACTAAGGCACTATAGGATAAAAAACTCCAAAGGGAATTCCTTTTTCTTTTAATTGCATCTCAAATCTTAATAATTCATTGAATTGTTCTGCTCTTTTTTCTATCACATCCTCCTCAATGATGTTTCTGATAATATCCTCCTCGGGATACTCCTCATGTCTATTAGTAACTAGAATGGAAGGAGTGTAATATTTCCTAGCCATTATAATGAAACCTTCTGTATCAACATACCTAGGTACACTAGCATTCATTTTGTACTGACCCAACCAATCATTCAATTTACTGAATGCATTCTTCCCAATGAAGAAATTGCATACTCTAAAATGCCTTGGGGTAAATGTTCCCTTCCTGTGGGGGGCCAAGTGCTCTTTGTCAATCAACATGAGCTACCAAATAATTTCCAAGAAGGCAATTCTTGGTGGAACAAAAAATGGTAAAACATGGGGTGGTTAGGTGCATCCATAAACCCTTATTATTGTATAAGTATTATCATAATAGAAGTCCCCCCAGTTATGATCCTTGGGCCATTTATCAACAAACTAAAGAGGCCTCAAAAGTTGTAGAGCCTTAACTGGTAGCCTACAAAGATCTAAACCTAGGCTGAGCAAGATAGGCTGCACCATCCAATTCTAAAAAGCATAGAAATCACAACTAGGGCAAGTAGGGCTCCAAGAACCTATCCAAAACTATACTAGATTGGGTTGACCCTTCCACATCATCTGAGGGTGTAGGTTATCCAAATTCATAATGTTATAATTATAGAATAGAATGAGGTGCATTAATAGTGAGTAATGCAAAAACCTAGGTGAATCCTCTATTTTTCTTATGCTTCCATCCCCTCATGCATTTTGTTAATGACGTACCCAATGTAGTCATATCCTTACCTTGTGTGTACTTGCTATGAATTTAACACCATCATCAAGATGTCAGACATGATTATTTCTAATCCACCATTGACTCCCAGCACCTTACACAAACCATATGCAATATATTTCACATAAAAAGACAAGTACTTATAGAAGTAAGGAGTTGATCCAGGCATTGGTACAATGTAGTTTCTATTTCCTTGGTGAACATGGTTTTGAATCTCCTTTGACACCAGTACAATTTCCTGAGTATACCTATTGGCCAAGGCTTGTAAGTTAATTTCTGTGGCCATGGGGATATTGATACCAAAATCCCTCATAAATGAACTTCTATCAAAAGTGACCAGAGCTGAGCCATCCTCCTTCCTAATTGTCTTTGATAAAGGGTCATATTTGTTAGCCAGAGCAACTAGTAGGTCTACATCAATGAAAACCTCAGGAACTATTAATCTAGCAGTCCTGAAGGTCCAAGGGTTTGACACAGGTACTAGATTATTTGTATTCTTATAGAAATACCTAAAAAGGCACATTCTTGACACATCCCTAGTCTTTGCATCTCTACAATAAGACAAATCATCGGCGAATATTTTATCACTAACCTTTTTGTTTTGTGATGATCTAGGTAGCAGGATGAGAAACTCATCTGATAATCTTGCTTTTTGTTTTTCCTTTTCTCCCTTTCTTATGGAAGCTCATCTAGTTGAAGGTTGACTCATTTTGACTGCAGACTAGAATTCTTCTGAAACTATGAACTTTATGAACTATTTTATCATTAAATAACTAACGAATTCTCGCAATGCTCTAGCTTTGGCTCTCTGGAATACTTGGTAATTTTGAAAGAGTAACAATCAATTGTATTTATTCTAGAGAATTAAATGTAATTTCCCTTTTGAGACTTTGAACTCTGTAATTCATGTGAAATCTGCCATTACTCGGCACACCTTGAGCTTCAATTCACTAGCCATGAGACGAGACAATGACAGGTAATCAAATTCAATTTTTGGCAACCTAGCGACTACCAAGGCAATCACAATCACTGAAGGATTTGGCATTTTTTCATATTCTTCAGAGATTAAGCGACCCAAAGAAAATCTCTAAGTCACTAGATGACTTTAACTTTTATGATTTTTTCTTGAGATTTAACAACTATTGCAGCTTAAGTCTTTTTACTTCTACTTTCTCACTTTTGGAGACTCATCGACTATACTTTATTTCCTAGTCGCTGCAACATTTATCATTTATCAAAATTATCCTGAGACCTGGTGACCACAGTCTTTCCTAAGTCTCATTTCCTCACTTTCTTATTAAGAGACTCAACAACTACAAAATGAGTCTCCTAATTGCCAAAACTTGTTGACTTGTCAAACTTCTTGTGGAGATTGTCCGACTTTACCCATCTAGAGACTCAACGCCTACAAGAGAAGTCTCTTTATCATTGAATATTTGTTCAGTTTAGTATTCTTCACATGACTACATGATAGCCACAAGATCTTAATCTGATGGTAATCACTGAGTCTCGACATTTTTTAGATGACATCACTTTTATCTAGCAATTAAGAGACAACAGTTAGATCTATACTTATAAAGAAAAAAATCAATGGTAGTCGTGTAATCTTTGCATTTTCATTCTAATTTTGAATTTCTCTAGAGATTTTGGTATTGAACAGGTTTGGAGACTTGGCCACCATAGGCAGAAATCTTTGGTTTATTTCATCTGGAGATTGAGCGACTATAGTCTATCTCATAGTTATTGAGAAACTGTTAATCCTTTATTTTACTTTGCAACCAATTAAGAGTGAACACATCATCAAATCCAACAAAGGGATTTAGACCCCCCTTTTTCAAGTTTTTTCTTGGCTGATACTTGACCTTTAGTCATGTAGCGATTTCATGACTAAGGTGAAATTTCCAATCGCTGAATGATTTTCCTAACTTGAGTTTACTTCAGAGACTGGGCAACAAAGCACTTCTCACAGTCACTGCAACTTTTCTTAACTCATGGTTTTATTAGGAGATAATGTGACCACTGCCCGATTTTAATCATATCAATGGCTCAGATCTATTCTTTGAAAACCCTCATCTTGACCCATCATCTTCTACGATCACATGACTAAGGACATCTCATAGTCTCTTAATATTTTTCATTACCCTAGTTATATTTGGAGATCACACAAAGCCCTTTATTTTCCAAGATGCTAGATAATCTACTTAACCTTAGTTAGATTATGAGATATAATGCTAACCATTGATTCTTCCTTCATCTTATGGTTATCACTGAGTCACTGAATATATTATGGCTTAACCACTTCATTGTGAGATTAGGAGATAACCATGCCACCAGATTGCTGAGTGTTTAGAACATAACCACCGGGAGTTTGAGAACACATGACTAGCATAATCACTAGGTCGCTGAAAGATTTTCTTAACTACTAGAAAAGTGGGAGACTTGGAGACCGAGAAGAAATATAACCACCATCCTTTATTGAGAGACTTAGCGACTACATAGTGAGTCTCATAATCTCTGAAACTTTGGTTACTTCATCATTCCATAAAAAGATCACCTGACTGCATACTTTTTGTATATGGAGATTTATCGACTATAGTTCAACTTTGAAATATTTTCCAATAGCAGTCGCTAGATCTCATAAAGATCTTTGGGGGATTCAACAACTAAAATCATCTACTGGGTCTCATGAAGAAAAGGAATATTCTCCAGACTTGAGGACATCACATGAAAAAGCATTTTCTGGATTGCCAGACTAGAAGGAATATGTCGAATGGTTTCAGAGACTTGGCGACTAAGCGATAACTATAACGCACACATGCTTAAAGGTTTATTTTAAGTTATTTGGAAAAGTAACAATGAAATAGAACCTGATTAGGTTTTTGTTGTGTTTTTGAATTTTCAAAATCATTTTGACCTAGCACCTAGGGTTTTCATCATGAGGAACATACTTTTGGCATCTTGGACATGATATTTGCAAAGAGAAAATGCACAAGATCTAGGAAAACTGTCAAAGAAACAAAAAAATGAATGCAGCCCTGAAAACTTTGAAAATATTACCAATAATGGCTCTCTTTGAGGATGCTTGAATGACAATTTATAGCAAGAAGCCAGAATCTCTCGGTAGCAGACCAATCAAAACTTAAACTAAAGCTGGAAAATAACACACAACTTGAAAACAAACACACCTATACACTAAGAGACTACTATGCATGGAAAAGAAATTATTTCAATTGAAGAAAAATTTTAGGAACTGTCCATGCACTAAGAATTCCTATTCCTCACCGTCCATATTTTTTAGGAAATAGGAATCTTTCCCATGAGTCCGATGGATAATGTAGGGACCTAGCCATAGTGATTTAGACTTTTTGTGCTTTCCCTTTTCCTCACTTCTTGCATTCCATTATAAGACCAAATCTTCAAGCTGAAATTTCCTAATAGTTATCCTTTTATCAAATAGGTATTTTATCTTTTTCTGTAGTTTGATATTCTCCTTTTGGCCTTCTCTTCTTGTCTCATCCAATTCAACAAGTTGGAACACCCTATCTTCTAGAGGGTCTGACATTTCCATATCCTCCTCTTCTATAAATTTGTAAATGGGCAATAAATTATTTATAGGTAGCCTTGATTTAACACCATACACCATCTCAAAAGGAGACTTAGTTGTGGCTCTTTTTTTTGTGATCCTATCTGCCCATAAAGCTAATTTAAGCTTTGAATGCCAAGTTCTCTTATTCTTTTCCAAGGTCTTCTTTAGGATATGCAAAATAGTCTTATTGCTCGATTTTACCTACCCATTAGCTTGAGGGTGATATGGGGAGGAATGTGACATCACTATGCCCATCTCTAGATAGAAATCCTTGAATTCTTGTGATTTGAAACTCATGGCATTGTCGATCACAATCTTGATAGGAACACCAAATTTTGTAATAATATTATCCATTAGAAAATCAATAACCACTGTACTTATAGCCTTCTTTGTCAGGATTGCTACAATCCACTTGGTAAAATAATCAGTAGCTACAACTATTACCTCCACTGGATTTCTCCATAAACTCTCCAATGAAATCAATATCCCACATAGCAAAAGAAACTTCTACCACCATAGGATTCAACATTAATGCTCCTAAGAATTTTAAGTTGTTTGAGAATCTTTGGCATGGTTCACATTTTCTCACAAATGTATGGGTGTCTTTGAACAACATAGGCCAGTAATACTCAACCCTTAATATTTTATGAGCAATTGTCCTAGCTGAATGGTGTCCTCCACACATTCCAAAATGCATTTCTTTTAAAATCTTCTTAGATTGTCCTTTGTCTAAACATAAAAGCAAGATCCCATCACTATCCTTCCAACACAAATCACCTTGCAGTAATACATATATCTGGGCTTGCAATTTTAAACTCCTTTGGTTATCATTGAGGCCTTTTGGGAAAACAACATCTTTGAGAAAAAGTACTATATTTGAGAACCAAGGCTGCATTTCAATGCTAGTGACATTTCCTCCAATGACATCAATATTGTTGACCTGAATCAAGTCCATATTCTCTTTAGTCATCAACTTGGCTAGACCTAGTCCTCTGACAAGTTTAGTGATGTGAAGTAACTCCTGGATTCTATTAATCCATTTGCATCTTTTTCCTATGACCTCATTTTGTGTTAGAATATCTTTGACTGTAGTATGAGGGACATATGCATTCACTTTAGCACATACCAAATATGGTTTGAATGCTTTGACAACTTTTACCAAAGCATAAGCCTATTTTTCCATTAACTCATAGTTCAGTTTTACTGATTGTAAAGACTTGCTAAAAAAGGCAATGGGATGTTCAAATCCCTCATCATCCTTCTATAACAGGACTGCAACAATAGTGTGAAAGGATGCAAAAGAGAAGAGAGAAAAGGGCTTGGAGTAATTAGGATATATCAAAATAGGAGCTTCTTGAATTGTTTTCTTTATTTTCTTAAAAGCTTCTTGTGCCTCTTGATCCCAAATGAACTTTACATCCTTCTTTAGTAACTTGACAATGGGTTTAATTAATTTAGCAAAATTTTCAATAAACCTTCTAACAAAGTTTATTTGTCCAAGGAAAGATTGGACACCCTTGAGATTTTTGGGAGCAGGGACCTTCTTAATAGCTTCTACTCTTTCAGGATCAATCCTTACTCCTTTAGACACTATATAGCCTAATAGATTTCCTTCAATGACAAAAAAGTGGCATTTTTTAGGATTTAGAGAAATACCATATTCTAGAGCTTTAATCAGTACTTTTTCTAAGTGATTACAATGATCCTCAGCTCTCTTAGAGTACACAATCAAATCATCCTAGTACACAACCATTAGAACATCAATAAGGTCTTTAAAAGCTACATCCATCACCCTTTGAAAAGTTGGCCCAACATTTTTTAGACCAAATGGCATCCTAAGATACACATGTATGTTCCCCAAGGGGTAGTAAATGTTGTCTTGAACTATTATGATTCCTTTACCAAGACCTAGTTGTATCCTAAGAATCCATCCATCATGGACAATAAATCACATCCAATTACTTTATGAAGCATGGCTTCCATATTAGGCAATCCATAATTGTCTTTGAGTGAAGCAACATTCAAATTCCTAAAATCAACACATAACCTTATGTCACCACTCTTTTTCCTGATTGGTACTAGGTTTGAGACCCCAGATGAATGTCTTATGGGTTCAATTATGCTTGCATCTCTTAACTTGGTTAGCTCAGTTTTCATTTTGGTGGCCAATAAGGGATTAATAGGCCTTTTCTTCTGCCTAAAAGGTTTAGTGTCTTCCTTCAAAGGAATCTCATGTTGAAACAAGTCTTCCCTATAAGCCTTGAGATCATCATATGACTAGTCAAAAACATGCTTATATTTTTTGAGCAATCAAATTAAATTATTTCTCACCTCCCTACTAAGAATTTTTCCAATGTAGACAATCTGAGGGGATGTTTCTGACCCTAAGTTTATTTCCTCTAATTCATCCACCTTGGCATTGGATTTTTGAGACATATGATTGTCATTTATTTTGAACATTCCTTCCAACTCAACTAAACCTTTGGGGATATGGTTTGAAGGCAATTGGACAATCTCATTTCCCATGACACAGTCCTTCCCATTAACCACTTCTTGGTAATCATCAAAATCAATATGCTAACCATCATACTGATCCAAACCCTGAATAAACCTTAAGATGTCACTATCATCTTCAAAGACTTTCCAATTGTAGATGTTATTAGGGACAACCGTTCTAATTTTTACTTCCAATTTTGATACTCTAGTAAGGGTTGCATCATTGCTTTTTAATGCAACATTTGAAAGGAAGTCTGCATAATATTTTTTGATCTTTCTACCCATAAAATATTGAAAGCATCAAAAAAATCAATTCTATCCCATACAACATATTTGTACAACTTGAGCTTGTCATCCTTAGCAACATATTGTTCTCTAATTTGAGCAATGATCAATTGGGAATCTCCATAAAATTTTAAACATTTTATACCATGTTTTACTACAATATCTAATCCCAATATCAAAGCTTCATACTTACCAGTATTATTTGTGCATTAGAAGGTCAACAGAAAGGAGTATTTAAAAGTAATACCTAATGGGGATATTAATAAAACACCAGCTCCTAAGCCCTCTTTAGAGCATCCACCATCAAAGTAGCTACCATAATCCACCTTGTTGCAAGAGTAACTCATCAACAATTAGGTTAGTATTTTTTAACCATGGCACTATTTCCTCAATCATAAAGTTATTCATGTCAATATCTACATAGTAGTTTAAATCCTCAAGGGCTACCATCTCAATCATAACTGATGAACGAGGTTCTCTATACAACTTTACCTTAGTTCCATTTACATGAATTGTAGCATAAGATAGATCTAATTGCAGCTTTCCTCCTACTGCTGCTGCCCATTATCTAGATAATAGCATACCATAATGAGGCTTGGTATCAACTACAACAATATCCATTTTATAGGTGGCTTCAGGAAATGTAGCAATTTTGACCTCTATTCCAACCAAAGTTCCTACCACAAGAATTTCCCTATTGTCCATGGCATAACATCTACCATTGGATGTATCAACTTTAAGTCCTAATTATTTCATCACATGGTAGGGAATCACTGTTGCTATAGCACCAGAGTCTATCATATAGTTTTTTAGCAATAAATCATTCACAATTAGAGTGACATAAAAAGGATCAATAGAGGAGGGCTCTTGAGTTACAATATTCCCAACACAAAAGTTGGAAACTCTTTTGGTTATCTTAGGTTTTGTCATTGATACTATCTTTTCTGTCATAATAGGAATATCTTCTTGCTCATTAATTAGAGCCAAAACAACTGCTTTATGCTCCTTTATCTTCAACATCTCTAATAAAGGGATTGATACTTTCATTTGAGAAAGAGCATGTCTCATGTCAAAAGTTGGGGCTTTAGTAGACAGATCTGACAAATCTCTTTTCCCACCGAGCCTCTTATTTCTTTGTTCTATTGTATTTTCTCCATTCTTCTTAGAATTTTGAACTGCATCAGTCTACTACTTATTGTTGTTGTCTTTGCTTGTAGAAACAACTAGTTTAGGAGAAACCTTATTCTGAGAGTCATTCTTAATAAAGATTGACCTAGGAACTCCTTGATCTACATCAACTTTTATGTTTCTCAAGTTGTATGAGGATCTAGCCAATTTCATTTGATTTGTAGATGTAGGAGGTTAATGAACTTATGGCCCATTTTTGGGGTATTACAGTATGAGGATCTAGCCTGAGAAATAGCTGCTACAGTTAGATTCTTAATTTCTTCTTTACTAGGCTTTCTCCAATGATTATCTTCCATCTCTGGTCTATTCATATTGGTTTTACCAATCTTAGCATCAGACTCTTCATGCTCAGAATGGGAAAATACTTGTTGCTCATAAGTTGGGAGAGTTCTCCTCTTACAGTTAACATCTTCTACTATCTCTTCATCATTTGAAGAGGCATAGTCATCCACCCTTTGAGTGGTGAACATATTTACTGTAGGCTTTTTAGAGCCTTCATGGTCTCCTACAGGTGAATCTTTTGGCTCATCTCCTAGAGCCTGAGCAACGACACATTGAAAAGGTGAATGAGGCATGTTGCAGGGCATACACCATGGAACATTTTCCACATTGTGGGTAGTATTCTTCCTCAAAGGACCAGGTGTATCCCTACCCTTTTGTGGTTCATGGTTGTCAAAAATAGGCTTTCCATCTTTCCAATTTGTATTGTATGGCTAGTCACGTAGTCTAGGGGATCTTTCCTACCTTTCATAAGGTGGTCAATTATCTTGGAAACTTTTTCCACCTTTATCAGATCTAGTTGATAGATCTTTGACAGCATTGGCCAATTTGTCAACCTTGTCATCTTCCTTGGCAAATTTCACAGAGTGAGGCCTAGTCTCCTTCCATAGTCTTCCTTCATCCATTTTATACATTTCACTAGATGCTTTTCTATTACTTTCAATATTTATTGCTAACTTGAAAGCATCTCTCAAAGTATGTGGACTTTTTTCCCTTAGGAGGTAAGACATTTTTCCTTCTATAGCATTGAAGTAAGTAGTTAAGCAGACTTCATCATCTAATCTTAGAACTTGAAAAAGTTTGTACATGGCCTTTTGGAACCTTCCATTGAACTCTGACATACTTTCATTTGCATGCTTTTTGATATTATTAAATTCATTTAGCATGTAATGAGAGTTAACATGTTCAACATACTGTTCCTTAAAACTCCTTATAAATTCATCCCATGAGGTAATACTATTTTCAGGTAAACCTCTGTACCAGTCCCTAGCATCTTCTATGAAGGATTGAACAAAATTTTTCATGACAACATCTTCATTCTCAATCTCATAATCATTTATTTTATTAGTAAAAGATTTGAGGTGCTCTTCACATGTAATAAGATTATTGCCATTAAACATAGGGATCTTGTCTCTTACCTCAGTTGGGATGACATTTGGTTGACCAAGAATACCATCAAAGAACAATGGCTTGTATATTTCTAAATGAACTGACCTCCTTTGAATATTCTATGAAGCTTGGGCTCCACCTCCTCCAGTATTCTATTGCACAATATTTCCAGCTAGATTACCAGTTATAGGGATTGTATGACTCACATTTTGGAGTGGTCCTTGGGCCATTTGATTGGAGATTAAGGCTTAGGTGTTGGGAAAAGGGCCAACAGACTAATTATTTAGTATCTATCCATTTACAACAGGGATTGAATTACTAGCATTTGTATTCATATTTGTATGAAGGAAGACTATTTTCTTCATCTCATCTGTAGTAGCCTCTAGTTATAGCTTTTTTAACTAAATAACAAAATCTTCCTTGGCTTTTCTAGGCTTTTCTAGATCTAAGCTAGCTTGAGATATAGTAGCATGATTAGCATTACTCTTTTTGGGATCATTTATGCTAATCCCATCTACCTTTTTCTTTCCTTTGTCAGATTCACCCATCACCTTATTTTTAAGTTCCTCATTTCTTTTGATTTCTGATGGATGCAACTTTCTTAATACATGGCCCTCACCCTCAAACTCATTTTTCTTAGGATTTGGCTTATATTTTATTCACTTGTTGTCTCAAGACTTGGACATCCCCAAATAAATCACTATTTACACCAGTGACCTTCTATTTCAAATAGTTTTCCTGGATCTCATTGTTCTTTATCTTTCTAAGGAGCTCTTGCTTCTCCATGAGTAAATCATAGATTTCTTGTTCCCTCTCCTTTTGCCTTTTAGTAATTTCTAAGAATTTTTCTTGGTCCTTTCTTCTTAAAGCCAAAACTTCTTCCTTTAGCTTTTCAGAATCATAGGATTTTGTGTCAATAGTAGAAGCATATTCTATTTTATCTAAATTTTCTTGTGCCAAGAAAAAGCCAATGTCTATATATTCATCCTCCTCAGGAGGACTTACTGACTCAAGATCTATTCTTCTAAGGAAATCAGGATTTGTGGAAAAAGACAGGATCTCATTTTGGGCAGGACTGAAAATGTACTCTTGAGATGGTCTAGGAGAATTACTACTAACCTCCCCTCTTCTAGACCATTTCTTTCTACTAGGAGTATGTAATTCTTCACTCAATTTGCTTTCAGGGTGATCCCTATAGTACAACCTAGTATTCCTAGGTCTACTCATGTCTCTTTGGACAAGATAATCTCAAAGTTTATAGAACTTTTACTAGCAACTGGTAACGTAGAGATTAGAGTCACCACCCAAAAATTTGTGGGAATAATCTGATAAATTGGTCTTCAAATACAACAAATAAAACTTTTAGCAAATCTAGTGCTAAATTTATTGCAGAACTATTTTCAATCCCTAGCAAAGTCACCAATTTTGTTAGTACTCAAAATTGTAGATGATCAAAACTTAATTATAAAACTCTGATTTATAACTCTAGTAGTCCCAATAGATACATCAACAACAATCAATACTAAGGTATTAAGGATTTTCAATCCTTCTTCTCTTTGAGCTTAAAGCTTTAGGTGGGTATTACCTCTCAAGATTAAATTCTTCAAATATCATAATTATAACCTATATGCTTGATAAATATTTAATCATATAACTCATATAATTTAAAAATTAAATCATTTTAATTTGATTGATGGTGAAAACAACTTAAAATAAGCATAGACCAGTGCCTAATCCTAGGGCATCAGAGTCAATGAATACACATCTAAAGGAAATCTTTCAAATCAAATACACCCAAACCCTAGATAAAATGCCTTACAAATTACCCTCTTATGTATAAATTATATCATCTAATTCATGTATGAATATAGAAATCTCAGAGACCTCACTCAAGTTTTATCCCTCCCTTGAAAGGAACTCAAATTTCAACCCCACTATCTATCTTGTAGAAAAATATGCCTAAAATATCTTGCAAATTTAAACATACAGAGAAATCAAAACCATACATGAAGACAATAAGAAATATACATGGAAATTTAGTATATTTTATTGATAAACTTCCAATGTCAATACATTCAGAAAAACTAGATTTTTGAGAATCAAAAACTAAATCTATAAGCTCCTATGACAATAAGTATTTCACCACCCAATATGTATAGAGAGACCACCTTGGTATCCTTGAGAAAAGGATGCAACAAGCTATGGGTGGCTTTGATAGTGACTTGCACTAGAATACAAAAGGGTTAAAGCATGTAACAGAAAAGAGGGAAAATTGTGCCAGAAGTTGTTTCTTCTCAAGTTTGAAACTCCATTTGAGCTGCGCTTTGTCTGCATGTATTAAGATGCAATTGCTAAATTTTTTTGTATGAATGATGACCACCTAACCAGCTAACTTACATCATTCTCTCTATAATTAGTTTCTCTCTCTGTACTCATAGGTCAAGTGCATTGTTGGAGCTCATTCACCATCCAAATCATCCAAGTCATCTATTGCAGGCTTACTCACTTTTGGATTTGTCATGTTATCCCATGTGGTAACCTATTCCTCTGTTGGCCATGGAAACTACTCTATAGTTCCTTCTTTTGTCTTTCCAATCTTCCATCACCAATCTACTTTATATCTATGATGAACTTGCTAAAGTCCATCTCTACTTTGATAGCTTCATCCAGAACTGTGTTGAAGTGATCTAAATCAACTTCATTGCTATCTTTTAGGAAAGCCTCTTTCTTAGGCAGTAAAAGATCAAAATCTGACCTCCATGTATCCAAATTCTTTATTTCTCCTTCTTCAGTTCTGATTTGAGGAATGAACCTATTGAAACTAGGTCCAAACATTGTCATCCTTGTTTCAACTTGATTGGCCTTACCTTTGAAGAAAGATGAAACACCGCTAATTTTTGCAATCTGGATGTCATTCCTTACAAACTGCACTGCTTCTAGTCTCTCAAATAGTGATTCCCTTGCTGACCAAGTTGAATGATAGGTACTCAAAATAGAAACAAAATTGGTTACTTCACTTTGCAAACTAGGCAATTTATTGTATGTAGTATAAATTGGCTTTGCCTTATCCATCAAAATGTTAGAATAACTGAGAGGGGGGTGAATCAGTTATCTATTTTCCCACAATCCAAAATTTACAATCCAAAAAAAATCTACTACTTCTACTACTCAGTAAACATATAATACTTTCACTGTTTGTGTTTTTACCAATTGTCAGTCTAAACTTTATAATAGTTATCGATTAAATCTAACATGTAATATGCAAAGTATGATAACAAACAAATATCACAATCAACACATAACACAAGAGATTTAACATGGAAACCCTGTGAAGGGAAAAACCATCTAGGACCGGCAACCCAAAATTGTTCACTCTTCTAAAGTGAGGTTGGTGAAGACCCAACCTTGTTAAAGGTTACAAACACACTGTTAGGTGTGACCTTGTTAGAAGATTTTAGACCAGAAGTTATCGTCTAACCAGAAGTCACTCTGGGGTTGATAGGATAACAATGTTCACTCTAAGAATGAAACATCAAAAGACTTTCATAGTCCACATGGTTAAGAGATTTGACTGTGTACAATGGTCAAATATGTAACAGTAGATGATCTACATTAAAACAACTTCAATTTGTAGTTTACAGATCAATGGTCAGCTCATTCAAATATTCCTGATCAATATAACACTTTAGATTCAATACTATATCAAATTACTATCTATCAGTAATTACTCTCTATAGCTTAGTAATTGTTCTATAGCTTGGTTCTTATTAACCAGTATGATTAGAATGCATGAAAACTTCTCCATGTGATAATTTTGTAGTATCTTCTTCTTCCGGCTCTCTTCAATAATGAAATCATTGTCTCTTATATAGATGAGTAAATTGTTTTCTTTTCCTCCATCATATTTTTTTGCTTAATCATATTCATAGATTTTTCCCCTTTAAGCTTCCTCAGTTGATGTGTTAGTAACACATTTCAATCTACTCCATTAGATTCTTCTTGATTTATGTTAGCCATTGATCTTCATGACAAACCTTATCTGTTACCTTGATTTCATACACTTCATAGCTCATCACTTTATAGGCTAAACTGATCATTTAATTCTTTTCTATTTTTCTCGGTTAACAAAGAAATATGTCGGTGAACACAAGCTTAGTTAATACAACACTTGGTATACACTACACTTTGTTGGTGTATACTAAAATGCTTTATTTACCAACAACACTACTTTGTATCTTTCAACTCTATTCTTCATCATAGATGAATGCAACATAATAAAGTCAATTTCATCAAGTCATAGACTCATCAACAAGCTACTCAGTGTATTCCTTATCCTCATTTGTCATATACATCTTCCTCATGTAGATATTTCTATTCTTCATCTCTTCCACCTTTCTACAGATGTGTCAGTATAGTGACTTATAAAATAAGTATTGTTAAGCTAGTTGACATCAATGACAACATAATATAGATTTAATCATCTTGCATATCTAATCATCAACTCCTCAGTAATCTTAAATTACAGATTCTTTATTCAGGTTCTAAATTAGTTGTAGTTCATCAATCTCTCCCTTTGGCATTGATGGCAACTCAAGTAATATGAAATGTACCATACACATACCAAACATGTATTCTACAACTCTGTAATCAAATGCTTTGCTAAGTTCTTACAAAATTAATATGTTTAATCACTATGTTACTCAACAACATTATAAAATATAGCTTTGTCATTCTGTAGATATATTCTTTTCAGTTCTCAAGTTCCTTTCAGATTATCTCTCCCTTAGATAGTTCTCATTAGTATATATCTCCTTCTTCCTTTTCATATTATTTATCTCTCCCTTTGACAACAATGCCAAAGAAACAAATAAATAATCAGCTTTGTAGTAGCTAAGTAGCTCTCTATTGTCCATTGCTTCCTCTGTATCTTAGTATACTGATATCCCAATCTGTTTCAGTTCTTCAAACTTAATCACAACCTTGAACAAAATTCAAAGTGTGAACTATGTTGCATCAACATGAATGATCTTCTGATAAGATTAGGCTGATGCAACATCTAGATCACATTAGTGACTGATAGACAGGGGACGGACCCCAAGTCTAGTCCTCAAATATTGATGCAGGAGCATCCTGGGTGTAAGAGCAATCTTGCATCACCCAAAAATATTTCTATTTTTGTATTCAATAAGGGCTATCTTATGTAGAGTTGCTATTTATAGAAACTTGCTATTTTTAGTAAGTTGGTCATACGATCTCATAATATTTTGATTTCACATGTGGAGGTTTATCTCAGTTGAATCAACCTACCAGTAAAGTTTCATTGACAGATCAAGTCTAGATGTGGAGATATTGAAGATTTTTGGAATTGGCAGTAGGGTACATAAACTTTGAACTCAGTTTTGAAGGCTTTAGAGGTCCCAGATGAGGTCAAAAATTTGGGTGATGGGTGCTTGCATGAGTCAAGCCTATAGAGTGCTTCATGGCCTTTCCAAATTGGGGTTATAATAGTCAATCAAGTCAACTGGCGATGACTTATGGTCTTTGGAAGTTGGGTCACCTGAAATGGCAGAAAATAATTTTCCTTCAAAATTTTTGTTCGAGTTTCAAAAGTTATTTTGAGCTGAATTTGATGTAATAAATTAAAAAATAAAATAATTCTAAGTTTGGTCAGCCCTATGGGTAAATTTCTAGAACCTTCTCAGGCGGTGGAAATTGCCTATATAAAGAAGGCCCATAGTGTTGTCTAGGGCAGTTTTGGGTAGATTTGGGTAATGATTCGAGGTTTTTTCTTAAAGAATATTGTAAGGGGAATGCCCATGTGGCTTTGCATATTGTAATTCTAAAATTTGGAATTCCACACTTGTGGAGATAATAAGAAACCCATTTTCTGTTCTTGCAAATTATTGTTGTTTCTTTGTTTTTGTTATGTGTTTATGGTATTAACGGGAGCACCCTTCATTAAGTGGTATTAGAGTAGGAGTTCCTGAGTGTGTAAATAGATCACCGATTGTGAGGTAGTTTGCACTAGGACCGTGGTTAGGGTTTCAGTGAGCATCACGAAAATACCTCCACAAAGGGAATGTGGTAGAAGAGCTGGTGTTGTAACACCTAAGGTTAGAGAGCTGCAGAGACAAGTGTGAGCATTGCAAGAAGAGATTTATAGAAGAATGAATGTTAATGTCAAAGATGAAAGCGAGGATGAAGCTGAAGAAGAATATCAAGAAGGAGAAGTCAAAATTGTGAACTAGGAGGAAGAAAGACTTTTTCGGGCCATTTCCAAGATTGGGAAAAGACCTAAGATTGAGGTTCCTACATTTTCTGGAAATCTTAACCCAGAAGAATTGATCGACTGAATCAATGAATGTGAGGAATATTTTGAGTATGAAGATGTTGAGGATCCTGATAGGATCAAATTTGTGAAGGCCAGACTAAAAAGTCATGCAAAGATCTAGTGGCAAGAGATTGAATTGGAGAAAAATAAAAGAGGGAAAGATAAAATCACAAGATGGGATCGGATGGTGGATAAATTGAAGCAACAGTTCATTCCTGTTGATTATGAACTTGACCTACTAAAAAAATACAAAGTTTGAAGCAAGCAGGAAGATCTATTCAGGAGTATACAGAGGATTTCTATCGACTCCTCATTAGAACAGGACATGCAAAAGTAGATAAGGAGAAAGTTGCCTGATACTTTAATGGGTTAAGGCCAAGCATTTAGGAGGAGCTGAATCTGGTTTGAATGAATAGTATTGAAGAGGCATACTAGTTTTCCCTAAAAGTAGAGGAAAAGATGAACAAGAAGTTTGAGAGTAGAAAAAATGGAAGAGGTCATGGTGGAAGATCTGGCAGACTGTCATATGGAGGCAGAAATGAAGATCTAAAAAAGAAAGATGAGGCTAGTAGTAGTCAGAATCAGCGAGGAAATAATTCCAATCATTTCCAAGATCAAAATAATAGAGATCATAGAGGAAGAGGAAGAGGACAAGGATCTGGAAGAGGAGGTTTTTGTGGAACATATTTTCACTGTGGAGAAGGTCATAGGACATTTGAATGTCCTCAATACCAAGGAAGAATAGACAGGAGAAATGAAGGCCTGACCAGAGTTGCACATGTAGATGAAGATGCCAGATCATCACATTCTGAAGATGCTAAAAGAGGAGAAATACTGATTAACAGAAGAGTCCTACTGAGTGGTGAGAATGAACTTGAACAAAGGAGGAGCCTATTTCACACCAGGTGCAAGTGTGAGGGTAAGTGTTGTGATGTGATTATTGATAGTGGAAGCACTGAAAATTTGGTGTCTGAAAAGATTGTGACAAAGTTGAAGCTCAAGACACAGAAATACCCACATCCATATCGGATTGCCTGGGTACAGGATGACCACAAGGTCATGGTCAATGAACAATGCCTAGTTAAGTTCAAGATTGGCGGATACTAGGATGAGGTACTATGTGATATCATATCTATGGATGTATGTCATATGTTCTTGGGTAGACCATGGCAGTTTGACAGATGTGGTGTACATTATGGGCATGCGAATGCCTATTTCCTAAGAAAGGATGGAGTGTGACATAAGCTAAAGCCATTGAATGACATAGAAGAAAAGGTATGTGGTAGTGCAAGAATAATTTTTGTTGATGGAAGAAAGTTCCTAGATGGTATGAGGCATGAGCATGTATGTTTTTCTTTAATTCCAAAAGCTAGTAAAGCAGAAGTAGAAGATGTTCCTGTAGAAGTTGCAGATTTGTAGAATAAGTTTCAGGATATTATATCTGATAATGTGCCTGATGGATTACCACCAGTCAGGAAGATCAGTCACTAGATAGACTTGATCCTAGGAGCAAATTTTTCAAATAAGGAAACACACAGAATGACACTTGCAGAAAGTGAGGAGTTGAACAGACAAGTACATGAGTTGTTGTAGAAAGGATTGATCTATGAGAGTCTGAGTCCCTATGCTATACCAGTGGTATTAGCACCAAAGAAGAATGGAGAGTGGAGGATGTGTACAGATTCTAGAGTGATAAACAAGATCACAATCAAGTACAGGTTTCTATTGCCACGAATGGATGATATTATGGACTATTTGAGTGGAGCTGTGTATTTCTCAAAGATAGATCTGAAGAGTGGATATCATCAAATTCAGATAAGAGAAGGAGATGAATGGAAGACTACTTTCAAGACAAAGGAAGGATTGTATGAGTGGTTAGTCATGCCTTTTGGGCTAACCAATGCACCGATCACTTTCATGCGGCTCATGAATGAGGTTCTGAAAGAATTTTTGGGTAAGTTTGTCATTGTTTACCTAGATAATATTTTGATCTTTAGTAAGATATTGTAGGAGCATATGATGCATATTCGTATGGTATTTGAGAAGCTGAGAGAAAAGAAATTATTGATTAATTTGAAGAAGTGTAGTTTTGTGAAGAAAGAGTTAGTGTATATGGGATTTGTAGTTTCAGTAGAAGGTCTAAAAATGGACCCAGAGAAGGTACAGGCTATCTTTGAATAGCCTACTCCAAGGAGTGCTACTTAGGTAAGATCTTTTCATGGTCTAGCTAGCTTTTACAGAAAGTTTATCAAAAATTTTAGCAGTATTTGTGGACCCTTGACTGAAACAATGAGAGGGGATAGAAAAGAGTTCAAGTGGACTAATGGGGTAGAAAAGAGTTTTCAATTGTTGAAACAAAAAGTTATAGAACAACCTATTTTAGTACTTTCAGATTTTAATAAGGTGTTTCAAGTAGATTGTGATACTAGTGGTACTGCAATAGGAGCTATTATGAGCCAAGAAGGTAAACCTCTTGTTTATTTCAGTAAAAAGTTAAATGATGCCAAGAGAAAGTATTCTATTTATGATCAGGAATTTTATGCTATAGTTCAGGCATTAAAGAAGTGGAGACATTACCTACTTCCTAAGGAGTTTGTTTTGTATACTGATCATCAAGCTTTGTAATATTCGAATAGTCAAAGAAAGTTGAATCAAGGGCATTTGAAATGGGTTGAGTTTTTGCAGAGTTATACATTTGTTTTGAAACATAGGAGTGGAAAGTCAAATAGGGTTGCAGATGCTCCGAGTAGAAGGCAACTATTGCTGATAGAAATGCAGATTTAAGTGGTTGGGTTCAAGGAACTCAAGAATTTGTATCTAGAGGATCCTGATTTTGGTGAAGCTTGGAAAACTTGTATAGAACCTTTTACTCTAGACATGAGAAAATGGTTGGATTTCATCATCCAAAATGATATGCTATTCAGAGGGAGTTAGTTGTGCATTCCGTGAAGTTTTATGAGGGAGAATCTCATCAAGGAGAAGCATAACAAAGGATAGGTTGGACATTTTGGTCATAATAAAACCCTTGCTTTGGTTAGTGAGAATTATTATTGGCCACAGTTGCAGCAAGATGTGAAGAAGTTTTTATAGAGTTGTAGAGTATATCAGATGGCGAAAGGAGTGAAGTAGAATACAAGGTTGTATCAGCCATTACTTGTACCAAAGAAGCCTTGGGAGGATATCAGTATGGACTTTGTTCTTGGTTTGCCAAGGACTCAACAAGGACATGATTCATTTTTTTTGGTGGTTGATAGATTTTCGAAGATGGCACATTTCATTCCCTACAAGAAGACTAATGATGTTGTTCATGTAGCAGAATTATTTTTTAGAGAAGTAGTGAGACTACATGGTTTGCCAAAGACCATAGCTTTAGATTGAGACACTAAGTTTGTTGGATATTTCTGGCATACATTGTGGAAGAAGTTGAAGATAGATTTGAAGTTTAGTTCATCACATCATCCATAGACTGATGGACAAACAGAAGTGGTGAATAGAAGTTTAGAAAATTTGCTGAGATGTTTGGTTGGAGACAAGCCAATAGGATGGGATTTGATTTTACCATAGGTAGAATTTGCATACAATAATTCTATCAGTAGGAGCACTGGTAAATCATCATTCTAGATTGTATATGAAAGTAGTCCAATAAATGCATCTGAATTGAGAAAGATAGATAAAGGAGAAATAAGTAGTGCTGAAGCTAGGGATTTTGTAGAACATTTGAAGAACATCCATGAGGAAGTGAGGAAGCACATTACCAAAATGAATGCATAGTATAAGGATAAGGTAGATGAGAAAAGGAGGCATAAAAAATTTTAGGTTGGAGATGAAGTCATGGTTCATTTGCGGAAAGAGCGGTTTCTAGTTGGTACATACAACAAGCTGAAAATGAAGAAGTTTGGGCCATGTAAGATACTGAAGAAGCATGATTCAAGAAATGCATATGAGGTAGAATTGCCTAGTGAGCTGAATATTTCACTAGTGTTTAACATTTTAGATTTGACAGAGTAGCATGAAGGAAGTGTTGAAGATGAGATCACAACAACACAGTGGAGTATTCCAGCAAGTAGTTTAGATACCAAGGAGATTGAGGACATATTGGATAGTCAAGTTGGTAGAAGCACAAGGAACATGACATATGAAGAATATCTAGTCAAGTGGAAAGGATCACCTATTGAAGATTCATCATGGATGACAAAGGAAGAGGTTAACCATCTTGATTTTCCTCTGCACACCTGAGTCGTGACAGGGTCACTTCTCAAATTACCCTAGGTGGTTGATGTAGGAGCTTCCTGGGTGTAAGAACAATCTTGCATCACCCAAAAATATTTTTGTTTTTATATTCAATAAGGGATATCTTGTGTAGAGAAGCTATTTATGGAAACTTTCTATTTTTAGTAAGTTGGTCATACCGTCTCGGAATATTTTGATTTCACATGTGGAGGTTCATCTCAGTCATATCAGCTTGCTAGTAAAGTTTCATTGAAAGATCAAGTCTAGCTGTGGAGATATTGAAGATTTTTGGTATTGGCAGTAGGGTACAAAAATTGTGAACTCAGTTTTGAAGGCTTTAGAGGTCCTAGATGAGGTCGAAAGTTTGGGTGATGGGCACTTGCGCGAGTTAAGCTTGTAGAGCACTTCATGGCCTTACTAAATTGGGGTTATAATAGTCAATCGGGTAAACTGACGATGACTTATGATCTTTAGAAGTTTGGTCACCTGAAATGGCAGAAAATAATTTTCTTTCAAAATTTTTGTTCAGGTTTCAAAAGTTATTTTGAGCTGAATTTGATGTAATAAATTGAATAATAAAATAATTCTAAGTTTGGTCGGCCCTATGGGCTAAATTTCTGGAACCTTCTTGGGTGGTGAAAATTGTCTATATAAAGAAGGTCGGTAGTGTTGTCTAGGGTAGTTTTGGGTAGATCTAGGTAATGATTTGAGGCTTTGTCCTATAGAATATTATAAGGGGAATGCCCATGTGGCTTTGCATATTGTAATTCTAAAATTTGGAATTCCACACTTGTGGAGATAATAAGAATCTCATTTTTTGTTCTTGCAAATTATTGTTGTTTCTCTATTTCTATTATGTGTTTGTGGTATTAATGGGAGCACCTTTCATCAAGTGGTATCAGAGCAGGAGTTCCTAAGTGTGTAAAAAAATCACCGAATGTGAGGTAGTTTTCACCAGGATGTGGCTAGGGTTTCAACGTGCATCGTAAAAATGCCTCCACAAAGGGAACATGGCAGAAGAGCTGGTGTTGTAACACCTGAGGTTAGAGAGTTGCAGAGACAAGTGTGAGCATTGTAAGAAGAGATTCACAAAAGAATGAATGTTAATGTCAAAGATGAAAGCGAGGATGAAGCTAAAGAAGAATATCAAGAAGGAGAAGTCAAAATTGTGAACTAGGAGGAAGAAAGACTTTTTCGAGCCATTTCCAAGATTGGGAAAAGACCTAAGATTAAGGTTCCTACATTTTCTGGAAATCTTAACCCAGAAAAATTGATTGACTGAATCAATGAATGTGAGGAATATTTTGAGTATGAAGATGTTGAGGATCCTGATAGGGTCAAATTTGTGAAGGCCAGACTAAAAGGTCATGCAAAGATCTGGTGGTAAGAGATTGAATTGGAGAAAAATAAAAGAGGGAAAGATAAAATCACAAGATGGGATCGGATGGTAGATAAATTGAAGCAACAATTCTTTCCTTTTGATTATGAACTTGACTTACTAAAAAAATACAAAGTTTAAAGCAAGCAGGAAGATCTGTTCAGGAGTATACAGAGGAGTTCTATCGACTCCTCATCAGAAGAGGCCATGCAAAAGTTGATAAGGAGAAAGTTGCCCGATACCTTAATGGGTTAAAGCCAAGCATTCAAGAGGAGCTAAATCTAGTTTGAATGAATAGTATTGAAGAGGAATACTAGTTTTCCCTAAAAGTAGAGGAAAAAATAAACAAGAAGTTTGAGAGCAGACAAAATGGAAGAGGTCGTGGTGGAAGATCTGGTGGATGGTCATATGGAGGCAGAAATGAAGATCTAAAAAAGAAGGATGAGGCCAATAGTAGTCAGAATCAGTGAGGAAACAATTCCAATCGTTTCCAAGATTAGAATAATAGAGATCAGAGAGGAAGAGGAAGAGGACAAGGATTTGGAAGATGAGGTTTTCGTGGAACATGTTTTCACTATGGAGAAGGTCATAGGGAATTTGAATGTCCTTAGTGCCAAGGAAGAATAGACAGGAGAAATAAAGGCCAGGCTAGGGTTGCACATGTAGATGAAGATGTCAAATCATCAAATTCTGAAGATGCTGAAAGAGGAGAAACACTGATTAACAAAAGAGTCCTACTGAGTGGTGAGAATGAACTTGAAAAAAGGAGTCTGTTTCACACCAGGTGCAAGTGTGAGGGTAAGTGTTGTGATGTGATTATTGATAGCGGAAGCACTAAAAATTTGGTGTCAAAAGAGATGGTGACAAAGTTGAAGCTCAAGAGAGAGAAACACCCACATCCATATCGGATTGCCTGGGTATAGGATGACCACAAGGTCATGGTCAATGAATAATGCCTAGTTAAGTTCAAGATTGGCAGATACCAGGATGATGTACTATGTGATATCATATTTATGGATGTATGTCATATGTTCTTGGGTAGACCATGGTAGTTTGAGAGATGTGATGTACACGATGGTCATGTGAATACCTATTCCCTGACAAAGGATGGAGTGTGACATAAGCTAAAGCCATTGAATGACATAGAAGAAAAGGTATGTGGTAGTGCAAGAATAATTTTTGTTGATGGAAGAAAGTTCCTAGATGGTATGAGGCATGAGCATGTATGTTTTGCTTTATTTCCAAAAGCTGGTAAAGAGGATGTAGAAGAGGTTCCTATAGAAATTGCAAATTTGTTGAATAAGTTTCAGGATATTGTATCTGATAATGTGCCTAATGGATTACCACCAGTCAAGAAGATTAGTCACCAGATGGACTTGATCCTAGGAGTGAGTTTTCCAAATAAGGCAGCACACAGAATGACACCTACAGAAAGTGAGGAGTTGAACAAACAAGTACATGAGTTGTTGCAGAAAGGATTGATCCATGATAGTCTGAGTCCCCGTGTTGTACCAGTGGTATTAGCACTAAAGAAGAATGGAGAGTGGAGGATGTGTATAGATTCCAGAGCAATAAACAAGATCATAATCAAGTACAGGTTTCCATTGCCATGAATGGATGATATTATGAACTATTTGAGTGGAGCTGTGTATTTCTCAAATATAGATTTGAAAAGTGTATATCATCTGATTTGGAATAGAGAAGGAGATGAATGGAAGACTGCCTTCAAGACAAAAGAAGGATTGTATGAGTGGTTATTCGTGCCTTTTGGGCTAACCAATGCACCGAGCACTTTCATGCGGCTTATGAATAAGGTTCTGAAAGAATTTCTGGGTAAGTTTGTCATTGTTTACCTAGATAATATTTTGATCTTTAGTAAGACATTGGAGGAGCATATGATGCATATTCGTATGGTATTTGAGAAGCTGAGAGAAGATAAATTATTGATTAATTTGAAGAAGTGCAGTTTTGTGAAGAAAGAGTTAGTGTATTTGGGATTTGCAGTTTCAATAGAAGGTCTAAAAATGGACTCAAAGAAGGTACAAGCTATCTTTGAATAGCCTACTCTAAGGAGTGCTACTTAGGTAAGATCTTTTCATGGTCTAGCTAGCTTTTACAAAAAGTTTATCAAAAATTTTAGTAGTATTTGTGGACCCTTGACTAAAATAATGAGAGGGGATAGAAAAGAGTTCAAGTGGACTAATGGGGCAGAAAAGAGTTTTCAATTGTTGAAACAAAAAGTTACAGAACAACCCATTTTAGCACTTCTAGATTTTAATAAGGTGTTTCAAGTAGATTGTGATGCTAGTGGTACTGCAATAGGAGCTGTTATGAGCCAAGAAGGTAAACATGTTGCTTATTTCAGTGAGAAGTTAAATGATGCCAAGAGAAAGTATTCTATTTATGACTAGAAATTTTATGCTATAGTTCAGGCATTAAAGAAGTGGAGAGATTACCTACTTCCTAAGGAGTTTGTTTTGTATACTGATCATCAAGCTATGCAATATTTGAATAGTCAAGGAAAGTTGAATCAAAGGCATTTGAAATGGGTTGAGTTTTTGCAAAGTTATACATTTGTTTTGAACCACAAGAGTGGAAATTCTAATAGGGTTGCAGATGGTCTGAGCAGAAGGTAACTATTGCTAATAGAAATGTAGATTGAAGTGGTTGGGTTCAGGAAACTCAAGAATTTGTATCCAGAGGATCTTGATTTTGGTGAAGCTTGGAAAGCTTGTACAGAACCTGTTACTCTAGATAGGATAAAATGGTTGGATTTCATCATCCAAGATGATATGCTATTTAGAGGGAGTCAGTTGTGCATTCCATGAAGTTCTTTGAGGGAGAATCTCATCAAGGAGAAGCATAGCAGAGGATAGGCTAGATATTTTGGTCATGATAAAACCCTTGCTTTGGTTAGTGAGAATTATTATTGGCCATAGTTGCAGCAAGATGTGAAGAAGTTTGTACAGAGTTGCAGAGTATGTCAAATGGTGAAAGGAGTGAAGCAGAATACAGGGTTGTATCAACCATTACCTGTACTAGAGAAGCCTTGGGAGGATATCAGTATGGATTTTTTTCTTGGTTTGCCAAGGACTCAATGGGGACATGATTCAATTTTTGTGGTGGTTGATAGATTTTTGAAGATGACACATTTCATTCCATACAAGAAGACTAATGATGTTGTTCATGTAGTAGAATTATTTTTTAGAGAAGTAGTGAGACTACATGGTTTGCCAAAGACCATAGTTTCAGATCGAGACACTAAGTTTGTTGGATATTTCTGGCATACATTGTGTAAGAAGCTGAAGACATATTTAAAGGTTAGTTCATCACATCATCCACAGACTGATGGACAGATAGAAGTGGTGAATAGAAGTTTGAAAAATTTGCTGAGATGTTTGGTTGGAGACAAGCCAATAAGATGGGATTTGATTTTACCACAGGCATAATTTGAATACAATAATTTTACCAACATGAGCATTGGTAAATCACCATTCCAGATTGTATATGGAAGTAGTCCAAGAAATGCATCTGAATTGAGAAAGATAGATAAAGGAGAAATAAGTAGTGCTGAAGCTGGGGATTTTGTAAAATATTTGAAGAACATCCATGAGGAAGTGAGGAAGCACATTACCAAAATTAATGCACAGTATAAGGCTAAGGTAGATAAGAAAAGAAGGCATAAGGAATTTCATGTTGGAAATGAAGTCATGGTTCATTTGTGGAAAGAGTAGTTTCCAGTTGGTACATATAACAAGTTGAAAATGAAGAAGTTTGGGCCATGTAAGATACTAAAGAAGCATGATTAAAGAAATGCATATGAGGTAGAATTGCCTAGTGAGCTGAATATTTCACTAGTGTTTAACATTTCAGATTTGACAGAGTATCATGAAGAAAGTGTTGAAGATGAGATCACAGCGGCACAGTGGAGTATTCTAGCAAGTAGTTCAGATACTAAAGAGATTGAGGACATATTGGATAGTCAAGTTGGTAGAAGCACAAGGAACATGACATATGAAGAATATTTAGTCAAGTGGAAAGGATGACCTGTTGAAGATTCATCATGGCTAACAAAGGAAGAGGTTAACCATCTTGGTTTTCCTCTGCACACTTGAGTCGTGACAAGGTCACTTCTCAAATTACCCCAAGTGTCTGATGCAGGAGCATCCTAGGTGTAAGAGCAATCTTGCATCACCCAAAAATATTTCTATTTTTGTATTCAATAAGGGCTATCTTTTGTAGAGGTGCTATTTATGGAAACTTGCTATTTTTAATAAGTTGGTCATATGATCTTGGAATGTTCTGATTTCACATGTGGAGGTTCATCTCAGTTGTATCAACCTACCAGTAAAGTTTCATTGACAGATCAAGTCTAGATGTGGAGATATTGAAGATTTTTGGTATTGCAAGTAAGGTACAAAAACTTTGAACTCATTTTTGAAGGCTTTAAAAGTCCCGAATGAGGTCAAAAATTTGGGTGATGGGCACTTGTGCGAGTCAAGCCTGTAGAGTGCTTCGTTGCCTTTCTGAATTGGGGTGATAATAGTAAATCAGGTCAACTGGTGATGACTTATGGTCTTCAGAAGTTGGGTCACCTGAAATGGCAGAAAATAATTTTCCTTCAAAATTTTTGTTCGGGTTTCAAAAGTTATTTTGAGCTGACTTTGATGTAATAAATTGAAAAATAAAATAATTTTAAGTTTGGTCAGCCCTATGGGGTAAATTTTTGGAACCTTCTCGGGTGGTGGAAATTGCCTATATAAAGAAGGTCCGTAGTGTTGTCTAGGGTAGTTTTGGGTAGATCTGGGTAATGATTCGAGGCTTTGTCCTACAGAATATTGTAAGGGGAATGCCCATGTGGCTTTGCATATTGTAATTGTAAAATTTAGAATTCCACACTTGTGGAGATAATAAGAAGCCCATTTTCTGTTCTTGCAAATTATTTTTGTTTCTCTATTTCTATTATGTGTTTGTGGTATTAAGGGGAGCACCCTTCATCAAATATTCAAATGTGTCCTTCAGTAGAGACTTTGTAAAAATGTCTACAAGTTGTTCTTTAGATGTAACAAATTTTAACTTCACTTGCTTCTCTTGCACTTGTTCTCTTAAGTAGTGATACTTAATTGATATATGCTTTTTTTTAGAGTGCATCATAGGATTCTTTGAAATATTAATAGCACTTGTGTTGTCATAGTATATGATCACCAAGTTAGTGATTACCTCATTCATTCCTTCCAACAGTTGTTTGATATATACAATGTTTGAGCAATTAGTAGCAGTAGCAACATACTTTGCTTCAGCTGTAGACTGAGAAATAGAAGCCTACTTTTTACTTATCTAGGTTACAAGTCTTTCACCAAAGAAAATGATGAAGGGTGCTCCCCTTAATCCCACAAACACATAACAGAAAAAGAGAAACAACAACAATAATATGCAAGAACGGAAAAATTGGCTTCTTATTATCTCCACAAATGTGGAATTACAAACTTTCAGAATTACAATATGCAAAGCCACATGGACATTCCCTTACAATATTCTGTAGGACAAAGCCTCGAACTATTACCCAGAACTATTCTGAAACTGCCTAAGACAATAATACGGCCTTCCTTATATAGGCAATTTTCCACCACCTAGGAAGGTTCCAGAATTTTAGCCAATAAGGCCGACCAAACTTAGAATTATTTTATTTTACATTTCATTACATCATAGTCGGCTCAAGATAACCTTTGAAACCCGAACAGAAATTTTGAAGAAAATTATTTTTCGCCATTTCAGGTGGCCCAACTTCCGAAGACCATAAGTCATCACCAGTTGACTCGATCGGCTATTATAACTCCATTTCGGAAACGCCACGAAGCGCTCTACAGGTTTGACCAGCGCAAGCGCCCATCACCCAAATTTTTGACCTCATCCGGGGCCTCTAAAGCCTTCAAAACTGAGTTCAAAGTTTCTGTACCCTGCTGCCAATACCGAAAATCTTCAATATCTTCCAATATACACTTGATCTAGCAATGAAACTTTACTGGCAGACTTATGTGACCAAAATGAACCTCCAAGAAAGAAATCAGATCATTCTGAGCACATACAAAAATTACCAAAAATAGTAACTTTCCATAAATAGCAGCTCTGCACAAAATAACCCTTATTGAATAAAAACATAAATATTTTTGGGTGATGCAAGATTGCTCTTACACCCAGGATGCTCTTGCATCAGAAAAATGCTCCCCTGGTGGTACTATTTTTGTCATCCACATTTCTAGCCCAATCAGCATCTGTATAAACCTTCAACTCAAATTTACCTTCCTTAGGATACCATAATCCATAATCCTCTATTTTTTTCAGATATCTTAAGATCCTTTTAGTAGTGATCATGTGTGACTCTCTAGGATTAGCAAAATATCTAGCAACAATTCCCATAGCATGTGCTATATCTAGTCTACTATGAACTACATACATGAGCTTACCAATCATGGATCGGTAAAGTGTCTAGTTTACCTCTGTAGTTTTATCTTCCTTTGTCAATTTACTTCCAGTAGCCATCGGTGTTCCCATAGTTTTTGCATCTTCCATGCCAAATGTCTTCAAGACTTCCTTTATGTACTTGGACTGTGTGATGAATATCCCATTATTTTGCTGAATCACTTGTAATCTGGGAAAGAATTTAATCTCTCTGAACATAGACATTTCAAACTCATTCCTCATGTCATTAGCAAAAGATTTAAAACCATGATCTTGACCTCCAAAAATAATATCATCAACAAAAATTTTAGCAATAATAATAGTGTCATCAGTATCACCTTTCATGTACAAATTGTTGTTCTCACTAGTTCTTACAAATCCAATACTTAACAAGTAAGTATGCAGTCTTTCATACCATGCTCTTAGTGCTTGCTTCAAACCATATAAAGCTTTGTGTAATCTACATGCCATGTTTCTATTGTCTAGATCAACAAATCCTTCAGGTTGTTCTATGTAGACCTCTTCTTCAAGTATACCATTCAGAAATGTTGATTTCACATCCATTTGATAAACCTTAAATTTCTTGTGTGTAGCATATGCAAGTAGTAGTCTAACTCCTTCCAATCTAGCAACAGGTGCAAATGTCTCACCATAATCAATTCCTTCTTCCTATGCATATCCCTTCCATACCAATCTCACTTTATTTCTTTTCACTTTTCCATTTTCATTCAGTTTGTTTCTAAATATCCATTTAGTACTGATAACATTCTTATCTTTAGGTCGGGGTACTAAGGACCAAGTTTTGTTTTTCTTTATTTTTTCTATTTCCTCCTTCATTGCATTAACCCATTCTTCATTTTCTAATGCAACTTTCACATTCTTTGGTTCAAATTCACAGACTAGACATGTACCTTGTCTTGTTTTGCTTCTTGTCTACATTCTAGCTTGTCTATTTCCAATAATTTGTCTCACAATAATGTCTTCTGACAAAACTAGCCAGTACTCCATTTCTTCTTTCTTGTTCATCCTATTCAGGTTCATGTGCTTGCTCGGTAGTCTTTGACTACATGTGATCCCAAGTCAACCTCACATTAGTCAAAGATGGGCCAACAACGAAACAAGGTCAAGGCAAGATGGAGGAAGGCCAAGTGTCAAGGATGTATGCTAACAAATAAGGGTGCAAAGGCCTCAAGTAGTGCCTGTTTATAAGTTTTCACCACTTGGAGAATGTTTTATTTTTTCAATTTTTTTGTATTTTTGTATTTCTTTATTGTGGTTGTGGGTTAGAGCCCTACGGTGGGTGCCAAAAATGTACACACTCAAATAGTGCACTTCTCTAAGTCATTACTTCTAAGGGAATCCATGAATAAGAAACTTTAGAAAGTGACCTAGAGCTCCCTATGCATGGAGTTGCAAGGATATTTTAAGATTGCTCTTAGCTAGAGCTATAAAGCTTATGACCTTGCTAGTCAACCATACAATGGAAGATTCAATGAACACAAGAGAAATATATCAATATCTTCAAAAATTGAAATGAAAATGCAATGCAATGCTAGAAATGAAGATGCAAGCTAAGCTATGGAAATGAAAGTATTACAATCCTTCCTAATTAAGCTAGGTGAATTAATCTAAAACATAAAGGAAACTAAGCTAAGAAAGCATAAACATGAAGCTATGACATAAGAATGAAACTAAGATAGAATGTAACTATGAAAGCCAAGAATGTCATAAAATATCCAAAGCTCCAAAGTCACCTAGAAAACCTATAGCATAACATTAGTATTCAAAAGATGGATCCTAAAATGAGAAGAGAGCTCTTCTTTTATAGGAAATGAGAAACAATGGACGATGGAGATTAAGAGGCAAAAGATTTAATCAAGGGTGGGGCTTGAAGAAGGATCAATCCTTGTACAGAAATATTCTCCAATGAGAAAATAAGACTTGACTTTTGTGCCCCATATAAGACAAAAAGTGCTTTTCTTCTTTTTATAAAATAAGAATAATACTTTATTTGTGCAACTTAGGATAAGAAGAAAAGTGGAGACTTTTTATTTAATAACAGGGGAGGAAATTTCTTTTAATTAAATAAAGACTTAGGATAAAATGGTTAATCCATGGGATAAAATCAAATAAATGATAGAATTAGGATTTGATCAAGAAAATTGATATTAAGCTGAAAATGTTGATCCAAGGAATTGATAAATTGCTGAATGGGGGCCCAAAGTCTAGGCGACCATTTTAAGGTGCATATAGGTAGCACCATCTTGTTCATCAGTTTCCCTTTCCTATTTCTTGAGGTTATTTTCCTGCTGACTGGTTATCACAGATTGCGACTTCGATAGATAATCAGGAAGTTCAATGTAAGTGAATGTACCATAGTTTTTTGGTTCCTTTCTTTCCTCTATGTTCATGTCATCATGCTCATCAACACGGACATTAGTACTTTCAATCATCTTATTTGTAACCTTATTCAGACATTCGTATGCTTTACTCTTAGTAGAATATCCTAAGAATATTCTTTCATCACCTTTAGAATCAAATTTCCCATTTCTCTCATCTTTCAGAATAAAAAATTTTCCTCCAAAAATCTTGAAATAACTTACAGTAGGTTTGTGTCCAAACCATAGCTCATAAGGTGTCCAGTTGGTGTCCTTCTTCAATTGTACTTGGTTAAGAACATATACAATTGTGCTAATAGCTTCCTTCCAATATGTCTGAGAAACATTCTTTTGTAGCATTAGTGTTCTAGCATAGTCAGTGATTGACCTATTCCTTCTTTCAGCAATCCCATTCTACTGAGGTGTTCTCTGTGCAAAGGCCTATCTCTTAATACCATTCTCATTACAAAAATTAGTAAACTCATTAGAGATAAATTCACCTCCTCTATCAGATCTTAAGCATTTAATTTCTTTCCCAGTCTCTTTTTCTACCTTTGCCTTATACCATTTAAACATCTTAAAAGCTTTAGATTTCTCTTTTAGGAACATAACAGTCATCGGTCTAGTATAGTCATCAACAAAAATAATAAAGTATCTATCACCATAATAGCTCTGAGTTCTCATAGGACCACATAGGTCATTATGAACCAACTCAAGTATCTTCTTTATTGAGTAGTCTTTTCTTTGAAAACTGGACTTAGTCATCTTACCTTTTTGACATTCATGGCACATAGCATGATCTAGTTTTGACAAGTTAGGCAACCCTCTAACTCTTTTCTTCTTGATAATCTTGATCATTTTATCAAAATTCACATGACATCACCTCTTATGCCACAACCATGCATCTTCATCTTTCATTAATAAACAAGAAGACTGATCAATATCAAGATAAAATAGATTACCTCTAGATTGTGTACCGGTTCTAACAAGTCTTCCTCCATCATCATAGATTCTTACCTTTCTGCTCTCAAAAGCAAGTCAGTGACCTGAGTTGTTCAGCTGTGCCACTCTTAACAAATTGTAGTTTAGTCCATCTACCTAGTATGTATTCTCACATTTTATTCTATCATTAATCATCAATGAACCTTTACCTCTTACCATACAAGGTGCATCATTTCCCATTCTAATAGATCCACCATCATATTCATCAAGTAGATCAAATTTCTCTATATCACTAGTCATATGATGTGTACAGCCATTGTCTATGATCCATGTATCATTTTTACTTACTTTAGAGATTAGTGTTGTCTCTTCACAATTCTCTTCTTCCTCTGAATCATCCTTCATAGCAACAAATACTACTACATCATCATCAGTATCAAATTCATATTCAAATTCTTCAGCTATGTAACAAACCTTTTTCCCTTTGTCATTACTATCTCAGTTGTCTTTGTTGTTGTGTCAGTAGCCTCTGTTGACTCTTCTCCCATAGCTTCCTTCGGATAAGTCTTTGGATCTATCATCATCTTTCTTATTTAGACATCTAGAAGTGATGTGGCCAACTTCTTTACAATTAAAACATGCTAGAGGTAACTTGCCTCAATACCTTCCCTTACCTTTGGGAAATCTTCTCACCATAAGAGCTTCAAGCTCATCAAGTTCTTCATTGGTATTACTGTCACCATCATTATTCTTATCATTCCTGCTACTAGACTTACCAATCTTCAATGAAGACATGAAAGCAGATTCAATAGAAGGTACAAAAATGTTGTCAAATTTATTCAATTCAAAGGTTGTAAGGTTACCGATAAGAGTGTCAAGGGTGAGGTTGGATGTAGCCATTGTTTCATGAATTGTAGAGATCTTGATCGCATAAATTGGTAGCAAAGTTTTGAGAATCTTGCTTATTACTGTTTCATCGTCAATAACTCCACTAGATGCTCTAATAGCATGTACTGCCTCTTTTAGTCTATTTGTATATTGCAAAATGTTTTCACCTTCTTTCATCTTCATATCATCAAATCGACCTCTTAGGCTTTCTACTCTGGCTCTTTTAACATTTGCATCTCCACTGTATATTAGACTCATCTTGTCCCACATCTTCTTAGCTATATCACAATCCTTGATGTCATCAAATTCAGCATTGGTACAGGTAGCAGCAAGTTCCATCATAGTAATATTGTGTTCATGCCTATCGTTTAGTTGATCAAGAGTTAAGGGACCCAGTGTCAGTTCAATGTAGCCATTCTCCATCAGTTCTAGTGTAGAATTCCCAATTCCAGATATGTGCAACTTCATCCGGCTTTGCCATACTGTAAAGTTATCTTTGTTCAGCTTTGGAACTTCCCTCTTATACATCTTGAGACCTTTTTGTTGGAGTCCTTAAAACTCTATTCTAAGAAACCACAACTCTGATACCAATTGTTTGAATAATTGAGATTGGGGTGAATCAGTTATCTAGTGTCCCACAATCCAAAATTTACAATCCAAAACAAATCTACTACTTCTGCTACTTGGTAAACATATAATACTTTCACTATCTATGTTTTTACCGATTGTTAGTCTAAACTTTATAATAGTTACCCATTAAATCTAAAATGTAATATGAAAAGTATGATAACAAACAAATATCACAATCAACACATAACACAAGAGATTTAACATGGAAACCCTGTGAAGGGAAAAACCACCTGGGACCGGCAACCCAAAATTGTTCACTCTTCTGAAGTGAGGTCAGTGAAGACCCAACCCTATTAAAGGTTACAAACACATTGTTAGGTGTGACCTTGTTAGAGGATTTTAGACCAGAAGTTATCGTCCAACTAGAAGTCACTCTGGGGTTCATAGGATAATAATGTTCACTCTAAGAATGAAACATCAAAATACTTTCATAGTCCACTCGGTTAAGAGATTTGACAGTGTACAATGGTTAAATATGTAATAGTAGATGACCTACCTTAAAACAACTTCAGTTTTTAGTTTACAGATAAATGTTCAGCTCATTCAAATATTCCTAATCAATATAACACTTTAGATTCAATACTATATCAACTTACTATCCATTGATAATTACTCTTTGTAGCTTGGTAATTGTTCTGTAGCTCTATTCTTATTAACCAGTATGATCAGAATGCATGAAAACTTCTCCACGTGATAATTCTGCAGTATCTTCTTCTTCCAGCTCTCTTCAATAATGAAATCAATGTCTCTTATATAGAAGAGTAAATCATTTTCTTTTCCTCCATCAAATTTTTCCGCTTAATCATATTCATAGATTTTTCCACTTTAAGCTTCCTCAGCTGATATGTCAGTAACACATTTCAATTTTCTCCATTAGATCCTTCTTGATTTATGTTAGTCATCGATCTTCATAACAAACCTTATCTGTTACCTCGATTTCATACACTTTATAGCTCATCACTTTATCGGCTAAACTGATCATTTAATTCCTTTTTGTTTTTCTTAGTTAACAAAGAAATGCATCAGTGAACACAAGCTTGGTTAATACTGTGCTTGGTATACACTACACTTCATCGGTGTATGTACTAAAATGCTTTATTTACTAACAACACCGCTTTGTGTCTTTTAGCCCTATTCTTCATCATAGATGAATGCAACATAATAAAGTCAATTTCATCAAGTCATAGACTCATCAACAAGTTACTCAATGTATTCCTTATCCTTATCTATCATATACATCTTCCTCATGTAGATATTTTTATTCTTCATCTCTTCCACCTTTCTTCAGATGTGTCAGTATAGTAACTTATAAGATAAGTATTGTCAAGCTAGTTGACATGAATGACAACATAATACTGATTTAATCATCTTGCATATCTAATCATCAACTCCTTAGTAATCTTAAATTACATATTCTTCATTTAGGTTCTAAATCAGTTGTAGTTCATCACAAAACTCCTATCCTATGTTGCAAAATTTTCAACAAGGATTGCACTATACCCTCAGTCTTTTCCTTGTTTATTTCATCCTTTGTAGCAACAACTTCTTCATTTACACTTTGAGTTTCTGGTAGTGTAAGATTCTTTGGTGCTGTAGGGGCTACTATAGGCATATTGAAAATTTGTAGTTGCAAGTCCTCTACACATTTTCCTAGCTCTCTTTCCTTCATTATTCGTATTTCTCTATCCCTTACCAATGCACTATAATCATTGAAAAGATTTTGATGCCTCTTAGATAATTTCTTGGTTTTATCTTCATTTAACCTAGCAAAGTGAGTCAACGCCTGTGAGATCTCAAGATCTCTAGTATTGTGGATTGACCACACCATTTTATCACCATCCATTTTCTCTTGGATGTTTAACAAGGAATGCTTTTGATCCTTAGGGTAAAGGCTCCACATAGCCAGTGCCTTATTCTTAGGGCTGTATCGAAACCCTTTTATCAAATCCCCCACTTGGGTTTCTGAAGTCAAATTTATATTCTCCTACTTCCTTATTTGGTCAATAATGAAAGCAAAGGCCAAGTCCCACCCAGGTACAAGCAATATGTTACTAGATCTTACTAATTTCCTAGCTTCTTTAGGGGTAATGGTTTCATATTTAGGATTATAATCCCTCAAGGCTTGGCTGGCCTCATTAGGTTGTTGGCCATCTTCTTTGATCTGAACATTGGAAGCCACCTATTGTTGCTTGCACCATAAAAGGAAATATTTGAATTCATTTGACTTAATAAAGTCATCATCCTTCAAAAAGGCATCTTGTTCCAACATTCTTTCATCTTGTCCAAGGGCCAAGGGTAACTCAACATCCTCTATAATCATTCTTCTCCTTAATGATGTTTCTAATAATATCCTCCTCAATGATGTTTTTGATAATATCCTCCTTAGGATACTCCTCATGTCTATTAGTAACTGGAATGGAAGGAGTGTAATATTTCCTAGCCATTATAATGAAACCTTCTATATCAATATACCTAGGTACACCAGCATTCATTTTGTACTGACCCAACCAATCATTCAATTTACTAAATGCATTCTTCCCAATGAAGAAATTTCATACTCTAAAATACCTTGGTGTAAATGTTCCCTTCGTATGGGGGGGCAAGTGCTCTTTGTCAGTCAGCATGAGCTACCAAATAATTTCCAAGAAGACAATTCTTGGTGGAACAAAATATGGTAAAACATGGGGTGGCCGGGTGCATCCATAAACCCTTATTATCATATAATTATTCTCATAATAGAAGTCCCCCCAGTTATTATCCTTGGGCCATTTATCAACAAATTGAAGAGGCCTCAAAAGTTGTAGAGCCTTAATTGGTAGCCTACAAAGATATAACCCTAGGTTGAGCAAGATAGGCCGCACCATCCAATTTTGAAAAGCACAAAAATGACAACTAGGGCAAGTGGGGCTCCAAGAACCTATCCAAAATTGTACTAGATTGGGTTGACCCTTCCACATCATTTGGGGGTGTAGGTTATCCAAATTCATAATGCTATAATTATAGAATAGAATGAGGTGCATTAATAACGAGTAATGAAAAAAAGTAGGTGAATCCTCTCTTTTTCTTATTACTTCCATCCCTCATGCATTCTATTAATGACGTACCCAATGTAGTCATATCCTTTGCTTGTGTGTGTTTGTTGTGAGTCTAACACCATCATCAAGATGTTAGACATGATTCTTTCTGATCCACCATCCACTCCTAGAACCTTACACAAATCATATGCAATATATTTCACATAAAAAGACAAGTCCTTGTAGAAGTAAGGAGTTGACCTAGGCATTGGTACAATGTAGTTTCTGCTGCCTCGGTGAACATGGTTCTAAATCTCCTTTGACACCAGTACAGTTTCCCAAGTATACCTATTGGCCTGGACCTGTAAGTTAATTTTTGTGGCCATGGGGATATTGATACCAAAATCCCTCATAAATGAACTTCTATCCAAAGTGACCAGAGATGAGCCATCCTCCTTCCTAATTATCTTTGATAAAGGTTCATATTTGTCAGCTAGAGCAACTAGTAGGTCTACATCAATGAAAACCTCAGGAACTATTAATCTAGCTAGCCCGGAGGTCCAAGGGTTTGACACAGGTACTAGATTATTTTCATTCTTATAGAAATACCTAAAAAGGAACATTCCTAACACATCCCCAGTCTTTGCATCTCTACAATAAGATAAATCATCGGTGAAGATTTCATCACTAACCTTTTTGTTTTGCAATGATCTAGGTAGTAGGGTGAGAAACTTGTCTGAGAAGCTTTCTTTCTATTTTTTATTTTCTCCCTTTCTTGTGGAAGCTCCACTAGTTGAAGGAGGATTCATTTTGACTACACACTAGAATTCTTCTAAAACTATGAACTTTCTAAATTTCTTTATCGCCAAATGACTAACAAATTCTTGCAATTCTCTAGCTCTGGCTCTCTGGAATACTTGGTAATTTTGAAAGAGTAACAATCAATTGTATTTATTCTAGAGAATTAAATGTAATTTTCCTTTTGATACTTTGATCTCTATAATTCATGTCAAATCTTCCATTACTTAGCATGCCCTAAAGTTCAATTCACTAGCTGTGAGACAAGACAATGATAGGTATTCAAATTCAATTTCTAGCGACCTAGTGAATACCAAGCCAATCACAATCACTAAAGGATTTGGATTTTTTTTATATTCTTTAGAGATTAAGCAACCCAAAGGAAATCTCTAAGTTACTGGATGACTTTAAATTTTATGATTTCTTCTTGAGATTCAATGACTACCGCAGTTTAAGTCTTTTTACTTCTACTTTCTCACTTTTGGAGACTCAATGACTATAGTTTATTTCACAGTTGTTGCAACATTTATCATTTATCAAAATTATCCCAAGACCTGGAGACCACATTCTTTCCTAAGTCTCATTTCCTCACTTTCTTATTGAGAGATTCAGTGACTACACAATGAGTCTCCTGATCGCCAGAACTTGTTGACTTGTCAAACTTCTTGTGGAGATTGCCCGACTTTACCCATCTAGAGACTCAACGACTACAAGAGAAGTCTCTTAATTGCTAAATATTTGTTTAGTTTCTTATTTCTTCATGCAACTACACAATAGCCACAAGATCTTAATTTGATGGTAATCATTGAGCTTTGACATTTTTTAGATGACATCACTTTTATCTAGTGATTAAGAGACAATCGTTAGATCTATACTTATAAAGAACAAAATCAATGGTAGCCATGTAATCTCTACATTTTCATTCTAACTTTGACTTTCTTTGGAGATCTGGAGACTGAACACATTTGGAGACTTGGCGACCACAGGTAGAAATCTTTGATTTATTTCATTTGGAGATTGAGTGACTATAGTATATCTTGTAGTTACTGAGAAACTGTTAATCCTTTATTTTACTCTACAACCAATTAAGAGTGAACACTTCATCAAATCTAGAAAATGGATTCAGACCCCTCTTTTTCAAGTTTCATCTTGGCTGATACTTGACCTTTAGTCATCTAGCAATTTCATGACTGAGGTGAAATTTACAATTGCTGAATGATTTTCCTAACTTGATTTTACTTCAGAGACTGGGCAACAAAGCACTTCTTGCAGTCGCTGCAACTTTTCTTAACTCATGTTTTTATTAGGAGATAATACAACCACCACCTAATTTTAATCATATCAATGGCTCAAATCTATTCTTTGAAAACCCTCATCTTGACCCATCATCTTCTGGCGATCACATGACTGAGGACATCTCGTAGTCTCTTAATATTTTTCATTACCCTAGTTATATTTGGAGATCACACGAAAACCTTTATTCACCAAGATGCTAGATAATTTTCTTAACCTTTGTCAGATTGTGAGATATAATGCTAACCATTGATTCTTCCTTCATCTTATGGCTATCACTGAGTCACTGAATATATTATGGCTTAATCACTTCATTGTGAGATTAGGAGATAATCGTGTTGCTAGATCACTGAGTGTTTAGAACATAACCACCGGGAGTCTGAGAACACGTGACTAGCATAATCACTAGGTCACTGAAAGATTTTCTTAACTACTAGAAAACTAGGAGACTTGGAGATTGAGAAGAAGCATAACCGCCATCCTTTATTGAGAGACTTAGTGACTACATAGTGAGTCTCATAATCTCTGAAACTTTGGTTACTTCATCATTCCATAAAGAGATCACCCGATTGCATACTTTTTGCATATGGAGATTTAGAGACTATAGTTCAACTTTGAAATATTTTCTAATAGAAGGTGCTAGATCTCATAAAGATCTCTGGGAGACTTGGCGACTGAAAACATCCGCTAGGTCTCATGAAGAAAAGGAATATTCTCCAGACTTGAGGAGATCACATGACAAAGCATTTTCTGGATCGCTAGACTAGAAGGAATATGCTGAATGCTTTCGGAGACTGGATGACTACGCAATAATTATAACGCACACATGCTTAAAGGTTTATTTTAAGTTTTTTGTAGTGTTTTTGAATTTTCAAAAGCATTTTGACTTAGTACCTAGGATTTTCATCACGAGGAACATACTTTTGGCATCTTGGACATGAGATTTGCAAAGGGAAAAAGCACAAGAGTTGGGAAAACTATCAAAGAAACAAGAAAATGAATGCAACCCTGAAAACTTTGAAAATATTACAAACATAAGATAGAAGGAATTGAAGGCTAATTAATAGGAAACCATGAAGCATAAATTAAGGAGATGGTGACAAATTAGTAGGAGAGGAATTTTAAATATTTGAATTTGATTTAATCCCTCCACATGGAAATTAGAAACTTAGGAATTAAAAATCCCTTAATTAATGAAAAGGTGATAATTAATTAATTGGGAGATTTAGTAAAAGGGGATAATTAGTTTGATTAAATGATTAAGACCTAGGAATAGTGTATGGGTTATCTACCTCTAGAAGAGAATTAAGTAATGATTGACTGAATTGATGATGTGTACATGAGATTGAATCAAATTTGATGATATTGATGATGATTAGGAGTAATCCTAATGACTATGAGACATTGATGAACTTTGACAATGCACTAAAATAATGACAAAATGATTGATGATGAGGATCCAAAAACAACATTGATGAACTTTGAAAATGCCATTAAATTGATGTGGATTAGGCTGATGATGATGAGGCATCTATGTGTATCATCTTAAAATGGAAGCACTTCCATGTTAAGAGCATTTCGCCCTCTGAGTAAGTGGTTTGGGGTCATGTCAAGTGCCTTGAATTAGTCTTTGCATGAATCTAGTTGTTTCCCCCTATTCTGCTTCTCTTCCCTTGTTTCCAACCTCTTTCTGACAACTTTCCCTAAGAAAATGAAGACTTTGAATTTTTGGGTCAATGATGACCTGATGGGTCAAGGTCAACCTCAACTCTGACCTAGGTCAAAGTCAACCTTGACTCTAACCTAGGGTAGATTCAACCTTGACCCTGAGCCTAGGTCCAAATTTTAGGTTCTGGAAGTTTCTGGATGTCGGGCTTTGGAAAGTTTCATTTTCCCACTTCTGGATCGGCTGTTTTAGATTTCAGAATGGTAAAATCTTAAATTTTATTTAATCGAGGTCCATTTCTAGGGGTTAATGTTAATTGGGATTTTATTCTCCAATGTCGGCCTCTCTAAAAATTTGTGCCCTAGATCACTATAAAAGGAAGCCTTCCTCTCTCATTTTATCCATCCATTATCAAGTATTCCATCTCATAATCTCTCAAGATCTCAAGAAAGAATTTCATCAAGCATTTTCAAGGAAGCATTCAAGCCATCATTTCCATTCAAGTTCTCCATTGAAGATCAAGGATTCAAACATTCAAACCTTTGAAGGGATTTGGTTCAAGCATTCAAGATTCATCATTCAAACCCTAGATCTAGCCATCATGGTGGTGTGATCTTGCCCCAAGATCCTTTGTTCATCTTCAAGATCTATTAATTCTTCTCTTCAAGGTGGATTCCAAGCATATAATCATGGAGGTTTTGATTTACATTTTTTAATGTTATGTTCAAGCTTTTATATCAACAAACTTATTTACACTTGAAATACAATTACATATCTATTGAATATCAGAGCTTCATTATTAGATCTACTTCTACTACTTTCTAGCATTCTTTATTTCAATTTCATTATTAAGGTTGATTCCAAATTGACATTTGACTAAGGAAAACCCCTCATCCAAAAAAAAAAACCATTTTTCTCATAGGTACAAGTACAAGACAACGAATTGAAGTTCAGATCTGGATACCCTTTTCAGAGAACTTTCAAGATCTGCAAACAAAATTTTTCTTAGAATTATTTTAGGTTAAGGATGACCTTCAATGAGGGGTAAGATTATGCCCCACTATTTAGGTCAAAGTCAACCTAACCTCAGAAAGACACAAGTTTTTTGGGTTTTCTCTATCTTGGCATTTTCAATCTGGTACAGGTTGCAAATGTTAGAGATTTTCCAGTAGGCCAGTACTAACTATATGTTTGTCATTGATGAAAACATATGGAAAGTAGTATGCATGGAAGTCTTATCGAGTAAGATTTTATTATATGTAGCATGGACATGATATCATGAGTGTAGAGGTTAACTGTTAGTACATATAGTTATATAGCAACTTGTATCGGCAGTGTTCTTGACAGAGTAACAGGAAATGTTTTATGCATGGTTGTCCGTATAGTTATTATGAAGCCTTGTGCACTTGGATATATGTTGAAGACATGTTGGTGATGTTTTAGTAATGGATACATAGTTTGTTGATTAGTAAAAGTGAAGATATGCAGTCGCTATTCGACAGTAATATTTTCTTGTGTTTATTCAAAAGAGCCACTAGAGATCTTATTAGTTCTGGAGTTGTGCCTATCTATTGGGTATGCGCCCTTGGAGTTAAGCTTAGAGAAGAGTTATTGATGTTTTTTTAAGAGTGCATGAAGTAATTCAGCTTGAGGAGAAAGATCTAGTTGTTTTGGTAGAGCTGACAGTGTGTAGCATGCATCTAAAATTATCTTATTGGATAGGTCCCATAATATGTTGTGTGCATAGTGGAGCCAACAGAATGTTTATCAAAGTTTTTTATGGTTTCTCTAATATGATTTCAAGGTGGTTCTAATAGGTTGACTTGATTATTTCATTTAGAGGAAATATATTTATAGGTAGTCATCTATGATTGCTTGAGTGTGGTTCATGGTTGATTATGCAGAGCAGAGCAGATTGTGCAAAGTGTTGAACCATCAGAGGACTATGTGACCAAGTAAAGTGTTTATGCTATTCATTGGAACTGATCTAGACAATAGGTCTAAGTGTAGTTTAGCAAGATCTAGATATTGTGTGTATCTATTATTCAGAAGGTTGTAGCCTTCACCCCTTTGAGTAGTGAGCTCTCAGACAGTGTGTCCTCTCCCCTAACAGGGAAAATTGTAAAAGAATCCTAATAGGGTCTGACCCTTGACTAGGTTTACTATACTAAATATATTGTAAAGAAACTTCTAACACAGTTAAGGATCTTCTAACAAGGATCATAATACACTAGTACAAAATATTAGTGGGTGTCAATTCCCACCAGGGTTTTTACCTATTTGTGTTTCACCGTAACAAAAATATTTGTGTTGTGTTCAAGTTTTCTTTCATTGTGTTTATGCTTTATGTTTAAGTATGTACTTAATTGGATAAAGAATTGAAACTTGTAGATAATTGATTCACCCCCCCCCCCCTCTCAGTTATCTCTTGGGACTATTCCTAACAATAGGTATCAGAGCCAAGTGCCTCAGAGAGAAATTTTAATAGCTAGAGGTTGATCATATGGCATTCTTTAGAAAATAAATTCCTAAGTTTGATGGAGAGAATTATCTTGATTGGAAGAATAAGATGGTGACTCATTTGCAATGCATTGCCTTTGAATTTTTTAATGTAACTATCAAAGAAGTCAAGATCCCTACCTTAGAAGACCTTGCAAAGGATGATGCTACTAAAAGGAAAAATGAATTGTTTCATCAAAATGAAATAGCCAAAGAAGCCCTCATCAGCGCTCTATCTGATAGTGAGTTCTCAGAATTAAAGAAGATAGATATAGCTTACAAAATATGGAAGCACCTAGAAGACATGTTTGAAGGAGACAAACAAGAAAAGGATGCTCATAGAAAGACATGGAAGAAAAGGTACAATGCATTAGAGATGTTGCCTAAAGAAAATATCAGAGCTTATAATCAAAGGATCAATGAAGCAGTTGCTAGAATCAGGAACAATGGTGGAGAGATCTTAGAGGAAGACATTATGGACAAATTCATGACTACTCTCACTCCTAAATATCAAAGAAAGATCAACATCCTCAATGAGACAATGCAGCTTACATATAATTTCAAGAGAGAGACCTTGATCAGAAAAATCTCAACTTTTGAGATTTCAAGATTGAAGACAAAACCTAAAAGTGAAACAGCCTTCAAAGCAACAATTCATGGTAAGAAATCTGTAAACACTTCTGGTAATTTTGATGATGATAATGAAGAGAAAAAACTAGATGATTTCATTGCTATGATTTCCAAAAGAGAAAATAAAGTAAAAGGAAAATATGAAGATCAATTACCATTTAAGTGCTTTTCATGTAACAAGATCGGTCACTTTGCATCTAAGTGTCCAACTAGAGCTAGAAAATTAAAAAATGATTACAAGCCTAAGTACTCTAAGGAATGTTACTATGTTGGGGATGGAGTTTCAAATGATGAATTAGGTGAAGAAGAAATTATATTTATTGCTATCATAGAGAAAATGAACAAAAAGAAAGATCATGAAGATAAGAAAGAGGAACAAGAGCTAGCACTGATTTCACAAGCTGTTATAAGGATAGACTAGATCATTAATAGTGGTTGTTCACATCACATGATAGGTGAAAAAAATAGATTTGTCCATCTAGACAAATACAATGGTGGCATGGTTAGATTTGGAGACAACACTCCTAAACCCATAGTTGGTAAAGGAGCCATTACCTTGGATGGAAAGAATAGTACCAATGATGTTATTTATGTTGATGGATTGAAACATAACCTTCTCAATGTTGGACAATTACTTGGAAAAGGCTACTAGTTAGAGTTTAAAGATGAAAAATGCATCATTAACAATAAAGATGGTGTTATGATTGCATCAGGCTCAAAGACTAGAGGTAATGTCTTCCAACTCAATTCAGAAGCAAGTTGTTTTGTTGCTAAAGTTGATGACAGTTGGTTGTGGCATAAAAGAATATGTCATACCAATTTTGACAACATAGTAAAGATAAGAAATGTAAAGGTAGTAAGAGATCTACCTAGCATAGCAAAGCCAGTTGATACTATATGCAGGGAATGTGTGATGGGAAAGCATGTGAGAAATTCATTCAGGAGCAAGCACAATTCAGCAGAGAACAAGTTGGATTTGATTCATATAGACCTATGTGGTCCAACTCAAACAAAATCATACTATGGTGAAAGGTATTTCATTTTGTTTATTGATTACTATACTAGGATGATGTGGGTTGTGTTCTTAAAAGATAAGTCAGAAGCATTTGAAAAGCTCAAAATATTCAAAGCTAAGGTTGAGAATGAATTTGGACTAAAGATAAAATGTTTGAGATCAGATAGAGGAGGTGAATTCACCTCTGATAGATTCTATGAGTATTGCAAAGAACATGGCATAAAGAGACAATTGAGTGCACCTAGAACCCCTCAATAGAATGGAATTGCAGAGAGAAGGAATAGGATCATCCTTGATACAGTGCACACCATTATGATAGAAGGAAAAATTGCACACACCTATTAGAGAGATGTAGTGAATACAACAGTCTACACCATCAATAGAATTCAATTGAGATCTGGTGCTGAAAAAACACCATATGAGCTATGGTTTGGTAATGTTCCCATAGTAAAATACTTTAGAATCTTTGGAAGAAAATGCTACATCAAGAGGGATGAAGCAGTAGGCAAGTTTGATGCAAGAAGTGATGAAGGTATTTTCCTTGGTTACTCTACTAAAAGTAAATCTTATAGATGTTTCAATTTAAGATTGAAAAAGATCATTGAAAGTGCTCATGTTAAGATTGATGAAAAGTTCATGGTTCAAGAAAGATATCATGATTACTCACCCATGATTGAAAAAGAACCCAAACCCTCCACTAGTGAGATAGTTATTGAAGAAATGTTTGACAGTATTGATGTATTATTCAATGACCCTAAGACAAGTGAAGAAGAAACTCCTAAGGCTGATGAGTCAACATCACCTAAAGTTCCAAAGTCTACATTTAGAAACTATTCCAAGAAAGACATCATTAGAGATCAGAGCGGAAAAGTCTTAACTAGATCACAAGCAAAGAACTTAGCTAGCAGTGAAGCGGTATGTTTACTATCTTAGATTGAACCTTTAAGTGTTGAAGATGCTTGTAATGATTCAAATTGGCATGATGCTATGAAATAAGAACTTGATTAGATTATTAAGAATGACACTTGGAAACTAGTCCCAAGACCTAGTGATAAGAATGTGATTGGAACAAAGTGGATATTCAGAAACAAGATGAATGAAGATGGTACAGTAGTAAGAGACAAAGAAAGATTAGTATGTAAAGGATATGCACAAAGAGAAGGCATTGATTATTTAGACACATTTACACCTGTGAGAAGATTGGAAGCTATTAAGTTATTTCTGGCTTATGCAATAGTCAAAAACTTCAAAGTTTATCAGATGGATGTCAAGTCAGCATTCTTAAATGGAGATTTGAAAGAAGAAGTATACATTGAGCAGCCAGAAGGATTCACCTTATCAGATAGACTTGATATGGTATGCAGATTGAAGAAAGCCCTCTATGGACTTAAGCAAGCCCCTAGAGCATGGTATGAAAGACTAGATGGATATCTAACAAAGATTGGATTCAAGAAAGGAGAAGCAGACTGTAATCTATTCATAAGAGAGACATCAGAAGGTTTACTACTTGTAGCTATATTTGTTGATGACATTATCTTTGGAGGTAATGACAAACTTAGTGCTGAATTTTCTAAGGAGATGCAAAATGAATTTGAGATGAGTATGATTGGTCCTATCAAATACTTTTTGGGATTGAATGTTCAACAAACAGAGAAAGGCATTTTTATTAATCAGTCCAATTATGTGAAAGAATATTAAATAAATTCAAGATGGATGATTGCAAGCTAGTAGGGACTCCTATGATTACTAGATGAAAGCTTACAAAAGAAGATGACTCACCAGCAGTAGACATAATATTGTACAAGTCTATGATTGGAAAAATTATTTATCTTACTCAGACTGGACCTAATATTTCTAATGTAGTTGGCATAGTTGGAAGATTTGTAGCAATAAAAAGGATATTCAGATACTTGCAAGGCACTATAGACTATGGTGTATGATATCCTAATTCAAAAAAATGTTGAGCTTCATGTGTACACTGATGCAGATTGGGCAAGATGCCTTGATGACAGAAATAGCATATCAAGAGGAGTAGTGTTTCTTGGTGATAGACTTGTCACTTGGACAAGCAAGAAAAAAAATTGTAGTTCTCAGTCAACAGCAAAAGTGGAGTATGTTGCAATAGCCTTGAATTGTTCTACCATTGTTTGGATCAAGAAGATGATAAAGGATTTTGGAATTCAGATTGATTATCTTATTGTTATTCACTATGATAACACTAGCACTATCAATATGTCAAAGAACTCTATGATGCATGCAAAGACAAAGCACATTGAGATCAAGTATCACTTCCTAAGAGAGAAAGTGGTAGAGAAAGAAGTCAAGCTGGACTATGTGAATACTAAAGATCAGTTGGTAGACATATTCACAAAGCCCTTGCCAAATGATACTTTTGAGTATCTCAGGGAGAAGTTGAGAATAATTCCCTTCCCTGATTCTTCTTAGAAGAAAGAAGGAAAGGCATCAGTCCTCTGGGACTGATGGAAGGTTGACTAGTCTACCTCAGGAGTAGTACCGATGCTTAAAATGAGTGGTACCCTTTTCCATTGATGTCAAAGGGGGAGTAATATATAGTCATGAAAAACAAAAGTAAAAAGGAGGAGTAATATACTAAGGGGGAGTAGTATTCAGTTATGACATCAATTCAGTTGAAGAAATGGAGAATATTGGAAAATATTGCAACAGATGGAGGATTCATCTTTGGGGGAGCTTTGAAGAGGAAATAAAGAATGTTATAAAAGAAATGTTCATTTGGGTTGGTGGTTGTTTTTCATTCCACATGTTGCCATCAATGCCTAAGGGGGAGATTGTTGAAGATTTTCCAGTAGGCTAGTACTGACTGTATGTTTGTCATTGATGACAATATATGGAAAGTAGCACTCGTGGAAGTCTTATGTGGTGAGCTTTTATTATATGTAGCATGGACATGATATCAACATGATATCATGGGTGCAGAGGTTAACTATTAGTACATATAGTTATATAGCAGCTTGTGTCAGTAGTGTTCCTGACAGAGAAATTGGTAGTGTTCTATGCATGGTTGTCTGTATAGTCATCATGAAGCCTTGCGCACTTGGATATATGTTGAAAACATGTTAGTGATGTTTCAGTCATGGATGCATAGTCTGTTGATCATTAGAAGTGAATATATATAGTTTCTATTTGCTAGTAGTAGTTTCCTATGTTTATTGAGAAGAGTTAACAAAGATCTTATTGGTTCTAGAGTTGTTCCTATCTGTTGGGTATGCACCCTTGGAGTTAAGCTTAGAGAAGATTTATTGATGTTTAGTTAAGAGTGCATGAAGTAATTAATCTTGAGGAGAAAGATCCATTTTTTTTTGGTAGAGCTGATAGTGTGTAGTGTGCATCTATAATTATCTTATTGGATAGGTCCCAGAATATGTTGCATGCACAGTAGATCCAACATAATGTTTATCAAAGTCTGTTATGGTTTCTCTAATATGATTTCAAGGTGGTTCTAATAGGCTAACTTGATTATTTCATTTAGAGGAAAAATATTTATAGGCAGTCATCTGTGATTACTTGAGTGTGGTTCATGGTTGATTATGCAGAGCAGAGCAGAGTGTGCAAAGTGTTGAACCATCAGAGGAAAGTATATGTGACCAAGTAAAGTGTTTGTGCTATTCATTGGAACTAATATAAACATCAGGTCTAAGCGCAGTTCACCAAGATCCAGATATAGTGTGTATCTATTATTCAAAAGGTTGTAGCCTTTGCCCCTTTGAGCAGTGAGCTCTCAGATAGTGTGTCCTCTCCCCTAACAGGGACAATTGTAAAAGGCTCCTAATAGGGTTCAACCCTTGACCAGGTCTACTGTACTAAATATATTGTAAAACAACTCCTAATAGGGTTAAGGATCTTCTAATAAGGATCATAATACACTAGTATAGAATATTAGTGGGTGTCAATTCCCACTGGGGTTTTTACCTATTTGGGTTTCCTTGTAACAAAAATCTTGGTGTTGTGTTCAAGTGTTCTTGGGTGAACTCACAATAGTGGGTTACACTTTTTAGCCTGAACAGACACTGAACTCTACATTTTGAGATAAACTTTCAGATTCAGATGCATATTGTCGTTGAACCGCTCAAAATCAGAGGATGAAGTAAATTAGAGTCTTTGAGGATTTTCTATCTAGTTTCTATATATATATATATATATATTTTAATTTATTTGAATACTTTTTTCTTTCTTTCACGAAAACTTGTATGGTCCTAAAAACGTCATTTTCAAATAGTAACATTGTTTTCATAGAGCATAACTTTTTTTGTAAAATAGATATGAATGCGATTCTTTTGAATTTAGTTTTGTAACATCTATATAGAGGGCATGCAATTGGTTTGATGACATTATCACTATTATTTCATATTTTATTAACGTTTGAAGTTGACTAAACCAAAATTTTGACCTACCTTGACTACATAGCTTATAACTTATTGTGTATTTATCGAATTTCAATTATTTTTTTTTTAATAGAAAGTAGACTCAAATGTGGAGGGCACTATTATTTTTCCAATTTTTTTTCCCTTGTTTTACTATTTTTCATTGAATGTCAAACTCAGAGGTTTATATTTGCTAAAAAACCTACATTCATTTAACGTCAAAAACCATACACATAATAAATTTAAAAATAGTCAAATATATAACCGTTTGAAAGCTAGTTCTGAGTACTTGTTGAATGCAAAAGGATGTCTTCTTATTCATCCATTTGATCAGTGCACTTGAGGCCTGAAGCCATGAAATTCTCAAAATTTCTTGAAAACTTGAAACCATGGCTCAAACCAGAGACTTTCGATAGAAAGTACTTTCTATTGAAAGTATTGACTTTTGATCGAAACTACTTTCTATCGAAAGTACTTTGCCCAAAAATGGAAATTTTAGTTAATACTAACCTAGTTTTGATTGAAAGTCATTTACTTTCGATAGAAAGTAATGTCGGCCTTTTTGGTGGCATTTCTGGTTGATAAGAATTAGGTATAAATAAATGTATATTTTTTTCATTTCTTAAATCCAAAAGCTGTAAATTAATTTGCAATTAGGAGAAGAAAAACATTTTGGCATGGAATAATTTTCTAAGTTGTGATGGGAAATAAAAAGAGAAGGCTAAACAAAAGTACATGACATATTCAGAAGAGACTGAACAAAGACTATGTGAAGAATCATGAGAAAGATATCATCGTCAGAAATAAGGTATGTCTAAGATGTCTAGATAGATAGATATTTTAAGTTGATGGTCAAGAGTTATCTTAATGTTCATGTAAATGTGATATTGTAGGTCTATTAGACTTAACTAGACCTAACTGTAGACCTATTTGAACTAATAGGACTTATTAGGACTAATTAGGACCTATTCTAGGACTAATAGGACCTATTAGGACCTAATTAGGACCAATTATACCCAATTAGGACCAATTAGAACTAATTAGAACCTAATAGTACCTAATAGGACCTATTTGGACTAATTAGTACCTAATAGGACCTATTTGGACTAATTAGGACTAATTAGGACCTATTAGGACTTATTAGGACTAATAAGGACCTAATAGGTCCTATTAGGACTAATTAGGACCTATTAGGACCTATTAGAACCTAATTAGGACTAATTAGAACCAACTAGACTCAATTAGGACCTTGAGTAGACTCAATTAGGACCAATTAGGACCTATTAGATTCAATTATGACCTATTATATCTAATTAGGACAAACTAGACTCAATTAGGACCAATTAGGACCTAATATGGACCTATTAGACTCAATTAGGACCTATTAGATTCAATTAGGACCAACTAGACTTAGTTAGGACCTATTAGATTCAATTAGGACCAACTAGACTCAATTAGGACCAATTAGGACCTAATGTGGACTAACTAGACTCAATTAGGACCAACTAGACTCAATTAGGACCTATTAGATTCAATTAGGACCAACTAGACTCAATTAGGACCAACTAGACTCAATTAGGATCAATTAGGACCTAATATGGACCAATTAGGACCTAATATGACCTATTAGACTCAATTAGGGCCACTTAGATTCAATTATGACCTATTAGATCTAATTAGACTCAATTAGAACCAATTAGGACCAATTAGATTCAATTAGGACCAATTAGGACCTGTTAGACTCAATTAGGACCAATTAGATTCAATTATGACCTATTAGATCTAATTAGACTCAATTAGGACCAATTAGGACCTAATATGACCTATTAGACTCAATTAGGGACACTTAGATTCAATTATGACCTATTAGATCTAATTAGACTCAATTAGGACCTAATTATGACCAATTAGATTCAATTATGACCTATTAGATCTAATTATACTCAATTAGGACCAATTAGAACCTAATATGGACTAACTAGACTCAATTAGGACCAACTAGACTCAATTAGGACCAATTAGGACCTAATTATGACCAATTACGACCAATTAGGACCTAACATGACCTATTAGACTCAATTAGGACTAATTAGGACCTATTCTAGGACTAATAGGACCTATTAGGACCCAATTAGGACCAATTATACCCAATTAGGACCAATTAGAACTAATTAGAACCAAATAGTACCTAATAGGACCTATTTGGACTAATTAGGACCTAATAGGACCTATTAAGACTAATTAGGACTAATTAGGACCTATTAGGACTAATTAGTACTAATTAGGACCTAATAGGTCCTATTAGGACTAATTAGGACCTATTAGGACCTATTAGAACCTAATTAGGACTAATTAGGACCAACTAGACTCAATTAGGACCTTGAGTAGACTCAGTTAGGATCAATTAGGACCTTATTAGGACCTATTAGATTCAATTATGACCTATTAGATCTAATTAGGACCAACTAGACTCAATTAGGACCAATTAGGATGTAATTAAGACCAATTAGGACCTAACATGGACCTATTGGACTCAATTAGGACCTATTAGATTCAATTAGGACCAACTAGACTTAGTTAGGACCTATTAGATTCAATTAGGACCAACTAGACTCAGTTAGGACCAATTAGGACCAATTAGGACCTAATATGGACTAACTAGACTCAATTAGGACCAACTAGACTCAATTAGGACCAATTAGGACCTAATATGGACTAACTAGACTCAATTAGGACCAACTAGACTCAATTAGGATCAATTAGGACCTAATATGAACCAATTAGGACCTAATATGACCTATTAGACTCAATTAGGGCCACTTAGATTCAATTATGACCTATTAGATTCAATTACGACCAATTAGGACCAATTAGATTCAATTAGGACCAATTAGGACCAATTAGATTCAATTAGGACCAATTAGATTCATTAGGACAACTTAGGACCAATTAGGACCAATTAGATTCAATTAGGACAGATTAGGACCAATTAGGACCAATTAGATTCAATTAGGACCAATTAGGACCAATTCGATTCAATTAGGACCAATTAGGACCAATTAGATTCAATTAGAACCAATTAGGACCTAATATGACCTATTATCTCTCAATTAGGGCCACTTAGATTCAATTATGACCTATTAGATCTAATTAGACTCAATTAGAACCAATTAGGACCAATTAGATTCAATTATGACCAATTAGGACCAATTAGATTCAATTAGGACCAATTACAACCAATTAGGACCAATTAGATTCAATTAGGACCAATTAGGACCTAATATGACCTATTATCTCTCAATTAGGGCCACTTAGATTCAATTATGATCTATTAGATCTAATTAGACTCAATTAGGACCAATTAGATTCAATTAGGACCAATTAGGACCAATTAGATTCAATTAGGACCAATTAGGACATAATATGACCTATTAGACTCAATTAGGGCCACTTAGATTCAATTATGACCTATTAGATCTAATTAGACTCAATTAGAACCAATTAGGACCAATTAGGACCTATTAGACTCAATTAGGACCAATTAGATTCAATTATGACCTATTAGATCTAATTAGACTCAATTAGGACCTAATATGACCTATTAGACTCAATTAGGGACACTTAGATTCAATTATGACCTATTAGATCTAATTAGACTCAATTAGGACCAATTAGGACTTAATTATGACCAATTAGATTCAATTATGACCTATTAGATCTAATTAGACTCAATTAGGACCAATTAGAACCTAATATGGACTAACTAGACTCAATTAGGACCAATTAGGACCTAATTATGACCAATTAGGACCTAACATGACCTATTAGACTCAATTAGGGATTCAATTAGACTCAATTAGGACCAACTAGACTCAATTAGGACTAGTTAGGACCTAATATGGACCAATTAGGACATAACATGACCAATTAGATTCAATTAGGACCAATTAGGACCAATTAGATTCAATTAGGACCAATTAGATTCAATTAGGACCAATTAGAACATAATATGACCTATTAGACTCAATTAGGGCCACTTAAATTCAATTATGACCTATTAGATCTAATTAGACTCAATTAGAACCAATTAGGACCAATTAGATTCAATTACCTCCAATTAGGACCAATTAGATTCAATTAAGAAGAATTAGGACCTATTAGACTCAATTAGGACCAATTGGGACCAATTAGATTCAATTATGACCTATTAGACTCAATTAGGACCAATTAGGACCAATTAGGACCAATTAGGACCAATTAGGACCTAATATGACCTATTAGACTCAATTAGGACCAATTAGGACTCAATGAGGACCAATTAGGACCTAATATGGACCAATTAAGACCTAATATGACCTATTAGAATCAATTAGGGCCACTTAGATTTAATTATGACCTATTAGATCTAATTAGACAAGCAATTCTAGGACTAATTTATACTTCATACATGTGTAGGAAATGCTCAAGAATCACAAGCTCAACAAGCTACCCAACCTTCAGAAGTTGGAGAAGGGTCATCACAAGCTCAACAAGCCCAACCTTCAAAAGTTGGAGAAGGGTCATCATAAGCTCAACAAGCCCAACCTTCAGAAGTTGGAGAAGGGTCATTACAAGCTCAACAAGCCCAACCTTCAGAAGTTCGAGAAGGGTCATTACAAGCTCAACAAGCCCAACCTTCAAAAGTTGGAGAAGGGTCATTAGAAGCTCAACAAGCACAAGCCTCAGAATATCAAATAAGTACACATCTCTCTCTTTCTCTCACAGACTCTCTTGATTTAGTCACTATCTTGATTTAGTCTCTTATTGGTGAATATATATTTTGGGTCTTTCCCCTAAGAAGAAGTTATTGTTTTTGTTGTGTACATGCAGCCTTTGATGATGAAAATGTTGGACAAGGGGCATCCCAAGTTGAATCAACCCAAGGTCAAACAAGTATGTGTTTCTCTTGAATTAATGTATAAATTATTATAGGTAGAACATGTTCAAGAGCTTGTAAATACTTATTTCATGAAGGTCCCCTTAAGATGAGATATTAAGATTTTTTATTTTATTTTATTTGCAGTGGAAGTGCAAGAAACATATGTGAATGATAATCTACTCCAACAGTTGAAGAGAAAAATTAATCATAAAAGCATAGATCATTTAATTGAAATGGATGTGGAAAAATTGAGAGATTATGCTAAACAACCCATAAATATTACGAAGAGGGCATTGAATAAAAAGTCTAAGCAAATAATGAAACAATTTGAGAATCTTGGTACACTTGAAAAAACTCAATTGTTATCAATTACACTTCTTAAAGATAAGTTAAAAGAGTCATTAAAATTATTGGGTGTAGATGCAAGTTTGAAAAAGTTAAAATCAAGTAATGTACAAAAAAATATTGTTGACAGTGTTAAGGAAGGTTTGCATTCCATTGGGAAAACAACTAGATGTACAGATAGGTCCATTTCAAGAAGAGTGATACTGACATCTATTTTAAATAAAAACATGTCCCAAAGAAGATAGATTTCTTCACTTTCATCTCAGATCAGGTACAATAAGAAGACAATGACACACTATTTGAAAAGAAGAATCAATTTGGATGATACTACATTGGAAGGTAATTGGGCACTAATGTGTAGAGCTCCTTGGTCTGATAGAATTAATGAAACAGTTAAGAACTTAGTTACGTCATTTTGGACTGATCATACTCATCCTTCACCAAATACAAGAGATGTTATCAAGAAGAGGACTGGGCCTAAGGAATATTTCCAGCACACAAAACATTGGTTGGACACCACACAGCATGAATTGTATCTCTCATTTTGTAACTCAAATCCTGACATTAAGATTGGACAAACAATGTTTGAAAGATTAAAGCCATTTTTTGTAAAGATAAATAAATCTTTTGAAACTTGTTGTTGTCGATATCACATTGAATTCGATCTCTACTACCAAGGGTTTAGAAAGATGATAGAAGAAAGTGGTGGTTCTCAAAATGATTTTCCTAAATGTCCAAGTCAATTCATAACATCAATCTTATGTAACAAATCAATTGATCATGAAATACCTGAAATAGATTGCATAAGAGGAACTTGTCAAACATGCGGGGATTTTGCTAAATTTCCTTTAAGACTTGAAGATACTAACATGGCGAGGATGATAAAATGCAAGAGATACAAGTACATAAAGTCTGAAACAAAAGTCGGGAAAGAATCAACAAGGTTGAAATATGTAGAAGACGAGATACCTATTGCAACATTTATGGAGAATTTTCATAAATTGATTCAACCATATATATGACATGTTTTTTTTGCTAAATGGTAGGCATAAAAATTCCAAATACAAAAAGAATCTTTTCCAGTTGGAATGATTTTATTGGTTGTTGATTTTGCAGAGAACTACTCATTTGTATCTCAAAAACAACTTCAAGCAGAATACTACTATACAAAGCAGGTGACTATCATGGTACATGTGTCTTATCGACATGCACAATTAGATTTGGATGGTGTTGAAAGTACATATGAAGCATGAGTCATAAAGAAAGAATATCACTTTTACATTAGTGATGATAAAGAGCATGACATACATTTTGTTGAGCATTGCTTTAAGACATTTTTTGGATATTTGGAAAACAAAGGCATCAAAATTGAAAAGCATTTTGTTTGGTCGGATGGATGTGCAGCATAATTTAAATCAGCAAGGCCATTTTACGCACTATGTAGATATCATCGATACCAAAAGATACCACATATTTGGAGTTTCTTTGAGAGTGGACATGGAAAGGGAGAGCATGATGGTGCAGGAGCTTGTATCAAATGTGCTTTAAGAAAGTATCAACAGGACTATCAAGGATATCGTATAAATAATGCTCATGATGTAGTTGAGTGGTGCAAGATGCATTTTATAGTGCCAAATCATGATAACACATCATCACGATCAGATCGAGTCATACCCTTCCGAGTATTCTAGGAGATAACAGGTACTAATTTTAAATTTATTGATCATTGTTTGAGAACAAACTTATATATATGTCTTTAATTTTTACATGTGACCTCTCTATTGTTCAGGTGTTGATAGAAGATCAATCCATGGATGCAAGAGAGTAGACAAAACAAGATCCCTACATTTAGTTATGAGTACGGATAGTAATGTGTGGTCATTGTACACTAGAGATTATTCATGCTTTTTTTATGACTGCATTTTTTAAAACTATGATGAATGTATCAACCAAAAATGTGGATATGTTAGTGAATGGAATTTGGTTCCACTAGATGTTACAAAAACAAATGACATTCAGGATGAAAGCTTTGACGACATTCCATTGATTTCTATAGATTATGACCATATTTTAGGTTTGATCAAAATTGATACGTGTGTGTTTATGTACATGTTTTTAAAAAGGACTCATAAGTTCTCAATTCATTTAAATAAAGTTTGTTTAATTTACATTTACAAGTTCCTAAAATTAAAAGTTCACTTTAAATGCAGGACATATTTTTGTAGTAGTAGCAGAGCCTGGAAATGTGGAAGGTGTTAGTTATTATTTATTACATTGTTGTAAGGAGAGGATGAAGCTAACACAGAGTGAAACAAGCAATGGAATTATGTTTCCCATAGGTTCTAGTACTATATTTAAGTTTGTTTATATGGTTAGTATTTATCACATCTATATATTTAACATTGAGGAACACATTGTGCAGGTTCAGTTGTCGTGCAAGGAACATATTTGAAGCAAACCAAAATACTTAAACAAGGGATTCATTTTATTGATTATCAACCTAACAATAAGGTTTATCAGTATAGTCATCTTGTAATTGCCACCATCCTATCTCTTGTTCCTGTGACGGGACGTGGCATTTGTAAGTGGAGACTTGATACTAACGACCATGAGATAATATTAAATGTTATTCAAGAGAGAGATGAACCACTTGATGTGGACTAAATCACGCATGAAATATGATTTGAACTAAATTTTTCATGGGTGAGACTAGAGGTTTTCTTAGCTCCATTCTTTCCTACTGGTGCCCATAGTGAATGGAGCTTGAATTAAATTAAAAATTAAGAATATATAGATCTCAAATTTATGTCGTACAAGTGGATATGATATATTAATTATCTACCTGAATATGAAGTACTCTAAAGTTTTGGAATATGAATGTGTGTATGTATTGAATTTGCATGTGTTACATTAGGATGTGCATGTTTTAAATATAAAATCTACTTGAAGTATGTAACAACATTAAATTAAAAGTACGTGCACACAACTATTAATCGAATGTACATTTAAATCAAATATGTGTACAATCAAACATCATTCATGTATGTAATTTCTATTGAATTCAAACATGATTCATGTATGTTTAATATATTGAAATCAAGTTTATCAAATTTAAATTAAACATGTACATGTGTATGTAATCTATTGAAAGTATTGAAAATTTACAAGTTCGTCACACAAATGCACATGTATCTAGAGTGAAAGTATATATATATAATGTATGCATGAAACATCAATCATGTGTCTAGATCAAGTACTGTAAATATGAAACATATGAATCAATCATGCACGTCAAACATTCTATCAAAAGCCCATCTAGAAATGAAATATAGTTCATCAAACACAAATATATATATATATATATATATATATATATATATATATATATATATATATATATATATATATATATATATATATATATATATATATATATATATATATATATATATATATATATATATATATATATATATATATATATATATATATATATATATATATATATATATATATATGAAATATGTCTATGATCAAATATGAAAGTGCCTAGGACTCATCATGTCGACTCCTCACTAAGCGGTCACACCCATAGTGACTATCATGCTCTGAAGGATGTGCAGATCCCTACAAATAAATAAATATATAAATTAAAACATATAAACATTGTACAAAGATCTTTTAAGTTTGATTTAAAATATTGTACAAGAAAACATGTTATAAAGTGTGTACACACAGATAATAAATTAAAAAATCACTTGTCCACTACTGATGTCATCATCGAGTGAGTCTCGATGACGTACATGATCAATACCCAAAGAAGGAGTAACAAGAGGCATATCCTGGTAGACAAAAAATAAATCAATTGATTGAAATTTTGAAAATAAATTTAAGTTTAAAATTGTAACATTAAATACATGTATATAATTTGATTTATACCTATGTAGGTGGTGGAAACTGATAGTACTCAGATTCACTGGCCTCAATCCTATCAACCAAGGTATCAAGATTTTGCTGTGCCTGGTCCAAGCTCAAATTTGCATCTGCAACATGAGTAGACTACACACGCTTCTCTAATGATGAATGCAATGGACTAACCAGATGAGATGGCATGGAAGTCATAGCATCATATGTCAAAAAATCTAGATAACCTGTAGTGGTCATGTTGAACTCAACATCATCAAGACCAACATCAGAGAACAGATGGCCTGCACTGACTGAAGGGTCTGTATGTTGTGCCTCTCCTTGTGTAGCAATAGAGTGGTCAATAGGTGGATCCTCACGAGCATTACCACTATGACCATGGTCTAGGTGAGAAGGATGTGACTGAGCGTATCTAACAGTACCCACATGAGATCTAACCTCTGATATGGGGATATCATGCTCTGCTGCTATAAATGCATATGCATCTAATAGATCCTCAACCAAGCTAGTCAATGTCACCCGTGTCATCTCCCCTATAAGTCCCTCCAGGCTAGAAAGTGAAGGGATGCCTGCTGCAGTGTACATGTCATCTGCAGTCCTACTAGCGGATGCTCCACCTGATGATCTAGAGTGTCGACAAGACATCAGGTACTAACCAACTTGATCACTAGATATGGATGTGGTAGCTACTATAATGTCCCCCACACTATCAATCGTAGCTCGCAATTGGGTGCTCTGAATAACATCATCTACAATAGGGCCCAATGAAGGAGCTATAGCAGGTGCCCTTTGACCAACAATAGCCCTGTGTACTAGTCTCTATCAATCAACTCGACGACAAGCATCTCTATTAGCAAGCCTGCCACGCCCTTATCCTAGATGTGTTGGCAAATCAGTGTAATTAAAAACATGACCTAAATGAACCTTAGCAAAAATTTGCTGTGCAAAGTACAGTGGAATCTGGTTGTTATTCAGATAACGACCATGGGTAGCTAGAAATCTAGGGTATATCAATGCTGATATAGCAAGATCAACACACCTGGTAACCTGATATCCCTTCACATAATTTTTATCTGCATAAGATGGGAAAATTTCCTCTTTTAGGGTGGCTTTAGGCACTAAAGCCTGTACCTCCTTAAGAGAAAGACCAGAGCCAACCTCTTGTCTCTTCCTCTCAAGTATGGACTCTATAATATTTGGGGAATATGGAGTGGTGCCATGAATGTCATCCCTAATGCTAATCAAGCTATTAAGGATGGGTTGACACGTGCTCTTATAGATAGTAGAGCTAGAAGGATTATTTATAGAATATTCCTGTAGCTGTTGAATCTCTTTATTAGTGCGTGAAAATAGTTCTGTAGGGGGAATTGGTGCATCTGCCATTGTGATGTGTAATAATGTCTGATAGAGAGAGAATATGTATGTACCTGAAAGATTTTATTTACTATCAAATAACTTGTCTACATATACATACATACATTTTCCTAATTTAAATAAAAATAAAATTAAATACTATGCATGCATTTCACTACATTATTTGAAAGTAAAATCAATTACATAAATTACATGTTTAAATGTAAATTAAATTTTAATACCTGTCTAATGGAGTTTTAAAGGGTCATATAACCTATCATAGGTCCTAATAGGTCCAATTACCTGTATGTAATAGGTTAAATTAGGTATAATTAGGTCTAATTGGGGTGTGATTAGGTCCCAATTGATCTAATTAGGTCTAATTAGGTGAAGCACTAATAAGTCTTAAGGGGGACATAACACTCATAGTGGGTCTAATTTGGTATTAAAGGGGTCATGTAACAGGTATTATAGGTCCTAATAGGTCTAATTAGGTCATAACAGCTAATTGGGTCTAATTAGGTACTAATAGGTCTAATTAGGTGCTTTAATATAGGTCTTAAGGGGCCATGTTACTCATAACTTGGGTCTAATGGGGTCATATAACCTGTCATAGGTCCTAATAGGTTTAATTAGGACATAATTGGTTTAATTGGACTTATTAAATTAGGTCCTAATAGGTCTAATTTGGTCGAATTAGGTCCTAATAGGTCTAATTGGGTCTATTTAGGTGCTAATTAGGTGTAATTCCATTGTAATAGGTCTTATCTAGGTCTAATTAGGTCATAATACATCTAATTAGGTCTAATTAGGTGAACTAATAGGTCTACTTTGGTCTTAAGAGCTCATATTAAGCATGTATTAAGTCTAATTAGGTCTTTAAGGGTCGTGTAGTACTCGAGTATATTAGGTGTTAATTAGTCTTTAAATTCAATCTAATTATGTTGAAAGGTTAGAAGGGGTGGACTATTACTCATATTGTATGTATAGATAATTAGGGCAAGCTATTATGACTAATTTGGTCTAAGGGATCCTATTAAGTTCATAAATATGTCCCTAAGTAGGCATTATTACTATTCGATATTAATTCCTATTACTTATATTAGGTATGTATTACTCACATGTATTTAAAGGTAAATTAAATAGTATAAAATTAGGTATAATTTAAAGGTCTTGTTATGGGTTAATTAGTCTAATTATGCCTAAGGGATCATATTGCTCATATTAGGTGCACTAGCAGGTCCTATTACTCATGATATTAGGTGTTAATTAGTCTTAATTAAAGGTCTAATTAAAGGTCTAATTAGGTCTTAAGGGTTCCTCAAACTCATATTAGGTATACTTGAGACTAGTTACACATGTCTTATTAGGTGTTAATTGGTCAAGTATTAGGTCTAATTATGTCTTTAAAGCCCATCTTATTAATGATATTAGGTCCTAATTTGGGTCTTATTACTCATATTAGGTCAGGTAATAGGTTAAAATTTAGGTCTTAATGGGTCACAATTTACTCAACAGGTCTAATTTTAAGTATATTTAATTATGTTTTCTTAGTCACTTGTATTAGGTCTAATTAGTCTTAATTAGTCTTATCTCTAGAGGTCTTATTAGGTACATAATTACTCTTATCTAGGTCTTATGTACATACACAATGTATACATAAAAATCTATCTATATACGTGTATGTACATGTATGTATACATACATATATACATGCACACATACATGAACATGTATTATTTTCTACCATTTCAAGTGACCCGACTTCCGGAGACCATAAGTCATCACCAGTTGCTCTGATTGACTATTATGACCCCAATTCGGAAAGGGCACGAAGAGATCTACAATGCATAATTCAAGAAAGCTTCATTTAGCTGAAAATTTGACCTCATTCGGGGCCTCTAAAGCCTTCAAAACCGAGTTCAAAGTTTCTGTACCCTGTTTCCAAAACCGAAAATTTTCAATATCTTCAAAACCAGACTTGATCTAGCAATGAAACTTTACTAGCAGGCTAATATGACTAAGATGAACCTCCACATGTGAAATCAGAACATTCTGAGATCATATGACTAACTTACTAAAATTAGCAAGTTTCCATAAATAGCAGCTCTACACAAGATAGCCCTTATTGAATACAGAAACAAAAAAAATATTTTTGGGTGATGCAAGATTGCTCTTACACCCTGGATGCTCCTGCATCAGAATACTTGAACCAAATCCTTTCAATAGCTTGAATGCTTGGATCCTTGATCTTCAATGGAGAACTTGGATGGAGAAGAAGACTTGAATGCTTGAATGGAATACTTGCTTGATCACCTTGAGAGCTTGAGCACTTGAGCATGAAAACTTGATTGAGAGAGATGGATGAAATGAGAGAGGAAGGCCTCCTTTTATAGTGATCCAGGGCACACTCCTCTAGATAGGCCACCTTGGAGAATTAAATCCCAATTAGGTCCTCACCTTTAGAAAATATACCTTGATTAAACACAATTAAAGGATTTACCATTTCGGAGCCCAAAACAGGCAACCCGGAGGTGGAGAAATAATTTTCCCAAAAGCCAAACTGTCGACAAATGACATTTTGAAATCCTGGTGTGAAGAGGTCAAGGTCAAGGTCAATCTTGACCTGGTCAGGGTCGAGGTCGACATTGACCTCAGACCCTAACTATGTCAGAATCTAGAGCAGAGGTTCTAGGAGATGCCATAAATGCAGGATTTGATGTCAGAATAGGACCCAGTGTCCGGAACAGACAGAAAATCCCCTGTTTGATATGATGAAGGACTAGGAGGTCTCATTTCTAAATCCTACCTAGAAAATAGAGCCATGAAAGAGGGAAAATCAGGAAAAGCCTTAAGATCTTAACCCTAATTTCACCTAAAATGAAGGAATCAAGCACAAAGAAGAAGTGGAAAGCAGGAAGAAAGCCAAATATATGGAAAGATCCTAATCAAGGCACCAATCATGACCCCAAACCACTTACTCGGAGGGATAAATGCTCTTGACATGGAAGTGCTTCCATTTTAAGATGATACACTATCCTTCCCGTGGTTCCATTTATTTTCCTGTGGAAGTTGGTGGAAAAACTTTAGATAATACTTTCATTGTCATTCCTACCTCCGATCAATTTCAAGTGAAACTTGGTCTTCCTTGTCTTACCTCCATGAAATAAATGGCTTCTTTAGTTCATAAATGCCTTAAAATTCCTCATAATGGAAAGATCATGACTATTAACCATAGTCTTTAGTAGCCTTGTGACCCTCAAGACTCTTCTAACATTGATTTCTTTTGGTCTTCTATGCCTCAACCAATTAGAGTCTGTCCTAATTAGCTTTTCCAATCCTACCAAGTGTTCAAGATTGATTATTTTTGTGAATTAAGTAAACCTAAGGATGATCCTAGTCATGTCCTTCTTCCTACACCTCCTATGCCACTTTCTATTTCTTACATGCATCCTCCTACTATTATCTCTCATCCTAGTGTGGTTTCTTCAATTCTTCCTTCTAGAGAAGAAAATGAACCAATGTTGATTGATCCTACCCCACCTCAGCTATCTAGTAAGACCGAGTGTAACTTTCATCATCATAAGCTTCGTGCTAGAGCACATGCCTATGGTTCTCAAAACTTTTCTCACCTCATACGCCTTCAACTCCCTATAAAAATACCATGCTTGAGCCTGTGGCAGAGGTAAATTTGAACAATTTTTAAAAGAATAAACATGATAATGCTATCATATCTTGGATTCTATTACAATTAATATTGATGAAGAAGATTCTCTTGATGATGATGTTCATGATACTAACTATGATTTGCATGATAGTGATTCTGATGATATGTATGAAACTATTGATATTAACAATGATTTACCAACTATGCTTTCAAAATAGTTATCTATTACTCCTAGTAATGAACACAATGACCTATCTTCATAACATGGTCGTTGTTTGGAATTGGCTATTGTTCCTTCTGTCATTCTTGATGTTGCTCCTCTTGCAAGTTTCTCACCTTCCCTAAACACTATGGACTGAGATAGGGGGTAGGTGATATGCTTGATTATCTCCTCTTGTATGGTGGATTTTGTGTGTTTTCTTGTTGTAATGTGCTTCCCCCATGATGTGATACTTTTTATATGTTTTGTTTAGATTCCTCTAGATAACTCTTGTTTCTCCACTGGTGCAAGGTGATAAAGGAATCACAATGTCATAATCATTATTCTATTTATATCTCTTTTTCTCTATATGTCATTACATGTTTTGTTGTACATGTTATATTGTTCATAATTGTGACTTTATGATTGTTCAATTGGAGATGATGCAAAATGGTAGCACCTATTATTTTTGGTCTTTGTATTTCTGACCCAAAAAGAATCTTCTTTGTGACTCTTACATATCTTTCTTCCAATGTGTTGCAGCTCTACTTCCTTTAGGGAATGATGATATTTCATTTGGAAATAATATTTTACATATACACCACAACTGGTAAATCCATTTTGTGCTCTTTATTTTTTTCCTATGCTCATTTCCATTGATATGTCCTTTCTTGGGGGAATTTTATAGTGGAAACATCTCTAGTGGATGCATGCACACTCTATTAAATACAATTCTCTTGTTAAGTCACTTGTAATAGATTTAATGTGGGAGCATATAATCCACTCACATTTTACACACAGACACTATTTTTGATGCTCCTGTACATTTGTATCCCTTATGGAACATAATTCTTAAGGATTGTTCCCCACATTTTCACTTTTGATCCCTTATGGATACACAAATCATTAAGGATAGATCTCTCTTTATTGGATTCCCTTTTTTTGGAGATGCAATCCATAATGGTAGATCCTTGGTTGGTTGAATAGCATGACACACAAACCTTGCTAGACTTTCATTGCCATATTTTGAAGCTTTCCATTTAATGTGATTCATAGTAAGACAAGCATTCTTACTAGGCCTAGGTAATCACACTGCTTTCCCTTCTCTCTCTCTTTGTTAGAAATGCCTCTCTTGTCATAGTTTTGGATTTGATGAGGAATTAAGTCACTTAGGGGCTTGATGTTTCCTTGTATCCTTAGCTTTGGTAAGACCAACTTGATCTACTTTACCATTAGTATGAGTTTGTCTCATACTCTCGCTAAAGTGTGGGCTAAATGTACCATCCTAAAAGTTAGCACCCATTAATTTGGAAGCTCAAGGACATATTAGGGCCCATTTTAGTGATCTAGAAAATGGATGCATTTATGATTGATTTCCTACTTTTTCTCGCATATTTCACTATATTTCCCTCGACACCCTTAATACCTCTTGAGATATGGAGGTTTTACCTTGAGTTTTACACCCTTAGGTATATGTTAACCTCAAACTATGCCATGGGTCTTAAATTTTAATTGGATCTTGGGCCTAGTACAATGTATTTTCCTTTCCCACTTTCCTTTTTAAGCCTTAAAAAATTTGAGCCTTGAATTTCTATAAAAGAAATCCTTTTCCCTTCATTTGATCATCTACACATAGGACATGATAAAATTGAGCAAGCTATTTACATATTTTGCAATAAATTTTTCAAGTTCAAGGTGCATTCAAGGAGGTCAAGAAAAGAATATCAAGCATATGAGCATCCATGACCTATAATTTGGTGATTTTAGATCCATTTCATTTGTGAAGAAATCCAACATTCTACATTCTACATGAGCATTCAAGTATTCAAGCATCTTTGTAGATATCGAATCCATATCCATTCATGAAGATTTGTAAAGTAAGGTGAATACTAACATTTGTCTGTCTTTTACATGATTTTCATATTTCATCTCAAGGGTAATTCCTAAACAAGGTCTTAACCAAGGAAATCCCCTCCCCCCCCCAAAATTCCCTTTTTCCTTTTATGTAGGATCATGATCTCAAACTTTCAAACTTTCAAGATTAGACTTGGAAGACTTGGAGCTATAGTTTGCAATGCACATTAAAATTTGTAGTTCTTGGCATCTCATGTATAGGTTAACATTGAACTATGTTAACATATACCAAGGAAGTCAACCTATTCCTAGGACCATATTTTTAAAGTTTGTAGATTTCAGTCTCTTGGTTCTGGATCTCGCTCTATTCCAGTTGATAAATAGGAGATGTTTTCCACAACAATTCAAATTGTGATATTGCTATCAAGATTCAATTGTGTAGTTTTTTTAGTCAAACCCATTGACCCACATTTCACGAGTAGTGGTTCACACAAACCCATCTCTCATGAGAATGAATGGAACACTTAGCACTCATTGGATCTAGGTGATGCTTACAGAGGTGAAGCATCGGGACTTCCCGGGAGGTCACCCATCCTAGTACTACTACATCTTGAGTGTGCTTAACTATGAAGTTTCCTCCATGGTTAAACCCACTCTTCTTGCAACCCCATTTGCAAAACCTTCACCAAGTGTTGTGCCTTATGAACCATTTATTAGAAAGGCCCTTAAGCTCATCAATTGATAAGTAGGAGATGTTTTCCACAGCAAGTCAAATTTTGATATTGCTATCAGGATTCAAATGTGTAGTTTTTTGAGTCAAAATCATTGACCCATGTTTCACGAGTAGTGGTTCGCACGAACCCATCTCTCATGAGAATGAATGGAACACTTAACACTCATTGGATCTAGGTGATGCTCATAGAGGTGAAGCATTGAGACTTCCTGGGAGGTCACCCATCCTAGTACTACTCTAGCTTGAGCATGCTTAACTACAGAGTTTCCTCCATGGTTAAACCCGCTCTTCTTGCAACTCCATTTGCAATGCCCTTGTTCTAGTTTCTGATACTGTTTGATAGTCTATTTTTGGATTTAAAATTGAATTTATTCATTTGCCTTCAAATTAAGTACATTTCCTCTTTTTCATTTCATAGAAATTACTTTGATTATATTGCTTCTTGTCCATCATTACATGTGTATTTTCCTTTACATAACATTTAATCAAACAATTAATCAAAACATAAATGGAGAAGAAAGAGAAAGAGCAAGACCCCTTTGAATTGAAATCCTTAAAAGGACTTGGATTTTGCATTAGTACCCCTATATCAACTTGGGTTGTGTTAATCTTATTTGAGTCCTTCTAAGGATTGCATTCAAGGGAATCCCTTCCTTTTTCTACTTCTTCCCCAATGTACATACATCTTGGTGGTTTAATCACATTGGATCACCATTTTATAAGTTACAATAGTCTTTAACAAAGACAATCATATATATATATATATATATATATATATATAGACACACACACACACACACACACACACACATACACTCAGTTGTATTTATACATATACTTATTTATATTCATATGCTTGCACCTATTCATTTGTTTTCCTTACTTATTTCATTTACTTTTGTTTCCCTTTGTAGATATTATTGCATTCCTTTTTATGTTTAGTTTTTGTTCTTTTTATTCACTTCCTAACATATTTGCTAGACACACTCATTCTATTATCATTTTTTCTCCTAGTTTTATTCTTATTTTCTCTTTTTGGCTATCGTTTTTTCTTTTCCTTTCACTTCTATTTTTCTCACTCTTACATTTGCATACATCATATATATATATATATAGAGAGAGAGAGATAAATAGATAGATAGATAGATAGATAGATATCTCTATCTATCTATCTATCTATCTATCTATCTATCTATCTATCTATCTATCTATCTATCTATCTATCTATCTATCTATATATATATATATATATATATATATATATATATATATATATATATATATATATATATATATATATATATATATATATATATATATATATATATATATATCTCTCTCTCTCTCTCTCTCTCTCTCTCTATATATATATATATATATATATATATATATATATATATATATATATATTACACTTAATTATCGTATCTCTTTTTTCTTAATTAAATAATTTATAACTATTTCACACTTTAACATTTTAATATCTTTTTAAATCTTTTACTTTGCACGTAATCCTCTTCTTCATATAATTTTATCTTCATTCATGTTTCTTCACACCACCTTATTACATCATATTTTTGGCTCTTTATTTTTTGGAGTGTTGTTTTTATTATTGTGGAGGTATAGGTTAGGCCAATTTTTTATTTTTTATTTTTTTTTTTTTTATCCTTGTGTACCTCTCTCTCTCTGTCTCTGTCTCTGTCTCTGTCTCTCTCTCTCTCCTCTTCCCTTCTCCCTCCTCTTTTTATTGTCTATTAGATATGCAATCTACCATTTCATGTTCCTCTTTCTCTTTCTCTTTGACATCCTGATGATGGATCATGTAGTATGATCTGAAACATTGATGGTAAAAGAACCTACACAATCGAATCCAGAAACTAAAATACCAAAGACAATCATGATAAAAATAGTCAAAAGATAGTGAAATCATATACAATTCATGTATAACAAGAGTGTAGAGATAACATATACAAAAGATTCAAATGATAATAATAGAGGATTATTTATGATTAATTTTCTTATATGTATATGACAGGTTTTTGAATGTGAGTAATTGATTTTCAGAGCACAAAGGTTCAACACAATTTTAAAGCTTCTCACAACAAGGAGGATGCTTTAGGTCTAATAAAGTTAACAATTGTGGTGAATGGGTTAAAATGTCTTTCATAGAGATGCACATGGGAAGCATTATGTGTGATTGTCATAGGTTATATAAAATTATGATATTTATATACATAGTTTGACAATAATTTTTATTTTGTGTGAGTATTTATACATGGAGAATGTGATGTGTTGTTCATATCTATAACAATCTCTTTGACAAAGATTACTTGAAATTAGTGATGTTAATACAATTATCTACATACTGAATGTGTGATGAGACAATGAAAGACTATTATGTATATTGATGCATATGTATCACGGTGTTATTTGTAGAAATCTTCATGTAATCAGTGTGTGTTAGTGAATGGTAAATAGGTATAATAGTATCACTGATTTTTCATTGAATTTGATAATATGGAGAGGTATCTTGTATTCATAGTGCATATTTTGGTTGATTGACACAACTTGTATATGACATAGCACATTGATGTCACCATGCTTATTTTGATTGGAATTATAGTTTTGCATATGACAGGGATCATGTTTGGCACAATTTGCTTTGATCAATACATATTTTCTTTGATACAAAATTATGTTAACTTTTGATACATAATAGTTACTGGTATAAAACTATGGGCATATATTTTTTGTTCAACACTTGTTACTATTGTGGTTCTATTTCTTGGTTGTAACAGTAATTTTTGAAGAAAAGACTTTATTTTTTTCACTTCTAATTTCATTCAACCTCTTGCAGCCTTTTAGGGGGAGTTTTCATATATTCCATCCTTGTTTTGGATCAAAATTTTCATATTTTCAATTATTTCTTCAACCAGTTGTTAAGACAGAACAATGATATACACTTGGTTCTTAGAAGTTGCAGATTTTGATTGCTTATGAACAAAAGGGATAGATCCTCATGTTTATCTTTGGTCTTTATTTTAGTTGATATTTTAAAATTTTGGTTTACACTTACTCATCTTTTATTTGGTCATAGTGACGTATCTTCCAATATATAAGATTCTTTGTTCATCTTCTAGTTGTTTCCCTTCATGATGTATAACATGGTCATATTCTATGATGACTACTAGATCTTATGTGGTTACAAGTTTTTGGTGCACATACACTGGCTATTGCAGGCTTTTGGATTCAACTTATATACATTCTAAGTTGATCTTTTCTTTGTGTTAATACTCATAATTTTGATGCAATTATGATATTTTTATGACCATGTTATATTGATTCACAAGTTTCTATGCAACATCCCTTTGTCTCTTGATGCAAAAAGGGAGAAACTGCTATGGTGTTTTTCCATCAAGGCCGAAGGGGGATTTTTTGTCCCTCAATTATTTTCCTTGATGTCAAAGTGACACAAAGACACTACACATTGTTTGGTATATGACAAGTATATAATATTCATTTCTATTATTGATATTGACATACTTTGATCAATTCTTTGTTCAGTTTGGGGATGCAAGACACCCATGATGACACGATTTGGTTTGATTTTAGTGCTTTTGATCATATATATGACAATACATACTTGATTTTGTTTTAGTAATCATATATATGACAATGCATTTACAGATTGGTATACTTGATGTTCATTCATAGGATGTTATCTATTATCAATGATGACATATTTTTAGTGATGGTACTTGCATTGGTTCATATTATTGAAAGTGTATATATGTATACATATTGTGTTCTATTTATTTCATGTGGTTTATATTGTTGTTTTGTAATCTTATTAGTTGATATATTTTAAGTCTTGACCAAATTAGAATTCAGTCCTATATGTGTTATGTATCTGACAAGGGACTTGATTCTCTATCAGTGGCTTCATTTAAGGACCATTAAATATATTATCATACAAAAAATTCATATATCATTGGAATACTAATGAATACAAGACTAAATTATATAAGGTTATAAGATGATACTACAAAGTATGACTCATCAGAAATAAGTTCTATAAAAGATACCACTACCAATAGTATGATAGTTGATGAAATGATTTATTTTTCATTATAGTCATAGTTTGGTTCAACATCTTGGTTGACATTTTGGGTCACTATTATAGTGACACCTGATATAGTACAGTGGCACTTGGTAGTATAGTTTCATCTTTGTAAATATAGTGACAACTATACTTGGGTTTGATAACAACAAATGTACTTGTGATTATATTCACATACCATGGTGATTACATTTCCATTGATTGAAATCATTACTCAAAGGATATTATAGTATCATTAACGTGGTTATCATATTTCTTAAATGTTTATATTATAGATGTCAAAAGACATTATCATTGTGAAAGACTTTATGTACGGGGTTGACACCACTATATTAATCTTTGTTGCTCATAATATTTCCTTGATAATATTGGAAATATATCATTATACATAGAGACTTATTTTGTAAAGAAATATTATTGTAGTCGACATTATTACTTTGATTCTTAGCTTTTTTTTTTAAGACATTATCACTATACATGAACAAGGGTATTTTTATGTTTTGACATTTCAAATGTCAGTATACTATCATTTTCCCTAATGCATTATAAAAAAAGTTTTGAGATAATTTCATTTGGTAAAACCCTACCTTAGAAGAGATAAGAGTACATGAATATTCTTGACAGTTGCATTTGGAATAGAATGACGGTAAATATGAAGCAAAGAATAGTAAGTATGGAAGCACAGTGGTTTAAAAAATGACACACGAATCTGGTAATATCATTCTAAAACGGTATCTGTCATGGGTTGTTTATTTTTATCTTCTATGATTAATAGAGGATTAATAATAAGAGTTGGTTGAATAAGTCTGTCAACTGTTAAACAATGATCTCTTTATTATTCATCTTTTATAAGTAAAGGCATTCAGTGTATGAGAAGTGTGAGAAAAAGAAAAAGAAGGGTTTACTGATTTGAAAGGAGACATTTTCAAAAGTGTTTGAATCTCTTGAAAAGTGAGAAGCGTGGACAGTGAAAAGGAATAGGGTAAATATTTTCTTTTGGTTTTGAGGGGTTTTCATGTTAAATTATTACAATGCATTTGGCGAAAAATAAAAGGGTTCAGTTTTTGATAAAACATTTATGAGAATTTTTTGATTTTTTTTTCTCAACGCTGCTAGTAAAGAACTATGTCTTCTTAGAGGGTTTTGGTTGTGAAGGATTTTGAAGGAGATTTGATGCATATTGTTTCTGTTTGATCTTTTTTAGCAAACTGTTACAAACTTATGTTTGTGCAAATTTATATTTTGTTTATTTCAAGTTGTATCTTATCATAATAAAGGCATAGTTTGGATATATCATGATGTGTTCTTCAACCATTATGATATGTACATTCTGTGACTATATGTAATCCTGAATTTCAGGGTGAAATGTATAGAAACAAAGTGACTCTTTGTAGTAAATAATTTTTTTATACATAAGTTGAAAATAATTAAGTTAGTGAGACAAATTGATAATTGCTATTGAGACATTTTGTATCTAGTGAGACATTTATGATTAAGCTAGTGAGACATATTTTGAGTGGTTTTTCATTTCTATGAGGGTTTCCTACTCATGAAATCATTATGTTATGGTTTCTCATTTTATATGTTTTATTTGGTCTATGTGAACACACATTTAGTCTTATACATCTTTCAACATTTGAGTTTACATGACGTTTTCAATTTTAATGAATTGATTATGATTCTTCATATTCAATTAAGTTTGAAAGCTTCATGTGTATGTTGCATCTCATGATAATGGAACTAGTATTATATATATGTAATATTTGACAAAGGGTAAGTGCACAAAGACGGGGGAGCGAAAAGGGGGTATAAGATGCTTCTTTTTTTTTTTCTTTTTCTTAAAATCAACAAAATCTAAACTTTGATGAGAAAGTGAAGTTAGTTAGACTTAAAATTTCAAGATGTGACCAGAAAAAGAGTTGTATTACTTTGAATATAGTTTCTAAAATAATAATTTATTTTGAAAATGGTGGAGGTTAAGACCCTCAAAAAGGGGGAGCACAAAAACTGGTCTTGTTTTTTGTGAAAAACTATAATATAGCATCTAGTGTGCTCCCCCTAAAATGTGAACTTATTTTTTGAATTTCTTTAATCACTCTAGTGAGAATTTAGATAATGCTAGTACATAGTTTATCCCATATTTTTTTTCTATTTGTTTTATGAAAGTATGATTTCTTATGAATTTACGAAGTGGAGACATCCTACAAACATAAAATTTGTGTGTGCTCCCCCCAAAATAATTGAAAACTAATAAAAATTCAAAACTTATTATTAAAAAGTGTGAATAATGTAGTCTAGTTTAAATAAAAAAGTAACTTGTTTCAAAGTTTGATGAACGAGCCAAAATATAAGCCCAAAATACTACACATTTATTTTTGACAAAAATCAAACATATTTATAAAAGAAATTAGAGCTGAAAAACTTAACATAATCAAAATTTAAAATAAATTATATGGTTAGATAGAGAAAAGAGAGATCTAGAACCTCATATCATCTGATTTTGTTGTTGTTGAACCACATTCAAACTTGACGGGGAGCACACAAAAAAAATGTGATTTTTTTGTATGTTTGCTAGAAAACATGTCTTAGGCCTATTTGAATCCTCCAAGCCTTTGGTTTGGATGCCCAAGGTGAATCCAAGCCTTAGGCTTGGGGGATCCAAATGTAGTTAAAAGGGAACACACCAAATAGGAAGTACACCATATTTGGCATGCACCAATTGTGGCAATAAAAACATGCAAAACAAATTCTAAATATGGCATGCGCCAAATGTAAATATCCAACATTTCATTGAGAAAATGGTGTGCACCATTGCATTTTGTGTGGTTCTTAAGGTAATAATTTGGTCTTGGTGGTGAGGGTGCTGCCCCTCAACCCTTCCATTTCACACCCTCCCACCCTCTCCCCCTTCTCTCACCCTCTCTCTCACATATATCTCCCCCTAATTACCCTCTTTAAATCTTTACCCTCCCTCCTCTCACCATATCTTCCCATAATATATCTACCCCTTAATATATATGAGGACCCATTAAAGCTGCTTAAGACCCCTTAACACCCTTAATGTATCCTAGGACCCCAAAGGACCCCTTACAACCCCTTAGGATACAATACCATACATTAATTTATCCTAGGGTCCTAAGGGGTCATAGGATACATGAATCTATCCTAAAATCCCTAAGGATCCCTTGTGACACCTTAAACATCCTTACCATACAATAATGCATGTTGAGGGGTTGTAAGGGGTACAAGGTTACATTAATGTATTCTAGGACTCCGTACGATCACTTAGCACCCATTAGGTATCTTAGGGAGAGAGTGAGATCAAGGGAAAGAAGGAGGAGAGAGAGAGGAGGAGGAAGGGGATAGGGAGAGTGAGTGAGGAGGGATAGGGAAAGTGATAAGTGAAATAGAGAGAGAGGGAGAGTTATGGGGAAGAGGGAGAGAATGAAAAGAGGGAGTGAGTAAGATCAGGGGAAATGGTGAAGGAGAGAGAGAGAGAGAGAGAGAGAGAGAGAGAGAGAGAGAGAGAGAGAGAGAGAGAGAGAGAGAGAGAGAGAGAGAGAGGATAGGAAGAGAAAGTGAGGAGGGAGGGGTAAAGGGATAGGTGAAATAGATAGAGAGAGGGAGAGTTGTGGGGAAGAGGGAGAGAGTAAGATCAGGGGAAACGAAGAGGAGGAGAGAGAGAGATGAGGAGGAAGGAGATAGGGAGAGAAAGTGAGGAGGAATGGGAAAGGGATAGGTAGAATAGATAGATAGAGGGAGAGTTGTGGGGAAGAGAAATAGAATGGAAAGAGGGTGAGAGTGAGATCAAGGGGAAGGGAGAGGGGGAGAGAGAGGAGGAGAGAGGGGATAGAGAGAGAGTGAGGAGGGAGGGAGAGTTGTGAGGAAGAGGGAGAGAATGGAAAGAAGAGAGTGTAATACTACTAAAATGGAGAGGGGGTTGTACAGGAGGAGGAAGGAGATAGGTAGAGTGAGTGAGGAGGGGAGGGGGAAAGGGATAGGTGAAATAGAGAGAGAGGGAGAGTTATGGGGAAGAGGGAGAGAGTGAGATTAGCAAAAAGGGAGAAGGGGAGAAAGAGGAGTAAGGGGATGGGGAGAGCGAGTGAGGAGGGAGGGGGAAAGGGATAGGTGAAATAGAGAAGAGGAGGGAGAGAGTAAGAAAGGGAAACATAGAGGGGGGAAGGCAACAGGGAGAAATAGAAAGGGGGAGGAGAGACAAATTTATGGAAGATTTAGGGATGGATGGAAAGAGAGTTAGGGGATGGATGGAGAGAGAGGTATGGAAGAGGGAGAGAAGGTAAATGGGGAGAGGGTGAGAGAGGAGAAAATAGATATGTAAAAAGGGAAAATAATTAAAGGTTTAGGGTTTAGAGAAAGAGAGATGGGTAGATAGAGGTAGGAAGATTAGGGAGAGAGGGGGAGAGTGAGAGAGGGGAGAGAGGATGGGAAGAGGGGGAGAGAACAGGGGAGAAAGGATAAAACCAATAAAATTTTATCCATCAACCCTAAATCCCTTCTCCCACTCTCTCCCCCACTCTGTCCCTCTCTCCCCCTCTATCATTATATCCTTATTTTCATTATCTCAATCTTCCATACCTCTCCCTATCTCCCACCTCTTTCCTCTAAAACCTAAATCCTACCTAATCCCTAAAGCCTAAACCCTATAACCATAAGCTCTAACTACCTCTTTCTCTCTCTCTACCACCTAACCCTAAAACCTATAACCATAATTCATCCACCCTAAATACTTTATCAATTATCCCTCTCTCTTTCCCCCTATCTCTCTCCCTCTTTTCCTTCTCTCCATCTTCCCCACCTCTCCCCCATCAGTCCCTCTTTCCCATAAACCCTAATGTTTTTATATGAATCTTAATCAGATTCAGAATTCAACTTTTCCTCACTTTTATTAGCATAATTTCCACTTCAATTATTGAATGGGGGGTTTGGGTGTTGCGCCCCCAATAGGGTCAAGGGGTAGCACCCCTAGCAAGGGTATGGGGATAACGCTCCTAGTGGCCATGGGGTTGAGGGGAAATGCCCCTCATGGGGTCAAGGGGAAGCACCCCTTGTAGGGTTGAGGGGAAGCTCCTCTTGTGGGGTTTAGGGGCATCGCCCCCACCATAAAACTCCATTGTACACACCATTTTCAATGAAATGTTAGATTTTTAGATTTGGCACACACCATATTTAGAATTTTTTTTTCGTATTTTTATTACAAAATTTTACGCATGGCAAATATGCTTGGTATGAAAAAATCAAGGCTCAATACACAAAACCATATGATGTGTTCCATTTAAGGTGCACACCATATGCTTTTTTGGGGACCAAAAAGTTGAGTGACATCTTTTTGGTCCCAACATTTGAGTCCCCCATCTTTTTGCACCTACTTGAAAGTTTAACTCAAAGTTTTACAATTGATATGCCACTGATTCACCTCCTCTTAGTGGTATCATACTCCAACATCATTGAATTATACTACAAAGGAAAAGGCTATGGAAATATAATTGCAAGAAATGAAGCTAAAGATATTTAAAATCAAAAGTGATTTTGACTATTGGGGCATAAAGGACAATATCAAGAGGTATTTTACTCATGTCCACTATATTGAATATGTTTGGATAGACCTTGGTATGATTAAAGACATTAGAATAATGGATTATTGAAAACTTACCATAGAATAAATCATTGATATGGATCTTGCTAACATTCTATAATGGATGGAGGATGATGGAGACATACTAGATCTAGAATATGTAGTAGAGAGGGTTGCAGAATCATGACCTCACCTCAATTTAATTATCATTGAAATAAAGTTTTTCCATTATCGAAAGGTTTCAATCCATCATGGATAATACCCACACTTTTCTCAGGAAGAAGGGTATTAAGATGAAACGATTCAAATCAAGGTCTGATAATGATACAACTAGACCTAAGGGATAGAAGTTAGAGGTGAGAACCAAGAATAAAAAGAATGCATCCTCCTCATAAAATAGAATAAATCTCAATATCAAATTGAAGAAGACTCATGAAGACTCTTTTGGAAAAGGAAAAGAACAAGTTTTGTTTAGGAAGTTTTTAAGGAAGAAGATAATCAACTAGAAGAGAAAGTAAAAGTACTTCTAATTGCATTAGATTTATGATCTACCCCTAGTGAAACTCTATAGGTATCCATTTATACAAATGAATCTATTTTTATAATTAATATCAATGTTGAATCTTTTTCTATGATCTTAATTCTTCCTATCACACATTATGCATCTTCCCAAGCCACTGAGCCTATTTATAATAGACATCATGATAATTAGGCTAGTGTATTATCATATGATTCTCATCCATGTTCACCCACAATTCATTTACCTAGCCCAGTTTACCAAATATTATCTCTACCATATCATATACCTAGCCTAGTTCACCATATGGTACAGATGAAGAGACTCAAGTTATCCTTTCTAATCCTCCTCCTTGGCTAAGTGTTGCTGTCCCAAAGAGGAAGAAACAAGAAGCTTCTCCTAATGACTTTGACTTTGAGAAACTAAAGAAAGTCAGGACTAGGGGTTCTAAGAAAGATAAAACTATTTCAAGGCTTCATATAAATAAGGATAGGATAAATTATGTAGAAATAGCCGAACTTCTTGTAGATAAACCCTAGTAAGAAATGTAGCTTGCTGATCTCAGGATCACCTGATTTGATTTGCAAAAGATAAAACATAATAGTATAATCAATGATGCCCAAGAATCTATAGCTCTATGTTGGAACAAGATTATGATGTATGCCAAAATTGAGGCTCATTACATCGAACCATATGGTGTGTTCCATATTGGATGCACACCATATGCTTTTTGGGGGACCAAAAAGTTGAGAGACATCTTTTTGGTCCCAACTTTTGGGCTCCCCATCTTTGTGCACCTACTAGTAAGTTTAACTCAAAGTTTTACAATTGATATACCACTGATTCAACCTCTTTCTTAGTGGTATTGTACTCCAACATCATTAACTTCTACTACAAAGCAAAAGGCCATGGAAATATAACTACAAGAAATCAAGCTAAGGAAGTTTACAATCAAAAGTGATTTTGACTATTGAGGCATAAAGGACAATATCAAGAGGTCTTTTACTCATGTCCTCTATATTGAATATGTTTGGACAAACCTTGGTATGATTAAAGACATTAGAAGAATGGATTATTGAAAACTTACCATAGAGAAAATCATTGATATGGATCTTGCTAACATTCTATAAGGGATGGAAGATTATGGAGACATACTAGATCTAGAATATGTAGTAGAGAGGTCTACAGATCATGACCTCACCTCAATTCAATTGTTATTGAAATAAAGTTTTTCCATTGTTGACAGGTTTCAATCCATCATGTATAATACCTACACTTGGCTCAAGAAGAGGGTATTAAGATGAAGTGATTCAAGTCAAGGTCAGATGATGATACAACTAGAACTATGTGATAGAAGTCAAAGGTGAGAACTAAGAATAAAAAAATGCATCCTCCTCCTAAACTAGAATAAATCTCAAGATCAAATTGAAGAAGACTCACAAGGACTCTTTTAGAAAAGGAAAAGAACAAGTTATGTTTAGGAAGTTTTTAAGGAAGAAGATAATCAACTAGAAGAGAAAGTACAAGTACTTTTAATTATAGTAGATGTATGATCTACCCATAGTGAAAACTCTATAGGTATCCATTTGTAAAAATGCATCTATTTTTACAATTAACACCAATGTTGACTCTTTTCTATGATATTAACTCTTCTTGTCACACCTTATGCATCTTCCCAAGCCAATGAGCCTATTCATAATATACATCATGATAACTTGGCTAGTGTGTTCTCATATGATTTTGACCCATGTTCACCCACAATCCTTTTTGTGGAAGGTTATTCAACCCTAAGTGACTTTGACAAGTTCATGTTAGAATCAATGCCTTGTGTCACCACATGAATTATCACTACAACTATTTAGATTTAAACACCAAAAATTATTTCCACCATATCATATATCTCACCTAATTCATGATATTCTATAGCTAAAGAGACTCAAGTTATCCTTTCTAATCCTTCTCCTTGGATACGTACTGCTGTCCCTAAGAGGAAGAAACACAAAGTTTATCCACATGAATTCGACTTTGAGCAACTAAAGAAAGTCACAATTAGGGGTTCCAAGAAAGATAAAACTATTTCAAGGGCTGAGATAAATAAGGATAGGATAAATTATGTAGGAATAGCCAAACTTCTTGCAAATAAACCCTAGTAAGAAATGTAGCTTGCTAATTTTAGGGTCACCAGATTTGATTTAGGAAAGATAAAACATAATGGTATAATCAATGATGCCCAAGAATATATAGCTCTATGTTTGCACAAGATTATGATGAAGTCAAAAATAAAAAAAGGGTCAACTAAAAAATAATAATGAACTACTCATGGAGGTGATTCAAAATATTACCAAAAATTTAGAGGTGGTTGACCAATAGGCATCTTCTATTGTAAATGATTACATTAATAAGGTAGAGAAATATGGGAAAATGTTTTTATCCATTAATGCATGGATTTATACATTGATGGTGTGAGAAGAAAAATAATAAGAAAAATACTCTAGGTTTTAACGTATACAAAAATGTGGCAACCAAGTTAAATGAGGGTCTTGGAACTTTTAGTCAAGACTTGGAGTCTCTCAAAAAGGATTTTAAAATTTGGATTAAGTTTTTAAGATTTGAAATTGGAGATGGTTTGCAATAATAGAGTTGTACCTTCTTGAAATAAGTACATTGAATATAAGGAGCTAGTAAATAGAAGCCATGACATTGAAGGCTTAATCATAGATGTAGAAGCTACACTTGAATCTTTTACTGAGAGGAAACATGAGATTAGTACCAAGTTTGAAGAAATGTCATGCAAAAATTGATAAATGATAATCAAGAGATGATTCTATAAGATGCCATAGTTTTAGAACTTCAACAAGTGACTTGTCAAGGGCTTGAGGTGGATCATTGCACATTGAATTCCATTGACAAGCTCAAAGGTTACTAGGTTTTTCTTGATCAAATCCAAACCATTCTTAATGAAAATGGGACAATAATTTCTAGGGGTTTTGATGCATTCATCAAAATGACATTTGTTTCAAATAACACATGAGTGTGATGGATCCTAGAAAAGTACAAAAAAACATCCATAGGTTCTAGGATTTCATGGAATATAATGAAGAAGAATAAAAAATGCCTTCAAGAACTTAGTTATATTTCCTATTCTTATGAGAATTTTAGATTTGCATTTTGTAGTTTAGTCTTGATAGGTTACATGTAAAGTATAAAATTGCAATTGCATATGGCCATATTTCATGTAAAGCATAAAATTGCAATCACACATAATCACATTACATAGGACTATAATGTTGAATAATTCAACAACAAGTAGTTATCTTTCCACATTTTTCTCCTAGCCCCCCCCGCCCCCCCCCCCCCCCCCCCCCCCCCCCAACACACACACATATATATATACAATTAAACTCTATTGGAGTTGTGCAAAATACAAACTTTTCTTTTATTTGTGCAAGCTGATTTCAAAGTAAACAAAAGAGCAAGTTCTTTTAATATTTGCATTGGAGAAACTTGTTATATTATTGCTATGTTCTTGCATCACAATAGTGGTATTACCTTTAATTTATTGAGAAAATTGTATGAGTTATCTATGGTATTATAAGAAAACCTTTAAATCTAATTTCATATAGACTTTGTGTTGTTGTTTTTGATTTGAGTTAAATAGAAGTGAATACATGATCTTTGAGCTATAAATCTTGGTGTTATTAGAAATTAGAAATAAAGCCCCATGTTTTAAAGTCTTTGTGCTAAACATATTGTTGCCTCATCCTTCAAATCATTATATGATAATATACGAGACTTTGAGATTATGTACATTCCTTATTCAATAGCTTACCAGTATGCTTAAGGATAATATTAAGGTTAACCTTAAGATTATTAGAATAATTGATCCAATTAGTGCTTAAAAGTGAATATGTCAAGATTCTAAAGATTTTCAAGTGCATATTTATGAAAGTGAAAATCCTTCTTAAAGAAACATGAAGTGATATGTGCAACATCTAATCTTAGATTAATTTGAATTTTTTATAAGTTTTAGTTGATTCAGTAGAAATAAGAAGGGTGCCTCACCTTAGTTGAGAGGAGAGACTATATCTCACATATTGTGTCTAAATACTTCATTTTACAAGTAGTGTGTCTACAACCACTTAAAAAATATTCAACCAGTGCTACATATTTTAATGAGTAGATATGGATGTGATCATAGTCTTTGTTGTCCCTAGTACACCAAAGAGACTACCCATTTATGTGACTATGGGTAGTCCTTCTATAAAGAGAGTTGTTTCTATTATTGGTGTTCCTTTCAAAAGGGACTTATTTGATATTTTTATGAGATACATGAAGTCCTAGTATCCTTCTTATATAATGACATACCATACTTACAACACTCATAGAAATAAGAAAAATATTAATGATCTAACTTATTTACCACCTTCTCAACCAAATTTTCCTCAAACACCTAAAACTCTAGTTAAGAAACCAAGTGAGTAAGATCTTATTGATCAAATTTGAGTTACTCTCGCTAAGATATCACTATGGGTTTTACTTCAAAATGTTCCATTTTACCAAGGTATGCTTCAACAAACACTTCAAAAGATCTTGATACCTTCTTTGACCAGGCCTATGAATGTGTTGATAGATCATAATTGAGTTGATTCCCTAAATATTATATTCTATCCAAATGAACTCCCACTTCTAGAAATAATGAAAATAATGGACCCAAAAATGATCATTTTGTATGTTAATGGCATCAACATTAGATGGAATCTCATTTATATTGGTTCCATTTTCAATGTTTGTAATCTATACTTATTTCCCAAAACCAAGTTGGATCTGAATTCCCTTTCCACATCTTCTTTTGATTATTTTTATTTTTGGGTTTAATAATATTGGTGAGAAATATTTAGGAACTGATATTTTTTCTTTAAAAATTGGACCAGTTATTATTCCAACCTTGGTGTTTGTTATTGCAGGGACCTTCACCATAAAACCTTCTCCTAGGTAGACATTGGATTCATGCTTTGGTAGTAGTTAGTTCCACTCTTCATGGTTATGTTAATTTTTTTGATATTAAGAAATTAGTTATAGTCAAATTTGACCTTGATACCATGCATTTATGGAAAATGGAAGCCATTGGTCATGCTTCAAATTTACCTAACTTTTAGAAACATATTCCGTCATTATATTCTAATATTCTAATAACCATTCCTCTAGTGTTTTGTGAAAAGGAGGACCATAAGAATGTTTTCCCTAAAGAAGATACTCCCAAGGAACAAAATCTCCCTAAAATGGAGAGTACTAAGTTGAAGACACATTGATGAATAAAATATTTCAACCACTAATATGACACTCAAAATTATATTGCAAGAGTACAAGTGGTCCCACAGGAAGAGAAAGAGCACACATCAAAGATGAGACAAGATTCTATGATCAACTAGCCTATAAGGCCCACCCCATTTCCACCTTTTCCTCGACACTTCGATGTAAGAGGATTAAGGGGTTTTGTAGTATCTGGATGATTGGTAAATCCCTAATGGAATTGTACCTCAGGATAGACCTATATATTGTACCTTCATATCAGTACCTATCAATTAAGTGTCGCTATGACAGAGGAGATATCTCTAGGTTATTAATTGTGTAAGTGAATCTTGGATTAAATTAATAGTTGATGTGATGATTCTAGTAACTCCTACGAGGAGGATGAGTAATGTTTTGATGATGTATTATATGGTTATACCATAGTGATGTTTTGGTGATATTATTAGAAGACTGAACAAGGATTTGTTAGATCCTAGACTAATAGGATTATTCTGCATTTTGTTTTCCTAGATTAGGAAATTTAATCATACTTGTGATAAGAATTTTATAGGACACGACTGATATGGTTACCCCTTATCGATATTGAACCATCGATTTATCTTAAATATTATGCTAAGGAAAATTGAGAATCTTTGGGATTAGGAGTACTATGGAGTTATGCAATCGAATTATGTAGATTGAATTGAATTGAAAGAATGAATGTATTCTAAATGTTTTCAAGCCTGCATTTGGATTATGATCTATAAGAGGGCACTATACTTTATGTGACTTTGATTACACAATAGAAATTATAACTTGTGTGTATAAAATTATATGCATTTGAATTATGCACTATATGAAAGTGATTAGACGTATACATTGAATTATGAATTATGAGAAAGTGATTGTAAGAATGCAATTGAATTCTATGTTGCAAATGAATATCATGTTAGACATCTTCACTGCATTGGTGTTATGATGTAATTGATTATTACCTTATGATGATGTTAGATTATTGATGATCATGATTTTAATTGAATTACGAGATTAGTATGCATTAGAGATGCAATTGAAAGTGTATTGATTTGATTATTGTATTGGTTTTCTTCCTTGAATTACTGATGCTGCATTGAGGTATTGTAGGTGGAAGGACCATGGAAACATATTCGGGGAAACCACATTGAATGCATTTGCTAACAGTAAAGCCAAGGCCCCGTCTATTGAAGAGACCAGGGCCTCGTTGTGAAGTGTTTAATTCGTAACCATAATTGAATGTATGTGTAGGAATGTTAAGTGTTGTGATATTGTGGACATACCTTAATTGTGATGTTAATTATGTGAGTGTCACTTGACACTAGAGTTATATGTTAACTAAGGTATGTCATGTGGTTAGAGTGTGAGAGCTAGTTCTAGAAGCTTCTTCGGGGGGGAATTCAAAGTGCATCCACTTGTCATAGGACCCCAAAGTGAAGTCACATCTTACTTTTCCGTGCATACACTGAACCATGGTTTTTGGAGGGTTAAATGGGACCCTAGGGGGTGGTTTCATGCATTTTGAGGTAGCCCATTCCTTGTACCCATGGGTTAGGGGTATTTTTAGCATGGGAGAAGCCATATATTGACTTTTTGTCCCCTCCAATAGTGCTAATTTAACCTTGAACGAAATTCCAATTTGTGGTATGGCCCAAGATACTTTTGACCCCTTACCTTGCTTAGAGGAGTGCTAGGTCACCACTTGGTAGGACCATCTTTATGAGGTTTGCGGGGGTAGGTTTAGAGGCCCTTTTTAGAGGAATTTTGGGGAAGGATGGGGGGGTTCATCCATTCTCTATCTTTAGAGAGTACCAAAAGTTAGAGGAGGAAAAAGCTTAGAGATTTGGATAAGGGCTCAACACTCCTTCAATTAGCATTTGGACTCGAGGTAGGAATTTTTGCTCTCATTTTTGTTGTAGTAGATTGTATGTGTTTTGTATTTGTCCTTTGGCTCCCCATGGTTGGTCATGGAGGAAGCTTGCATTGCTTATTTGTTGTGTTTTAGCTCCCCATGGTTGGTCATGGTGAGAGCAAGAATGTATTGTGTTTTTCTTGTAATTGGATTTGGGGTTGTTTACTCTTGGATTCACTCACCCTTGGGAGGGAAGAGCAATCAAGAGGGGGTGTGGGAAATGGAGGCAACTCCATGTGTAGAGTCTCCTCCATGTGTGGGGAAGGATGAAGCTTGGGTGAGTGATTTTCCCCAAGTAACCTTGCATTTAGCCCATGAGGCATTGGGGGTATAAGGAGGGAAGTTTGGCCATGTGAGCCTTGTTATGAAATTGTGATATTTGGGTCCATGTGTGGCCTTGTTTATGATTATGCAATGGTTGTCTCCATGGGTTGTCCACCCACACCCCACAAAAGGAGTTCATGGAATTCCTTAGTTACACCCTTGAGGGAATTTTGGGTTTTTGCAATTGTATGTTTCTTGTGAGTGTTTGTATATGAGTGTATGTATCCCATTTGATGTGGTTTCCCCAAGCTCGGGGGTGGCCTCATGAGAGGCCTAGGATGGGAGGTGAGCTTCCCATGGTCTTTCCTTTGCCTTGTTTCTTGCAGATTTGTGGAAGCTCAATGAAGGTGCTATCTTGGAGGTTTCTTCTTTTGGGTGGTTGTGTGAAGACAACCCTATTATTCCTTTGTGAATCTCTTTGTATTTAGACTTATCTTTTGATATAAGAGATATTGTAATGCCTTTTCTTTGGGCCATTGTGAAGATGAAATGGAGTGAAGACTGTTATCTTCTTGAACCCTCATTGTGTGGCATTATCCATTTGCATTGCCTTGTTGTAACTATGAAGTCTTAACTTTATTTGATGTATATGTAAATGTATTGAAGTGGTTTTCATAATGTATATGATGAATCCTTGCATACATAATTAAATTCCTCTATCTCTCACTATAGCTGAAGTTATTCTTCTTTTGCAAATGAGTTCTCAAAGTTGATAGAATAGATATTGCATCAATTTCATTAAGAATACATAGTTTGGTTGATGTATGAAATTAGTAGTCTCTTATATGATGAATTTATTGTTCATATTCATTGAAAATAATCTCTATTTGATCAATATCACACTTCTAGTCCTATAAATTGAAATAAAATAACTGTGAACAAATGATCATATTAGTTTACTATGTTGAAATCTCATACGATTAACATTCAAACTATATTCATCATTGTATGATACACTATCAAATTTAATTTCATAGACTCCTCAATACATTAAAGAAATTATCAAATTTACGATGTTTTACTACTCGTAACTAGCAAGAAGTTGTAAAAATAGTGCTATAGCAAAATAGCACTCTTCCGATTTTTAGAGAGAAAAATGCTCTCTGGATTTTGTATGGGATAAAAATCCCATACAAAATCCATACCACAGTCAATATAAAACAATATAATTTTATCCACTATTTTCCCTTAACAATAAAATATTTATTATATTCTTCACCCTCATAACTCCCCCAAAAATGGCGCAGAGTATAGTAGCCCTCACCTTGCAATAAATCATTATGGGTCTGCATGTGAATTAAATGCCCCTGTCTAGCTATGTCATTGGTTGTATTATCCATTGGGCAGCGTGGGTTATGGGCTAGCATGGTTTGAATTGAGGTGGGTCCACAACCCATGCCCTCTTCATTATGCGCCAGCCCATGTTGACTTCCTTTTCCCCTAGCTAACTTCATTATTTCCTAAGTATATGCACTGCTTTTTGGCTTTGTAAACTTTCTTTGGTTTGAATTTGTTTAGGTGGGCCCTCCATTTTGGCGCTCCCTTTTGGAGACTATCCCATCTCCCCTTTATTAGGCGCTCCCAAAGTCTTCATGATGTTGACCCCCTCCCTTGGGGGCACGTGGATGGAGGGAGAGTGCTAGGAAGCTAGGATGTTGGGTAGGGAGCTAGGCTAGGAGAGGATTAGGGAGATAGGGTTTGGGTTAGGTAGTATGTATAGGATATTTGGTAGTTTAGTTTATTGTTAAGTTAGTTTAGGTTGTTAGTTAATTATGTTATTTTGAAATTAATGTCTTGTTAATAACAATAGATAGTTATTATTTTAACTTTTTTTTTATTTAATTATTATTTTGTTATTTATTAATTGTTTAATGTTACCTATTATAAAGTATATGTATATAATAATTAATTTATTATAGTTTATTAATTAATTAATATATTATAATTATTAATTATATATATATATATATATATATATATATATATATATAATTTAATTTTAATCATTGGTTATATATCATTAATTAATATTTTATAATTTATTAATTAGTTAATAATTATATTAATTAATTAATAATTTATAATTATTAATTGAATTAATATAGGTCTATTTCATTAGGGTCATTTGTATAATTGATGTATTGTTTTCAAATTCAATATTTGTATATTGGCAATCTAATTATAATAATCTATTTTGACATTATTTTATATATATAGAAATTTATTAATCTATATATATAAGAATATCATTTTATAAATACCCTAAGAATATTCTTTACTCCTTGATAATCTATACGATTAATAGATTAACGTTCAACGATTGTACGCAATTTTGATTAATGAACCTTTTATTATTGAATATTCCACTTAGTATCTTAATTAAAGTAATTAAGTATGCTAATTGGACCTTTCCTGAATAAATTCTAGATGTAACTAGTAGGGTGATCTATCATGATTGATCATCCTAACCCTTTTGAGAACACGGTTACAACTTCTCATCCTAGTTTGGATTTCTCGCTAGAACTTCACAGCTAGTAACCTTGGAGAACAACTTAGTAGAGGTGTTGTCCTCCTAACTCTTTTGAACCTTGTCATAAACAGCTTTTACCTGCATCATAAACGTGGAAACTTTTACCCTTAAAAAAAAATTTTGTTGGTTGTGTTTTGACCCGAAATTTTGGGCATTACATAGCCAACAAGGTGTGTTATGCGTATTGGTTCATGGAAGAGAGAAAAAGGAAGTAATGAATTACATAGGATAGAAAAGTGTGTTATGCTAGGTGATCTATAAAAAAGAACAAATTCTACTAGACAACAAGCTACATTATGTTGTGTGATTTATGAGACAAAAAGGAGGAAGAATGGGAAATAATCTAGCAAGTTGTTTTATGCTAGTTCCACTTATCCCAAGAGAGAAGAATAATGGAGAAATGATTGAGTTGATGCTATAGCAAGCTATGTTATGCTATTCAACTCATTCCAAGAATAACTAAGAAAAACATTATATGTAATAAAATCTTCCCAAAAAGGATTGTCCCAAGGAAAGCATTGTTTCCAAAGGAATCTGCTTAAAAAGTGTAGAAAAAATAACCAAGGAAAGAATTGTCTCCAAGGAAATATTTAAAAAAAAATTTTCCCCAAGGAATATGTCATTTCCAAAGGAATCTTCTAAAAACATTGAAAAAGGATTTCCCTAAGGAAAATACTATCTCTAAAGGAATCTTCTATATTGGTGTAAAATGATAACCAAGGAAAACATTACCTTTAAGGAAATATGAAAAAAAAGTATTTCCCCAAGGAAAATGTTGCTTCCAAAGGAATCCGTTAAAATATTAAAAAAGGATTTCCCCAAGCAATATGTTTTCTCCAAAGGAATCTACTATATAATATACAAGGAGGTGATATATATTCTCCCATACTTGAGAGGACCATATAGAACTATGATGGAAACTTAAGGGAAATCATAACAAGGATATACACCTTCAACACCAAGGAGATATCATTTAGGAAACAATATACATGAAACATTAGCTAAAGAAAGCAAGCTCCTTGAGGGCCAAGGGAGAGAAAAATGTGTAAAATGATAACTTGCATAAGAGAGGATCCATGATTAAATAAACAATTCCATGTAATAAAGGATATAACAAAATAAACAAACACCACTCTACCAAGGATAGTGGATCCTTAAAAAGGATAAGGGATTGAAAAAAGGAAACCTTTCCCCCCAATGGAAAGGGAATTATACAAATTTATGTACTCTAAGTGATATATATTTTATAGCCAATATGCACTTCTAAGCAAGGCAAAGGTTGCAAACAAGGACCAAATCCTTGTGTATAATAAAAAAGTCCAAGAAAGTAATGACATCATGTGATAAAAGATACAAGACAAAAAAAATATAATGGTCCTTTGGAAAGATAAGGAATCAAAGAAATCTAATCCCTTGTTGTCCAAGCAAAAAGACAAGGAAAGAGATCTATATGTTTCTCACAAAGAAAGATAGAAAATGAAATCATAGCACCATGTAAAACAAAGAGGCCCCAATAAGACAGACTAATAGGCTCACATGGTATGGAGAAATATAATATGAAAAGGGAAACACAAATGCATATTTTTAATATCAAGAAAAACAATATAAGACATGTTGTTAAAAAAACAAGACACCTATCTACTAAATCTTGAACAAATTATCTAAATTCCATACAATCAGAATGTGTATTGCTATGATAAAAAATATATTGAAAATCATCATTATGAGATCATTGATTTTTTGGAAAATGATGGATAGGAAATAAAATTTTGGTATCATATTTAAGACTCTAAAATATTCTTTTTACCAAGGCTAGAAATGATCTTCTAAAGGCATGTTAACAACTATTGGAGTTGGAAAAATAATTCATAAAAGGAGTTTTAGATTTTTTTAAAGAGGGAGTAATAGGATTTAGAAAATAAGTTAAAATATTGGCTTGAGGTATAAAAACTATACCTTTTCTAGTAACTTGTGTAGGAGGATCTATATAGGCCTTTATTCCTTGTTTGTGAATACCAATACCTTGTCCACTATATCGTTATTGAGAAGTAATGTCATAACCTACATTGTAGTAAGACTTTAGTTGAAAAGGAGGAAGGATTTCATCTTGGAAATTATGGAAATATGTTGCATAAGGAGGAATAGTATGGGGGTTGATCTCTTTAGGGAGATTCAAAATCCTATCATCATTAATCACATCCTCCTTATGTTGGGAAGAAGAAGAAGTTTTAAAAAGAGCTTCATCCTTACTTAATGTTATTTTAGAAGATAAATCATGAAGGAAATGCATAACATCATCATTATTGAAAATACTTTGATAACTTGAGAAGAAGCTCTAGGAGAAGGAATATGATCTAAAGAAGTGCATAAACTAGCAATCTTATTGTTTTTTAGTAGAAGGTATCTTTAGGAGAAGAGGACTTAGTACTCTCTAATGTGATATTGTTAGGAGTATAAACTCTATCCTCATGCATAGAAGATATTCTAGGAGAGGTACATATGTTGTATATATCAAAGTTATACTTAGATTTATCATTTTCTACAAAGAATCTTATGAAATCAACACATTCAATGCATTTCATTAATAATTTTATTGTATAGCCACATGCAAAATGGATAAAAGTATTAAAAAAAAATTTCCAAGAAGGAAGAGTATTTAAAATTCTTGTTCTTCCATATGAAAGAATACCATGAAGGAAAGCATGAAAAGTGAAATTAAAGAAGCTATTATCTACCACATGAATTTGATAAATAGATGTGAGAAGTAATGTAATCATATTGGAAATAGAAAACCAATATAATTTAGTGAGTTCATTGATGAGAATGAAAGCTACCTAAATCAAATCTAGGAATGCAAATTAAAAGTATGTAAGGAAGAGTTGGATTCACCAAAATGTAATGAAGGTGAACCTAGATATATAAATGCATAAAATGTGATCTAGACATCCAAATCATAAAATAAAGGGAATGCTAGATGCATCGAGCTCACTAAAATATAATAAAAGAGAATGGGTATGAAGAAAATCACTAGGATGGAGAATCAAGTTGGGAATATCATACCCAAATGATTTCATAAATTGTAAGGGAATCTAATCCACTAGGCTCAAGTGATAAGAAGATGCAAAGATTCCTTTGTTGCAAAGTTAAACGATGACTATGCAAATGATAAAGTGTAAATAAGAATGAAGAGTGTAAAATCTAGGGAAAATATGCGAGGAAAGAAGGAAAATATATGTATGTAGATAAATAGTAGATTGTAAACCTAATTTTTATAATAGACCTAGAAATCCAAAATAACGACTGACATACGATCCAAATTTTAGTCTAGAATTGCAAGTACAGGGCTACCGGGAGGGTACACCATGATTGGAATTGCCTGAGGCATATGGAGGTGCCTTAGACCCAACAAATTCTATGAAAATTTGTCCCACCTATATCTCTTGTTAGATCTACCTATAACCTTTTTGTATTTACATTGCCTATCACCCACACAAAGAAAATAGGGAAAATTCTAGGAGAAAATCCCAATCAAACCTATGTAAAGGAATTAACCTTGAAATTGAAATGGAAATGCTTGAAAAAGGGAGGCATTATATAAATAATAGAGGCTTGAACAAGAGAATAATCTCTCTTATACCTTGATATTCTAATTATTTTTTAAATGAGATCAAAAGTGTTGATGCAATAACATGACTCCACAAAGACCTAAAAGGACATAAAAAAAGAAATGATTTCAAGATGATTTTTATATATTTCCAAAAGATGAAGAATATGGTGGGATGAAATGCCTTGAATTCTTGAAATGATTTCTTGTTCTCCAATTCAATGATTTATTGGATAAATGGATGTATATTGGATGGATTTGAATGGATACTAAAATGAGGAACGTATCCTTGCTTATATACCTAAGTCCAAACTCATTTTGGGCCTCAAAACTTGAAGGATGCCAACATAGTTTTGAACATCTTGCTAAAACTAATTAACCATTCTCAAACTCAAAATTGGGCCCATTTTACGGGATATAGGGTGCCTCCCAAGGCATGAGGTAACCTATCTCACCATGTGCCTTATAAGGCACCCTATAGCATCTAATTAGAGCTTAAATTTAAATCAAGAGTCAGTTAGGATATGTGGATACCCAAAACACACATGGAATTAAGGTTTGAAATTGGAATAAATATAAAAGGCCATCCATAATGAAATAGGGTTCATATGTATGCAAGAGGTGATAAATGAATGAAATAATTAAAGGGGGACAAATAAAGTTAAGGGCCCACATATAAATTAAGAGAGGACGTATATTTAAATATTTATTAATTAGATGCATAGAAAAGTTCCATGATGCATAGAAGAATGAGGACTCACCAACATAGGTTCTAAATAAGCATGGAGTTGGACACATTAGAAAGTGTTTACAATTTATGATGCTACAAATGATTACGAGGTCATGTGTTTGTAATTCTTGTTCCATGAAAATATTTTCTTAATCTTGACATATTTCCTTTCATAAATTAGGAGTTTAACTAAAATATTTTCTCCCTTGGATTTTGTTTGTAAGTGAAAATTAGGAATTTAATTATCTTATAAGAACCAACCTTTTATTATTAATTATCATCAAAGGTCGTGATGTTAATCACCTATAAGATTTTCTATTTTTTTATTGTATGGTGCAAGGTACACACATAAGAGACACCTAAATTGGGTATTAAATAGTTTCCATTTTGGAGCACTTATATTTTTCAAGCACATTTGCCAGCAGAAATACAATATTTCAATATTTTAATTAATTATATGAACACACATTTAGTTCCATATTTTTTTGATTTTGATAGATAATCACAAGATAAATAATTCTCAAGATCATGCATCATCTACTTAGATAATTTTTCTTGTAGAAAAACACCATCTCTTCATTTTATCAAATCATGTCCAACCAATATATTTATGTCAATTAAATTTGTATCCAATCATAGAAAATTTGAGGAATATACCTTTCACAACTTGGGATTCAAGTAATCCTTTATAGTTGTGACAACAAAGTGGTTATATTTTAAAATATACTATAATAACATTCCATAGTTTTAATGGAGATGGATCAAGTCACATGGAAGATGTAATAAATTTGTATGCTATTGATAGTATTATAGTACAATATGTTTCTCTCAAGTTTCTAGTCATATCTTTCATAGGAAAAACTTTAGAATATTTTTAAGGTTCCATACTTTGATACATCAGTTGGAGGAGGTCACTTTATCTTTAGAGGAGACACTTGAGTCTTTGACACATGTTCTACATTCATGCTCAGTTGATCTTGACATTTATTTTTTAGCAGCGTGGCCTACTACACATGATTTGGAGGAGACACCTTTCAGTATTGACATGGGAACACTTGAGAAGGTTTCAAATATTCCATTCATTTTGAGGTTTCTTCCTATAGATTGGGGAGGCTTCATACATGCACCTTTGGTTTTTTTTCTTCCTAAGGGGAGGAACATTTTTCTACACTCATGGAGAAGTTTCTATATTGAGCCTAGAGAATCTACCATAGGTGTACATTCTACATTGAGGGGGACTACTTGGTCTCTCTTCCACTTCTTCTTTCCTGTATGGGGATTCTTGATTGTATATACATGATATATATTGTAATTGTGTGGGGGGGGGGGGGGGGTGTTCTTGATTACTCCATCCATCCATGCATCTTGTAACTTATTTTTCATCTCTCTTTTTGGGGGAGGGTTTTTCCCATGAGGTTTTCCTAGTTTCTCCGCTTTATGAGAGATTGCATTACTTTTGCACTTGCATATTGTACATGGGTACCTAACATGGTCTAGTTGTTGGGACCCATCATGCATTGTTATCGAGCATTGTGAGATTAAGTGCATTCCCCTAAGTTGTACTTAAGGGGGGGTGGTGTAATTAAATATTATTAATTACACTTTACTTTACTTAAGTTTACTTATGATAAGACATTTCATTTTAGTTTGTCATTGGGACATCTAGGAGTTTTTATTTCATTTTAGCACATGGTGTAGGATATTTCCACTTTATGTGTGAGATCCACCTTTAGTGATCTTATCACATTATCATCATCTCATTGTTGCAAATGTTTGCACATACTTCATTTTACAATGGAAGATGATCCACCTTTGGTGGACATGTGATCACACCTAGTGTAGGTGATAGGTTATCATTTGCATATCTCCTAGTTATCATGCATTGCCTCTATATTTAGGCACATCTACTTTGTATTAATCAATTGTATCCATTTTATTATTTGATCAATATTAAATCAATCATTTGATCATCATTTTTCCCATCTTTGTTGTGCTATCAATTGAGCTTCTAGAACTTGGCATTTTCATTCTTTGCCTTAGGCAAATTCTTACACACCAAGCCACTAGAGACATCAATCCCTGCAACTAATCACCAACTCAACGAGAGACACCAATATTTTTTAAAATGATATGCCAACCTCTAAATTAATGAAATGATAAATGTTTGACCACCTTCTTTGATCAGATCTAAAACCCTTCAAAAAATTTCTCAAAAAACTCTTCTAAGAGGTATGCAAGTATTTTCCTTTAAGGTGTGTGTAAAACGTCCTTTGAATATGCAATAAATAATCTTTAAAATATACAACAACTTTCCCTTGAAGTATGTGATAAAATCACCCTCAGATTTGCAATAATTTTCCCTACAAGGTCAACACTCAGGTCTGCAATAATTCACCCTTTGGATAGAATGAATATTCACCTTGAAGACTAGCCTTAAAATCACCTTAAATAAGATTCTAAGGTCTGCTCCAAATTTGATATTGATGGAATGATGTTTGATGATGTGCATACTTGAAATGAATCCCAGTGACCTCTTATTTATACCAACACATGCGCCCTTTCTCCAAACGTTCACATCTCTTCAACTCAAGTTGGCTTAGGAGAAACATTAATATTTTTATTTAAATTATTTTACTTTCCCAAGGTGAGCACCCAAGCCAAGGAGGTTGGCCCCAACAAGATAATTAATTTTAATTTGCACCTGTCAAGGGGTTGACCTTCTTCAATAAATTTAATTTCCTAAAATAAATTGCCTAAAATTGGGCACCACAAAGAGGGAGGTTGTCCACATTAATTGATAAATTTAATTTGCAAATTTTAAAATCTCTAAACTCCTCCAATGGGTGCTAGGCATGAGTCGACTCATGTAGAAATAAATAAATCATTATTTATTCAATTTAAATATAAAGACTTCCAAACTAAACATGAAACTGATATGATTTATGTATAAAATTCAATAGATGATCATTGGCATCAATGACAATTTAATCTCCAACATTATCGTATGAAAATAAATTCAACCCAAACATTTATTTCTCACAAATGATAAAATTTCACCTAACATTGATCCTAATATATTAAGTAAAATTATAAAATTCAAACTTTTAAATTGCAGTCAAACCTAATCATACGAATAAATAACATATCAACCAATACACCTAATTTGAAAACAATATTTTTTATAGTCAAGATTAATTTGCCGCTAAAACAAATTTGTATTGAAGGTCAGCTCTACTGCATTAGAACTATTTGTTTTTCATCTGTCTTAAACTTATTTGTTCCTCGAATAATTTCCCTGTTGTATAATTCCTTTTCAATTATTATTTTAGAAATTTTTTAAATAAAATATATAAACAAATATCTCAAACACAGTACCTTTCTACTAATAGGAACGACGATGAGTTTTTGTTGAAATTCAAGCATTCTATCTCGTGTCGGGCATGACTGTAAGTTTGAAGCATCTGTCTTTCCAAACCATTACATCTAGACTGTATATTTGTCAATTATGACTGTGAAATATAACAACGTATTGCATTCTCGTAAGGAAAAAAAACCTGGATGTGCCAAATTCTCATTAATCAATCATGGCACCATTGCTCGTTTATTATTAAATTTCTGACAAAGAAACAATGGTATAAGAGAAAGTCAGATGTTGTATAGAAGTTCAATAATAAGTTTGTGCATATCTATTCAAGCATGACACAAATAGTTTTTTTTTTTTATCATTTCTTCAAATCTAAAAACTCAAATTTCTAAAATAAAATCACAAATCAATTCTGGTAGAGAAATAAGCATTCATAGTCTCCTGTCACGCATGAAAGGAAACAAAGACTTCAAAATATTATCAACTTGCATGAAGTATTTCTTTCTCGGATTCTCTCTCATTGAAATCAATACCACTACAACAATCAGAAAGCCTATTCCATGTGACCATCCTACTCCAATTTGGTACTAGGGAATATCCTCGCTCTCTTCTTAATTTTCATGCTCACCATCACTTACAAGAGGAGCTACACATTGCAGCCAAGAGAAATTCTTTGGAAGTGGGCATCGCTGCAAATTTGGATTTCCATAATATGATGTATTTTCAAATGTGATCATCTACCCTCCTTGTGGTATAACTCCAGATAAATGGTTGTTAGACAAATTTAAATACTCCAAATAACTTAGAGATTGAAGCTTTGAAGGAATACTTCCTAAAAGCTTGTTTGAAGAAAGGTCTAACGCTTCAAGTTGACTCATATCCCCTACACTCTGTAGAATAATTCCACTAAGATTGTTCATGGATAGATTCAGAAACCTCAACCCCTTCAACTTCCCAAAATCAGGAGGAACATCTCCACTCAATCGATTATTGGAGAGATCTATGCTAGTGAGAGTGGAAAGAATATATGGATAGTGTTAGTCCATTTTCCCGTCATTGCAAAAAATCCTATAAAAATGGCCTATTTTCCTTGCAAATTTTGTTAAGTGTCCCACTTTGCCTGCAATCTCAGTTTTAACTTGCAAAGACAATCCATAGTGTTTCATGGTTTGAGCCCTTAGCCCTATGTTCTTCATTGTGTCACCTTGCTCTGGTCCAATTTGCACGTGCTGAATCGTAAAATCCTAAAAGTTATTCAAATTTCAAGGTCTGCTAGAAACATTGTCAAAATCTACCACAGTGTCAAAAACCCACAGTGTTTTAAAAAATCCATGATGTTTTTGACCTTTTTGGCCTGCATAAAAACCCTCGATGTTTTCAGATTGCTTGTTTACCTTTGTGTCATGTTGAAAATTTTATGTGTTTTCGATCTTTCACCGAAAACCCTGTGTGTTTTCGACCTTACGTGTCTTCTTTTTTGCCGATTCTCCTTGTTCATCTGTCTTAACTGCACAAGTGCGACGATGTGGGGCCAGTTTCTTCAAAGCGGCAGAGGAAGGAGATCAATGGTCGGTGTGTGATCACATGGAATATTCTTTCCCCATGCGATCATGCACCTGCCGTTGATTTTATTTGTTCCAGGCGTTGCTTCGGTGAAGTGGGCCCGGTGTCTGAGGGGTGACAGATGGCATGTCCTTATTGGCTGTCGCATGGCCGCATGTCAGACTTTTTTGACATGCGATCATGCGACCCCTTGCCATCTGTCCGCGTGGGTCCCGGCTCTTCGCAGTTGGTGGTTGTTGTTTCGTGGTCTCGAAGGCGGTGATGTGGCAGCTTTTGGTTGGTTGTCGCATGATCACATAGCCCATTCTTTGGCTATGCGATCATGCGACCAGTCGACAGATGTCCCTATGGCCCGGTGAGAGGTGGTCATGTGGTGGCTTTGGGTTGGCTATCGCATGATCGCATAGCCCAGTTTTTGGCTATGCAATCATGTGACCAGTTAACACGTGTCCATGGTGGTTAGGGTGGCAGTTGCGGAGGTGGTTGCGGTGGCTGAGGTTGGTGGGTTATCGCATGTTCACATAGCCCATTTCCTAGCTATGCGATCATGCGACAGGGTGCCACATGTGCTGGGGCCCGTCTGCAGTTGTTTGGTGGTCCCGTTGGCAGGTGAGGTTGTGGTGAACTCCGATTGGTTCGTGCTGGCAGGATGTTAAGGTTTGAACACAGGCCCAGGTGGGGTATCTCGGTGGTGATTTAATAGCTGGCAGGGTGCATGTTAGCGGCTTGTCGCATGTTTGTGTAAGCCAGCTTTTCGGCTTGTGAACATGCAACATGCCCTTTTGTGGTAGCGGTCTAGCATCGGCGGTTGTGAAGAAGATAAAGGGGTACGGGTGGTCGCATGTTCGATAGCCCATCTCCGTGCTATGTGATCATGCGACCAGGCATAAAGTGAAAGCTGATTTCCTGTGACGGTGAGGTTGATGACTGCGTGATTGCGCCACTGAAGAAAATTGTGAAGTTGCCGAGCCCAAGAAAGTGAGGATTTGATGGCGGGGATATAAAGTTGATCTGATTTTAAATGTGAGCCATTGATTTGAGGGTAAGGCCATAAAGTGACTGTTGCTTTTCAATTTTGAATTCTTATAGAGAGTTTTTGCGATAGACGGTACTAGAATTTATGGCTTTGGTGATAGTTTTTTGATCTGGTTGGTGGCACTGGTTGTTGCGAAGTGGTCCAGAGGCTCTATGCTCATTTGCAGAGATGATTTTGTCCCTAGTGCCATGTGGTTTTGAGCTCAAGGAGCTGTTTGTGGGTGGTGATTAGACTGATTGTAATGGCATTCCTGGTGTACTATGCTGAGCTCGCAGATTTTCATGATTGTTGATCTGCTAGAGATTTGTTTTCTCTAGGCTGCTTGTGCTTCCTGCCCCTGCAGTAAATTTTGTGACTGTTTGAGTTGATTGGGCGGGTGAAAACCCTAACCCTAGCTGTCCCAAGCTTGTTGCATTCTCCTAGAGAATTCCAAGATAGCTGGTGGTATAAGTTGGATGTTTTTTGACTTGTCCAGGGTTCTGAATTTTGTTAGTTCCAGTGGTTCCAATTTAGAGTTCTTTTCTGGTTCCAGTGAAGGGTCCTTTTCCTGTAGATTTTTCTCCTTCTCTTTGGATATAGAGTGTTCCTCTTTCTCTTGCTGGTTCTGAGAATATAATGCATATTGTAAGTGGGTTGTCTTATGTATGAGAAGTTAATATAATCTTACTGTTGTCAAGCTATCTCCATTTGAATTCTGAACTCATTAGTCATGCATCAAGGGTGTTTGATTTGTCTGCTTGTATTGCCTATGTGTTTGCAAGTGGAGTTGTCTTCGCAGAGATAACTGGTTCAGGGTTAGTATTCATGTATGTATGAGCTGAAATATCAAGGATAGGTCATGCTTATCTTCCAGTGGATGCTGGTTAATGTATTGTCTATTCATAGGTCTCTTCTAAGGGGAGGGTTAAAATCCTTTGATGGGTAATAACATATTTGAATACACAGGTGGGTGCTAAGTTGAGGTTTGGTCATGGTGTGTGATTGATGTCAGGTATCAACACATTGAGTATATTGTTTTCTTGTTTCATAGCTATCCCTTGCAATACTGTATTTGACTCTGTGGCCCATTGGATAAGGCACTAGTCTATGAAAGACTTAGGGTATCTCAAGGGTCCCTTCAAACTCATTTTAAAATTATTTCCCTTCAGTCCCACCCTTTCCCTTTCTTGTTGTTAAGATAGGTCTCTAGCTTTCAGTCTCATTCCATGCAAGTAGGGCTATTGCATGAGACTTTTTATCATTGGGGTATAGGATACCTATAGAAGATTGACTATTGTTCCACATTAATCTATCTGTAGGCCTTTGGTTTGTCATGAGGTATCTTAAATGTGTAGATAAGACAATACTCGCCTGAGTGAATGTGGAGCTTAAAGAAGAAGGACGATTTCTCTCTATCCTCATCAATTTGTGTGTTTTCCTTGTCAAGCTTGAGTGCCTAACCTGTGTTTCAAGCCCAACCATTTGATTCAAGTTTGGTCCTGCAAGGAAAAGAACCCAACAAAATGGCGACTCTACTAGGGAAGAGGTAAATGACAACAAGTTTTCCTTGCTTGGCTGGATCATCCCAGAGTCTTGGTTGAAGATCATAGTTACAGAGTCTAATGTAAAAAATGCATTTGTAATATCTTCTCACCTAGTTGTGAGTGGCAGCTCTGATTTGTCTCTGTTTGATCAGTGCATCTTCTGATAAATAGTGCATGTTATCCTAGTAAGTTTTGGTTGGTTGGAAGAGATACACAAATTAGTGAAATACTTTCCTTTTCAAGGAGGTGGTGACTCTACATTGTAAATAATCTGATGGAGCTACAAGGTGAGCTCTAGATCTGCCCTCCTTCTAGCCAAATGCCTTTTGCTACAAAACTTCCAGGTATTTCTCAAGAGTGGAAATGTATCCCTATCAAGTGTTAAGCACTGCATAAAGGGATGAGTATTAGTGGGCAGTTCTTTGTTGATCCTATCATGAGTGATATTGATTATGAGAATCTTCTCATCAAGATTGCTACTCTTAAGAAGAAGATTGTAGAGAGCAATGCTGAGATCTAGCAGTTAGAGAAGGACAAGAGGTTGCTAGGACTGGTGGTTCCTGATGATGATCATGAGGAGACTAGTTGTTCTGATATTGATTCTCATTATGTAGAAAGTGTTGATTATGAAGCTGATGTGGAGGTCAGTGCATATGAGAGTGCTGAAGATGGATCTGAATTTGATAATATTTCCAGTTTATCTGCAGATTTTTGTTCTGTTCAATATCAGAGGGTAGCTTTGTTGTCCCAGTTTGATGATGTTTTGTGTGAAGGGTAGAGTATTGAGTATGATGTAGATGATGATTCCTGCATAGATTACTTCATACAAGATGATCTGAAGCCAGTGTTTTCCATTTTTGTCTTGGACAAGAATGATGTTTGCAATAACAGGGATGTAGTTGATGAAGAGGAAAATGAAGCCCAAAGTCCATTGAGCAGTGAAAAGATATTGGCACTCTTGGCTGATGATTTTCAAAGGTATGCACCTTGTGTGGGCTTTGATTTGCAGCTCCCCTGTGATGTATCCTTTGACACTGATAATGAGGCCAGTGTTCAAAGTGATAGTGATGATTCTTTTTCACCAGAGATCCCCTCATGTAATGACTCTACAAAAGGAGAGGTAGAAGGACATGATAGTGTGTTGTCCTATCATCAAGATTACAGTAATGAACAAGTTTCTTGTTCATATCCTTTTCCTTCTTTTGCCAAGTATGATACTGATTGTGATAGTGTTGAAGACTTTTCTTTCAGCTGTTGGGACAGAAATTCTTTGGGTGAAAATGATGATGCATTGTTCCCCTATCACAGAAGCTTTAAAGAAGACCTTCACTTGGTTTATGATCCAATCAGTGAGGACATCATTGGTGAACGAGTTTGCTCAGTGGCTGAAGCAATACATGAAGGTAAACCAGAGGATTCAAGTCCTTTTCAGCTAGGTAACTCTGATGTAATGCATGGTAATCAATATGCTGCATTTTCTGATGCATTACTAGATCAAATTTTTATTTCTAGTCATCAAGGAGAAGTAGATGATGTTCCCTACTTCTTGGAATTTGAATATGAATATGGTGGTTGTGACTGGAAAAGTATAAGTAATGATCACTGTATTTTCATTCTTCAGCCCATGGTTATTCACATACGTCTGCAGCAGGATGATCATAAAATTTTCAAGTGGTGGGTCATGTATGTGGATGAAAATCAGACCTTTGATTTAGGGGGGTCATTGATTTCATTTTGGTGGCCCGGGGCCATCAAGTAAAGTTGTAAATCTTGTAAATATCTGTAAATATTCTTTCCCCTTCCTCTTGTGTGCTTTTCTTTTCTATTCCCTATATTTTTTGAGTTCCCTATTTGATGCAGGAGCATCCTGGGTGTAAGAGCAATCTTGCATCACCCAAAAAAATATTTCTATTTTTGTATTCAATAAGGGCTATCTTGTGCAAAGCTGCTATTTATGGAAACTTGCTATTTTTAGTAAGTTTGTCTTATGATCTCAGAATGTTCTAATTTTACATGTGGAGGTTCATCTCAGTCATATCAGCCTGCCAGCAAAGTTTCATGGTTAGATCAGGTCTAGTTTTGAAGATATTGAAGATTTTCGGTATTGGCAGCAGAGTACAGAAACTTTGAACTTAGTTTTGAAGGCTTTAGAGGCCCTAGATGAGGTCAAAAAATTGGGTGACAGACACTTTTCATGGGTCAAACCTGTAGAGCGCTTCGTGGCATTTCTGAAATGGGGTTATAATAGTCAATCGGGTCAACTGGTGATGACTTATGGTCTCCAAAAGTCAGGCCACTTGAAATGGCAAAAAATAATTTTCCTTCAAAATTTCTGTTCGGGTTTCAAAACTCATTTTGAGCTGACTTTGATGTAATAAATTATAAAATAAAATAATTCTAAGTTTGGTCGGCCCTTAGGGCTAAATTTCTAGAACCTTCTCAGGCGGTGGAAATTGCCTATATAAAGAAGGCCCGTAGTGTTGTCTAGGGAAGTTCTGGGTAGTAGATCTGGGTATTGATTCGAGACTTTGTCCTATAGAATATTGTAAGGGAATGCCCATGTGGCTTTGCATATTGTAATTCTAAAAGTTTGTAATTCTACATTTGTGGAGATAATAAGAAGCCAATTTTTTATTCTTGCATATTATTGTTGTTGTTTCTCTATTTCTGTTATGTGTTTGTGGTATTAAGGGGGAGCACCCTTCATCAAGTGGTATGAGAGAAGGAGTTCTTGAGTGTGTAAACAAATCACTGACTGTGAGGTAGTTTGCACCAGGACTGTGGTTAGGGTTTCAGTGCGCATCATGAAAATGCCTCCACGAAGAGAACGTGGTAGAAGAGCTGGTGCTATGACACCTGAGGTTAGAGAGCTGCAGAGACAAGTGCGAGCATTGCAAGAAGAGATTCGTAGAGGAATAAATCTTAGTGTTAGAGATGAAAGCGAGGATGAAGTTGAAGAAGAATATCAAGAAGGAGAAGCCAAAATTGTGAACCAGGAGGAAGAATGACTTTTTCGGGCAATTTCCAAGATTGGGAAAAGACCTAAGATTGAGGTTCCTACATTTTTTTGAAATCTTAACCCAGAGGAATTGATTGACTAGATCAATGAATGTGATGAATATTTTGAGTATGAAGATGTTGAGGATCCTGATAGGGTCAAATTTGCGAAGGCTAGACTGAAAGGTCATGCAAAGATCTGGTGGCAAGAAATTCAATTGGAGTGAAATAGAAGAGGGAAAGATAAAATCACAAGATGGGATCGGATGGTGGATAAATTGAAGTGACAGTTCATTCCTATTGATTATGAGCTTGACCTACTAAAGAAAATGCAAAGTTTGAAGCAAGCAGGAAGATCTGTTCAGGAGTATATAGAAGAGTTCTATCGACTCCTCATTAGAACAGGCCATGTAGAAGCTGATAAGGAGAAAGTTGCCCGATACCTTAATGGGTTAAGGTCAAGCATTCAGGAGGAGTTGAATCTGGTTCGAATGAACAGTATTGAGGAGGCATACCAGTTTTCCCTAAAAGTAGAGGAAAAGATGAACAAGAAGTTTGAGAGCAGACAAAATGGAAGAGGTCGTGGTGGAAGATCTGGTGGACGGTCATATGGTGGCCGAAATGAAGATCCGAAAAAGAAGGATGAGGCCAGTAACAGCTAGAATCAGAGAGGAAATAATTCCAATCGTTTCCAAGATCAGAATAATAGAGATCAGAGAGGAAGAGGAAGAGGACAAGGTTCAGGAAGAGAAGGCTTCCGTGGAACATGTTTTCACTATGGAGAAGAAGGTCATAGGGCATTTAAATGTCCTCAGCGCCAAGGTAGAACTGACAAGAGAAATGAAGGCCAGGCCAGAGTTACACATGTAGATGAAGATGCTAGATCATCAAATTTTGAAGATGTTGAAAGAGGAGAAATGCTAAAATAGAAGAGTCTTGCTGAGTGGTGAGAATGAACCTGAACAAAGGAGCTTGTTTTGCACTAGATGCAAGTGTGAGGGTAAATGCTGTGATGTCATTATCGATAGTGGAAGCACTAAAAATTTGGTGTCAGAAGAGATGGTGACAAAGTTGAAGCTCAAGAGACAGAAACACCCACATCCATATCAGATTGCTTGGGTGCAGGATGACCACAAGGTCATGGTCAGTGAATAGTGCCTAGTAAAGTTTAAGATCGAAGGGTACCAAGATGAGGTACTATGTGATATAATATCTATGGATGCATGTCATATGTTGTTGGATAGACCGTGGTAGTTTGACAAATGTGTTGTACACGATGGTCATGCGAATACCTATTCCCTGACAAAGGATGGAGTGCGACATAAGCTAAAGCCATTGAAGGAGACCGAAGAAAAGGTATGTCGTAATGCAAGAATAATATTTGTTGATGGAAGAAAATTTCTAGATGGTATGAGGCATGAGCATGTGTGTTTTTCTTTAATTCCAAAAGCTAGTAAAGAAGAAGTAGAGGATGTACCTGTAGAGGTTGCAGATTTGTTGAATGAGTTTTAAGATATTGTATCTGATAATGTACCTGATGGATTACCACTCGTAAGGAAGATTAGTCATCAGATGGATTTGATTCTAGGAGCCAATTTGCCAAACAAGGCAGCACACAGAATGACACCAGCAGAAAGTGAAGAGTTGAACAGACAAGTACATGAGTTGTTACAGAAGGGATTGATTTGGGAGAGCCTGAGTCCATGTGCTATACCAGTAGTATTAGCACCAAAGAAAAATGGAGAATGGAGGATGTGTACAGATTCTAGAGCAATAAACAAGATCACAATCAAGTATAAGTTTTCATTGCCACGAATGGATGATATTATGGACTGTTTGAGTGGAGCTATGTATTTCTCAAAGATAGATCTGAAGAGTGGATATCACCAGATTCAGATCAGAGAAGGAGATGAATGGAAGATTGCCTTCAAGACAAAGGAAGGACTGTATGAATGGTTAGTCATGCCTTTTGGGCTAACCAATGCACTGAGCACTTTCATGCGGCTCATGAATGAGGTTCTGAAAGAATTTCTGAGAAAGTTTGTCATTGTTTACTTAGATGATATTTTGATCTTTAGCAAGACATTGGAGGAACATATGATGCATATTTGTATGGTGTTTGAGAAGCTAAGAGATGAGAAATTATTGATTAATTTAAAAAAGTGCAGTTTTGTGAAGAAAGAGTTAGTGTATTTGCGATTTGTAGTTTCAGCAGAAGGTCTAAAAATGGACCCAGAGAAGGTACAGGCTATCCTTGAATGACCTACTCTAAGGAGTGCTACTGAGGTAAGATCTTTTCATGGTCTAGCTAGCTTTTACAGAAAGTTTATCAAAAATTTTAGCAGTATTTGTGGACCCTTGACTGAAACAATGAGAGGGGATAGAAAAGAGTTTAAGTGGACTAATGGGGTAGAAAAAAGTTTTCAATTGTTGAAACAAAAAGTTACAAAACAACCTGTTTTAGCACTTCCAGATTTTAATAAGGTGTTTCAAGTAGATTGTGATGCTAGTGGTACTGCAATAGGAGCTGTTATGAGCCAAGAAGGTAAACCTGTTGTTTATTTCAGTGAGAAGTTAAATGATGCCAAGAGGAAGTATTCTATTTATGATCAAGAATTTTATGCTATAGTTCAGGCATTAAAGAAGTGGAGACATTATCTGCTTCCTAAAGAGTTTGTCTTATATACTGATTATCAAGCTTTGCAATATTTGAATAGTCAAGGAAAGTTGAATTAGAGACATTTGAAATGGGTTGAGTTTTTGCAGAGTTATACATTTTTTTTGAAACACAGAAGTGGAAAGTCTAACAGGGTTGCAGATGCTCTTAGCAGAAGGCAACTATTGCTGACAAAGATACAGATTGAGGTGGTTGGGTTCAAGGAACTCAAGAATTTATATCCAGAGGATCTTGATTTTGGTGGAGCTTGGAGAGCTTGTAAAGAACTTGTTACTCTAGATAGGATGAAATGGCTGGATTTTATCATCCAAGATGATATGCTATTCAGAGGGAGTCAGTTGTGGATTCCACGAAATTCTATGAGGGAGAATCTCATCAAAGAGAAGCATAGTGGAGGATTGGCTGGACATTTTGGTCGTGATAAAACCCTTGCTTTGGTTGGTGAGAATTATTATTGGCCATAGTTGCAGCAAGATGTGAAGAAGTTTGTACAGAGTTACAGAGTATGTCAGATGGTGAAGGGAGTGAAGCAGAATACAAGGTTATATCAGCCATTACCTGTACCAGAGAAGCTTTGGGAGGATATCAGTATGGACTTTGTTCTTGGTTTACCGAGGACTCAGCGGGGACATGATTCAATTTTTGTAGTAGTTGACAGATTTTCGAAGATGGCACATTTCATTCCCTACAAAAAGACTAATGATGTTGTTCATGTAGCAGAATTGTTTTTCAGAGAAGTAGTGAGACTACATGGTTTGCCAAAGACCATAGTTTCAGATAGAGACACTAAGTTTGTTGGATATTTCTGGCATACATTGTGGAAGAAGTTGAAGACAAATTTAAAGTTCAGTTCATCACATCATCCATAGACTGATGGACAGACAGAGGTGGTGAATAGAAGTTTGGGAAATCTGTTGAGATGTTTGGTTGGAGATAAGCCAACAGGATGGGATTTGATTTTACCACAGGCAGAATTTGCATACAATAATTCTGTCAACAAGAGCACTGGTAAATCACCATTCTAGATTGTATATGGAAGTAGTCTAAGAAATGCATCTTAATTGAGAAAGATAGATAAAGGAGAAATAAGTAGTGCTGAAGCTAAGGATTTTGCAGAGCACTTGAAGAACATCCATAAGGAGGTGAGGAAGCATATTACCAAGATGAATGCACAGTATAAGGCTAAGGCAGATGAGAAAATGAGGCATAAGGAATTTTAGGTTGGAGATGAAGTCATGGTTCATTTGCGGAAGGAGCGATTTTCGGTTGGTACATATAACAAGTTGAAAATGAAGAAGTTTGGGCCATGTAAGATACTGAAGAACCATGATCAAGAAATGCATATGAGGTAGACTTGCCTAGTGAGCTGAATATTTCACCAGTGTTTAACATTTCAGATTTGACAGAGTAGGAGGTGTTGAAGATGAGGTTGCAGTAGCACAATGGAGTATTCTAGCAACCAGTTCAGATATCAAGGAGATTGAAGACATACTGGACAATCATGTTCGTAGAAGCACAAGGAACATGACATATGAAAAGTATTTGGTCAAATGGAAAGGATGACCTGTTGAAGGTTCATCATGGCTAACAAAGGAGGACATTAACCATCTTGGTTTTCCTCTACACACCTGAGTCATGACAGGGTCACTTCTCAAATTACCCTGGGTGTTTGATGCAGGAGCATCCTGGGTGTAAGAGCAATCTTTCATCACCCAAAAAAATATTTCTGTCAACCAAAAAAATATTTCTGTTTTTGTATTCAATAAGGGCTATCTTGTGCAGAGCTGCTATTTATGGAAACTTGTAATTTTTAGTAAGTTGGTCTTACGATCTCAGAATGTTCTAATTTTACATGTGGAGGTTCATCTTAGTCATATCAGCCTGCCAGCAAAGTTTCATGGCTAGATCAGGTCTAGTTTTGAAGATATTGAAGATTTTCAATATTGGCAGCAGGGTACAAAAACTTTGAACTCAGTTTTGAAGGCTTTAGAGGCCCCGGATGAGGTTAAAAAATTGGGTGACGGACGCTTTGCGTAGGTCAAGCCTGTAGAGTGTTTTGTGGCATTTCTAAATTGGGGCTATAATAGTCAATCGGGTTAACTAGTGATGACTTATGGTCTCTGGAAGTCGGGCTACTTGAAATGGCAGAAAATAATTTTCCTTCAAAAAAATTTTTCGGGTTTCAAAACTCATTTTGAGCCAACTGTGATGTAATAAATTGTAAAATAAAATAATTCTAAGTTTGGTCGGCCCTTAGGGCTAAAATTCTGAAACCTTCTTGGGCGGTGGAAATTGCCTATATAAAGAAGGCCCGTAGTGTTGTCTAGGGCAGTTCTGGGTAGTAGATCTGGGTATTGATTCGAGGCTTTTTCCTACAAAATATTGTAAGGGAATGCCCATGTGGCTTTGCATATTGTAATTTTGAAAGTTTGTAATTCCACATTTGTGGAGATAATAAGAAGCCAGTTTTCTGTTCTTGCATATTATTGTTGTTGTTTCTCTATTTCTATTATGTGTTTATGGTATTAAGGGGGAGCACCCTTCATCACTATTTTTGTCCAGTGGGTGGTCTTCTCTCCTAGAAATCTTGAATTCTCGCATGGGCACAAGTTACCCATCATCTCCAACTAGAGCCACTATTAGTCCATTTTTCTGTGATTGCAAAAAATCTTATGAAAATGGCCTATTTTCCTTGCAAATTTTGTTAAGTGTTCCGCTTTGCCTGCAATCTCAGTTTTAACTTGCAAAGACAATCCATAGTGTTTCATGGTTTGAGCCCTTAGCCCTATGATCTTCATTATGTCACCTTTCTCTAGTCCAATTTGCACGTGCTAAATCATAAAATCCTGAAAGTTATTCAAATTTCAAGGTCTGCTGGAAACATTGTCAAAATCTGCCATAGTGTCGAAAACCCATAGTGTTTTAGAAAATCCATGATGTTTTCGACCTTTTTGGCCTACATAAAAACCCTCGATGTTTTCAAATTCCTTGTTTACCTTTGTGTCATGTTGAAAATTCTGTGTGTTTTTTATCTTTCACCAAAAACCCTGTGTGTTTTCGACCTTGCATGTCTTCTTTTCTGCCGGTTCTCCTTGTTCATCTGTCTTAACTACGCAAGCGCGACGATGTGGGGTCAGTTTCTTCAAAGCGGTAGAGGAAGGAGATCAATGATCAGCGTGTGATCACATGGAATATTCTTTCTCCATGCGATCATGCACCTGCTGTTGATTTTATTTGTTCCAGGCATTGCTTCAGTAAAGTGGGCCCGGTGTCTGAGGCATGACAGATGGCATGTCCTTATTGGCTATCGCATGGCTGCATGTCAGAATTTTCTGACATGTGATCATGTGACCGCTTGCCATCTAACCGTGTGGGTCCCAGCTCTTTTTAGTTGGTGGTTGCTATTCCGTGGTCCTGGAGGTGGTGATGTGGTGGCTTTTGGTTGGCTGTCGCATGATCGCATAGCCCATTCTTTGGCTATGCGATCATGCGACCAGTCGACACATGTCCTTGGGGCCCAGTGAGAGGTGGTCATGTGGCAGCTTTGGGTTGACTGTTGCATGATCGCATAGCCCAATTTTTGGCTATGCGATCATGTGATCGATTAACACATGTCCATGGTGGTTGCAGTGGTGGTTGCGGTGATAGTTGTGGTGGCTGAGGTTGGCGGGTTGTCACATGTTTTCATAGCCTATTTTTGGGCTATGCAATCATGTGACAGGGCACCACATGTGCTGGGGCCCGTCTGCAATTTTTTGGTGGTCCCGTTGGTAGGTGAGGTTGTGGCGTTCTCCAGTTGGTTCATGCTGGCGAGATGTTAAGGTTTGAACGTGGGCCCAGGTGGGGTATCTTGGTGGTGATTTAATAGCCGGTAGGGTGGATGTTAGCAACTTGTCGTATGTTTGCATAAGCTAGCTTTCTGGCTTGAGAACATGCGACATGCCCTTTTGTGGCAACGGTCTAGTGTCGGCGGTTGTGTAGAAGATAAAGGGGTACGGGTGGTTGCATGTTCACATAGCCCATCTCCGTGCTATGCGATCATGCAACTAGGCATAAAGTGAAAGCCAGTTTCTTGTGACGGTGAGGTTGATGACCACGCGATTGTGCCATTGAAGAAAATTGTGAAGTTGCCGAGCCTGAGAAAGTGAGGATCTGACGGCGGGGATATAAAGTTGATTTGATTTTAAATGTGAGCCGTTGATTCGAGGGTAAGGCCATAAAGTGGCCATTGATTTTCAATTTTGAATTCTTGTAGAGAGTTTTTGCGATAGAGGGTACCAAAATTTATGGCTTTGGTGATAGTTTTTTGATCTGGTTGGTGGCACTGGTTGTTGCAAAGTGGTCCAGAGGCTCTGTGGTCATTTGTAGAGATGATTTTGTACCTGGTGCTGTGTGGTTTTGAGCTCGAAGAGCTATTTGCAGGCGGTGATTAGACTAATTTTAATGGCATTCCTAGTGTACTATGCTGAGCTCACAAATTTTCATGATTGTTGATCTGCTAGAGATTTGTTTTCTCCACGCTTCTTGTGCTTCCTACCCCTGTAGTAAATTTTGTGACTGTTTGAGTTGACTGGGTGGGTGAAAACCCTAACCCTAGCTGTCCCAAGCTTGTTGCATTCTCCTAGAGAATTCCAAGACAGCTGGTGGTATAAGTTGGATGTTTTTTGACTTGTCCAAGGTTCTGAATTTTGTCAGTTCCAGTGGTTCTAGTTTAGAGTTCTTTTCTGGTTCCAGTGAAGGGTCCTTTTCCTGTAGATTTTTCTCCTTCTCTTTGCATATAGAGTGTTCCTCTTTCTCTTGCTGGTTCTAGGAATACAATGCATATTGTAAGTGGGTTGTCTTATGTATGAGAAGTTAATATAATCTTACTGTTGTTAAGCTATCTCCATTTGAATTCTGAACTCATTAGTCATGCATCAAGGGTGTTTGATTTGTCTACTTGTATTACCTATGTGTTTGCAAGTGGAGTTGTCTTCGCAGAGATAATTGGTTCAGGTTTAGTATTCATGTATGTATGAGCTAAAATATCAAGGATAGGTCATGCTTATCTTCCAGTGGATGCTGGTTAATGTATTGTCTATTCATAGGTCTCTTCTAAGTGGAGGGTTAAAATCCTTTGATGGGTAATAACATATTTGAATACACAAGTGGGTTCTAAGTTGAGGTTTGGTCATGGTGTGTGATTGATGTCAGGCATCAACACATTGAGTATATTGTTTTCTTGTTTCATAGCTGTCCCTTGCAATGTTGTATTTGACTCTGTGGCCCATTGGATAAGGCACTGGTCTGTGAAAGACTTAAGGTATCTCAGGGGTCCCTTCAAACTCATTTTAAAATCATTTCCCTTCAGTCCCACCCTTTCCCTTTCTTGTTGTTAGGATAGGTCTCTAGATTTCAGTCTCATTCCATGCAAGTAGGGCTATTGCATGAGACTTTCTATCATTGGGGTACATGATACCTATAGAAGATTGACTACTATTCCACATTAATTTGTTTGTAGGCCTTTGGTTTGTCATGAGGTGTCTTGAATGTGGAGATAAGGCAATACCCGCTTGAGTGAATGTAGAGCTTAAAGAAGAAGGATGATTTCTCTCTATCCTCATCAATTGGTTTATTTTCCTTGTCAAGCTTGAGTGCCTAACCTGTGTTTCAAACCCAACCATTTGATTCAAGTTTGGTCCTGCAAAGAAAATAACCCAACAGATAGTATAGTTTTGTACCTTTTGAAGTCATATCTGTAATATCACAAAAATGGGCTATAGGTTCATTAACCTCCTACATCATCAAATTGAACAAAATCGACATCAAATTCCTAACCTAACGCACATCTAAACATCAAAATCCTATTGATTATCCTAAATTCTGCATCGCAGAATATTCTTAGCAATATTCCTATTTATCATAATTATCTTTGATTTAATGATTATTTGGCGATAAATCTTATTTATCCTAAAGTTTGATTAATTTAATATTCTAAATATTTAATTAATTAGATTTAATTCTACCACTTAATTATTTAATTACATTTAATTATATTTATTCCTAAATTGTATTATTTAATTCTAACAATAAATTAAATATCCTAGGACTAATTGATTAAATTCTTATTCAATTAATTAAATTCAATTGTCAAATTTGATGATATAGTTTTGAATAAAAGTTTGATTTAATAATTGATTAACTCATAAATCAATTATTTTAATTAAAAAATCAGTTAAGTTGAGGATAAATCACTTTATTTATTTAATTGATTATGCACATTCAAAGAACAGTTAAACTCAAAATCAGGAAATTAGTGCAAGTTGTTAACTTTTGGAAACTCAACATCTATTTTGAGTTCAAAGCTGATCTAAACTTCTGATTTAAGTTAAAAAGCTATTTTTGCATGATTTGCATGATTATGTGAGTTAATCATCTCTAATTTCTTGTCTACTCAAAAATCAACCTGAGTTCATCTGGAGTGATTTATGACTTTTCTCATGCACCCTCAAAGCCCTAGATTTCTATAAAATCAAGGCTTCAGCTCTTCTAAAAGGATCCATGAAATTGGGTCCTCATGCTGGTGAATTGGTGATCGAAGAACCCATCTCTTGCGAATTCAAGCTATTGTGAGATTTTCATTTGTTTTTGAGCATTCATATCATTTAGCATATCATTCTTAGATAATTTTCATATCATATTAGTTTCATATAGATTAGTTTCATATCTAGTTTTTCATCTAATTGCATAGAAAATACAAAAATATAGATTAATTTGCAATGATTTCACATCCATATTTTGCATTCAAATCCTTCGTTTAGGTGTTGAATTGTCACTGGTCTCGGTCTGATATGAGATTATCATACTCGCACCTACTAGAAGACAGTAAATCACCTGGTTAGTTTAGTCTCCATTTCATTGCACGATTTTGATTTTTGCTAACCTCTTTAAATGTTTTACTGAAGTGTTGTGTCTACAACTAGGTACAAAATTCACACACACATTTTTGTCGCCCACTGTGGGGCCCTAAAATGGGTTTCCATTTCATTTCTATCAATTTCTTGTCATTTTCTAATTAAAACTATCTTTTATTTTATGTCTGTACATTTTTCATATGAGTTTTTTCAAAAACTCATATCAGGAAGTACCCACTTTTGTACAATAGTTGATTCTATCGAGGCTCGTATTAGAAGCTACACATTGTCATTTGGGAGCTTGATTGTCATATGAGGAGATACCCACTATCGTACGAGTTTCCCAACTATCGTGTGGGAGGTTACCCACTATCGTACAAGTTTTGAAACCAGGATTCAATTGTCATTTCAATTTTTTAGATAGTTTTCCAGATTTGATTTTCAAATTTGGACTAATAGCTAATCCTAACAATTAAGATTTTCTATTTCTTATTGGTATCTGCTGATTCTGATTGGGAAAAGTGTGAGAAAAATTGCTAAAACAGGTAAAAATCTACTAAGTGCATTGCGAGGAATTTAGGTATTCTTCTCAATCTAATAACACTTCAATTTGGATTAAAAAAAATGAACTCTCACGTGTTAAGCTTGTGTGAATTTTATTGCTTTCATATCACAGACTTCATTTTGGGCTATAAAATGAACATAGATTTACTTTCTGCATATCTGTTACACATAGTAAATAGGCCTTATGAACACTATTCATGGATGATCTCGAGAGAGTGGGCTTCATTCACTTGTTCATGCATGTGAAGCTCTTCTTGACGAAGGATCCCCTTGTAGGTAGGGAGGATACTGAAATTGTCTTACGTTCTATTAGGTTTGTAGTCCTCAGCTTTTGATTGATACATTCTCTTTCCGGAGAGGTTGATAGATCACGAGTTGTTAACATCATAGATCTTAGCAAGATAGTTTCAGTCTTAGTGTGTTGGATTAATCTATCTGCTTTATCCTGGTGAAGTGAAGAAGCTAGGGGATTATTCTCTACTTTATTTTTGGATAGTACCAGAAACCCAGATCCTTGATTATGATCTAGTCCCCCTAAGGTATCTTTTGTGAGTCACCTTTAGAGAGGGTTAACCATAGTGGACATTCCCTTAATTGGATCAACCATGTGGATGAAACTTCAAGTGGTAATAGCCATTTTCACCATGGTAGCAACAACCACTATATAAATGTCCTTGTGAAGGAAATCTTCACAGGTGTGATCTCTTGTTGGGCTGTTAGATCTCTCTAGCAGCTCCTGATGTATTAAATTCTTAGACTATGTCAAAACCTCGGTGCGCCTGGATTGGAGTTCACCCTCTTGAGATCAAAAAAGTTGCAAAGTCAGACCATTACTACAAACCCTAGTGAGGCCAAATTTTTATTTTCTAAGAATATGTACATTATTGAAAAACTTTTTGGAACATACGCAATTAGAACTCCTAGGGATTAGCACATTTAGTCACTTAATTGTTCATGTCCAGGGTTGATTTGTCCCTTGTTCATTGTTTTCAGACATGCTTGGAATCACTTGCTTACTATTTTGCATGCTTGTTTATCTATTTGGTTACTAAAAATGAATGATCCTGATATAATCTTCAAATCTGGATAGACAATTTTGCAAACAATCTAAAACTGAAAACCTAAAATTTGCAAAATCTGAAGCAAAATTCCTTTCTGGAGTCAAAAGTCATCTCACAGGGTCAAAAAGTCATACAAGTTTTGGCTATTGTCATTTTAGAACCCCTGTATTGTCGTATGACATCTTGTATAGTGTCGTACGAGTTTTGTTGCCAGTCAAAAGCAAAAAGTCAAAATATTGCTATCAACTATTGTGCGAGCTTTGCAATTGTTGTACAAGTTTTGTCAACTATCATTTCAGAGCATACCCATTGTCACATGAGCTTGCAAAAAGTCGTTTGAGAAATTTTGAAAAAAATTGCTAGAAAGTTGTCAAAATTGCCAGATATTTAGCTTTTACAGCCTATTTCTAGAGTCTGTCAAACAAATCACTATGCCAGGAATAGAGAAAAAACTAGAAAGAATACAATCATTTTCCTAAAGTGGCCTCTTGAGTCTGATTCAACCTTCTATTTAATCGATTTGAGTCTTTTTCATCTTGTGTCAAAACCTTGTCAGATCATCAAACACTAATCAATCTTCAAAATGACTAAGTGTTGCGAACTCATGTCCGCTATCTTTTGGGCCTCTACCCATTCTTCTAAGGCATAGTATCCTTCATTTACGTCCAATCTAATCTTTAATCAAACCAATCTTGACAAGGTTACATCATTCGATCTTCTTGAATCAAATCATTCTTGTGTTGTCTTCATCTTGCTCTTTTGCTTCACCCAAGGTTAATGGTGGAAACTAGAGCTTCCCCACACAAGAAATCTGAAGAAACAACCCATACCTTACCTTTATCTTCTCATGTGGGTCCAACTTTTGAGCAACTCTACAATTCAGGTCTTTACAAAGATGATGGTCTTGGAAATCTTTGATTTAAAACTGGTTACATTCCTCCTCCTCAATCAACTCACAGAGGTAATCAACAAACTCCACATCAATCTATCCCAAGGAGTCCTAAAACTCTTAACACGTCTCACAGAGGGACAAACCATAGGTCTCAAGGACCTCACTCTCAACATGGTGTGGATCAAGAACCCACACCTTTTGAAATTGCTCGGTATCAAAATGACGATGAATTCAAGAAAATGATGAAACATTTCTTGAAGGAAGACAGATAAGCATATTTCCTAGAGCTAGCTCACCAAGTAGCTAAACTTCCTCCCAACTTTAATGTTGAAGATATCATTACGCATGAGGAAGAAACTCCTATTATGGCTATGATGAAGCAAATGCATGCCATGCAAGTCAAACTTAACAAACTTGAAAAAGAAAAGGAACCTAAGGAGTTCTCCATGGAGGCCCTATGCCATTTTCCATTTGATAAAGACTTGTATATGACACCATTCCCTAAGAGAGTGGAAATGCCAAAATATGATAAGTACGATGGAAAATCTAACCCTCAAGATCATGTAAGAGAATTCTACACTCAATCTATGGAGTTCATGCATGAACCAACCTATCTGATGCGTCTCTTTCCTCGATCTATGGGAAGAGTAGCCATCCATTGGTTCTCTAGAATGCCCCCTACTATCAAAACCTTTGAGGAGTTGATCAAATTGTTCTATCAGCAATACTCCTATAACATTCAACATTTGGTCACCATGATCAATATTTGCAATCTCAAACAATATCCAGGAGAACCATTCCTAAAATTTCTCAAAAGATGGAGGAAGAAATTTTCTCTATATGCTAGACCTATTCCAGAAATTGAGGAACTAGAAATCTTCATCAATAATCTTGTTCCAGAAATCAACTAACCTTTACAAATGCAAAATCATACATCTTTTGATAAGATGGTAGACAATGTGATCAAAATTGAAAAAGTACTTGTGAAAAAAGGAGACATCACACTTCAAAAGGACAAGTATGAATCTGGATGTAGTTCTAAAGACAAGAACAAAAACTAGAACAAGAACAAAGGCATCATCACAGATGGCATTGTTGATGCTATCCATGCCCCCTCTAAGGCACCAACTTTTAACTTAACCATTGGTACCAAAGCCAACAAAGCTTCAAAACAAAAGGTACCTGCATCATCTCAAAAGGCAAAAGAGTACAAACCTTTGTCTGTTGACAATAAATGAAAGTTCACTCCTCTTGGAGAATGTTTGGAATCAACTATGAAAACTCTGTTGGCTAAAAATATCATATCTCTACCTGAGATCTAACAATTTGATCCTGAACCTAAACTAAAATGGTGGAAGGAGAACAAATTTTGTGACTTCCATCATAGTAAGGGTCATAAAACTAATAACTACTTATGATTGAAACATACCATACAAGATAAAATTGATAATGGAGATGTTGATGATCTTTTTCCCCAAAGGTCAGCTTGGCATTAGGATTGATAGGGCTAGTGTCACATTCACTCAACACTCCAAAACTAACAGGAAAAAGGGCCAACTGACAAGGATCAAAGAGAGATCCTTCTACACTTTGAGCTCCACATCACTCAGGTGGGTATACCTCATCTGCACACACATACAACTTGTGTCACACTACAGGCCTACAGGTAACTGACTGTGGAATGGTTCTCAAACTCCTAGGTATCCTGTACCTCAATGAAGCCAATATCTCATGCAATAGCCCTACTTGCATGGAGTGAGTATGAAAACCAGAGACCTATCCTAACAACATGAAAGGAAAAGGGTGGAACTAAAAGGAAATGATTTTTAAATGGACTTTGAAGGGACCCCTAAGATACCCTAAATCTCTGATAGACCAATGCCTTATCCATTGGGCCACAGAGTCAAATACAATATTGCAAAGGACAACTATGAAACAAGAAAATAATATACCCAATGTGTTGATGCCTGACATCAATCACACACCATGACCAAACTTCAACTTAGCACCCACTTGTGCATTCAAGCATGCTATTATCCATCAAAAGATTTTGACCCTCCCATTAGAAGAGACCTATGAAAGGACAATACATTAACCAGCATCCACTGGAAGACAAGCATGACCTTTCCTTGATATTTTAGCTCATACATGCATAAACACTAACCCTGAACCAGTTACCTCTACGAAGATAACTCTACTTGCAAACATGTAGGCAATGCAAATAGACAAATCAAACACCCTTGATGTATGATTAATGCATTCCGAATTCAAATGGAGATAGCCTGGTAACAGTAAGAATATATTAACTTTCTCACACATAAGACAAATCACTTACAATATGCATTATGTTCTCAGAACCAGTAAGAGAAAGAAGAACACCTTATATGCAGAGAGAAGGAGAAAATCTATAGGAAAAAGACCCTTCACATGGAACCAATTCTCCTCCAGAATTTGCAGAAAAAGGAACCCTTACAAAATCGAACAACCTACCTTTTATACCACTAGCTGCCTTGGAATTCTCAAAGAGAATGCAACAAGCTACGGATAGCTAGGGCCAGGGTTTCACCCACTACACCAATCAAAAATATATTAGAATTTATTACAGGGGCAGGAAACCAAGCAACCTGGAGAAAGAAATCTCAAACAGATTTTACATTCATGAGTGTCATTGAGATCAGGACAGGAAACCAGGAATTGCCATAAAAACCAGTACAAATAGCGACCTGCAAATAGATCCTTGAGCACAAAACCACATGGCACTAGGTACAAAATCATCTCTACAAATGACCATAGAGCCCCTGGACCACTTTGCAACAACCAGTGCCACCAACCAGATCAAAAACTACCGAGAAAGCATTGAAAATCAATCCTTTTGATCGCAGGAAACCCTCAAACAATTCAAATTTGAAAACAAATGGCTACTTTGCACTTTGCGGGCTTATATTCCTCAACTATTCGCCCCTAGTCATGCAATTGCACGGTCACCAACTTAACCACCACAGGAATTTGGGTTCCAAATTATGCTTGGTCGCATGATCGCATAACCTAGAAACAGGTTATGCGAACATGCGACAGGGCACTATCCTCTACCCTGCCGCAACCGGAACACCAGCCCAACCCTATCTGGCGAACTTGCGACCGAAGAAATTTTGCCAGTTCACGAAATACCATACATCATCACCAAAAGACTTAGCGACCATGTGACCATGGTTCGCCGAATCACCAAAAGAACTAGGGCATCACCTTTTTATTGCGCGAATGTGCGAACACATTGAACCTTGTCGGCACCGCCAGATCCTTACCCACTCTACCAAACCTCAGACCCCACCTGGGCCCACCTGATGCCACATGTCATCACACCATTTTCTGAAACCATCGAGCCACCAGACATAGGACCCAACACCAAGAAAAACCTTATCCTTTGAGAAGATTGGACGGTGGTCGCATGATCGCAAAGTGGAGGAATATTCCTCACGATCATGCAACAACCGTAGATCTCATCTGCATTGATGCTCTGCTTAAAAATATCAAGCCCACCAACAAACTGCCAAGCACTCAGCGACCACGCGACAAACCACTCACCAGGTCGTGAGATGTTAGCCGCTAACAGCCAAACATGCAAAGATTACGTGACCAACAGTCGCTGAGTCGCTGGAGGTTAGGGGATTAACTGCCAGAAATAAGAGATTACATGACAACATAGTCACCAGGTCACTGAATAGAAGATGTAACCGCCAGGAGATCTAGAGAAAGAGTGACAAGAAACCCTACAAGGACTGGGCCCCACCATCCATCGCACCTGCGCAATTAGGACCAAGGTCAAAAATACACATAGAGTATTCCACACAGAGGAAGACTTAAAACACACAGAGTTTTCGATGTCAGAAGACAAGTGCATAGAAAAGGAAGCACAAGGTCGAAAACAACACACAAGCTGACAACATTGTGGATTTTTAGAAATACTGTGGGTTTTCAACATTGAGGCAAATTTTGAAAATATTTCCAGCAGACCTTAGGATTTGAATATCTTTTTGGGCTTTATGATTCAGCACGTGCAAATTGGACCAGAGCAAGGTGATAACAAGGAGAACATAGGGCAGGAGGCAATGAAGAACACTTGCAAGGAAAATAGACCATTTTCAAAGGATTTTGCTATGATAGAAAATTGGCCTAACAGTGGCTCTGGTTGGGGACGATGGGTAACCTATGCCCATGTGAAAATTCAGGATTTCTGGGAGAGTAGACCACCAACATGACACAAACAGGGAAAGGACCTCAAAAAACATAGGGAATAAGAAGGAAAAGCACACAACAGGAAAGGGAAAAACTATTTACATCATTTACAAGATTTACAACCAGGTTCAAGGCCCCAAAAGAAAACTAGTGACCCTCCTAAATCAAAAATCTAATTTTCATCCACATATGCAACCAGCCATCTGAAAATTTCATGACCACCTTGCTGCAAACATATGTGAATATTCATGGGCTGAAGAATGAAACTATGCTGATCACTACCCATGCTTTTCCAGTCATGACTATTACATTCATATTCAAACTCCAAAAAGTAAGGAACGTCACTTACTTCCTCCTGATGACTGGAAACAAAAATGTGATCTAGTAATGCATCAGAAAATACAGCATATTGATTACCATGCATTACAATATAGTTACCTGGCTGAAAAGAACTAGGATCCTTAGATTCACCTTCATACATTGCCTCAGCCACTGAGCAACTTGGTTCCTCCATGGTGTCCTCACTAACTACATCATGAACCAAGCGAAGGTCTTCATCAAAACTTTGGTGACAGGGGAGCACTGCATCATCATTTTCACTAAAAGAATATTTGTCCCAACTATTGAAGACTAAGTCTTCAATACTGTCACATTCAATATCATACTTAGCAGAAATAAGGAAAGGGCATGAACAAGAAACTTGTTTATCACTGTAATCTTGATGATAGGAAAAAACATTGTCATGTCCTCCTACTTCTCTTTCTGCAGAGTCACTACCAGAGGGGGAACCTAATATACATGGATCTTCATGGTCACTTTGAACACTGGCCTCATTATCAGTGTCAAAGTGTATATCATAGGGGAGCTGCAAATCAAAATCTAGGCAAGGTGCATACCTTTGGAAGTGTTCAGCCAAGAGTGCTAAAATCATTTTACTGCTTAATGGACTTTGGGCTTCATTTTCTTCCTCATCAGCTACATCCCTATTATTGCAAACATCATTCTTGTCCAAGACAAGAATGGAAAACTCTGGCTTTAGATCATCTTGTGTGAATAAATCAATGCAGGAATCATCATCTACATCATACTCAATATCTTCCTTCTCACACAAAACATCATCACACTGGGATAAGAAAATTTCCCTCTCATGTTGACAAGAAGAAAAATCTACAGACAAAAAGGGAATATTGCCATCCTCAGATTCATCTTCAACATCCTCATATGCACTGATCTCAGAATTAGCTTCATAGTCAACACTCTCTGCATAGTGAGAATCAACATCAGACCAACTGGTCTCCCCATCAACATCATCAGGAGCCACCAGTCTTAGCAATCTTATATCCTCTACTAACTGCTAGTTCACCATTTTCAACCTTGCTAACTCCTTCTTGAGAGAAACCACTTTATCAAAATGCTCAACAAACTTAGCTATCAACACATCCCAAGAAGGGATTGAACATGAGGGAAAGGACAAGAACCACTTCCTTGCACCATCAGAAAATGTGTGCACAAATAACCTCATGGCAACATCCTCATGTTCAATATCCATATCTCCAAAAAGACCCATAACATCATCAACATGCTGGCTTGCAAGAACAGACCCATCAGCCATGAATTTAGGCAAGCACTTCCCATCCTTAGCAGCAAACTCATTAGGGGCACTCTCAATGCCATCAAAACATAAGGGCCTATATTCCTCCATGAGGAACTACCCACTACAACTCATCCCTTTACAATAGTGCTTAACACTAGATAGGAAAATATTTTAATCATAAATAATACCTGGAAGCTTTGCAGCAGGAGCCTGTTGACTGGAAGGCAGGGTAGATCTAAAGCTCACCATGGAACTCCATCAGATAACTTTATCATGTAGAGCTGCCACCTCCTTGAGAGGAAAATGTTTCACTATTTATTCTTCCAACCAACACAAAACTACACGAGGCAAACACACTGTTTATCAAGAAAATGCACTGATCAAACAGAGACAAATCAGAGCTACCACTCACAACTAAGTGAGAAAATATCACTAATGTGTTTTGTTTTTCTGACTCTTTTCTAGACTCTCCCCAGCAAAGTCATCATCTTATTGGTGACTCAGATGGGCTAAACCAATCTGGTCAATAGATTTTGAATACTTCAATATGACTGCAACCAGAGCTCCTTAATAGATTTTCCTTATGTTCTCCCCAGCAGAGTCACCATCTTGTTGGTGATATTTTTCCCCAAAGGTTAGCTTGGCATTAGGATTGATAGGGCTAGTGTCACATTCATTCAACACTCCAAAACTGATAGGAAAAAGGGCCAACTGACAAGGATCAAAGAGAGATCCTTCTACACTTTGAGCTCCACATCACTCAAGTGGGTATACCTCATGTGTACACACATACAACTTGTGTCACACTACAGGCTTGAAGGTAACTAACTATGGAATGGTTCTCAAACTCCTAGGTATCCTATACCTCAATGAAACCAATATCTCATGCAATAGCCCTACTTGCATGGAGTGAGTATGAAAACCAGAGACCTATCCTAACAACATGAAAGGGAAAGGGTGGAACTAAAAGGAAATGATTTTTAAATGGACTTTGAAGGGACCCCTGAGATACCCTAAGTCTTTGATAGACCAATGCCTTATCCATTGGGCCACAAAGTCAAATACAATATTGCAAAGGATAGCTCTGAAACAAGAAAATAATATACCCAATGTGTTGATGCCTGACATCAATCACACACCATGACCAAACTTCAACTTAGCACCCACTTGTGCATTCAAGCATGCTATTATCCATCAAAGGATTTCAACCCTCCCCTTAGAAGAGACCTAAGAAAGGACAATACATTAACCAGCATCCACTGGAAGACAAGCATGACCTATCCTTGATATTTTAGCTCATACATGCATAAACACTAACCCTGAACCAGTTACCTTTGTGAAGATAACTCTACTTGCAAACACATAGGCAATGCAAATAGACAAATCAAACACCCTTGATGTATGATTAATGCATTCAGAATTCAAATGGAGATAGCCTGGTAATAGTAAGAATATATTAACTTTCTCACACATAAGACAAATCACTTACAATATGTATTATGTTTTCAGAACCAGTAAGAGAAACAAGAACACCCTATATGCAAAGAGAAGGAGAAAATCTATAGGAAAAAGACCCTTCACATGGAACCAATTCTCCTCCAGAATTTGCAGAAGAAGGAACCCTTACAAAATCGAACAATCTGCAATTTATACCACTAGCTGCCTTGGAATTCTCAGAGAGAATGCAACAAGTTACGGATAGCTAGGGCCAGGATTTCACCCACCACACCAATCAAAAATATATTAGAATTTATTATAGGGGCAGGAAACCAAGCAACCTGGAGAAAGAAATCTCAAATAGATTTTACATTCATGAGCGTCATTGAGATCAGGACAGGAAACCAGGATTTGCCATAAAAACTAGTACAAATGGCCACCTGCAAACAGCTCCTCGAGCATAAAACCCCACGACACCAGGTACAAAATCATCTTTGCAAATGACCATAGAGCCCCTGGACCACTTTGCAACAATTGGTGCCACCAACCAGATCAAAAAATGTCGAGAAAGCATTGAAAATCAATCCTTTTGGTCGCAGGAAACCCTCAGACAATTCAAATTTGAAAACAAAAAGCTACTTTGCACTTCGCGGGCTTATATTCCTCAACTGTTCACCCCTAGTTGCGCAATTACGCGGTCACCAACTTAACCACCATAGGAATTCGGGTTCCAAATTATGCCTGGTTTCATGATCGCATAACCCAGAAATGGGTTATACGAACATGCGACAGGGCACTATCCTCTACCCTGCTATAACCAGAACACCGACCCGACCCTATCTGGCAAACTAGCGACTGAAGAACTTTCACCAGTTCACAAAATACCTTACATCATCAGCAAAAGACTTAGCGACCACGCGACCATGGTTTGCCAAATCACCAAAAGAACTAGGGCATCAACTTTTTATTGCGTGAATGTGCAAACACATTGAACCTTGTCAACACCGCCAGATCCTTATCCACTCCGCCAAACCTCAGACCCCACCTGGGCCCACCTAATGCAACATGTCATCATGCCAGTTGTTGAAACCACCGAGCCACTAGACATAGGACCCACCACCGAGAAAAGCCTTATCCTTTGGGAAGATCAGACGGTGGTCGCATGATCACAAAGGGGAGGAATATTCCTCATGATCATGCGGCAATCGTAGATCTCATCTGCATTGTTACTCCCCTTAAGAAATATCGGGCCCACCAACAAACTACCAAGCACTTAGCGACCACGCGAAAAGCTACCCGCCAGGTCGTGAGATGTTAGCCGCTAACCGCCAAACATTTAGAGATTACGCGACCAATAGTCGCCAAGTCGCTGGAGGTTAGGGGATTAACCACCAGAAATAAGAGATTGTGTGAAAACATAGTCGCCAGGTCACCGAATAGAAGATGTAACCACCAGGAGATCTAGAGAAAGAGCAACAAGAAACCCTGCAAGGACTGGGCCCCACCATCCATCGCACCTGCGCAGTTAGGACCAAGGTCCACAACACACACAAAGTATTCAACACAGAGGAAGACTGAAAACATATAGAGTTTTCGATGTCAGAAGACAAGTGCACAAAATAGGAAGCACAAGATCGAAAACAATGCATAGGCCGACAACATCATGGATTTTCAGAAATACAGTGGGTTTTCGACACTGAGGCAAATTTTGAAAATATTTCCAGCAGACCTTAGAATTTGAATATCTTTCTAGGATTTACGATTCAGCACATGCAAATTGGACCAGAGCAAGGTGATAACAAGGAGAACACAGGGCAGGAGGCAATGAAGAACACTTGCAAGGAAAATAGGCCATTTTCAAAGGATTTTGCTATGACAGAAAATTGGCCTAACAAGAGAGATCCTAATTGATAATCACAAGAGTAATGAGGATCATACAACATTCATAGAGCCATTTCTAAAACATGGTCAAGGAGATTCTTCTTCTCATCCTAATATGGGTGCAAAGGTCAATTATGCTTACCCTAGAAATAATACTGTTATCAATATGGTTGAGCCATGCCTCTTTGAGCATTGCAATGTCATCACAATTGTGCAAAGAGATAGAGACCATCATTCAAATAATGTAGTTACTTGATCAGAAGCTTAGGCACATCTGAAAGGACAAATCCCAGATTCATCAAATGTCCCTAAGATGCCCTTCAATCTTTCTTCTGCTTCTAAATAGAAGGCTACTTCTAAATCTTCCAACCGTAAAGATACAAGGCCAACATCTTACAACATTGTTCAGCAACTCCAGCACACTAATGCAAATATCTCCATGTTTGAGTTTCTTCGAATATCTCCAGCTCATTGAGCCATTTTAGACAAAGCTCTTCTCGGATCCAATGTTCCTAACAACCTTGATTTAGACAGGTTCCAGACTATGGTTAGACATCTTATGTCTCTGTAATATATTTCCTTTTCAAAGGAAGATGACAACTCCTTGGGTCATTTACATAACCAACCCTTGCATATTGAAGTCTTGATCCAAAACCATCACGTCAAATGCATGTTGATAGATGGGGGTGCTGGCTTAAACATTTGTTCTTTCAACTTGATCACACAACTAGGATTTTTAGAAATGGCTATTGATCCTAGAAAGAAGATAACTATCAAAGCATATGATGAGCAAGAAAGATCTTCCAAAGGCACCATTGTCTTACCTATCAGAACAAGTCTAGTAATCAGAGATACTACATGTCAAGTTCTTGATCTACCTTTGGCTTACAAAATCCTTCTAGAGAGACCCTGGATATATGAAATGAAAGCTATTCCTTCTACATACCATCAATGTTTGAAATTTACTTATGAAGGAGTAGAGGTAACCATTCCAGCAGACATATCTACAACTTGCAATGCATGGAAAGAAAGTGAGGATAAACTTGTTCCCAATAACAAAGAATCTTCCATTAAGAAAACAAAAGTAGCTTCCACATCTAAGATGGAAGACATTGCAAAAGAGGTCACTATCAAAGAAAATGGTATGGGAGAATATACTCTAGAGCCAGTCTTATCTTTGACATCTCTCCCTATCTCTCCTAAGTCTTATGGACAATCTTTGAAATAGTCTAAAATAGAATCCAAAGAACCTCTTGAGGCATATAAAAGAAATTTTGTGGTGGAACAAGTCTCCAAACAAGAGTTTGAAGAGGATGAAGCTGTGCTTGCATGGCTATATAAAGATGAACCTGAATCCCAAGTTGTTCAAACTAGTGACCCTAAAGTACCAAAGGTCCCTTCTAAATCATATGGCCCAGGGGATAAACTGATAGCTAAAATGGGATAGCCAGATTAAGGACCTCTAGGAGTCAGAGGAAAAGGTCTCATGGTGCCTATTTCACATACTAGTAGGTCAAACAAGGATACTGTTGGGTTAGGATTTAAAAAGAAACCCTTTTACCTCAAAGGTAACTGCTCTCATGTCATAGAGAAAATTGCACCAAAAGAAGCCCTTATTGTGAATGAGGAAACAAAACAATCTGATAGTGATGATTCTGATACTACTAAGGAGGTCATTCCTTATGAGCATTTCCCTAAAGAAATCAAAGACCTTCTTGAAGCAGAAGATGATCCAATCAAAAGAATTAATGTAGTCAACACATGAGAACCTACTATGCAACAAGAGATAGTTGCACCACAAGAACCAGCTAATCTCAAAGATAATCAAGTAAACAAAAAGAAAGGTGGTAGTTATTCTAAAATAGATTCCCATGAGTATGAATTCAAATCAGAATCTGAGGGTAACCCTTTCTGGGGTATTCATCCTGACTTTACTAATGTTCTAAGATTTCCTAAAAGTCCTGAATCAAAAGATGAATCTAATGACTATGAATGGGGAGTCATTCCTAAGGAAGATGAGCTTATTATAGAAAAACATGTTGATTTTATTCACCAATATGTATCTAAACCCAACGTAAGTCTAGAGCAAAATAATGAACTTAACAAGTCTGATCCATTGATGGCTAAAGTGGACTCCCACAATGACATTGAGCCTATTCATGCTATGAACATCTTAAGTTGTAATATCACCTTTGAACTTGAGCATCAAGTTGGTACTAATGATGATAGATCAATATCCATAAACACCATCTCCCAATCTTTTCCCACTTTGACTATCCAACATCCTGACCTTCTTGACCAAACTTCCACGAATCCGAACCATGGTATTTATACCTTTCCCAATGACTATGCCCTTGCTTTCTACCTAAATGTAGTTGAGCCTATGAGGACTTCCATCAGTGAACTAAGCGTTAGCATGAAGGAGTCAGACATCAAGTATTTTAGTCAAAAGAATAAAAGTAAAAATAAAAATAAAAGGAGTTCTGAGGGTGAAAACCACTTTGTGGCAATCTTAGAACCTACAAAAGTAAAAATAAAAGACATATGCAAAGGTGAAAACCTCTCTGAGGTGCCTAAGGATGAGATATTTGATGTCCTTCTGAGTCATTTATAGGATAGATCTCCAGTTCTAATTGAGCCCACTCAATCTATCAATTTGGGAACAACAGAGGAACCACAGTTGATCCATGTAGCTCAATCATTATTAGAAGAAGAAAAGAAAATTTTTACTACACTCCTAACAAAGAAAGAGATCAACTTTGCATGGAAATATTCAGATATGCCAGGGTTGGATCCTGATCTTATAATGCATCATCTATCTATTGCTCTTGGAGTAAAACCTGTTAAGCAAAAATTGAGAAAGATGCATCCACATGTTGCACTCTTGGTCAAAGCTGAATTAGAGAAACTACGAAAGGCCAGATTCATCCATGTTATTGATTATGTTGAATGGATCTCAAATATCGTACCTATTTCTAAACCAGATAAATCAATCAGAGTGTGCACAGATTTTAGAGATGTGAATAAAACATGCCCTAAGGATGATTTTCCACTACCTAACATTGGCACAATAGTGGACATGACTGCAAGTTTTGAGATGTATTCCTTGATGGATGGTTTTTCTGGATATAATCAAATAAAAATTGCTCTAGAGGATCAAGAGAAAACTACTTTCACATGTGCATGGGGTACCTTCTGTTGGAATGTCATGCCATTTGGGCTTAAAAATGCTGGTGCCACATATCAGAGAGCTATGACATCTATATTTCATGACACAATGCATAGAACTATGGAGGATTATGTCGATGATACTTTAGCAAAATCTATGATAAGAGCTGAACATCTAAATGGCTTGAGCAAGATACTATATAGAATGGAAAAATTTAGTCTCGGACTAAATCCTAAGAAGTGTTGTTTTAGTGTCACTTTTGGATAGCTCTTAGGATACATAGTTTCAAAGAAGGGCATTGAAGTTGATCCAGCTAAAGTAAAGGCTATAATGGAGATGCAACCCTTGAAGAATATTAGTCAAATGAGAACATTACAAGGGAGAGTACAATCTATCAGACGCTTCATATCATAGCTTGCAAATATATCATAGCCTTTTACAAAAACTTTACATAAAGGTGTGACTTTTTCATGCAGTGAAGAATGTGAGAAGAACTTTAACCATATCAAGAAATATCTTTCAAATCCTCCTATTTTGATGCCTCCTATACAAGGGAAGCCGCTGATCCTGTATGTCTTCACAATAGATACATCACTGGGGGCATTGCTAGTACAACATGATGAGAATAAAAAGGAAAGAGCTATATACTATATCAGTAGAACATTGGTTGCCTATGAGAAGAACTACTCAATGATTGAAAAAGATTGTATAGTCATGATATTTGCATCACAGAAACTGAGACATTATATGTTAGCTCATACCACACATTTGGTAGCTAAGATTGATCCACTAAAGTACCTACTAAGAGAAGCTACCCTCACAGGTAGATTAGCTAAATGGGTTATGCTCTTAAGTGAATTTGACATTGAATACATGTTGAATGAAAAGCTATTAAAGGCCAAGTTATTTCTGATCAATTGGTAGATGCACCTATGTTTGATGATACACCAATGCAAATGGAGTTTCCAAATTCTTCTATCATGAATCTTTCTTCTAGAGAATGGAAATTGTTCTTTGATGGCTCCTAAACACAAAATGGATCTAGAGTAGGCATATTATTTATCACTCCTCAAGGGTACTCAATACCAAAAGCATTCAGATTAAAAAGTTCCCTTTCACAAATAATATTGTTGAATATGAAGCCCTTCTTAATGGTATGAAAATAGCAATTGAGTGGAGAGTGATAGAGATACACATTCATGGAGACTCGCAACTTGTTATCCATCAAGTCAATGATGTGTACCAAACAAAAGATGAAAAGTTGATCCCATACAAGAGAATGGTAGATGATCTAAAGAAGTATTTCATATCTATCACATTTGAGAAAATTCCTAGAACAGAGTGTTGGAAATATAGATGGGAAAGTAATACTGAGAGGGGGGGGTGAATTAGAAATTACTTACTTCTATCCTTTTAAACTGTTAAAACTTTATGCATCATGTAAACAAATCTTGATCATTCTAAGTAACATAACATGTCAAGTAGCATACATGAAATCACACATAACACAATAGATTTTGGTAATCCAGAAACCCTTGAAAGGTAAAATTGGGGTGGGGATGACACCCACAAATCTTCACTACTACAGTAATAAGTTTTGCCTATTAAGGCTTACAAAATGTGATCAAATCATGATCTTCCCTGTGAAAGGTCTGCTCTATTAAAAGCTAAAAATACTTGTACAATCTACCTTGTTAAAGGATTTATAAACTTACAATAAAGTAAGCACTCGGTAAAGAGATTTACAAAAGTCTGCTAAGACTACTCAGTTAAAAGATTTACCCTGATACATTGGTCAAAATGTCTTAGTACTTGATCTTTCAGTTTGCACTCATATGCTGATTACAGATCTTCTCTTTACAGTATGTTTGTGATCTCTTCTATCTGATCTTTCTTGATTTTTTCCTTTCACTACTTTGCTTAGCCACTGATCTCTGTCTAAATACTAGACTATACTGAGTATTCATCTGATCTCAATATCTCTTGTTCTCTCTGATTCACACACTTTTCTCTGATCTAGATCTTGCCCTTATATAACAACAAAAATGTTTTACTGTTTCAAGATCTATGGTTCAGATTTATTTTTATTGCCGTCTAAAATATACAATTTTCTGATTGGCTCTAGGCTTTACATAGGGATCAATGATAATAATATGGATGCGTAATTACCTCTGTAATTACCTCAATAGAAAAAATACAAAACATTATTGTCACCAAAAATGGTTTACCTCGATCATTGTACCATTCCATACTTGTATGTCAATCCTGGCTAACTCGACAAAAGTTATTCCTAGCACTCGGCATTAACTGTACTCGGCATCAATTGAACTTCTCTGTCACTCAGTAATCATTAATATATGTAACTCAGAAACAACTATACTCTTGGCATATTACAAACATATAGTGACCATGACTTTACTCGACAATACTACTGCTCGGTAAGTATACAATACAAAACTCGGCCTTTACAAAATGACTCAGTCGCAGTGATGACCAACCATCATTACTTAGAAATATGACTAAGTGTGAGACACTAATGGTCAAAAAAACTATAGAGATCTACAATCTCCCCCTTTGACATTAGTGGTAAAAACACTTTGTCATGACATTTGTATTTACAATTATAGAAGTATGTTTGTACTAGCCTAATACTCCCCCTGAGATATATATACATAGTCAGAATTATGTTACCTTTCCCTGTTCTATCCTTGTTCATACTCATGTCAGGATGATTCCCCCTTGTTTTTGACATGACTAATTTCTTCATTAGTAGGTAGGTCACAAATTTTCTCCAGAAAAGGTCTATGCACCATCGTGATCATGTATAGTGCATCCATCCATGCAGTTGAAGCAAGGTTCAACACTTTTGTCTGTACTTCTAAATTGGCAGCTAAACTAATGAGACTCTTAGCTGTGGACAAATGTGGATCACTCTAGATCAATGTTTTAGCCTTTGCCATTTTTCTCTATATAGCCTCCAGATGCGGTGTCAAAATAGCTTGAATAGAGAGTAGGCAAGAATGAATCTTGCCATCATTAGCCATCAGCTTGGCTAACTTACCTTGTGTTTGCATGACTTTTATATAATGTCCAGCACTAGTGTCTGCATCCGAGGTCAGGGATTGACTTGTAGCTTTAATCTCTTGCTTGAGAGTCTCAAGCAAGCGTTGATTCTCATCTGTGAATAGTTCAACATTACATAGTTTGGCCAATAGAGACTGTCCATTCACAACTAATCCCTTGGTCTCCTTTACCAAATTTGACAGCTCAATCTATTTTACTACTATCTCAGCAGATATCTTCTTTAGCATTTTGGTCTCAAATTGCCATTCTGATCATTCATATAACTTATCATTTGCATAGCTAACCTCATTATTAACTTTTTGAACAATGTGTACAAGTTGTTCCAATATGGGAATGAAACTATTTACATCTGATAAGTCATATACTTCATTAAATATGTCTTTGATTTCATGAAGAACTTGTTTTTGTTGATGCTCTCTTCAGAGTTCTGCTTGCCTACTTTTCCTTGTCAGCAAATCTTTCATGATCTGCAGTTGTTCAAAAGAAAGGTTATTTGTATCCCATTTAGGAATAATAATTACTTCATCAATTGTGACCTCATCTTTCTCCTTTTGTGCTCTCGGCATCTATACAAGGGCTTTGATTGCTTCTTGTTCCTTTGGCTCTTTTTCTTCAATGAATTTTCCTTTGATGTTTCCTTCTCCTTTCTCCTTCTCCTCGGCATTAGGACTAACAGCTTGTTTATCTAATTTGATTTCATGTTCTTCTGTGTTGTATTCTTCCTTAGGAGGACTTTGAATTTTGTCTTCTGCTTTGACTTCTTCCTTGGCAGATTGAGTTAGTGGTACCAACTTGATGGGGTCCTCGATAAGGCTTGTACTGACTAACTTATCAACAGTAGCAACTCCAGGTATAGTAGGATTCTCATCAGTAGATTGTGTGTTCATGATGGTGGTATACTCCATGATTTGCAATAGTACTATGTTACTACCTGGAAGGGGTGTGTTAGTTGCTATTGTGTTCTTTAAATCATCCTCAGTTAAGAATGAATTCTTAATTAGGCTCTCTTCCGGTATGTCAACAATGTGAATGTCAAAAGTATCATGTGATTTCACTTCCTTAGGTGTATCAGTCTCCATTTTATTTTGCTTGTTGTTCGGTTCAACAACTGTTGAAGTGGTAGCATCTTTTCCTTCATTCTTTTCTTCATCCTAGGTGGGTAATAATCCAAACAATACCTTCCAAATTTTAAAACTTTCTTGTACAACATCTTCAACCTTGTGTTGAAGAATTAGATAGGCTCTAAGTTTAGGATCAAACTTGCCTCTATATTGCTTAATCATCTGTTTGATGTCTGTAGGAGTGAGAGTGGATTCAACTTGTGCTAATGTAGTCTCTCTTATTTCCTTCTCTATTTGTAGAGCATACTCCCATTTCTGTGCAACCCTATTGCATAATTCCTTTGGAATTCAGTTTTCAATCTCAATTGGCAGCATCTTGAAAATGCATAACATTTCAAGAATAGCATCCTCAACTTTCTCTTTATCTCCAATGCTCATTTGTCAAAACTTTAATCTTTTCACCTCATCTAATGCAGCTATGCTAGTAATCTTAAGACATAATTCATCAATAGTGAGTTGATGTGTACCCTATTGTGTAGCCTTCCCCTTTATTTCTTCATCACTTTCAGTTTCTTCATCATCATCTTTTGTTAGAACAAGTTTCCTTCTCGGCTTCTTCATAGCCTTGGTCAGCACTGCCTTGGGTTGAGCAGGTTTTTGCTTTGCAGATGCAGGAGGCATCTTAGGAGTATCAGTAGTAGTTCTTCTCGTTTGAGGCCTTAGTGATGGTGGAACTGACACTTTACATTTCAACACTCTTTTCTTTGGCAGGGACTCAGCAATTACTGGTTTCTTCTCTTCTTCTTCTTCTATCTCACTACCACTAGTTGCACTCTTTTCATCTTCTCCCAATCCTTGGGTCAAATCTACTGGTGCATACTTCCCAGATTCTTTAACATATTCTTCTAGATTTTTCACTATCTTCTTTCTTCTCCTCTCAATGGTGGCAGCCAATAATCCCAAAGAGATCTTGGATTTGGCCTCCTCAAATGTGCCAAAATAAGGTGCCTAAGCATCAATTTCCTTAGCTAAGAGGGTTGTGATTGCAGCAACAGCTTCATCAATATTGAGTTCATAGGGTAATGGCATTAACCATGAAACCCTAGGTAGGACTTCCTATGCATAGGTAAAGTCTGTGTCTACCAGAAAATATATATCTTTACTATATTTCTCAATCAAAGACACAGGGACTCTATTCCTATTCCTCATCTTCTTCTTAAACTCAATAAAATAATTATCCATTATCCCTTCAAAATCATCACCAATCTGGTTTATAAAATCATTTATTTGAATAGTGATGGGCTTCGTCTTATCCCATGTCACATCGCCATGTGTAGAAAAGCACTTCTTGACATAAAAGAATATATAGATCAGTAGGGAACCAAAATTACACATAGAGTTCTTCACCATTTGGATGGAGTTCAAGTTCTCGGTAAGTTGAGTCAGCTAGAGCTTGGAAAGATCATATGTGTTCCCTTTCTTAATCATTTTCCATGCCTGATCCACTACCATACAGGGGACGCTGTCCAACTGACTAGATTGGTAAAACTTGTGCGAGATGACTCTAACAGTGAAGTCAATTTCCAGATTAGTGATGGTAGAAATTTTCATTCTGTGTTTGTTCCAAACTACCTAGGTGTTTGCTTGAATATCCTCTTTTCCTGCACATTTCATCATTCTCTTTCCGTCAATTGTAGGGTAACCAGTGACTTTGTGTATCATTTCCTTTGTGATCTTCACCGGTTCGTCTTCTAGCCATAATTGCATGTCTTGCACTCGACCCAAAATGATCTTTATCCAATCTACTTTGAAATTTTGTGGGAAATTTAGGGCATGCACCAACCCTTGATCGGCAAAAACATTATGTTCCGGCTTCAGCACTCCGTTGACACATAATTTGTCATATGCTTCCTTGATCTCATAATCACCAATTTCTCCAATTTTGCACATATAGCAAGACCTAATGTCGTTCATCATTAACACATTCTCTGGAATAGAAGATAGGGCTCCATTCAAATCTCCTTTGACAATGCTTTCGGATATTGCCTTGAATACCCTCAGTTTGCAAACTTCGTTCCTTACAAGTTGCACATTGAAAACTTCCATCCCTTGCTTCTTGACTGGTGTGGATGAAGATGATGCCATTTTAAACTGTAATTTTCAAAAAGAAAATATTTTCTCGGCAAAGTACTTTTTTGTCAATAACCCTATAGATGAATTTTGTCGACGGCATGCTGAGAAAATTTGGAATTTCTTTGCTTGATCTGGTTGCACAAATTTTGAATTGCTCTCTAAAATCTCAAATAACCTGGTGAAATGAAATTAACAACAATTTTCCAGTTTATAGAATATGAAAAAAGAGGATTAGGGCCTCATAAATGCTCCGTATAGATTTTGGTGGAATACAGTTGTCTCGGCAAACTCATGTTAACCTCAATTAAACACAAGCTCAGTCGATATAACCATTGTGATATAGCTTGGCATAGAATTTTGGCCATAATAGGTGCTCGACAAACATTGATAGCTCAGTCAAGACATTGATGCTCGACATAAAAAAAATTAGAATTTTCTATTTTGCTTAGATATGTCCTAATGCATCTTTATCTATGTTGATATGGACTTTTTCTCGATTCTATGTTAGGAACTGATGTAAAGTAAAAATTTGCAAGAATCAGTTCCAAACATACCTTTCATGTTTAGTTAGAAGAAGTGTGATCACCTGATCCATCGGATTGGGTGACCTTAGATGTGCTTGCTTCACTTGTAGTTCCTTCTTCTTTCTTCCTCCATGTCTTTTCCATCTGGTTCCTCAATTTTTCATGGATATCCTCATTTTGGTTATTATCATTGCTCGGCATGGGTGATCTACAATCTTTCTTTAATTGACCAACCTTATTACATTTGTAACAGACCATGCTTCCATTCATCCAGCTTTTAGGTTTTCCTCTAAAGTGAGTCTTCATGCAATTAGCTCCGATGTGTCCATACTTACCACAATAATGGCAATTATACCAAGTGTTGTAATCCCAATTGTAATAGTTGCGCTTTGTGATTGGCTTTGTTTTCTCATTAGATGACCACCTTGGTCTAGATCTGCATTCAAATGCTTTGTGCCCATATTTCTAACAATTGAAACAACTTCCTTGAAACTTGGGTGAGGTGGATGAATTGTTAGCTTTAGATCTACATTCATGTGCTTGATGTCCATGCTTCTTGTAGTTAAAACAATGTCCATTAAACTTAGGTTTAGAATCAGACTTACCGTGTTTGCTTCTGTATATGTTGGTTGTATGTCCTGGCTTCCCACAATGATGACATGTGGGCTTTTTGTTCTTTGGTTTAGCAATCTTTTGTTCTCCATTCTTTGATGATTCTCCTTCTTCAGTAGATGAATGTTCATTCAGTCCAAGTCAAGATCTATCACTAGATCTCCTAGGTGACCTTAATAGTTCTTCAAAATACTTTGCAGCTTCATTAGGTTTGTTCATCCTTTAATTGATTTCTTTCTCAATTCTCAACTCATGTTTCAGCTGATCATTTTCAGATTTTAATTGATTGATCTCCATGTCTTTCCTACCCAAGTCTTGGTTGGCCAGCAGTAGTTGATTTACCATATCTAGTTGATTATTAGTCAACCTTTGCATGTCACTTGTTCTTTCATCTATCCTTATTGCAATTTGCCTTTTGTCTTCTTCAACCATTGCCTTATCATCTCCAGCTTTCTTTTTCTACTCCACTACTTAACAGAGTCTGACAGATTGAATTTCCTATTCTCTCTTTAGAGTCCCGATTTCATAATTCAGTATGGTATTTTTCTCTAGCATTTCTTTTATGGCTTTATCACTTTCAGTAGAATTACCAATATCAAATAGTCTAGTGATGTCTTCTTCTTTGTATTGTGGCTCATTTTGTTGAATAGCAATTTCTTTTCTTTTACTCAAGGATTTCTTCAATTCCCCTCTAGTTGCTTCCAGCTATTGTAATGCTAGTTGTACTTCAATCTTTTGATTCTCTATGACTTTCCCTAGTTTGTAAGCTTCCATCTTAAGATCTTTTTCCTCAAGTGGTTAGACTTCCTTATGAGAAACCTTATGCTTTAATACCAATTGTTGGAAATATAGATGGGAAAGTAATACTAAGAGGGGGGGTGAATAAAAAATTACTTACTTCTATCCTTTTAAACTATTAAAACTTTATGCATCATGTAAACAAATCTTGATCATTCTAAGTAACATAACATGTCAAGCAACATACATGAAATCACACATAACACAATAGATTTTGGTAACCCAGAAACCCTTGAAAGGTAAAATTGGGGTGGGGATGACACCCACAAATCTTCACTACTGCAGTAATAAGTTTTTCTTGTTAAGGCTTACAAAATGTGATCAAATCATGATCTACCCTGTGAAAGGTTTGCTCTGTTAAAAGCTAAAAAGACTTGTACAGTCTACCTTGTTAAAGGATTTATAAGCTTACAATAAAGTAAGCACTTGGTAAAGAGATTTACAAAAGTTTGCTAAGACTACTCGGTTAAGAGATTTACCCTGATACACTGGTCAAAATGTCTCAGTACCCGATCTTTCAATTTGCGCTGATATGCTGATTACAGATCTTCTCTTTACTATATGTTTGTGATCTTTTCTATTTGATCTTTCTTGGTTCTGTCCTTTCACTTCTTTGCTCAGTCACTGATCTCTGTCTAAATACTAAACTATACTAAGTATTCATCCGATCTCAATATCTCTTGTTCTCTCTGATTCACACACTTTTCTCTGATCTAGATCTTGCCCTTATATAACAACAAAAATGTTTTACCATTTCAAGATCTACGGTACAGATTTATTTGTATTACCGCCTAAACTATACAATTTTCTAATTGGCTCTAGGTTTTACATAGGGATCAATGATAATAATATGGATGTGTAATTACATCTGTAATTACCTCAATAGACAAAATACAAAACATTATTGTCACCAAAAATGGTTTACCTCGATCATTGTACCATTCCATACTTGTATGCCAATTCTGGCTAACAAGACAAAAGTTATTCCTAGCACTCGGCATTAACTGTACTCAGCATCAATTAAACTTTGTTGTCACTCATAATCATTGATATATGTAACTCGGCAACAACTATACTCTCAGTATATTACAAACATATAGTGACCATGAATTTACTTGGCAGTACTACTACTCAGTAAGTATACAATACAAAACTCGGCCTTTACAAAATGACTTGGTCGCAGTGATGACCGACCATCATTACTTAGAAATATGACTAACTATGAGACACTAATGGTCAACAAAACTATAGAGATCTACATAGAGAACAAGGTTGTTGATGCAATGTCAATGCTATCTACTTTACTATAGTAGCCTAAACATGAGCTACACTACGAGTTCCTGGTGGAAGCACTATCTTATCCTGCATATGATTCCCCTGAAACCTACATGATCTACACTATTGTTGATCATGAGTCATCATGATACAAAAACCTTTTCTCCTATCTCCAAGACCAAATCATTCTTGAAACCTTCAATCGCCATGAGAAATGATACCTTATCTGCAATGCATCCTAGTATGTCATCATTGGTAATGATCTATACAAATGAGGTCTAGATGGTACACTACTTAGATGTTTAGAACAGGAAGAGTTTCAATGTGCACTAGAGGAAGTCCATGAGGGTATATGTGGGTCACACTCGAATGGTTTAACACTAGCTCAAAAGCTTATTAGGGCTGGGTACTATTGGCCTAAAATGGAAAAAGATGCAATCAAGTTTGCTAAGAACTGTCAAAAGTGCCAACTACATGGTAACTTAATTCATGCTCCAGGGAGAGATCTAATTCCCTTCACTACACAATGGCCTTTTCACCAATGGGCATTTGATCTTATAGGATCTATACATCCTCATTCTTCTAATGGACATATCCATATAATCATAGCTACAGATTATCTCATGAAATGGGTAGAAGTAGTCCCTTTGACTCAAGCAACCGGCAAGCAAATTTCTATGTTCATTTTGAACTACATCATATGTTGGTATGGTATTCCACACTCTATAGTCACAGATAATGGTAGACAATTCAAGAACAAACACTTAGATTATCTATGTGTCAAATTCAAGATTACACAACAGTGGTCATCCATCTACTATCCTCAAGGGAATGGACAAGCAAAGGCTTCAAAAAAGAATCTATTGAAAATCCTTCACCGTATAGTTAATAAGATGGGAAGAGATTGGCATCTCATGATCAATCCAGCTCTCTGGGCCTACAAAACAAGTATCAGAATGGCCACTAGGGCTACACCTGTCGCTTTAGTTTATGGGTCTTAAGCGGTACTACCTATTGAGGTTGAAATCCCATCACTAAGAATAAGAATGCATGGTCTAGTAACTGATGATGACTACAAAGTGTCTAGGTTGCAAGAACTTGAACTACTAGATGAGCACAAACAAGTAGCGTATGATCATCTCAGAGTGTATCAGAAAAGAATGTCTAGAGGCTACAACAAGAAAGTCAGACACAGAGAATTTCAGGTTGGCGATCTAGTCTTGAGAGAGAATCCTAAAAATCAATCACATCGAGAACGCAAGGGGAAGTTTGAACCCAATTGGCTGGGTCCCTTTGTTATCACTACTACTTTTGGCTTTGGTGCTTATCAGCTCTCAATGACTGAAGGAGAATAGCTTTGAGAACGAATCAATGTTCTGCATCTGAAGAAATTCTATGCCTAAGGCATTTAGTCTATGGTAAAATGTCCTAAAAAATCTAAAAAATCTTAAAAAGTCCTAAAAAAATAAACATCTTGGTGAAAACCTAGCAATAGGAACCTTGATGATTCACAAAAAAATTTAAAAAATATCAAAAGTACAAAAAAATTTAAAAAAAATGAAAATGAAAAAAAAAGAAAAAAAGAAAAAGTGCCTTGGTGAAAACTTGGAAACAGTTGCCTTGGTAGCAAAAAAAAAATCTCTGCCAAGATGGTGAAAACCAGGCAAACGGGCACCACTTGTTAAAAAATGCTCCATCTATCAGCACAATCTTGGTCTTTCCCAGCTTTCAGTCTTGCTTTAGTTTGTACATATTTCCTAGTTTGTTTCTGCATTCCTATTTTCAATAAGTTGGTCTATACACTATTGGCAAGAGCATCTATATCCTATCAATGTTTCAAACTTGGGGGCAATCAATGTCATATCCTATGGCCTCCGGTACATCTTAGATGAGTCATATCTAGTCAGAGTCCTTTGAAGCTTTATCCGAGTGAGTCAGTCTGTCTCCTCTCTAGAAAGGATTTTGCATCTACAACAATGCAATCAAACACAAATTGAAAACAAATTTGTGCTTCATGCTTTTATCTCCTTGTATGCTTACCGATTCGCATTGATATTTTTTCATATTGTGTCCCTTTGAGCTCTTCGATGATGTCATTTACAGGATTTAGAGAGTGATGACTGGGGGCATAATCTTTTCTTTGTCTTCTTCTTGTATGTGAACATCTAACAACTTTGGAAATTTTGGATTGAAATGGTGTCCGTCTGTAAGAGCCTCTATCTCGAATTGGATTTCCATGAGTACCTTGACCATTGATACCTAGAAAATTCAAGGAAGTTTGATCTAACTATTATCTTTTTGAGTGAGTTCTTTCTCCTACTGTGAAACACGATCTTGCCTAAGGATGTGAACGATAAAGGGTCACTACGGGTAATTCACATTGTTTTTAGAATGATCTCTTGGCTATTTGGTGTGTTTGTAATGCAAGGCATATTCTGGTCATCACAACGTTTATGTTCTGATGCTTATACAAATTGCTATATCAAAATGGACATGATATTCAGGTCATCCTAACGTTTGTGCCTTGATGCTTATATCTAATCTGACATTCCAAAAACAAAATCAATATTCATATGTCCATGGTTATCTAATCAGTGGGCGTTGTATTGATTCTTGTGCATACAAATTGATATTCATATGTCTATAGTTTCCTAACTAGTGGGCATTGTATTGATTTATCTGGTTACCTAAAAATTCAATGATGAAAATGACCGACACATTATCAATGACTAGGTCCTAGGTCCTAGGTTTGCATTTCATTTTGCACTTTGCATGATCTCACAAATTGCTTGAACACTTAAATGATTCTTCAAAACCAAAAATGCTAAACATGACACATGGACTTAGCATTGTATGAAGGTTCCTCCAACGAAACAGCAAGTAGAGTCCTTTTTCAGGATCAAAATTGAAATCTGAGATCATTTATATTGTAAATTGCTTGCATATTCGACCTTCAATCATCAAACGAATCCAAAATTCAACTTAATTGATTATCTTACATCAAACTATTGAAATTTCAACTTGGTCGACTATGGTCAACTCATGATCAAACCTAGTCAAACTTGGTCTCTAGGACCTCTAAACGATGCAGAACACATTCTCGGATGTGTATAACCACTTCTCAAATCAATTAACATGCTTCTAAACTATTCAACACTGACTTTTCTTGTCAAATCTCAATTTTAATCCCGAAGGGGGCATGATATTGCACATCATTCAAGTCTGTAAATATAATTTTGTCAATCAATCTTTCCTTAGGAATCAAGAAAATAACCATGTCTAGGTATTGACTCATCAAAAGTCCTCTTCGCTTGGGGCAAATCTATCATTGCTTGGGGCATATCAAATTCATCAAGATCCATATCAATCTGGTATCCTAATCTATCTTGTAAACTGTATCAACTTTTCGTAACCATCGGTTCATTAGTGTTATTTCCTTGGTTCTTCGTAACTGATGGGTTCAGGATGTGATACCAATATGATTATCTTTGGACAATCAAGTCTAGAATTGGTCACTCACTTCTTCACAATCTTAAGGTTTAGAATAAGGCGTTTTGACACTTTTTTGTAATCATCGGTTCATCGTTGCTATAGTTGACATTATCTTTGGTCATTCAAGACCTAGTTTCTTCGAATCTCTCAATTGGTTTCTGTCTCAGAATTAGTTAATCTTTCAGATCAAATCTCAAACATCAGTTTCAACATCATACACAGATTATCTTTGAACCATTGCGCTTTGCATAGTAATTCAAAGAGGGGCAAAATGTAATACCCCAAAAATGGGCTATAGGTTCATTAACCTCTTACATCATCAAATCGAACGAAATCGACATCAAAGTCCTAACCTAAGGCACATCTGAACATCAAAATCCTAATTGATTATCCTAAATTCTGCATCGGAGAATATTCCTAACAATATTCCTATTTATCATAATTATCTTTAATTTAATGATTATTTGGCGATAAATCTTATTTATCCTAAAGTTTGATTAATTGAATATTCTGAATATTTAATTAATTATATTTAATTCTGCCACTTAATTATTTAATTACATTTAATTATATTTATTCCTAAATTGTATTATTTAATTCTGACAATAAATTAAATATACTATGACTAATTGATTAAATTCTTATTTAATTAATTAAAGTCAATTGTCAAATTTGATGATATAGTTTTGAATAAAAGTTTGATTTAATAATTGATTAATCCATAAATCAATTATTTTAATTCAAAAATCAGTTAAGTTGAGGATAAATCACTTTATTTATTTAATTAGTTGTGCACATTCAAAGAGCAGTTAAACTCAAAATCAGGAAATCAATGCAAGTTGTTAACTTTTGGAAACTCAACATCTATTTTGAGTTCAAAGCTGATCTAAACTTCCGATTTAAGTTAAAAAGTTGTTTTTGCATGATTTGCATGATTATGTGAGTTAATCATCTCTGATTTCTTGTTAACTCAAAAATCAACCTGAGTTCATCAAGAGTGATTTATGATGGATTTCTATAAAATCAAAGCTTCAACTCTTCTAAAAAGATCCACAAAATTGCATCCTCACATTGGCAAATTGGTGATTGAAGAACCCATCTCTTGCGAATTCAAGCTATTATGAGATTTTCATTTGTTTTTGAGAATTGATATCATTTAGCATAGCATTCTTAGATCAATTGCATATCATATTAATTTCATATCCAGTTTTTCATCTAATTGCATAGAAAATACAAAAATATAGATTAATTTGCATTCATTTCATATCCATATTTTGCATTCAAATCCTTCGTTTAGGTGTTGCATTGTCACTAGTCTCAATCTGATCTGAGAATATCGTACTCGCACCTACTAGAAGGCAGTAAATCACCTAGTTAGTTTAGTTTCCATTTCATTGCATGACTTTGATTTTTGCTAACCTCTAATGTTTTACTGAAGTGTTGTGTCTACAGCTAGGTACAAAATTCACACACACAATATCTAGTCCATCAAGAGAAGAGTTCACGGTTTCATCATGTTTCCAATCTATTTCACTTTCTTGCAACACATAGACATCATCTCTTGCTACAACCATTTCTTGTAAAAATATAATGCTGTATGGAATAGAGCCTGATAAGTTGTTGGATGAAAGGTCCAAGATCTGGAGATGGTTCAGCTCACCAATTTCTGGAAGAATGTTGCCATTGAACTGATTGTCCTTCATGACTAGCACTTGAAGAGATGAAATATTCCCAATTGACTTTGGAAGATGTCCTGTGAATTTATTGTGCCCAATATCAAGTACTTGTAAAGTTGTATAATTGCTAAATGAGGGAAGGAAGGTTCCATTGAGCTGATTATTTTTTATCACCAAGGATGTGATTGTAGATGAGATGGTGAGGCCTTTGGCCATCGTTCCCTCCAAACTATTCCCTCCTAAATTTAAGTGTTGAAACAATGATCCTTCTTCGATTAAACACCAAGGAATCATTCTAGCCAACTTGTTGTTTTCAAGATTTAGCTTTAACACTATAATTGACGAATTACACAAACTTGGAGAAATGTCACCAGTAAACAAATTATCATTGAGCATCAATATAGGTGGAAACCACCGGTGTACTCCTCCTCGTTGGGCTGTTTCATTTTCTCTATGTTTTTTCCGTATGTTAGGTATTCTACTTGTAGACCACATAGAAGGTATGCATCCACTTAATGCATTGCTAGATACATCTAATACTATCAACTCAGGATTCTGACCATTTGGAAAAATGGGTCCATGCAGATAGTTCTGTGAGAGATTTAGTCTATGTAAGGAAGTCATAGCCCATAGCCAAGAGGGAATTTCTCCAACTAGACCGTTGTTAGCTAATGTCAAGGAATTTAATGAGAATTGAGTTGAAATCCATGGTGGAATTTGACCGTCCATCTCACATGACACAAGTTCCAACTTAGATAGTTGGAAGTTGGGAATCCAAGATGTACTAATATTCAATGAGCAATTGGATAGAGATAAGTCTTTCAATTTGGTAAGGTTATGGAAAAATGTCTCTGAAACTACAACCTCATGGTTAAGTGAGAGGTAGAGACTTTTAATAGAGGATGGTAAGGCCCAAGGAAGGATACTCTCATTGAATCTATTTCCATTTGTGAAGAGGTAAGTAAGAGAGGACAACCCTGCAAATGACAAGGGGAGACTGCCACTCAATTGGTTGAAGGAAACATCCAACTCCTTAAGCAAAGGGAGATTTCCCCATGTAAGTGAAATTTGGCCACTTAATCTATTGTTTGAAAGGAGGAGAGAAGTCAAAGAAGAAAGATTGTTCACACAAAATGGAAGTCTTCCTCTCAGTTCATTCTCTTCAAGACTAAGAAAAGTCAGATTTGTGAGCATAGAAATGTTAAGGGGTATTACCCCACTCAACCCACCCTGATCTATTCCTAAATATTGAAGAAAATAGAGATCTCCCAAACAGGAAGGAAGAGTACCTTTTATGTCCATGCTCAATATCTCTATTTCTCTAAGAAAAGAAAGTTTGCACAGGCTATCAGATATGACTCCTCCTCTTATTCCAGTATCGTCTGGATCTAATTGTATACCCACTACATGGTTCTTGTTCTGGTCACAAAATATGCCTTCCCACTCACTGCAGTCCGTTTTATTTGTCCATGGAGTTCTGGCGAGATGACCTGCAGGGGAGGTTAAGGTGAAGTTTAAGGAAAGAAGAGCTTCGGATTCATGGCGAGGGCATCTGCATTGACATACAAATGGATTAGTGAAGAAGATGGTTAAAAACACAGTAATGGTAGTGAACTTAAGTGTAGCCACAGCCATTGCAGGAGGGAAGAAAGAAAATAGGTGAATGGTGATCATATTGAGAAGTAGAAGATCATATTATATCCTTGTTCAAGCTAGTCCTTCAACTACCACGTTAACGGGTAGATCATTAATGACAAATTTAAATTAGTCAGTAAATGGTTGTGTACTGGTGCAAAGAAGGTGCGCTACTGGTTTTCTGTGGTGTGCGGTCGTCGGATAAAAATACGTGTTTCAGAAGGCAGGTGGAAAGGACAAATTCTTCTTTGCAGGGGAATCCGTGACACGGCAGAGAAATATAATGTTGAATATCATATGGAGATATTAAAGGATAGACTACACTAAATTTATAACGGTGAAACTTGTAAATTCATGTAAATTGTCATTTTATTTCATTTTCAGTTTAGATTATGGTCAATATATTGGTAAATAACATAATTTTATATGAAGTCTAGTTTAATTTTTGATAATTTTATTTCTTGTTTACACTTTTATTTTATTTTTTTATACTTTCATATGGACAACTAATATTACACCTTGGGGAGATGATCCCACATTACAGTGGTAAGCTGTGAGCCTCACATCTGCATAAATTGATGCTTTGTGTAGTAATGAAAATTATATACTTTACCATTCTTTTTACAAGAGGTTAAAATTAGTCTATAGAACAACCAGAGTAGTAATATTGACTTCTACAATACAATCATTATTCAATTTCTGATAACAATAAGCTCCCTTAACTTTTAAACCAATTTTTAATTTATCATAAAAACTCTCTTCGGCACGAAGGAGTCTTCCACTTTACTTAGACTTGTGATTATGACTGGCTTTTCAACTTCGTTACCAGATTTGTTAAACTAAACATCTTTAAGAATATATATATAGATAGATAGATAGATAGATAGATAGATAGATAGATAGATAAATGGACACTATTAAGAAATATGCTTACCTAGCAAAACCGAAAGAGTAAATGACAATAATGTGGAACTGATCTTACATAAATTTATCTTCTTCCATAATGTTATGTACTTCAATGTTTATTGAGTGGTTTCATAAAATTCAGGATATATTTCAATTCAGACTGGGCATTAACATGCCTTAGAACTGCATCTATTGTAAAAAAATATGGCATTCTTCTACGTTTAGTAGGATATTGAAAATTTTGTGCGTAATTAATTATTTATTAGTTTATAACTAGTTGCTATACGTGAAATTACTAGTTTTATTTGTAGCCATTGCCTGTTTTATTCTTACATTAAAAATAAGGAAACCGGAGGTCCTAACAACAATGTATCCTATTTAAACTTAAGGGCTTAAGACCTAGAAATCTCATGTTGACCCCATGTGTGTTTTGTTTTGATTTTATTTTGCTAAAGCCCGTTCCTTTTGGAAATCACTCTTTTATCTTTTAAGGAGGCTCTTAAGACCTGATAAACCCTGGTCCTCCCAACACGATGAAGCTGTTTGTTTTCTCCTGATACCAGATCAGATAAGAAATTGGACAATTGTGCCAAAACGTCTCGGTATTTAGGAAAAAAATGTGAGAATCGATCAATTTTGCATATTATTCATGATCTACTTGGCGATGATGTGCTCTATCTCTTAGAACATGCGTTCATTTGCAAATTTATGGTACCTAATTAAATTGGACTCGAAGAAATTGGCAGCGTGAATAGAGATTATTGTTACTGTGAATGGTTTTTTTAAATTTTCTTTTCTTTTTTATTAATAAAAAATCAGTATATGATTTTTGAAGGTGGTGGTTTGATTACCATGGAATTTTAGAGACTTGATACCCTTCAATCTCCGACAGCTTCCCTTGGGAAGTCTTTGGGCTCTACACATCAGACTCTGGAAAGGAAGCTAACAATATTTTCTCGCAATGGTGTGGAAATTAATTTGAATAATCTTTTCTATGAGTTTTTAGATATCCTATAAAGACTGGACTGAAGCGTCTAGATTTCTCCAAAAGATCCTGCAATCAAAGGGCTCATCCAAAGGTAAAGCTATAGAAGAAACCAAACTCCAATGGGCTCATTCTTGTCAAACTACATAATAAGGGGAAGAATGTGAAGGGATCCATAAAAAAAAATCATATGATCATATGTTTGATGTTGTTGAGAAATTTAATTAGCAGGAAATTGATCTAGATTCTCCTATACCTAAAAGACTTATACGCAAGGTGTGGATTATAGAGGCAAATAGAAAGCATCAAGTGAACTTCTCTGATTCCCATTCATATTGTATAACTTCATTTGAATCATATTGATAATAGTGTGGTTTGACAAAGCTAAATCATGTCATTTCTAGAATTCATATTAGAATTCTTTTAGAAACAAATAATCTTTTAAGTTGATCTTTTGGTAGATACTTTCTCAATTTTAAAAATAATGAATGATAATATGAAAAACATAGCTTTCTTATTAGGCTTGAACATAAACCACTAAAATAGAGTGGATGGATAAAATATCAAGGTGGGACAAAACAAAAGATCTTCCAATAGAAGGTGAGGATGATTAGGGAATCTTTTCTTGAATTTAGTGTTATTAGAACATTAGATTCATACTTTATCTCTATCTACCATATTCTACTCTATCACTTTTGAACTTTGGGGTCCAAAATCTAGTTCTACCCTTTAGAACTGGCAATTGGAATGGGTTTCTAAGGGAATTAAAACTATTTTCCAAACTCTCTGAATAGTATCTATTTTATACAATACATGGATTCATGGGATTAAAAACCCTACATAACATGGGCTCTATAAAAAATCACATGTTGATAAGACCTCTAGCTTTGATACCATTGTAACAATTCCCTATATTTTTTATTAAAAAATTAGATATAAAATGTAAATGCCATGCATTCACACTTAATGATCACCTAGGTCTTAGATTATGAAAGGTGAAAGGATGTAGTACTTTGATTATACTACTAATTGTAATGTGTGCAAATATAATAAAACAATGAAAAAAAATCTTAATCAATACTTCTTTAGTCAATAATTTGTATCAATACAAGAAAAATTTCTAAGTTGGCTCAAACCAAAATAGTTGATTACACCAAATATTTGATGACAAAATGGGCTAATAAAATTAACTAGATCAAGTGGTGAACAAAGAAAGGCCTATTAGCATGATGTGTATATGAACTGGTGGTGAACCATCTAATTTTACAAGATAAAATGATTGCAAATAGATACTTCAAGTGGTACTACCATTTGATGTTCGTATGACAACTATGAATGAAATAAAAAATAATTATGGATATAATGTTGCAACAAGTTTGATATAACAGTTTTATTATAAAACCATACTATATAATAACATAATTTGGTTAAATAATTACTATAAATTTGAAATGAACTTTGCAAGTGATGGCAAGCGAGAAAACTTGGTTTAGGGTAAGAATGTTAAAGGGGCGTGGGCTCCTCTGGATGCAAATGGTAGGACTCTTGATGGGCTTTAGGTAGGACAAGGGGAACCAGACAAGGTGATCGACAGTGTTTTATGGGGTGCATCTCATGATAGTGGTGATCTACATCCCAATATCAAGCGAGTGGATAGACCTCATATTTTCCTTGATTATTGTGCTTGGAAGACTTAAACATATAAGTTGGAGTCTTTTGGAGGTGATTCCAAGGTGTGCAGATCATCCCCTATTGTGTCTCTTCCAATTTGTGATAGTTTTGCAAGTTTATAGAATAATCTCTTTATGAAAGCCTCAACAAATTTAATGGGGGGAGTTTTAATTGAAAAGTGAGGTTTTGGTACTTGCATCAAGATTCTAGACTCTTCCCTTCACCATTTTCTTACTAAAATGAGAAACTCCTTACTTGAAAAGTTTGGAGGTCGTCGACCCGACATTGTTTTGGCTAAAAATTGGGTGGAAAATTCATGGGATTTAAAGGGATCTCTTTTAGTTTCTACTCTTTCTAAGGGCTCTTTTTTCTTCTCTTTCACCTTGAAGGAAGACTATGTTTGTATTCTTGTTACTAAGTCATGGTTTTATGGTAAATAACCTCTTCATCTTTCTAAATGAGGGACTATATTTAATCATGTTGCGCACCTTTTTGGGTATGTCTTGACTTGGGTCTACCTTTGGAATAATGGGATGAAGAAGTGATTGAAGGTATATAGCCAATTTCTTTGGTGAGTTCTTGGGTATTGACACTGCCACTATTTAAATTGTGCTTGTCCTAGATTCATTTTTTCCTATTTCTATGTTTTGGTAATTCCTCACACTATTATTGTAGTGTCCATTGAGTTGAAGTCACATTTGGGTTCCTGGTATTACAGGATTGAAAATAAATCTCTACCCCTTTCCAGTAGAATTTATCTTTTTCTAGTCATCTCAGTTCAGAATGTCAAAAGCTTGAGGCTAAATTTTCTTTGGATAAGGGGAAAGTCGAGAAATCTATTTTAGCCCCCAATATTCAAATCTTGGTTTTCTCTCAGTGGTCCTAATTGGTCAAAAAAGGATTATTGGACCCTTTTCAAAAAGATTTTCTATCCCCAGGTTGGAGAGAAAGCCTATGGAGGCTTTTGAGATGGACCCGAAATCTTTTGGGATTTCTATGGAGATGGAGTGTTCAAAGTGTACACACAAAAGTAGTGCACTTCTCTAAGTCATTACATCAAAGGAAATCCATGGAAGGGAAACCTTCAATACCGACCTAGAGCTCTCTATGTATGGAGTTGCAAGATTGTAAAATTGCTCTCAGCTAGAGCTAATAAACCTATGACCTTGCTAGTCAACCACACAGTGAGAGATTCCAAAATTGAAGACAAGGGCAAGAGTGCCAATATCCTCCAAGAACCAAATGGAAATGCAATGAAAATAAGCTAAGAATGAGGATGCAAGCTAGTTTATGAAAATGAAAGTGCAAATTAGGCTATGAAAGGAAAGTACAAGTGTTACAATCCCTCCTAATTAAACTATGTGAGATTAATCTATTGCATAAAGAAAGTCTATACTAAGAATGCCATGATTATGCAACTATGGAAGCAAAGAAAGAAAGCTAAATGAAATGCAACAACAATATCTTCAAAGCTTGAATGGAAGAATGTCTTCAAAGAGCTTCAAATAACCTAGAAAACCTGCGGCATAACATTAGCATAAAAGAGATGGATCCTAAATGAGGAAGAGAGCTCTCCTTTTATAAAAAATGAAAAGGACCATGGAGATTAAGAGGCAAAAGACTGAATCAATGGTGGAGCTTGAAAGAGGAGCAATCCATGTGCACAAGTATCCTCCAATGAGAAAATAAGAGTTGAGTTTTGTGTCCATATGAGACAAAAAGTACTTTTTCTCTTTTTATAAAATAAGAATAATGCTCTATTTGTGCAACTTAGGATAAGAGGAAAAGTGGGGGCTTTTTATTTATTAAAAGGGGAGGAAATATTCCTTTTAAATAAATAAAGACTTAGGATAAAATGGTTAACCCAAGGTAAATAATAAAAAATGATGAAATAGGATTTGATCAAGGAAATTGATATAATTGAAAATGTTGATTTTTGAAAATATTGATTCAGAGATTTGATAAATTGCTGAATGGGGGCCCAAAGTCTAGGCAACCATTTTAGGGTGTACACATTTTCCCCTCTCTGACTAATGTCAGGTCGACTTAGGATCACATGCAGTCAAGGAATGGAATTGAAGTGTGAGATCAATTTGAGATTACAAAACAACCCAGACGTGTGTGCGTCAGATGGGAACACATCAGGACAAAGATAAGCTGGCTTAAAGACAAGATCAACACCGTTGTTGTTAAGTGCTAATCAAGTCTGAAATAGGAGATAAGAATCTCAAGGAGACAAAACTAACACAGTTGTTGTTAAGTGCTAATCAAGTCTCAAAAATAGGAGATAGGAATCTCAAGCAAAGTTGATTGATAAGCTGAATCAAATATTTAAAGTTGATAGGTACTGCCCCCTTGGAATCGAAATCAAAATCAGGTAGAGGAGAAGCAGAAAATTGACAAAGGTAATCAAATCACGAGGAACCATAATCAAAGATGAAGGATGATAGAATAATCATTAAGTAGTGAAGATATGCCCTAGTTTGACTAGGTGTGACCGCAAAAGATGTAGGATAAAAATTAAGTCAAACCTTAGAGAAATGAAATGAAGGGGATGAATGAAAGACTAGAAGTTTGAAAGAGATGGGAATGAAGATGCCTCAAGAAAGATCAAAGAATTAGGCCTCAAATGGTCAGCCAACTACGCAGAAGAAGAAAAAAATTTTGAAACATGATTTTGACTATCAAGACTACCTTGGATTTTGATTTCGAGTCTGAAAATGGATCCAAGACATCAAAATTAGCTAGGGGTGCAATTTTTGCACAATTTTGAGGTGTTTTGAAAATTGGTCAAAAAGTCAAAATGCTATAAAAGGGATGAAAAATGTCATTTTAAAAATCATTTGACTTTTGTGATATTGAGAATCTTAGGAGCTTAGAGAGAGAAAATGGCCCAGCAAGCAGCAGTTCCTGTCCACAAACATTGATTTGAGCGCACCCGGTTGCACAACTAGCCTCCACACTATGGTGTCACGGTATGTTTTCAGAAAACTTGCCCCTTTTTTGAGTCTTTATGAGTATTTAATGCTTGTGAAACACATTTTTCAAGAATTTTTCAAATTAAAAAAATTCCATTTTCAAGAAACGGGCAATACTTTAGAAGTATCACGCCTTTTAGAGAGAAACATCACGCGATACTTCACGGGTCCCAGATGTATCGCACGCATGTAGACACTAGTATCGCATGATAACTGGTGAACTATCACGCAATACTTGGCTAAGTATCACACAAGCAAAGGTATATCACACTACTATAGGAAGAAGTATCGCACAATACTTGTTCCAAAAGTAGTATCGCCCAAGTTAAAAATTTGATATTTTTAAGTATTTTTGAGCAAAAATGACATGGGTCCAGACAATTTTATGGTTTAGATGTTTTGTACTGATTTTTAGACATTCATCATGATATGTACTGACATGTGGATTGGTTTAATGACTTGCAGGAGAACTTTCTGGTGTTACTCATCAGAGCGCCGAAGGTGGTGGGACTGAGATGTGTCCAAGATCTAGATGATCCAGGCAAGGCTAACATCAGAGTGATGGGATTCTGATATTTATTATAGTTCCCATACATCCAGGCTGATGATGGTCTATTGACAGCCTTGGCCAAGCGATGGCACAGTGAGCATAACACATTTCACCTTCCCACTAGAGAGGCATCCATCACATTAGAGGATGTCTACAGGATTCTCAAAGTACCATGCCATGGTGAGCCAGTAAGTATAATCATGCTTGAAGATATAATCATTTAAGTGTAATGTTTCCATATGATGAAAACTAACATGATTATTTGTTGGCACAGGTATACTATGATCAGGATGCCACTGAGGGCTGACAGGCCATCCAGGGCATGCTCTAGGATGTCACTATTCTTGATTGGCATGTCAGTTGGGAGTGGCTCATAGATGATTTTGGTAGAGATTTTCCAGTGCCATGTATTATTGCCTCCATCATCTCATAGGTCCTGATGACTGATTGTAGTCAGAAGGGATTCCCTCACGGATGGGGCAAACTATCGGTTGACTTGATAGGCAGACCTCAGCACATGGCATGGGGACCTGCCATACTCACGGAGATGTACCACGAGTTACACGAGATCATCTATAGGGACAGTCGGACATGGGCTTGCGATGCCATCCTGGCATAGGTGTGGGCTTGGGAGCACATCTCTATGGTGCACCCCAAGGTTCAACTGAGAGAGTGGAGATATCTATTCATATATAGGTACAGAGGGTTTATATCACATTCCCATACTAGGGATGTGACACACTACAGATAGATCTTGGATGAGATGACCTCCTTCATATGGAGGCCATACAGGGTAGTTGAGTCTTGGAGTGATGTAGAGGATGAGCTGAGCTACATGCTATGTAGTCGGCCATTAGTAGGACAACATGTAGAGATAGTCGAGAGATTCTGCATCACTCGAGTATGGCAATAGTTTGGGCGGCAGCAGCGGGTCTCCACAGAGACTACCACTTATGCGAGGTCTAGGGACGAGGAAGGACATGGGTGGCTACCCATGTTAGATCATCAACTGGCCATTAAGGAGATAGATGCCATCAAGGGGGAGCCTTGGGAGTATCTCTCGAATATGGTAGATGCAGGATCTGATGCAACATATAGGGCTAAGCGGTAGAGGGTTCCATTCCCTTGATTCACTATTCCTGATGTACAGTTGGCAACTCAAGGTGGGGATGATGGGGATGATGGAGGAGATGGAGGAGACTGAGGGAGAGAAATGGAGACTGGGGAGGGATCCCAATCAGGTGGCTAGAAATGGTCACGGGGATGGAGCTCAGCCGATGAGGAGGACGGTAGGGCGAGACGAGCTCATCCATGAGTAGAGGCTAGATAGGATCCACCGACGGGAGGGGAGAATTTGAGAGCCAGGATATAGGCTCTAGAGGTAGAGATGTAGTAGATGAGGATTACTATAGTATTAGGGAGCAGCAGCTGACTGACCTGAGGGTGGAGAGAGATCGGTAGATAGCCGATCTTAGGGTAGAGATAGCATGTTGCGAGATGGCAACATAGGCAGATGCACTAGAGATCTGACGGGAGGCAATGAGAGCTACATATTATCATGGACTCTCTCTCCAGGCTGTTCTAGAGGGTTAGAGAGCACTGGCCTACTCTCAGAGGGTAGGGATGTCTAATATGGTACCAGACATGGTAGTGGCACCACCTCCTCCTCCACCAGCTCCACATGATGGTGCCAGTGAGTCCTAGGTTTAGGTCATAGGTTTAGATGTTTTGGACATATCCTGAGACTTTTGATCTAGATTTTAGGATCTCATTGTATATTCTATCATGACATTGTTTATATATGAGATCACTGGATGTTCGATATATCACGTGTATTTGTCTCACTTGTGATGGATGTATCATCTTATATATATTGTCTTCTCATATTGCCCAAAAATGTTTATGTATATGCTCATGTATGTTCACTCTCATAAATGTATGTTTAGATTCTCATGTGTATGATATAGGCTCATGTTTTTGAAAATGACATTTCTAGGGATATAGATATGATGATAAGATTAACCCCTCGTGATGACAAGAACAGGTCATGATGTGAAAGACAAGGAGTGAAAGACATGATCGAGAAAATGAAAGGTGATCACAGTTGATCGACAGGTCCACATAAGATGAAAAGGAGAGCTCTCTCCATATACAAGATGCAAAACTAGACTAACATGAACCTAAGAATGAAAGCTACTATGAAAGAGGTTGACTTGCAAGGTCACAATGCTTATAGACATCTAATTATCATCATCGAGCATTATTGGTAGCATCGTAAGATCATACAATACACACTAGTATGACTATGTGAATCTGAATATGATCTATATTAGATAGGAATGTGGAAATCCCACCTAGGCACCAAAGACTTGTAGGTCAAGATGACTAGTGCATGAGATTACCTAAGTTTGATATGGAAAGATTATACTCACATCAAGACACAAGGAAAGTCAAGATGACTACAAGTATGCACTTGCAAAATAGTCAAGGATAATACCTTGTAAGTCCTAAAGTCAAGTGGAACAAGCATAAATGCTAATGAAAAATAGGACCAACAAAACATAACCTCAAGTAGATAAAGAAATAAAACATGTTCTCATACCCTTAGTCTTCTAGCTATGCATCATCAAAAACTTCTCAGGGAGAGACCACTCATCAAAGAAATCTGCATAGACATCACACAAAGAAAAATAAAGTCAACATGTCTCAATCAAGTTGATGGTTTAAGTGTGTGTGTGTTGGTCATAGAGTCAAACTTTGAGTATCAAATTTGCTAATGAGCGATATCGCATCAGACTTAGGCTATTGGTTAAGACATCTGATAAGTGTTTGATGAAACACTCGATGCAAGGTAGTGTTGAAAAAAACTTTTTGGGGTGGTGTTGAAAAACACCTGTTGTGAAATGCCCCAAGAGACAAACGCACCTAAAGGACCTATGCTAACAGTTATGCCCCCTAGACAAAATAAAAGACCAATTCTAGACCAAGTCAAATAAGGTCAAGGCATGATGGAGAAAGGCTCAGCGTCGAGGATGCATGCTAATAAATAGGAGTGCAAAGGCCTCAACTAGCGCTTGTTTCCAAGTTTTCACCACTTGGAGATTTTTTTTTTTTTAATAATTTTTTTGTATTTTTGCTACCAAGGCACCTGTTTCCAGGTTTTCACCAAGGCACTTTTTCTTTTTTTTTGAATTTTTTGAATTTTTTGACTTTTTGACTTTTTTTGTATTTTTTCAGGATCCATAAATATGTACAAAGGATGCCCCCAGATAGAACAAGCATCATGGATAGAACTTCTTGAGGTGAAAAACATTGATGGGATCAGGGAGCTGTTCTCCCTCTAGATCAGTCAGTAAATAGGCACCTGTTCCAAAAGAAATAGTAATGATGTATGGTCCAAGCCAATTAGGTTTGAATTTGCCCTTTTGCTCTCTGTTCTATTGATTCTTAGGATTCTCATGCAAGACAAGGTCTCCTACTTGAAATTCCCTAGGGTGAACCTTCTTGTTGAATGCTTTGGATATACACTTCTGATACAGTCTCATATGATCAAATGAAGCCTTGTGCTTCTCATCTAGAAGTTCCAATTCCTGTAACCTCATGGCATGATAGTCTTCATCTATTATCAAACCTTTAAGACAGACTCTGAGTGAAGGAATTTCTACTTCTAAAGGTAATACTGCTTCAACACCATAGGTAAGGGCAAAAGGAGTAGCCCCTGTAGGTGTGTGAATACTTGTCCTGTAAGCCCATAATGCTGGATTGATTTGCAAGTACCAATCCCTACCATTCTTGTGCACTGTCCTGTGAAGAATCTTAAGAATGGTTTTATTAGAGGCTTCTGCTTGTCCATTTCCTTGTGGAAAGTAAATGGAGGACCAATGTTGTTTGATTTTAAAATTTTTGCAAAGGTGTTTAAGGTCCTTGTTCTTAAATTGACATCCATTGTCAGTGATAATCTTAGAAGGAACTCCAAACCAACAAATGATATGATTTAGAATAAACAATGAAACTGTCTTTCCCGAGGCAATAGAAAGTGGAATAGCTTCCACCCATTTTGTGAAATAATCAGTAGCCATAATAATGAACTTATGTCCACCTGATGAGTTGGGATGAATCTACCCAACAAGGTCAAAGGCCCAGTGCTGAAATGGCCAATGAGAAATAGAAGGAATGAGCTCCCTACCTAGAGCATAGATCAGGTTATTGTGTTTCTGACACTTTTCACAAGATTTAGCAAAGGCTATTGCATCTGTCTGCATCGTGGGCCAATAATATCCCACCCTAAGCAACCTTCAGGCCATGGAAAGACCGTTGGAATGTCCACCACAAATGCCCTCATGGATGTCTGCTAACGTTTGGTTAGATTCCTCCTTTTCCAAGCACCTAAGAAGTGTCCCATCTAAACCCCTCCTATACAGATCACCAGAGATCAGGATGTGGTGAGAGGAATTGCAGATTAGATTTCTACATTCAGAATAGTTGAATGTTTTAGGGATGATGCCATCGTGAAGATATGAATAGATAGCACCATAATGGGAAGACTCATGGGTGACCAAGGTAAAAATGACATGGCTTTCAGACAAATCAAAGATGGGATGGTGTAGTTCTTCCACCAAGAATTCAAATCTTGATTTGTGTTGTTCCAACTAAAGGAGTGAAGCTAGCATAGCCATAGCATCTGCAACCTTGTTTTCTGCTCTAGGGATCTATTGAAATGTCACAAATGTGAAGTAACATCACAATGAATCAACCATCTTTTTGTAAGGTATCAGCTTATCATCCTTAGTTTGGTACTCTTCATTTACTTGGTTGATAATTAATTGCGAATCCCCAAAGACATGTAACTCTATTATTTTCCACTCTATAGCCATCTTAAGTCCATTGGTTAGAGACTCATATTCTAAAATATTATTTGTGCATGGGAACAAAAGCTTGTAAGACTTAGGTATGTTGTACCCATGAGGATAAATAAACAATACTCCAGCTCTTGATCCATTTTGCATATTTGAACCATCAAAGAACATTTTCCAAGTACGCATGGTCATGTACATTATATGCTCATCTAGGAATTCTACTTGAATAGGCATGCTATCCTTGACTGGGAAATCAACAAGTTGATCTGCAATAGCTTTCCCTTTTATAGCCTTATGCTCAATGTAATCTATATCAAATTCTGACAAAACCATCATCCACTTAGCAAGTCTACCCATGAGAGCAGCCTTACCAAGCAAATACTTAAGAGGATCAATTTTTGCAACAAGATGTATAGTATGGGCAAGCATGTAGTGTCACAACTTTTGGGAAGCAAACACTACCGCATGACAAGACTTTTCAATACTATTATAATTGATCTCATAAGATACTAGAGTATGACTAATGTAGTAGATGGCTCTTTCTTTCCTAGTATCATCAAGTTGAGCCAACAATGCCCCCAAGGAAGATTCTATCATTGATATGTACAAAATTAATGGTTTTCGTAGGATAGGAGGAATTAAGTTTGGAGGATTAGCCAAGTATTGCTTTATTTGATCTAGGCTCTTTTGGCAATCCTGATTCCAAGCACATGTGGCTCCCTTATGCAATGTCTTGTTGAATGGTTGTGCTCTATCTATAATTTGTGAAATAAACCTCCGTATGGATTGAAGATGTCCTTGAAGACTTCTCATTTGACTAATGTTCTTAGGAGGCAGCATATCTAATATAGCTTGAACCTTTTCAGGATCCACCTCTATTCCTTTGACTGAAATTATAAATCCTAGAAGTTTACCTGAGGTAACACCAAATGCACACTTTTTTGGATTCAATCTTAACTGAAACTAATCCATTTGATTTAGAATTACTTCCAAATCTTCTAGGTGTGTATCCCTTTTCTTAGACTTAGCCAAGGTATCATCCACATAATCTTCCATGTTTCTATGCATCATACCATGAAATATTGTGGTCATAGCTCTTTGGTATGTGGCTCCTGCATTTTTTAATCCAAATGGCATGACGTTCCAACAATAGGTTCCCCATGCACATGTGAAGGCTATCTTTTCTTGATCCTCAGGAGCTATTTTTATTTGGTTATAACTAGAAAAACCATCCATTAAAGAGTATATCTCATAGCCCCCAGTCATATCCACTATCATGTCTATATGTTAGGGAGTGGAAAGTCATCCTTTGGGCAAGATTTTTTAAGATTTCTGAAGTCTGTGCATACATGAATGGACCCATCATGCTTTGAAATTGGAACAATATTTGAGATCCACTTGACATAGTCGATAGCTCTAATAAATCCTTCTCCTAAGAGCTTTTCTAATTCAACCTTAACAAGGAGAGCTATGTGAGGATGCATTTTCCTCAACTTCTGTTTCATTGGTTTAATTCCTAGAGCTATAGATAAGTGATGCATAATGAGATTAGTGTCAAGCCCTGGCATGTCTGAATATGTCCAAGCAAAATTGATTTTCTTCCTTTGTAAGAACTTTGTGTATGCCTCTTTTTCTTGCACTGACAGAGATTGAGCTAGATGTATCACTTGTGGAGCCTCTTCTGTATTAAAATTTACTGGTTGTGTAGGCTCAATAAGAACTGATGACCTATCTTGGAAATAACTCGATAGGTTATTAAGTACCCCATCCTTAGGTGCCTCAAAGAGGTTTTCACCTTCAGATACATCTTTTATTTTTACTATTTTGGGTTCTAATACCGCCACAAAGTGGTTTTTTCCATTATAACCATTCCTCTTTTTTTTCTTTTCTTTTATTTTTCAACTGAGGTACTTAATATCCGGCTCTGTCATACTCATTGTAGGTTCACTGGTGGAAGAGACTATGGGTTCAAGAGCATTCAAGTAGCAGGCTATCTCATAGTCATTATGAAAAGTAAGGAGCTGACGCTCTTGAAAAAGTTGTGACCAATCAATCAAATGATGGTTTATAAGGGGTAGGTCAATGATTGGTTCAACATTATTGATATGAAAGACATTATCTCTGGTGATTGCACAGTTAAGATCTATCAAGTCTCCCTCTAAGCTACCCTAATTAGGGCTCATCTTACTAAACAAAGCATCATCCAATAAGGCAATTCGAGGAGTCCAATCCTCTAGTCCTAGACTAGGCTCGTTGGTCACATCGGGTTGAGTACTATAGGTATGGGCAACATCCATGTCCAAATCAGCTATTTCATCTAAAAGAGATTCCCACTCGAACTCATGCGAATATGTTTCTAAATCTCTGATGGGATGTTTACACCAAGAAGGCTTGGGATGCCTTGATGTAGAAGCTTCGAGATTGTGAAGGGTATCCCCTTCTCTAGTATTTGTGTTTGTGCTTACAGTTGTTAAGTCATCTGAATCCCCCCAAAGGAGATTTGTAGAAGGCACCCAATCATCAATCATGTCTTGCCGGTTTTGAAGATTGGGTGTATAATTTGAGTCACTGTCACTATCCGTTGTAGCTAGGATAGGGATACTTTTATTCTTTCCATTATCAAAGCCTAGGCCAACCGTTGACTTAGTCCTACAACCAAAAAGAGCATGGTTGAGTGGTTCAGCCTTGGCATCTAACCTATGATTGAGAGGGCCATGACCTAGGTAGCCCATGTTTTTAACCAAAGTATACCCTCTCCCGTAAGCTTTAGGAGATGAAGCAAAATTCTCATTGTGTTGATACTTTTCTTCTCTATAAATCCAATTTCTGATGGCTACCTCTCGTTTCTCCTCATGAATAGGTACTGAGGATTCTACAAAATTTCCAAACAAGGTCATAGCTGAGGATGAAGGTTTCCTCTCATGTGAAGGTTTTCCATAAGACCTAGGTGAGATTAGCATTTTTGTGAAGGAATTCATTTGGTAGTCTCCGATGCCAAGGTCTATGGACTTGAACTTACTCTTACATTGCTTAAGAGCAGCATCAAAATTATCAGCCTCTCTATTCAAAGGAACATGAGAGCCAGCTGAAATTGCATTAACAAATAATGTGCTATCCCCTGGTATGCATACTTCAACTCCATTGTAAGGGAACTTAACACATTGGTGGTAGGTAGATGGCACCGCTTTCATGTCATGAATCCATGGCCTACCCAAAAAAATATTATATGCCAAAGGTCCAACATCAACAATCTGGAATAAAATGTCCTTTTCCATAGGGCTGATCCTGACAGGAAGAATAGCCAATCCCTTAGAGCTTCACTCTGCTTCATCATAGGCTTTAATTGTGATCTTCTTCCTAGTGTCAATTATCCCAAAGCTTTCAATAGACTCAAAAAGAAAATATTAAGCCCAGCACCCCCATCTATTAACACGCGCCTAACACGGGTTTTGTGGATCATGACCTCAATATGAAGGGCCAAATTGTGCAAATGGCTTAATGCTTTATCATCCTCTTCTGAAAATGTGAGGTAATGAGGGCTAGCAAGGTGATTGACCATGTTCTGGAATTGATCAACATCTATGTCATTAGGAACAATAGTTGCTTGCAAGGCATCCTCAAGAACACGCTTGTGTTTAGGAGACAATTCTAAGAGCTCAAAAATGGAAATCTGCGCTGGCATTCACTATAACTGATCAAAAAGGTTGTAACTCATATCAGGACCAATTGTAGACTTGGGAGGAACACTTTTGGACACTGGTTGCTTGGATTTGCTAGAATTAGGACCTCTAATGACAATAGGACCTTGGGACTAACTCCTAGTAATAGCATTGAAAGGCTGAGATGACCTTCGAGATTGAGGACCTCTAAGTACAACAATGGGTCGTTCATCAAATATGGGAGGTGAGTTTACATCTTAACTATAGGGATCTTTCCCCCTCATCACGTTGACATCATTGTCCACAACTTCAAGCATATTGATGACATTTTCTGTAGCTGTATAGGTATAATTGATTGCAGCCTTGCCATTCTTATTTTTAGAAGTCTCCCCCTTCTCATACTTAGGCAAGGGCTCCTTAAAGGCCTTGTGATTTGCAATTGTGGTCAAACCATCAACTTGTAATTTCCTAGTCTCAATAAGGTCTTGAACAAGATGTTTAAGTTTAAAACAATTTTCAATGTCATGTCCAATCCCATTGTGGTATACACAGTAAGCTTTTGCATTCCACCAATAAGGTTTAGGATTCGGTATTCGAAACTTTGTAGGATCTTGAGGTTGTGCCAAATTATGAGCAATCAAGGTCTTAAAAATATTTGCATAAGAGTCTCCAAGCTTAGTGAATTGCCTCTTTCCTAACTTAGGTTTATCTTGATACTTGGGCTTGTGCTCTTATTGATCTAAGGATGTCTGCAGCTTCATAGCTTGAACTGCATTAGATAGATTAAGAACTCCTTGCTCCTTAGGTTTTGGAGAGTCAACAACTCCGTCATTGACTACTTGCTTATTTTTTTTCCAATATGAGCTCTTTTTATCCTTATTGTTGTTGTTATTGTTTTGGCCATTGTTGTTGTTACTTTGTTTGGCCAAAATACCTTATTCTTTTAGAACATCCTCTATGCGACATGCAGTTTCTACCATTGTGTCAAAAGAATTAAAGACCATTTTTCTAACTTCATATCTTAATTCTGGCACTAGATTACTCACAATTATATCAATCATTTCTTCCTCAGGGATGGTCCTAGAATATTTGGAGCATAGGCGTCTCCACCTTTGTAAAAATGTCATAAAGGGTTCCCCCTGATTTTGTTTTAGCTTGCACAAATCAAGCATGGTGACCAACCTTGATAGATTATATGCAAAGTGCTGCACAAACCTTTGGACAAGTTCTTTGAATGTTTTAACAAGAGGGGTAAGGTTAGTAAACCACTCAACAGCTTGGCCTTTAAGGATCCTCAGTAATAACCTCATAAGGTAGGAGTCCTCATGGTGAAATTCAAAGCTCATGATGTAGAACTATTGTACATGCTCATGGGGGCCACCACTACCATCATATTTGTCATATGTGGGGATTTCAACCTTTCTAGGAAAATCTACCATAACCACACTCTTGTTAATGGGATTGGGACATATGGAGTCCAAGTTGAAGGTATTCTTTGGAGCCATCATTTTTTCCATAGTCTTTTGCATCTGCTTAATCACCTCATCAGTTGAAGGATTTTGCTTCTTGATCTTTTGTACCCTTATTGATTAGACTTTCCAAGAACTGATCCTTATTTTGTTCCACATACTTCTCCACATATTGTTCGAAGGATGGTTCTTATTGCATTGTCATGAAATCAATAGTGTCAAAGTTGGCATTACTTCCTCCATGTTGAGAGCCATGACGAGCTCATTTGGAGGGTTGTCTTGAAAGTCTAGGAGGTGATTGTCTCCTATGATGGTTATATCAAGAAGTCCTTCTTCCTCTATGACTAGGTGATTTTGACGGGGTCCTTGACCTTCTTCTAGTTATGGACTTGGTGAGGGAGTAGATGGGGGCGAGTTGGTCCCACTGTTGGTACCTCTCTTGCTATATTGATTATGGAGTTGTTGTGCCAAGAGCCTATCTTGTTCTTCTTGGGTGGCTCTTCTCTTGATTTCCAACGAAGCTCATTCTTCATCTTCCAATTGTTTGAACTTTTCCTTCTTAGCAGCTTGTTCATCCAAGAAAGCTTGTTTTTCTCTCTCAATGCTCTTTAACCTCTCACTTGTGTATTGTGAGGTGTCTCTAAGTGGAGAAGGCTGTCTTGAATGTCTGAATATGTTGGCTACATTGATATGAGCATAACCCAATTCATTGTTTTGGTCTTCATGTTGTGACCGTGCATCTGGGTGAGCTTGTGTATAGTGTCTCTCAGCTCGTTGGTGGGCATCTAGATACCTTGTGTTGATAGGAGGTGATCCAGGTGGACTATTAGAAGAAGACCCAATAGACATCATGTTACCCCTATGTCATTGGAAAATGTCATCAAGAGTTTGATTCATTGCTTCTCTTTATTGTCTAGTGAAGGTGTAACTCATGTCCATATTTGATGAAAAAGGTGCTAAAGAGGTACTCAATTCGTTAGGATTACTCTTTTGGTTAAAACAAACCTCAGACTCACTCTTAGGGGATTGATCGAAAATGGGTTCTTTTCCCTTTCGTTGTTGATGAGTCTTAACTAAGGGTAACTGATTAAAGAAAATCGGGGGTCATTTTCCTTGATTCACTTGGTACCTTGTTGTAATGAACATGAAAGAAAAAGATTCTTGATGATAAGGTGACCTCTCAAAGTGTCAACACCAAACTAGGATAATCAAAGTTCTCTAATGTCCAAAAAGAGATGGTAAGATAGAAATTGCAAAAGGCATTACCAACACTGTCAAAGAGGTGCTTAAATCAAAGGATCAATATCCTTGTACATTTGAACCAGGAGGATGGACTTAGCCAAATTGTATAGTTAAAATTGAATTTGAATCGAAATGATTTGGACAAAAAAGAGTACTAAAATTCTCCAAGAATGTTGTTAACAACTCTAGAGATGTACTTTCTCAACATGAATAATCTTCTAACTTGACAATTCTTCTCAAGGTGACTTTCTAAATCAAATGACACTACCCCTAGAGGGCTAAATCAAAAATTCAGAGTAAAGACAGGCTTCTAGTGGCAAGATAAGTTACCTACCTAAAGACCTAGCCAACTAAAAGTAACTGCGAAATGACTGAAACTAGGTATACAACAGAAAATTCTCAGGCGACACTTTTCAGGCTAACCAAGTGATACTTCTTACTGAGGTGATACTTCACCTTTCACCAGGTGATAGACCTCACAATATTTGGGCGATAGACTCTAGGCAAGTCGGGCGATAGTCCAGCAGGGGTGAACTATCGTGCGATATTTATGCTCAAAGTAGGCGATATTGTTGCTAGTTTGTACGACACTTGACCAGAACTATGTGAAATTTTCATTTTCGGGTTTGTTTGATCAAAATTTTCAGTCTGAGGGTTGATGTTTTCGATCTCAATCATAATATCAGCAGAAATTCAATAGGTTTTGCAAATAGTTTGGGATCAAACATGTCTTAAAACACTTGAAACAAGGGCAAAAGAAACCTTGCCAAGACAAACACTTGTGATATCAAAATAGAAAAACACCCTATGAATACTATCGATTGTTTGAATGTTCAAGAATGTTAACACTGGTATTACACAATCGAAGAGACTTCAAGCAATATCTATCCTAGAAAGTCAAGGTTCATTACTTATCAACTTGGCCCACAACTTGATGTCCCCTCGCCTCACACAAAGTGGTTACCCACAATAGATGTTGGCTTTGTCATGGAAGTGTCAATGACACAACCAAAGGAACACATATGGTGAGTATCTTGAGGTGATCCGGGTTAGTCAACTTGGATCAATCCTTGCACCAAGAAGCTAAGTGGCTAAAATAAGGTGGCCTCTATCTAATGGTTCTTAATAAGGGCTTCCATTCACAGCACCCCTCTTGCTCCCCAAAGGGACTCCTTACCTTGCGGCAAGTAACGGACCTCATGACTTCAAGATTACCTTAAGTATTCTTGCTTGACATTTTCCTCATGGTCACAATCCCACAAGCTACTCATATCAAGCGAAGATAAGTGCTATGTCTACCAAGGTTTTGTGTCCTCGATAGCCTTGAGTTTATAGTGGGTCAGAATAGCTGGCAAAAGGTTTGTCCCCACTTGGGTCATTCCTCTTGATCACTCAAGAGCAAGCCCGCTAAAGGATTCTATCAACTTAAACAAAAATGGATCAACTTGTGAGGTTCAAGGTTTTTGTTTCACCACAAGGGTGAAGAGCATACTCCCCTATCTCAAAGCTTCTCCCAAACACACCAAGAAGAGTTCAATTACCCTCTTTCTTCCAAACTTCTAAGATGGGTCAAGATTTTCTAGTTCACAGCAAGGGTGAAGAGCATACTTCTCCTACCACCTCAAAATCCCTTCCATAAGATATTATGTTCCTATGAAATGAAACAACTAGTAATTGCCACACTTGAAATGAAATAGAAAAACAAGAAATTTTTATTTTTTATCTTTTTGATTTTATGCTTGGGCAGCCCTACAAAAACCGTTAGTAGCCCTTTTAGCATGGAATTTTGGCAAATTTTAAGCAATGAGACACCTACCAGCACAACTTGTTAGCCTCACAAGGTTAGCAAAATCCAAAATCCAAATGAAATATGCAAGATTCTAAGTGAAATATGTAAGTTAATTCTATCTAATTGTAGTAAATAAAAATAGCAAACTGATTAAGTCTAGATTCGGCCAAATAATCTCAAGAAAGGATCACTGTCAGGTACAGGTGGCAAACTACAGACACCAAAATTATCGTGCGATACTTTTCAATATACTGAGGTGATAATATTAGTCTGTGTGATACTTCACCCTATACCAGTCGATACTTCGTCTGAGACAAGGCAATAGTTTTTGCAATAGACAGGCGATACTTCGGATAGGCGAAGTATCACACATGCGTAAAGAGAACTATCGCACAATATTCTTGGAAGTATCACGTGATACTCTGGGACAAAAAACTAGAGACCATGAATTAAGCTCAAAAATTACTGAAAACTTGATGAAAAATGCAAAACTAAAGGACAAAGCTAATCTACTCTGCCCCACGGTGGGTGCTAGAAATGTACACACAAAAGCAGTGCACTTCTCTAAGTCATTACATCAAAGGAAATCTATGGAAGGGAAACCTTCAATAGTGACCTAGAGCTCTCTATGTATGGAGTTGCAAGATTGTAAAATTGCTCTCAGCTAGAGCTAATAAACCTATGACCTTGCTAGTCGACCACACAATGAGAGATTCCAAAATGGAAGACAAGGGCAAGAGTGCCAATATCTTCCAAGAACCAAATGGAAATGCAATGCAAGTAAGCTAAGAATGAGGATGCAAGCTAGTCTATGAAAATGAAAGTGCAAATTAGGCTATGAAAGGAAAGTACAAGTGTTACAATCCCTCCTAATTAAAATATGTGAGATTAATCTATTGCATAAAGAAATTCTATACTAAGGATGCCATGATTATGCAACTATGGAAGCAAAGAAAGCAAGCTAAATGAAATGCAACAACAATATCTTGAAAGCTTGAATGCAAGAATGTCTTCAAAGAGCTCCAAATAACCTAGAAAACCTATAGCATAACATTAGCATAAAAGAGATGGATCCTAAATGAGGAAGAGAGCTCTCCTTTTATAAGAAATGAAAAGGAATAGACCATGGAGATTAAGAGGCAAAAGACTTAATCAACAGTGGATCTTAAAAGAGGAGCAATCCATGTGCACAAGTATCCTCCAATGAGAAAATAAGAGTTGAGTTTTGTGTCCATATGAGACAAAAAGTACTTTTTCTCTTTTTATAAAATAAGAATAATGCTTTATTTGTGCAACTTAGGATAAGAGGAAAAGTGGGGGCTTTTTATTTATTAAAAGGGGAGGAAATATTCCTTTTAAATAAATAAAGACTTAGGATAAAATGGTTAACCCAAGGTAAATAATAAAAAATGATGAAACAGGATTTGATCAAGGAAATTGATATAATTGAAAATGTTGATTTTTGAAAATATTGATTCAGGGATTTGATAAATTGCTGAATGGGGGCCCAAAGTCTAGGTGACCATTTTAGGGTGCACACAAAAAGGTTTCTCTTGTGGTAGATCTTCCTTAGGTTGTGGTGTCACAACCTTATTTTTAGTTGGTCTCTTTGTGTGAATCTTTGGCATCCTTTTCCCCCTCTTCGGGTTCTCCCTAGCCTAATGTTTTTTCTTCTCCCTCCTTTATCTTCTCCCTCCCATGATAGGTCAATTTTTTCATGTTGCTTTCTCTTCCTTCTCAACCTCCTCTTCCCCTCACTTCTATTGTTGGAAAATGTATTTACTCCATTGGCTTCCTATTTGAAGATTCATAAAATATTATATGTGGGGACATTAATAAAATATATTGTAAATCGGATAAGGATATTTGAGAGTTTAGTCTAGCAAGAGATGTGGAAAATGGTAGCTATAGAACTTTAGAGGAGATATGCTCCCACAAATGAAAAATATTGTTACTCTCTCTTAGAATATCAAAGGAATCAGTGGTCCTCAAAAATAGATTTTAGTTAAATATTTCAGATTCAAATACCTTCAACTAAATATTCCTTCTCTTTCAAGAGAAAAAAGAGAAAGAAGAAGTCTTTTACAAAGCTAGAAAATACATACAACCATTTAACTCTTTAGTTTTTGGGGCTGAATGGGCCTCTGGTGACCTCATTGTGCTTTGGAGACCTAAAAATTTGATTTGTTCCCTACATTCCTAAATCTAAAAATACTCAACACATCTCCTTTAAGGATTTGAACTCCTTAGTCCAATTGTTGTTTACTAATGTGTATGCTTTGAGTAATATAAATATAAGAATCTAGAGCTTTGGGAATCTCTCCTCATTGATCATACTACTTTCATTGATTATCATTGGATGATCATGGGGGAATTCAACTCTCTCCTTTTCCCTTCAAAAAAACATGGGGGTTTTCTAGGTTTTATTGAACAATGCAAGATCTTCATGACTTCTTGTTCAATGGTTAGTTCTTGGACTTGGAGTTTCTTGGAAAAATTACACTTGGAGAAACATGTTCTCTAGGGATCACTTAATCTAGGTCAGACTAGATTGTTGTCTTCTTTCCTCTTCTTGGTCCATCTTTGATAAATGTTTTTTTATCTTCTCAAATAAAATTTGGATTTGATCGTAGCTTTATCTTACTCAATTGGGACTCTGATAGGTCTAAAAATATCCTCCCCTTCAACTTTGAAGTGATGTGTACATGTAACCCATAATTTGAAGATATCCTTTCTTTTTGGTGGACTAAGATATCTAGGGTACAACTATGTTCAAATTGGCTAGTGAATTAAAACTTGTTAATAATAAGTTGAAGCATCAGAACAAGTAATATCTTGTCGATATTTTCTTCATAAGAAGCAATTGAAACAACACACATTGGAGATTCAAGATTAGATAGAAAGAGAGGGTTAGACCCTCTAGGATGGCTTAGATGAGAAATCATTTTTGGTGTAATTTTACAACAATATTTCTAAAGGGGAAACCTTTTCGAAGCAAAGGTTGAGAGTCTAATGGATAAAAGAGGGAGATTATAATACCAAATTATTTCACCAATATTCCATAGAACATAAATAAATACATTCAATTGGGAAATTAATATGTACTGATTCTCAACACTAAAGAAAATATTTATAAGGGAGTCATTGATTATTATTATTCTATTCAAAATCTGACTCCCATATCTTATCTTGATGATTATATTATATTTGATTCTTTATTACTTAATGTTCACAAGATCCTCTCTATTGATGATATCAAAGGTATGTGTGCTCTAGTTTCTATGGATGAAGTCAAGAAAGTAACTTTCTCTCTTAGCCCCTTCAAGGCTCTAGGGCTTGATGCCTTTCCTTATTTTTTCTAGAAGTTCTAGGATAATGTTGGGAATGAAATTTTCTTGGTATCTAAGAAGTTCTTCTCCTTAAGAGGTTTCTTTAATAACTGAACAATACATATATTATTATAATTCCTAAAAAATGTGAAGCCAATTAAATGTCTGAGTTTCGACTCATTAGTCTTTGCATTACTGTGTATAAAATTATGTCCAAACTCTTGGTTAATAGAAAAAAGCCATTCCTTAGCAAGCTCATCCACCATCATTAGAAAAGGTTTTTCCTTGGCAAGAAGATCAAAAATATTTTTACAATGGTTCATGAAGTGCTCCAATCTATGGTTAGTGGTAAACAAGGAAGTATTATTATCAAGCTCAACATATCAAAGGCTTATGACATGGTTATTTATCCCTTTCTATCTACACTTTTGAGAAAATATGCAATTTAAGGAAGGATCCTCAAAATGATTTTACCTCATGTTCATTATCTCCCAAATTCTTAGGGTTAATAAATGGATTTTTGAAAGATTTTTTCTCAATTTATGGAGGAATTGGGTAGGGAGATCCCCTCTCTCTACCTCTTCATATTATTGTTGGCAAGTTGGATCTATTGGCATTGCCATCAACATGTCTATTGTGTAGTTTGTCGAGTAGATTTAAGTATGTTCAGAGATTTGGTGAGGATTGGTTATTGCAGATGAGGAGTCATGTGTTGGAAAAATAGTCAGCGCTCCCTTTGGGATTTTTGAAATGGTTTAATAGCCTCCTTTGTATTCTATAAGTCTAGTGGTTATATTAGACATTAATAAGTCAATCTTTTGGTACAATGGCAACCACTATTTGTAACAAGTGGTATCAGAGCTTGGCCACAGGTTTGAATCCCCTCGGGTAATGCTGAGCGGGAGATTGTTGAAAAAATGGTCAGCGCTCCCCTCAGGATTCATGACATGGAGATAATAGGTTGATCTTTTGGTGCAACAAAAATTAGAGACATAGGAAAAAAGGAAGTTTTGTCTATTCCACCTCTATCTTTAGTTGTAGTGTAGCAAGTAGACATACAGATCAAAGTGAAAGTGGAAGAAGCTGAGAAAGATCAAGAACCCAAAAAGTCCACTAGATCATCCTCTTCTACACCTGGTAAAAGAGTGAAAGAGATTGCTACTAGACTGGGCAAAAGACATAAAACTTTAGTGCCGCCAGTACAAAGGAAGATTACAGAAATAAAATATGATGAAGAGACCCTAGTAAAGAAGAAAACTTGGAAACCAAAGATAGAAAAAGTAAATGAATAGATCATACAAGATGGAGAATTTTCAAAGATGAACAATTACTATGATCTTTACAACTATTCAGAGAGATTGAACCTTGAAAATGTAGTTGTGAGACATATGATATTGACCGATAAGAAGTTTGACACAATTCAGGGCAAAATACCTGATGATTTGTATGAGAATTTAGTGAACAAAAAGAAAAGAGGATAGATACTCAAATGTATCCTTAGGCAAAGGTTTTGTAAATATGTCTGCTATCTCCTCCTTTGTGCTTATGTATTCAAGTCTGACTTCTTTCTCAGCAACTTTCTCTCTTACTACATGATACTTAATCTCTATATGCTTTGTCTTAGAATGTAATACAGGGTTCTTAGACATACTAACTGTGTTGGCGTTATCACAATGTATAACAATAGGCTCAAAATTTTTTATTCCAATATCCTTCAACATCTGCTTCATCCAAATTATCTGGTTACAATTATTTGTTGCTGCTACATATTCTTCTTTTGCTGTGCTCTGTAAAATAAAATTCTACTTCTTGCTTAGCCAAGAAACCAATCTTCCTCCAAGGAAAAATGCTCCACCACTAGTGCTCTTTTTATCAACACTACCTCCCCAATCAACATCTGTATATGCACATAGGGTAAAATCATAAGATTTTTCATACCACAATCCATACTCAATTGTGCCTCTTAAATATCTCAGTATCCTCTTCACTGCTGCATAATGTGATTCTCTAGGTTCAGCTTGAAATATTGCTACAATTCCAACTGAATGTGCTATATCAGGTGTATGTGTCAAGTACTGCAATCCTCCAATCATAGATCTATACTTCTTCTATTCAACTATAGGAGTCTCATTTGTGCTAGATAACTTATGTCCAGTTACTATAGGTGTTCCAACTAGTTTACAGTTCTCCATTCCAAATCTTTTTAACAAATCATTCAAGTATTTTTTTTTACCAACAAAGATACCATCACTATTCTATGTTATCTATAATCCCAAAAAGTATTTCATTTCACCAATCATACTCATTTCAAATTCAGTCTTCATTTCATCAGCAAATTTATCACTGGCTTCATCTTCTCCTCCAAAAATAATGTCATCAAGAAAAATAACTACAACCAACAAACCATTTTCAATTTCTTTCGTGTACAGGTTGCTATCAGCTGTTCCTTTTATAAATCCTGATTTTATCAAATACTTGTCCAATCTTTTATACCAAGTTCTAGGTGCTTGCTTTAGTCCATATAGAGCTTTCTTTAGTTTACATACCATGTCTCCTTCTTGATATAAAGGAAAACCTTCAGGTTGCTCAATGTAGACTTTTTCTTCCAATTCTCCATTTAGAAATGTTGACTTCACATCCATCTGATATACTTTGAATTTATTGTAAGCTGTATAGGCTAAAAATATTCTTACTGCTTCAATTATTGCTACTGGTGCAAAAAAATCTTCATAGTCAATTCCTTCTTGTTGTGAGTATCCTTTACAAACCAATCTTGCTTTGTTCCTTCCTACTTCTCCTTGTTCATTCATCTTGTTCCTGAATACCCATTTAGTTCCAATAACATTCTTATCTTTAGGTCTAGGGACCAATTCCCATGTTTTGTTCTTTTCAATCTGATCTAGTTCTTCTTTCATAGCTTTAATCTAATGTTCATCTTCACAAGCTTCACTAGTAGATTTAGGTTCAATTTGAGAAATAAAACATAACTATTCTTGTACCTTATTTCGAGTTAGAACTCTTCTGTCTATGCTTCCAATAATATGCTCAACAGGATGATTCCTTGATAAATTCTTGTTAGGTGTCACTATCTCAAATCTCACTTCAGGTGTCGATTCTTCAATGATCTCACTATGGCTTTTATTTGAAAAATCACTATCAGTTTCATAGAATAATTTAGTAGTCTCAATGTTAGTTCTAGGATGAGTTCCTTCATCTGATTCATAATCAAGCATTCTTTCCCAAATTTTAAAATTTTCATCAACTTTAACATTTGTGCTCTCAACAATAGTCTTACTTCTCTTATTGTAACATCTATAAGCTTTCATTTTCAATGAATATCCAAGAAATATACCTTCATCACTTCTAGGATCAAACTTTCCAATATCATCATCTCTCTTTATATAACATTTCCTTCCAAAAATTCTAAAATACTTAACTAAGGGTGCATGTCCAAACCATAATTCATAGGGTGTCTTATCTGTGTTTGCTTTGATCTGTACTTTTTTCATTGTATACACTGAGCTGTGTTCACTACTTCTCTCCAGAATATCTTCGCCAAGTCATTCTCAAATAACATAGCTCTTACTACTTCAATCATTGATCTATTTCTTCTTTCTGCAATACCATTTTGTTCAGGTGTCCTAGGGGCTGAAAACTGTCTCTTAATATCATTCACTTCACAAAAGGTGTTAAATTATCTAGAAGTAAATTCTCCACCTCTATCAGATCTCAAACATTTAATCTTCATTTTGGATTCATTCTCAACTTTATTCTTAACAATCTTAAACTTATCAAATGCTTTAGACTTTTCTTTAAGAAATGCAATCCACATCATTCTTGTAAAATCATCAAAAAGAATCATAAAATACCTTTCTCCATAGAATCCTCTAGTCCTTGTAGGGCCGCTCAAGTCTGTATGAACAATCTCCAACTTTTTTGCAGATGTAAACTTCTTACTGGGAAATGAACTTCTCTTCTATTTAGCCATCACACATTCCTTGCAAATCATGTTAGTAGGCTTCATAATTTTAGGCAAATCTCTTACTGCAAGTGTAGTACTCACTTTCACTATGTTATCAAAATTTATATGACAAAATCTTCTGTGCCATAACCAACTGTCATCAATCTTAGTAATCAAATATGTCATCTCAGTAGGATTTAACTGAAATACATTACCTCTCGTTCTAGATCTAGTACCAATCAAATTTCCATCTTTGTCTTTTATCACACAATTTTTATCAGTAAACAAAACTTGATATCCCTTATCAACTAACTATCCAACACTCAAAAGATTATATTTCAAACCATCGACAAAGTAAATATCATTAGTATTAGTCTTTCCATCAAGAGTAATAGATCCTATACCTTTAATCAAAAAAGGTGCATTGTTTCCAACTCTAACAACTCCTCCATCATAATTGTTAAACTTTACGAACTTTCTCATGTCTCCAGTCATATGATGTGAACAACCACTGTCTATAATCCAATCAACTTTCTTTTCAACTTGAGAAACTAGGGCTTTTTCTTCCTTAACCTCAGTTTTAGGATTTTCTTCTTTAATTGCTACAAATCCTATGTCCTCATTATTCTCAGTATCACTTTCACTTAAGGTTCTTTCTATAATAGCTTCAAGTTCTTCATCATTTGGATAATAACATTCCTTAGGTCTTCTAGGCTTAAAATTGTTTCTATACTTTTTAACTCTCTTAGGACATTTAGATGCAAAATGACCATATTCTTGACATGTCCAACATTTAAAATTTTTCTTACCGTCTGGTTCTCTCTTCGTAAGCAAGGAAATACCTTCTTCAATCTTCATGTCTTCTTCATTTCTAGATCTCCTACTACCAGCATAATCTCCGCTCACACTAATACTTCTTGACAAACTAGGGCGAACACTAAGAGCACTAAATGTTGTCTCCATTCTAGGCAAGTCTCTTGATAACCTCAGGTTCATCTCTACTACTTCCAATCTTCCAAGAAGAGTCTCTCTAGTAAAGTTTGAAGTACAAGGTATAACTTGTTCAATCATCTGTGTTGTCTACTTAAATGCAGGAGTCAATGTGCTCAGAATTTTTCATATCACTTCATTCTCTATCTTTGTTCCTCCACAAGATTTTATACCTGCAACAATTTCTGACATTCTACCAATATAGCTTCTAACAGATTCATCTTCCATCATTCTTATATCTTCAAATGCACATATCCAATTATGTAATCTAACTTTCTTTGCATGTCCATCACCTTCAAAAGTAGAGAGTAAAGCTAACCAAATTTCATGAGATATTTTCAAATATTTTACCTGACTGTACTCATTCTCCGGAAGGGCTGACAAAAGTGCTTCTCCGGCAAGTATGTTACACATGAATAGATCTCTCTCATCATTAGTACATATTTTAATATTATCTTCATCAATGATAGTCTTCTTATTCTTAGTGATAAACCAATAACCTGGTCCTAAACACAGTAGGTGTGTCTTCATTTTTTCTTTCTAGCTGTCAAAATTCACTCCATCAAACTTAGGGATTTCTTTCTTGAAATTCGTCATGGATCTCCTTAAGATGTTAAACTTTTCTTTCAAGGAACTATTGCTTTGATACCAATTGTTAGAAAGTAAAGTCCACCAGGATAACTGAGAGGGGGGAGCGGGTGAATTAGTTATCTAAGAATTATAACCTTTATCAACTTCAACAACATTTAACCATATAAGAAATGTAATTAACAACAATAGAAAGACATTCATACACAATGACACAAGATATGTTGACTAGGGAACCTCTTGATCAAAGAGTAAACCCCGGTGGGAATGATGCCCACAAAAGATGCACTAATATAAATATTCCTTGTGAAAGGATGGAGTCTGTTAGGAGTCTTATGAAATACATTCAGTACATATGAGTCCCTGTTAGGAGACTTTGAATCCCTGCTAAAAGATTCTAACTTTGTTAGGAGTTATGGAAGACAGAAGGACCCACTGCCCAAATAGCTTCAATGGCAAGATCACTGAACACACTATCCAACTAATCTCTAGATTATTCAACAGAATAATATAAAATCATTTATGATCTCAACAATATGTTACCTCATCTGACTGTACCAAACTGCACTCACTGCTACACTAGATCTCAATTTTAGATCTTTGTACCTCGCATACCTTCTTTCACAAATTAGCTTTCACAACTTCATTCACTTCATCATTACATTCATATCCATATTACAACAAGGAAACACATTTCTTTCTTTATACCACACTCAAGTAATTACAAATGAGTCGGCATCCAATTACAAAATAAAATTTTCCACACATTACATCAAAAAAATACACAAAATTGTCAGCTTCCAATTAGAATAACTCTTCACTCACGCAACCTCAAAGTTTGCACTATCATCCACATCACTATCAACATATCTTCAACATCTCTCTAACTACATAAAACTAGATTCCATCCCGATTAGGAGATATCATCCGATTTCCACAAACTGCTACTCAGGAACACTGCCTGAATACTACTTCCACTGAAATGCTGATAACTTTCATGAATAAATGAATTACTGTTTGGGCTCTTAACTATGATCATAAAACATAAAAAAAAGTAAATCCTCAACATCGCATAGCTTGATCTACAATATCCCACATGCGCTAATCCAAACACTGTCTGATCCTCTGTTGATCTCAGTAGATCACTGTGTTGACATCAATGACAATCACAGTCATGAATGCAATAATAACTACTATAGAATGGCTACCAATACTCCCATAGGATATATTCAACATTCATTCCTAACAATCTCCTCCATTGAGATTGATGGCAACATAGATGAAAAACATCCAATGTTCCATAAATCCAACACTGCAACAATTATGCTCTGAAAAATACTTCAAGTCCTCTTCATCAATCAAATCTTGCTTCATTTTCCTATTCAGTTCTCTCCAATAGATGGTACAAATGAATTAAGTTTTGGAGGCTAGTGGAGGTTTGTACATGATGGGTTCATATACAAACTTTTCTTTAAGAGTGCGAATTATTTTGAGAATATTGGTCCAAATATTAGAACCACTAGAAAATAGTGTCTTCATGGGTGATGTTTTGGAGGCTAGTGTAGTGTGTTTGTTGGTGCATGTGATTGTTAACTTATCTTCATTCTTTCCTTTATGGGCTCACAATATTTTGCAATGAATTAAGTTTTTATGCCTTTTTTTTTAGCTTCATTGACTATCATTCTTGAAGTTTCTAGATGTATCTGATGGCACCAAATTTTGGATTTTAAAGAATCATCATAGTAAAAATTAGGGTTTTATTTTCATCTATCTCTAACTATTAATCCTACTTAGTCATCCATGCTTATTCGACACTTGTCTACACAAGTCATCATCATTTATGAGTTTATTATCATAATTTAGTGGGTTGTTATTTTCCACCACTCACATTTGAGGAGTACATCCCTTATTTCATGGAAGCAATCACATCTATTTGTAGTCCTCTATGCATTATTCAATAGTCAACTTTTCCCATTGTGTTATTGTGCTTCATTTTATCTCTTAGATCTTACCGATGTCTACATGCATCATTTAATTTGGTATCATTCTCAATTATTCAATCACATCAACATCATTTCCAATATGATTCGTAGGCCCTAATCATTTGTCCTTGAAATTATACAAATTATATATTTTATTGACATATTCAAGCTCTCTTTATTTGTGACCTCTCTCACTAGTTTGGCCTATTGCATTTTTGTTGTTGTTACAATTGTGATCTATATTTTTGAAGGTACACAAATATTCCCAAATCATTCACCACTTTGAGAGTAGATTAAATTTATCTATTGATATTTATTTGTCCATATTCAAGTGATTTAACAACAAGTTTAGTGTGGTCTATATTTACAGGCTTGATCAGTAATTTGGCTATCGATTTGAATATTTTTATTGAATACTAAAATAATGTATGTGTGTGTGTGAAGTAGATATTTTTGTGTTTCAACAATGATACATATTCCCCATATTTTCAATGATCTTATCTTGAATCTACATCACTATGCCCACTTCTGGTAATATCTATTTCCTAGTCAAGGCTCGCAGTAGCAATAAGCTCACAATTTATTTGTTTGTTCTTTTCATTTATTTTACTTGATTTATGGTTTTAGTGGGCTAGAAACCAAAGCTTCTAGTAGATGGCTTAAGGTATTTTAGTCCCATAATCATCACACGGCTACTTGTTTCCTCTTTAAATAGCTAGGCGACACATATTGTAGTGTGAGAAAATGCTCACATGGACCTTAAAAGGTCATGCCCACACATCCAAGTGGAGTAATAGCTAATTACATTGACTGTTCTTTTTGACTTAGTGTCTTCACGGGTGACGTTTTGGAGGCTAGTGTAGTGTGCTTGTTGGTACATGTGACTGTTAACTTATCTTCATTCTTTCCCTTATGGGCTCACAATATTTTGCAATGAATTAAGTTTTTATGCCTTTTTTTTAAGCTTCATTGACCATCATTCTTGAAGTTTCTAGATGTATCTGATGGCACCAAATTTTGGATTTTAAAGAATCATCATAGTTAAAACTGGGGTTTTATTTTCATCCAGCTCTAATTATTTTGAAGAGAATAAACTATAAAAAATAGAGAAATGACATTATCACCCATCTCCAATGGCTTAATTGGTTGTCATATTTGTTTTAAATTAGTTCCTCTATTAGCATACCACATTAGAGATTTTATTTTTAATTGTAAAAGAGATCATGTCCTAGATGTCACTGGTATCAATGGGTAAGTACATTAATATGGTAAACAAAAAGGGGTATAAGTGGCCACTTTTTTTGGAAATTTGCTAAACCTGAACTTGAAAGAGAAATTTAAGACAAGTGCACTCAAAGTTGGAAGATACCAAAAGAACATGGATATTAGTACACTAAATCTAGCTTCTGAACTACTACATTATTCAAAGATGGATAAGATTAAGAGGGTTGAAACCTTTGTACACCGAAAACTATTCCTTTTAAAAAAAAAAAATATAACATAGTGACTAACGAGCACTTCAAAACAAATATAGTTGCATTTAATATTTTGAAAACTATTTTGATAGAAAGATAACTAAGAGTGAGCACTTGAAGTTTATTTTTTAATTTTTTTTGTTTACTATATTTTTATAATTTTCAAAGTAGATGCATCTTGAAAATCAAACACATGTTATCAAACTTGATTTGAAAAAAATGTAAAGAATCAAATGTAGACCAATAATATGAAAGTAATCATACACACACACACACACACACATATATATATATATATATTAGATTAATATATTAATATTATTCACATCTAAATATTAAAAAAAGTAAATATAAAAAAATTACAACTTTAACATTGTGAAACTTATATTCAAGTTTTTTCAATTTTAATTTTGTCTCGTTCAATTTTTTTTTGGTGATCGAGAATTTGTTAATGAAATTTATATTTCACATTAAGATTCCTGTCCACCGGTGGGGAAAAAGGGAATGAAGAAGAATTTGTCCCTGTCATCAGCTAATAGAGAATTTTACATATACAGACAAGTATAGTTTTGCGTAAATGAACGAAATGGTTATGCAGGGGCTAAAATGCATCTGATTAGACTATTTATTTGTATTTGTTAAATAAATTAAAATACACAGAACAATTATACTGTCATTTTTTATTTAATTAATAAATTGAAACAAATTGTCTAATAGAATTCATTTTGGCCCTTGCATAGACATTATCGTAAATTAAGTCCTTCGTGACTCTCGTGATTCATGGCTTGACAGGATGTGAGGAATTGACTCCACAAACAATGCGTTCCCCGTCACAGAAGAAGAGAAAAGTATGCCGCACGTCCATCGTCCATATTGGGGGCTAGCTGAGTTAACGAGTGAAAAAGGGCATCGAGAAGAAGCATCCATCTGCTATAGCGAGTTGTGCACGTCACTAAAATGCTCACTATTCGATATAAACTTTTAAGTAATCACATAATTCAATAGCTAGATATTTCCTAGGTCAAGCTTTAGATTCAACTTCATATTCTTTACTATCTTTCTTTTATTTATTTTGGTAAAAGGTAACAGAGTCATTTTTATACCATATTAAATAAATTCATCATAAATCCTCTTTAGTTTTGAAATCTTATTACATTCTTATTAGCTTAGCTCCAAAATAGATCTAGATTAGTAGTGTCAATTTTTTTTTTCTTATTTAAATTTTGTATATCTATGTAAAATAGATCTTATATCTTATATTTTTGTTAATCAAACATAAACATTTTTATTTTTTTTGTTTCGAGGTTTATCTTTTATTATTCTTATATTTCTTAGAGTTGTATTTCCCCTTCAATTTTAAATTTTTAATAGAACTTTGTCGATGTTGATTTCCATTTTTTAATTTGGAGATAATCTATCAATATAGTTTTTCATTGATTATTGTTTTGAGTCGATATATTTGTGTGTAATTTAGTAGTTGTAAAAATATTCTAAAATAAAATAACTTTAAAATAAAATGAAAAATGCTAAAAAATCTCAAAATTTGATCTCTTATCATTTTTTCGATCTCTCTCTCTCTCTCTCTCTCTCTCTCTCTCTCTCTCTTCATCTCTCCCCCTCCATTTTTAAATATTTATCCATGTCCTTGTCCCTATCCCTCTTCCAAGACCTTTATATCCATCTTTCCATGTTTCTTCTTTCATCTCTCCCTACATTTGTATCTCACTCTACCTATATCCCACTATCCCTATATCTATCCCTATCTACCTACCTTTATATATAAATTCTTGTCTCTCTAATTTTATCTCTCTATTCTCCCTCTCTCCCTCTATATATTTATCTATTCCATATCTATCTATCCTTTTGTAATCCCTCTCTTTTTCTGTTTGTCTCCTCATCATATCCCTCTCTATGTCCATGTCCATCTCAATCTCTTTCTCCCCCTGCCCCCAAATGCCTTTTGTATATCTTTGTGAAGAACTGAGAAAGACTGGTAGTAAAATAGAGTAAAAAATAGAGTAAGAACAGGACAGTAAAATAGAAAAGAGCAGAGCACAATGAATTGAAATTGATATTAACAAAACCCTGTAATTTTTCTAATACACATTGTATGGAGGACTGCTCTATTTATAGAGCTCATACAAACTTCCAAAGAATTCCTGAGAAGCTGCGGTGAGAGGAAGAGAGTTTTCTAGAGAGTTCTGTTTGCAAAGAGAGTTCTGGAATGTGAAATAAATGCTCAACTACTGAGCACTGTACAAAATAAAATAAACATTATTCCAACACCCTCCTATAATGTTTATTTGGAGAGGATGGGAACCTCCTTGAGCTGTAACAAGTTTCTTATTTTAACAAATTTTACAATAGGTAATGCTTTTGTAAATATGTCAGCAACTTGATCTTCTATTCCACAAAATTGTAGCTCTACCTCTTATCTTTCAATTAAATCATGAACAAAATGATGATGCACTTCTATTTGCTTGGACCTAGCATGATATACTGGATTTTTTGCTAGCTTAATAGTGCTTTGATTGTCACAAAATATTATTGTAGGAGCATTTTGTTGATGGTGAACTTCTTCAAGTAGTCTTCTAAGCCATAATGCTTCTTGAGATGCCTTTGATGATCCAATATATTCAGCCTCTGTAGATGACAATGATATTGTTGATTACTTCTTGCTGCTCCAAGAGATTGGTCCTGATCCAAGATGAAAGATGTACCCTGAAGTTGATTTTCTATCATCAATGTCACCTGCATAATCAGAATTTGTATATCCAACTAGAGTAGGCTATCCTCCATACTTGTACTCAATGTCAAGCTGATAAGTACCCTTAATGTATCTTAATATTCTTTTAGCTTCTTTCCAATGCTTAATGTGTGGATTTTCCATGTACCTAGATACAATACCAACCGCATATGCAATATCTGGTCTAGTTATAGTAAGATATAATAGATTTCCTACAAGTTGTCTATACAACTTTCCATCCACCTTCTTTTGAGTAGAGTTACCACTCAATTTTAGTCCTACTTCACATGGTGTATTAGATGATTTACAGTCACTCATTTTAAATTTTTCCAATACATCAAGGGCATATTTAGTTTGAGAAAGCATGATCCTTCCTTCTTCTTGCCAAACCTGTATGCCTAAGAAATAATGCATCAACCCTAAATCAGTTATTTCAAAAACTTGTTTGAGTTGATCCTTAGTTATTTCAATGTTATGTGTGTGATCTCCTGTAATAATCAAGTCATCCACATATAATACAATAATAACAACTTTATCATCACTATATTTCACATACACATCTGGATCAACTTTACTTCTTTTGAATCCTGCATCTATGAAGTACTCATTTATCTTGGAGTACCATGCCCTTGGTGCTTGCTTAAGACCATATAATGATTTTTTTAATCTACACACCAAATTTTCTTCACCATCTTTAACAAATCCTAGTGGTTGTTGCATGTAAATTTCTTCTTTTAAATCACCATGTAAAAATGCACTTTTTACATTCATTTGAAAAATTTTCCAACCAAACTTTGCAGCTAAAGAAACTATTGTACGAATGGAAGTCATTTTAGCAACTGGAGCAAAGGTTTTAGTATAGTCAATACCTTCTGTTTGTGAGAAACCTTTAGCCACTAACCTTGCTTTATGTTTTTTAATAGCTCCATCTGATGTGAACTTTGTTCTATAGGTCCACTTGCAACCAACTGCATTTTTCCCTTCTGCAAGTGTTGTCAATTCCCACGTTCTATTTTTCATCAAAGAGTTGTACTCTTCTTGCATAGCTACTTCCCATTCATCTTTTCCTTTTGCTTCTTCATATGTGATTGGAGTGTCAACCTGCATCACCTTAGCCATGAGAGCATAGTTAGCAAACATATTTCTAGGACCTTCTTGATAAATTTCTTGAATACTTCTAGTTTTTCATGTATTTTCTTCATCACTTTCACTTGATTCTTCAACTTGTGTCCCTTCTCCTCCTGCACAAGATTGCACACCTTGATTTTGATCATTAGTAGAAGTAGACTTTTCTTCTTCAAACAAGATTGGAAAGTAAGATAATGTAGGAGGATTATTACTTTCAATATCTTCATCAAACCATACATTCCTTTTGACATGAATTTCATTTGTTTTAGGATTGTATAACCTATATCCTTTTGTCTCCTTACTATATCCAACCATTATGCACTTCTCACTTTTCCTTTCAAGTTTTCTCCTTCTTTCATAAAAAATGTGAGCATATGCATTACAGCCAAAGACTCTAAAATGTTTTATTGTAGGCTTTCTTCCACTCTATGCCTCTTTTGGTGTTATGTTCAAAACTGTCTTAGTAGGTGTTCTATTCAAGATGTATACGACAGTATGAACCACTTCAGCCCAAAATTTAGTTTCTAGATTTCTAGAGTGAAGCATACATCTAGCCATTTCTAAGATAGTTCTATTTTTTCTTTCATCCACCCCATTTTGTTGAGGTGAATAAGAAATTGTTGATTCTTTCTTTATACCATGCACTTTACAAAAATCCAAGAAGGTTTTATTTAAGTACTCAGTCCCTCCATCTATTCTTATTATTTTTAGATATTTTTCACTTTGTTTCTTAGCCATAGCTTTAAACTCTTTAAACTTTTGAAATACTTCATCCTTCTTTTGTAAAAAATACACCCAAATTCTTCTAGTATAGTCATCTATAAAGGTGAGAACATACCTTGATCCTCCAATTGAAGGTGTTCTAAAAGGACCCATTACATCACTATGAACCAAATATAGAGGAGTTCTTGCCCTCCATGATTTACCTTGTGGGAAACTTTCCACATGTTGCTTTCCCATTGCACATCCTTCACATACCTTATGGCTTGATGAGATTTTTGGAAGCCCATGCACCATATGTAATTTTTCCATAAGCTTGAGACTTTGATAATTGATATGTCCCATTCTTTCATGCCATAACCTGCTCATATCATCATATTTGGCAATAGCACATAAATTCTCATCTTCATTGTTAGAAGTAAATTCTTGAAATTTATATAATCCATTCTCCATTTTACCAATTGCAGTCACTTTATAATTGTTGTTCACATCCTTGATTAAACATTTGTCATTATAAAATTCTATTTTATACCCTTGACTTGCAATTTGAGATACAGAAAGTAGATTTGTTTTTAATTTAGAACTAACTTCACATTGAACACTCCATTGTCAACTTTAACATTTCCAGTTCCTTCAACTTCTAAATTACTATTATTTCCCAAATATATTTTCTTTGCACTACTTTCACTTATTGACTCAAATTGTTCCTTATTATGAGACATGTGTTGTGTAGCACCAGAATCAATAACCCAATCATCTTTGAAAGAATTATTTTCTTTAAGTGCAACACAAAAAGCATTTCTTTTAGAATCAACAAACTTTGTAAACTTATTTGTCTTCTTCTCTGTATCTCTATTCCTTTTGAAACATTCATTTGCCTTATGACCCATTTTGTCACAATAAGTACATTTCCATTTACTTCTATTATAATCTGTACTTTTACTTTCATTCTTCCAATTTCTTTCTTTAGATTGATTATCTTGTGACTTTTTATAAAATTGTTTTCCTTTTGTTATGAATGCCTGAGATTCATCACTAAATGATTCTCTTTCTTTAATTTGTCTTTTCTCCTCTTGAACTAACTTAGCACATAATTCTTCAGATTTAATACTTGTTAATTTGTCTGGAGTATCTAATCCCCTTATAAATGACTGATAAGATCCTAGAAGACTTTGTAATATAATCTGCACAAAATCTCTATCATCTATATCCTTTCCAAGAGAAGAAAGCTCATTTTTCTTTTCCTTCAATTTACTTAGATGCGGGACTACTTCTTGTGAACTTGATAATTTCATATTATATAATTCTGTAGTGAGAGATAAGATCCATACATCACCTGAATTCTGGTATAGATTCTTCAAAATTTCCCATACTTTAACTCCACTTCTCTCATTACGAACTTCTGGAAAAACTTCTTCTGAAAGTGTAAGCTTGATTAGTGTTGCTGCCTTTCTGTCTCTTTTCTCCCAATTTTCTTGATCTTTTCCTGGATTTGTAGGTCTTTGTTCACTGCCAATGACAATCTCATAACAATTTTGAAGGGTTAGAGTAATTTCAATATGAGATACCCAATCATAATAATTTTTTCTATTCAATTTTATTGTAGGCAAAGTAATGCCAAGAGAATCCATTATGTTTAATTCTCTCTTTTTTAAATGAGAATGAAACACACTTCAATTCTTCAATACCTAGAAAAAAATGAAAATTTCTCACCAAATTTGTGTAGAGATTCTTTAATCTGCCCTCAAAAAGTTTTAGTACTGCTCCACCAATTTGCAACCTGCAAAGATCAAGACTTCCCACTAACAAATCTCACATCACATGCCCAAGATTTAAAACTGCTCTGATACCATGTGTGTGTGTGTGTGTGAATTTTGTACCTGATCTGTAGACACAACACTTCAGTAAAACATTAGAAGTTAGCAAAAATAAAATCATGCAATGAATTGAAAGCTAAACTAACCAGGCGATTTACTGCCTTCTAGTAGGTGCGAGATTGATGTTCTCAAATTGATATTGAGATCAGTGATCTAGATGACACCTAAATGAAGGATTTGAATGCAATTGATCTAGATATCAATTGAATGCAATTAAACTATTTTTTTGGATTTTCTATGCAATAAGAATGATAAAAACTTGATATGAAATCTAATCTATATGAAATTGATCTGCTAAAATGATCTAACAATGATATGAAAAAGAATCTAAATGAATGTAAAAAAACAAATTGATCTCACAATAGCCTTGATTCGCAATAAGCTTTGATTCTCCAAATTCCAATTCTCCAACATGATTGTGCAAAAATATGAGATGATTTGGGATGAACTGAAGCCTTAATTTATAGAAATCCAGGGCTTTAGAGGTGTATGGATAAAAGCCATAAATCACTCAAATAACTCAGCTTGATTTTTGAGTTATTTTTAAATAAAGATAATTTAATTCACAAAAATATGCAAATCATGCAAAAATAGCTTTTTAACTCAAATTAGAAGTTTAGATCAATTTTAAAACTCAAAATGATGTTGAGTTCCAAAAAGTCAATAACTTGCATTGATTTTCTGATTTGGAGTTTAACTGCTCTTTGATTGTGCACACAGATAATTATGAATTAATAAATAAATAAAGTGATTTATTCTCAACTTAACAGATTTTAAAAATAAAACAATTGATTTATGGGTTAATCAATTATTTTTTCAAACTTTTATTCCAAAAATAATATTATTAAATATGACAACTTGCTTTAATTAATTAAATAAGAATTTAATCAATTAATGATAGAAATTTTGATTTATTGTCAAAATTAAATAATAATAATTAGGAATAAATATAATTAAATTCAATTAAATAATTAAGTGACAGTATTAAATCCAATTAATTAAATATGAAAATATTTAATTAATCAAACTTAGGATAAATGGGATTTATGCCAAATAATCATTAAATTAAAGATAATTATGATGATTAGGAATATTACTAGGAATATTCCCCGATGTAGAATTTATGATAATCAATTAAGATTCGATGATGTTTAGATGTGCCTTAGATTAGGACTTTGATGTCGATTTCATTCGAATTGTTGATATAGGAGATTAATGAACTTATAGCCCATTTTTGGGGTATTACATTTTGCCCCTCTTTGAATTGTTGTGCGAAGCGCAGTGGTTCAAAGATGGTCTGTGTTTGATAGAGATATGAAATGAATTTGAAATTGATAATTGATATGAGACAGAAGCTGATTGATATTGATTTGATATGAAGATAATAGGTCCTGAATGACCAAAGATAATGTTCACTATAGCAGCGATGAACCGAGGATTGTGAAAAAAGTGTCAAAACACCTGATTCTAAACCTTATGATTGCGAAGAAGTGAGTGACTGGTTCTAGACTCGATTATCTTAGCAAAACTAGCAGGCATCACATCTGAACCCTTCAGTTGCCGAAGAACCAAGGAAAGAACACTATGATCCGATGGTTGCAAAAATTGATACAGTTTACAAGATTAGGAGAATACCAGATTGATATGGATCTTAATGAATCTGATATGCCCCAAGTGATGATAGATTTGCCCCGAGCGATGAGGTTTTTTTTTTTATGAATCAGTAACTAGACTTGGTTGTTGTCTTGATTACTGAGGAAGATATGATTTCCAAAATTTGATATGATTTCAAATTTGATTACAGACTTTGAATGATATGCAATACCATGCCCCCTTCGGGATAAAAATTGAAATCTAACAAGAAAAGTCAGCGTTGAATGGTTTAGAAGCATGTTAATTGATTTGAGAAGTGGTTAAACACATTTGAGAATGCATTTAGCATCGTTTGGAGGTCTAAAAGACTAAGTTTGACTAGGTTTGACCATGAGCTGACCATGGTTGACCAAGTTGAAATTTTGATAGTTTGATGGAAGATAATTAGTCAAGTTGAATGCTGGATTTCTTTGATGATTGAAGGTTGATTATGCAAGTAGTTAATAATATGAATGATCATAGATTTTGATTTTGATCCCGAAAAAATATTCTACTTGCTGCTTTGTTGGAGGAACCATCGTTTAGGCTTCTGTTAGATTTGAAGATGTGATTTGAAGAATTGTTTAGCATTGAAGTTCATTTAATCATTGTGAGATCATGCAAACATGCAAAATGCAAAGAGACATGCAAAATAAAATGCAACCTAAGACCTAGGACCTACTCACTGATCATATGTCGATTTGTTATCATCATTGAGCTTTTAGGTAACTGGATAAATCAATACAATGCCCACTAGCTATGAAACCATAGACATATGAATATCGATTTGTATGCGCAAGAATCAATACAACACCCACTGGTCAACAACCATGGATATATGAATATTGATTTTATTTTTAGAATGTCGGATTAGATATAAGCACCAAGGCACAAACACCAGGATGACCTAAATATCATGTCCATTTTGATATAGCAATTTGTATAAGCATCAAAACATAAACGTCATGATGACCTGAATACATCTTGCATTCAAACACATCAAACAGTCAAGAGATCATTCTAAATCCAGTGTGAATTACCCGTAGTGACCATTTATCGTTCACATCCTTAGGTAAGATCGTGTTTCACAGTAGGAGAAAGAACTCACTCAAAAAGATAATAGTTAGATCAAACTTCTTTAAATTTTTTGGGTATCAATGGTCGAGGTACGCATGACCATCCAATTCGAGATAGAGGCTCTTATAGTCGGACACCATTTCAATCTAGAATTTCCAAAGTTGTTAGATTTTCACATACAAGAAGAAGACAAAGAAAAGATTATGCCTCTAGTCATCACTCTCTAAATCCTGTAAAGGACATCATCGAAGGGCTCAAAGGGACACAATATGAAAAAATCTCAATGTGAATCAGTAAGCATACAAGGAGATAAAAGCATGAAAAGAACAGATTGTTTTCAGTTTGTGTTTTGATATTTGATTGCATTGTTGTAGATGCAAAATCCTTTCTGGAGATAAGATAGATTGACTGACTCGAATGAAGCTTCAAAGGACTCTGACTGGATATAATACGTCTAAGATACATTGGAGGCCATAGGATATGACATTGATTGCCTCCAAGTTTGAACATTGATAGGATATAGACGCTTGAGTTGATTGGTGTACAAACTGACTTATTGAGAACACGAATGCAGAAACAAACCGAAAGATATGCACAAACTAAAGCAAGACTGAAAGCTGGGAAAGACCAAGATTGCGCTGATAGATGGAGCATATTGAAACAAGTGGCACCCATTTGCCGAGTTTTCACCATCTTGGCAGAGATTCTATTTTTTCTACCAAGGCGTCTGTTTCTAAGTTTTCACCAAGGCACTTTTTCTTTTTTTTTCATTTTTTTTGTATTTTTCATTTTTTTTAATTTTTTATATTTTTTATTTTTTTGAATTTTTGAATTTTTTTTTTTTTTTTGTGAATCATCAAGGCGCCTATTGCTAGGTTTTCACCAAGATGTTCATTTTTTCAGGACTTTTCTAATTTTTAAGATTTTTTCAGGATATTTTACCATAGACTGAATGCCTTAGGTGTAGAATTTCTTCAGATGGAGAACATTGATTGGTTCTCAAAGCTGTTCTCCTTCAGTTGTTGAAAGTTGATAGGCAACAGAGCCAAAAGTAGCAGTGATTACAAAGGGACCCAACCAATTAGGTTCAAACTTCCCCTTGCGTTCTCAATGGGATTGATTTTTAGGATTTTCTCTCAAGACTAGATCACCAACCTGAAATTTTCTGTGTCTGACTTTCTTGTTGTAGCCTCTAGACATTCTGTTCTGATATACTCTGAGATGATCATACGCTGCTTGTCTGCGCTCATCTAGTAGTTCAAGTTCTTGCAACCTAGACACTCTATAGTCATCATCAGTTACTAGACCATGCATTCTGATTCTTAGTGATGGAATTTCAACCTCAATAGGTAGTACCACTTTAGACCCATAAACTAAAGCGAAAGGTGTAGCCCCAGTAGGTGTTCTGATACTTGTTCTAATACTGGTTCTGATACTGGTTTTGATACTTGTTCTGATACTAGTTCTGATACTTATTCTGATACTTGATCTGATACTTGTTCTAATACTTGGTATATTTGATAGCATCTTTTTCCATTTGCAAACTCCCAAAAAAGATCATATCATGTAGTCCTAATGTCTAGCAAGGTGGAGAACAAGAAGGATTGACAAGCTGGTTGATGAGATGGAAGACAAAAGAATGAAAGGAAGAAATCCTCAAGGGAAAACTTCCTCAAGAATACCCAAGCTAGGAAAAAATTGTCATGTAAAGTGCATTGGGATAAGCAATGAAAGGCTAGCATAAGATAAATCACAAAAGTGTAATGCCAGAGCAGGAAAGGATGCAGTCCAAAGGAGTAGACATGTCAAGAGGCTTCATAGCACCGTGTTTTACTTTTTCTTTTTTTTTTCTTAGATCAAAACCAAAGGGGAAATGATAGCGAAAGACTAGAATGAATGGAGGAAAATAAATCTGAAGGCTAAACAGGAAGGGAATGAAAATAAGATCATCATAAGATAGCTCACAAAATAGCCAAATGTTTGTGTATGGATCAACATTGTCAAGATCAAAGAGAGAAGATGAAATGGATGAAATATGTAGAAGAACTACGCATGATGCCTGATTGCCAGGTTTTCATCACGGTACTTATCCAAGGCGCCACAAGGGAGTGGTTTTCACCATAAGATGAATTTATTTCTCTTTACTTTTGCTACCAAAGCGCCTGTTTCCAAGTTTCCACCAAGGCACGTTTTCAATTTTATTTTTATTTTATTTTTATTTTTTTGGAAGAAGGAAAGCTTTTTAGATAATGCTCCTTGAAAGGATAAACCATGATATGCCAAGGATTCAAAATGATATGCTCAAAGATGCTGATAGGGAAAGGGAGATGGAAGAGGAAAATGGAGGATAGGGTTTTATGTAAAGCGAGTGAGGTTGGAAGATAGAAGGAATAGACAAATGAGGAAAAAGGATAGAAGGTAGAAGGATAATGAATGGAAGGATTGTGAAAGGGTGGATGGAAAGGAAGGAAAGATCAACATCAACACACATCTTGAAGGGTGGTGAGAGGATGGAGGAAACGTGAATGAAGGAATACGTGAAGGAATATGGCGAATGGATAGTAGAGGTTGTGGTTTAGACGCATGGAATGGAAGAATATTTTTGAAGGGAAATGAAGTGGAAGCATTTGGAAGCTTGAATGTCAATTTCACTTTTTGCTCAACATCAGACTCTTTCAAGAGAGACTTTAGAATCCATATAGCCATAGGTTTTTATTTCCTTTTGATGATCTAGAGAGAATATCTTCTGTTAGGCCATTTTTCTATCATGGCAAAATCCTTTGAAAATGGCCTATTTTCCTTGCAAGTGTTCTTCATTGCCTCCTCCCCTGTGTTCTCCTTGTTATCACCCTGCCCTGGTCCAAATTGCACATGCTAATTCATAAAGCCCAGAAAGTTATTCAAATTCTAAGGTCCGTGGGAAGCATTTTTAAAATTTTCCACAGTGTCGAAAACCCACAGTGTTTCTGAAATTCCATGATGTTTTCGGTCTGTGTGTTTTCGGCCTTCGTTGTTTTCGACCCTGTGCTTCCTGCTTTTCTGTGCTTATCCTTTGGCATCAAAAATTCTGTGTGTTTTCGGTCTTGCGCTGTGTCGAAAACCCTGTGCATTTTTTACCTTGCAGTTTCGTGCTTGACTGGTGTTTTCTCTAAGTGTGCAAGTGTGATGGGTGGTGGGCCCAAGCCTTCAAAGGCTCTTCTTTGATTGGCTATCACATGACCGCATGTCAGAATTTTTTGACATGCGATCATGCGACCGCCTGCCACCTGTCCGCGTGGTCCCAGTTCTTCATTATGTTCAGCTGCCTAGCGATTAGTCTTCTTTCCACGACTTGGCAACTTGTGGTTATCTCCTGTTCACTGGTTTCTGGCAGTTATTCCCTTAGCATTCAGTGACCTAGCGGGCAGTCTTTTCTCTTCAGTCGCACATTCTCTTGTTTCCTAGCGGTTAGCGGCTAAAATCTCACGAACTTGCGAACAGTTAGTCGCGTGGTCTCTAAATGCTTGGCGGTTGGTTCGTGGGTCCTAGTTCTTTTGTTGCCCAGTGCAGAGATTGAAGATCTACGGTCAGCGTGTGATCGCAAAGAATATTCTTTACCCATGCAATCATGCGCCCACCATCCGATTTGGTACTGGTGTGCCAGGTGGCCAGGGGTTTGCAGGTGGGTCCTGTGGCACAAGTGACTAGGCGTGGATCAACGGATGGCATGGTGACAGGTGGCATCGTAGTTGCAGAGTTAGGAGTAGGGTCCGATAAAGTTTGGTGTGCCCAAGCATGTTTGGTAGTCCAGATAAAAAGGTGGTGGTGCTGATAAGATGTAGTCTTGTCGTGCATTCGCATGAAGATTTGGTGGTTCTCTAATTTGTCTAGCGACTTGGCAAACAGCGGTAGCAGAGTCGCTAGATTTTTAGCAAAGCATTTCGCAAACTGGCGGAAGCTCTTTGGTCACCAGTTCGCCAGATATGTGGGGTTCATGTTTGCGGTGATCGGGCGAGTGGTGGTGTGACACATGGCAGGTGGGCCCAGGTCTAAGGCTTGGTGGATTGTTTGCGGGGCTGAGGCGTAGTGTTCACGGGTTGTCGCATGTTTGCATAACCTGTTTCCAGGTTATGTGATCATGCGACCAAGCATGATTTGTTACCCATTTCTTGTGGCGGTGAGATGTGATTGCGCAATTGTGCAACTAGGGGCAAACGGTCAACGAATATAAAACCCGTGAAGTGCAAAGTAGTCATTTATTTTTAAATTCAAATTGTCTGAGGGTTTCCTACAACCAAAAGTACTGAATTTCAATGATTTCTCGATGGTTTTGACCTGGTTGGTGGCACCGGTTGTTGTGAAGTGGTCCAGAGGCCCTGTGGTCATTTGTAGAGATGATTTTGTACCTGGTGCTGTGTGGTTTTGAGCTCGAGGAGCTGTTTGCAGGTGGTCGTTTGTATTGATTTTCATGGCATTTCCTAGTGTTCTGCACTATGCTTGCAATTTTTCATGATTACAGATCATTCTTGGATCTGATTATCCAGGTTGTTTGGTCTCCTGCCCCTGCATTAAGTTTTGATGTAAATTTTGGTGGGTTGGGTAGTTGAAACCCTGGCCCTAGCTATCCATAGCTTGTTGCATTCTCTCTGAGAATTCCAAGGCAGCTAGTGCTATAAATGGTAGGTTGTTCAATTTTGTAAGGGTTCCTTCTTCTGCAAAATTTTTGAGGAAAATTGGTTCCAAGTGAAGGGTCTATTTTCTATAGATTTTCTCCTTCTCTCTGCATATAGGGTGTTCTTCATTTTCTTCCTGGTTTAGAGAATACAATACATTTTGTAATAGATTTGTCTTATGTATGAGAATTTAATATATTCTTACTGTTACTGAGCTATCTCCATTTGAATTTTGAATCATTAATCATGCATCAAGGGTGTTTAATTTGTTTGTTTGCATTGCCTAAGTGTTTGCAAGTGGAGTTGTCTTCACAGAGATAACTGGTTCAGGGTTAGTATTCTTGTATGTATGAGCTGAGGTGTCAAGGATATTTCATGCTTGTCTTCCAGTGGATGCTAGTCAATGTATTATCTGTTCATAGGTCTCTTCTAAGGGGAGGGTCAAAATCCTTTAATGGATAATAACATATTTGAATGCACAGGTGGGTACTAAGTTGAGGTTTGGTCATGGTGTGTGATTGATGTCAGGCATCAACACATTGAGTGTATTATTTTCTTGTTTTATAGTTGTCTCTTGTAGTAAAGTATTTGACTCTGTGGCCCATTGGATAAGGCACTGGTCTATCAGGGATTTAGGGTATCTCAAGGGTCCCTTCAAATCCATTTCAAATCATTTCCATTCAGTCCCACCTTTTTCCTTTCATGTTGTTAGGATAGGTCTCTAGCTTTTAGTCTCATTCCATGCAAGTAGGGCTATTGCATGAGATTTTATGTCATTGGGGTACAGGATACCTATAGGAGATTGATTGCTATTCCACACTAATCTATCTACAGGCCTTTGGTTTGTAATGAGGTGTCTTGAATGTGCAAATAAGGCAATACCCGCCTGAGTGAATGTGGAGCTCAAAGAAGAAGGAGGATTTCTCTCTATCCTCATCAATTGGTTTATTTTTCTTGTCAAGCTTGAGTGCCTAACCAGTGTTTTAAGCCCAACTATTTGATTCAAGCTTGGTCCTGCAAGAAAAAGAGCCAACAAAATGGTGACTCTGTTGGGGAAGAGGTAAAATACAGCAAACTTCCTTGCTTGGCTAGATTATCCCAGGGTCCTAGTTGAAGTTACAGAGTCAAATAGAAAAAACACATTAGTGAAATCTTCTCACTGCGTGTTGAGTGGCGACTTTGAGTTCTCTATTTGATCAGTGCAGTTCCCAATAAATAGTGTGTATACCTGGTGTAGTTTTGTGTTGGTTGGGAGCAGAAGCAAAGAATATTTTTTCCTCTTCAGGGGGTGGTGACTCTACACTGCAAAGAACTTGATGGAGCTAAATGGCGAGTTCTAGATTTGCCTTGCCTTCCGATTAACAAGCAAGGTCTTTTGCTGCAGAACTTCTAGGTATTCTTTTGTTGAAATGTATCCCTATCAAGTGTTAAGCACTATTGCAGAGGGATGAGTTGTACTGGGCAGTTCCTCATGGAGGAATATAGGCCCTTTTGTTTTGATGGCATTGAGGGTGCCCCTAATGTGTTCTCTGCTGAGGATGGGAAGTGCTTGCCTAGATTCATGGCTGATGGATCTATTTCTGCAAGCCAGCATGTTGATGTTGTTATGGGTCTTTTTGGAGATATGGATATTGAGCATGAAGATGTTTCCATGACGTTATTTGTGCATACATTTTCTGATGGTGCAAGGAAGTAGTTTTTGTCCTTGCCTTCATGTTCAATCCCTTCTTGTGATGTGTTGAGAGCTAAGTTTGTTGAACATTTTGATAAAGTTGCTGCTCAAAAGAAGAAATTATCAAGGTTGAAAATGGTGAATTGGCAGTTAGCAGAGGACATAAGATTGCTAAGACTGGTGGCTCCTGATGATGTTCATGTGGAGACCAGTTGTTCTGATGTTGATTCTCACTATGCAGAGAGTGTTGACTATGAAGCTGATTCTGAGATCAGTGCATATGAGGATGTTGAAGATGAATCTGAGGATGATAGTATTTCTTTTTTGTCTGGAGACTTCTCTTCTTGTCAACATGAGAAGGCAATTTTCTTGTCCCAGATTGATGATGTTTTGTGTGAGAAGGAAGATATTGAATATGATGTAGATGATAATTCCTGCATTGGTTTATTCACACAAGATGATCTAAGGCCAGACGTCTCCATTCTTGTCTTGGATAAGAATGATGTTTGCAATGACAGGGATGTAGCTAATGAAGAGGAAAATGAAGCCCAGGGTCTATTGAGCAGTGAAATGATTTCAGCACTCTTGGCTGAATAGTTCCAAAGGTATGCACCTTGCCTAGACTTTGATTTGCCGCTCCCCTATGATATATACTTTGACACTGATAATGAAGCCAGTGTTCAAAGTGACCATGAAGACCCATGCATATTAGGTTCCCCCTTTGGTAGTGACTCTGCAGAAAGAGAAGTAGAAGGACATGACAGTGTGTTTCCCTGTCATCAAGATTACAGTGATGAACAAGTTTCTTGTTCAAGCCCTTTCCCTATTTCTGTTAAGTATGATATTGAGTGTGACAGTGTTGAGGACCTAGTCTTCAATAGTTGGGACAGATTTTCTTCTGGTGAAAATAATGATGATGCAGTGTTCCCCTGTCACCAGAGTTTTGATGAGGACCTTCACTTGGTTCATGATGCAGTCAGTGTGGACACCATGGAGGAACCAGGTTGCTCAGTGGCTGAGGCAATGTGTGAAGGTGAATCTAAGGATCCTAGTCCTTCTTAGCCAGGTATTTTTTGTGTAATGCATGGTGCTCAATGTGTTTTATTTTCTGATGCATTACAAGGTGAGCTTTTTACCTTTTCTAGTCATCAAGAAGTAAGTGATGTTCCCTACTTCTTGGAGTTTGAATATGAATATGATAGTCATGACTGGAAAAGCATGGGTAGTGACCAGCACAGTTTTATTCTTCAGCCCATGAATATTCACATATGCTTGCAGCAAGGTGGTCATGAAATTTTTAGGTGGCTAGTTGCATATGTGGATGAAAACTAGATTTTTGATGCAGGAGGGTCACTGGTTTGCTTTTGAGGCCTTAAGCCTGGTTGTACATATCTGTAAATCTTTGTATAGTCTTTCCCTTTCTTGTTGTGTGCTTTTCCTTCCTGTTCCCTGCATTTTTTTGAGTTCCTTATTTGTGTCTTGTTGGTGGTCTGCTCTCCTAGAAATCCTGAATTCTCACATGGGCACAAGTTACCCATCGTCCCCAACCGAAGCCACTGTTAGGCCATTTTTCTGTCATGGCAAAATCTTTTGAAAATGGCCTGTTTTCCTTGCAAGTGTTCTTCATTGCCTCCTACCCTGTGTTCTCCTTGTTATCACCCTGCCCTGGTCCAAATTACACGTGCTAATTCATAAGCCCAGAAAGTTATTCAAATTCTAAGGTCTACGGGAAGCATTTTCAAAAATTTCCATAGTGTCGAAAACCCAAAGTGTTTCTAAAATTCCATGATGTTTTCAGTCTGTGTATTTTCAGCCTTCGTTATTTTTGACCCTGTGCTTCCTGCTTTTGTGTGCTTATCCTTTGGCATCAAAAACTCTGTGTGTTTTCGGTCTTGCGCTGTGTCAAAAACCCTGTGCATTTTTGATCTCACAGTTTCCTACTTGACTGGTGTTTTCTCTAAGTGCGCAAGTGCGATGGGTGGTGGGCCCAGGCCTTCAAAGGCTCTTCTCTAATTGGCTGTCACATGACCGCATGTCAGACTTTTCTGACATGCGATCATGTGACCGCCTGCCACTTGTCCGCGTGGTCCCAATTCTTCATTATGTTCAGCTGCCTGGTGGTTAGTCTTCTTTCAGCGACTTGGCGACTTGTGGTTATCTCCCGTTCGCTGGTTTCTGGCAGTTATTCCCTTAGCATTCAGCGACCTGGTGGGCGATCTTTTCTCTTCAATCACGCATTCTCTTGTTTCCTGGTGGTTAGCGGCTAACATCTCACGAACTTGGGAATGGTTAGTCGCGTGGTCGATGAATGCTTGGCGGTTGGTTCGTGGGTCCCAGTTCTTTTGTTGCCCAGTGCAGAGATTGAAGATCTATGGTCAGTGTGTGATCGCATGGAATAGTCTTTGCCCATGCGATCATGCGCCCACCATCTGATTTGGTGCTGGTGTGCCAAGTGGCCAGGGGTTTGCAGGTGGGTCCTGTGGCAGAAGTGACTGGGCATGGATCAGCAGATGGCATGGTGACAGGTGGCATCACAGTTGCGGAGTTAGGAGTAGGGTCCAATGTAGTTTGGTGTGCCCGAGCGTGTTTGGTGGTCCGGATAAAAAGGTGGTGGTGCCGATAAGATGTAGTCTTGTCACGCATTCGCGTGAAGATTTGGCAGTTCTCTAGTTTGTCTAGCAACTTGGTGAATAGCAGTAGCGGAGTCGCTAGATTTTTAGCGAAAGGTGCAAAGCATTTCGCGAACTGGTGGAAGCTCTTTGGTCGCCAGTTCGCCAGATATGTGGGGTCCGTGTTTGCGGTGACCTGGCGAGTGGTCGTGTGACACATGGTAGGTGGGCCTAGGTCTAAGGCTTGGCAATTTTTTTGCAGGGCCGAGGCGTAGTGTTCATGAGTTGTCGCATGTGCGCATAACCGATTTTCGGGTTATGTGATCATGCGACCAAGCATGATTTGTTACCCGTTTCTTGTGGTGGTGAGATGTGACTGCGCAGTTGCGCGACTTGGGGCAAATGGTCAAGGAATATATAAAACCCACGAAGTGCAAAGTAGCCGTTTGTTTTCAAATTCAAATTGTCTGAGGGTTTCCTGCGACCAAAAGTACTGAATTTGAATACTTTCTCAACGGTTTTTGACCTGGTTGGTGGCACCGGTTGTTGCGAAGTGGTCTAGAGGCCCTGTGGTCGTTTGCAGAGATGATTTTGTACCTGGTGCTATGTGGTTTTGAGCTCGAGGAGCTATTTGCAGGTGGCCGTTTGTAGTGATTTTCATGGCATTTCCTGGTGTTCAGCACTATGCTTGCAATATCTCATGATTACAGATCATTCTTGGATCTAATTATCTAGGTTGCTTGGTCTCTTGCCCCTGCATTAAGTTTTGATGTAAATTTTGGTGGGTTGGGTAGTTGAAACCCTGGCAATAGCTGTCTGTAGCCTGTTGCATTCTCTCTGAGAATTCCAAGGCAGCTAGTGTGTAAGATCCACCCCATTTCCACCTTTTCCTCGACACTCGATGACGGAGGATTAAGAGGTTTTGTAGTATCTGGATGAATGGTAAATCCCTAACAGAATTGTACCTGCATATCAGTACCTATCAACTAAGTGTCGCAATGACAGAGGTGATATCTTTGGGTTATTAATTATGTAAGTGAATCTTGGATGCAGTATGTTACCCTGCGGATCATAGATCCAGCTAGACTATTAAGGTTCCATTGAGTACTTTTGTCGAAAGGATTTGATTCGAGAAGTCGAGATGTAAATGCCAAATTAGTTATGTGTTAAGTCTTAAGTTTATCTTGGATTAAATTAATAGTTGAGGTGATGATTCTAGTAACTCCTACGAGGAGGATGAGTAATGCTTCGATGATGTATTATATGGTTATACCATAGTGATGTTCTGGTGATATTATTAGAACCTTGAACAAGGATTTGTTAGATCCTAGACTAATAGGATTATTCTGCATTTTGTTTTCCTAGATTGGGAAATTTAATCATACTTGTGATAAGAATTTTATAGGACCCGACTGTTATGGTTACCCCTTACCGATGTTGAACCATTGATTTATCTTAAATGTTATACTAAGGAAAATTGAGATACTTGGACTCATTCGATTTACTGTTATGTTATGATGGACATGTTAGAATATACATTTTGTCGACTTTGTATGTGGATCCATGATTAGTGGATTTGGATTTGATCATGTTAGACTTTATTATTATCTTCATGTTTTGAGAACCTGAAGATTATCTTATAGTGATGATAGATTATGGATGATCTTGATTTCAATTGAACTATGAAATGAATTATGCAAATTAAATTATGAATTATATATGCAATTGAAGTATGAATTGAGTTATGCAAATTGAATTTATTTGATGTGATTATTGAATCCTATATGATTACGTGCAGACAATTGAATTATGACATTTCATTCTATGTGATTGAATGTTCAATTGAATTGTGTAAGATCATTATTTGTTGTGTGATTTCATGTATGCAATTGAGTTATGAATAATGTGTGGATATTACATCTTATATGTTTATATGTGATGGTTTTCTTCCTTGAATTACTGATGCTGCATTAAGGTTTTGCAGGTGAAAGGACCATGGAAATATTCGGGGAAACCACATTGAATGCTTGTGCTATTGGTAAAGCCAAGGCCCTGTCTAATGAAGAGACCAGGGCCTCGTTGTGAAGTGTTTTATTTTGTAACCGTAATGTGAATGTATGTGTAGGATTGTTAAGTGTTGTAATATGTTGGACATACCTTAATTGTGATGTTAATTATGTGAGTGTCACTTGACACTAGAGTTAATTGTTAACTAAGGTATGTCGTGTGATTGGAGTGCGAGAACAAGTCCTAGAAGCTTCCTAGAGGGGGTATTCTAAGTGCATCCTCTTGTCTTAGGATCCCTAAGTGAAGTCATACCTTACATTTTCGTGCATTAACTAAACCATGGCTTTTGGAGGGTTAAATGGGACCCTAGGGGGTAGTTTCATGCTTTTTAGGTAGCCCATTCCTTGTACCCATAGGTTAGGGGTAATTTAAGCATGGGAGAAGCCATATTTTGACCTTTTTGTCCCCTCCAATAGTGCCCATTTAATCTTGAACGAATTTGCAACTTGCATCATGGACCCAGAAGTACTTCCTAGGACCATCTTTATGAGGGTTGTGGAGAGTTGGTAGGGGGTCCCTTTTTAGTAGAACTTTTAGAGGGGTTTGGGTTGTTCACCCACTCTCTACCTTTAGAGACCACTAAACTTGGAGAAGGGAAAAGCTGAGGATAGAAGAAGGAGAAGGCTCAAAACTTCATCATTTTGCATTGGATCATAGGTTGGAGGATCTTGCTCTTCATTTCTCACATTTTTGTTGTAGTAGTTGTATGTGTTGTGTATTTGTTCTTTGGCTCCCCATGGTTGATCATGGAGGAAGCTTGCATTTCTTATTTGTTGTGTTTTAGCTCCCCATGGTTGGTCATGGTGAGAGCAAGCATGTATTGTGTTTTTCTTGTAATTGGATTTGGGGTTGTTTACTCTTGGATTCACTCACCCTTGGGAGGGAAGAGCAATCAAGAGGGGGTGTGGGAAATGGAGGCAACTCCATGTGTAGAGTCTCCTCCATGTGTGGGGAAGGATGAAGCTTGGGTGAGTGATTTTCCCCAAGTAACCTTGCATATAGCCCATGAGGCATTGGGGTTATAAGGAGGGAAGATTGGCCATGTGAGCCTTGTTATGATAATGTGCTTATTTGGGTCCATGTGTGGCCTTGTTTTGATATTGAGCATAGTTGGGTCCATGTGTGGCCTTGTTTTGATATTGAGCATATTTCGGTCCATGTGTGGCCTTGTTTTCATGCAATGGTTATCTCCATGGGTTGTCCACCCACACCCCACAAAAGGAGTCCATGGAATTCCTTAGTTACACCCTTGAGGGAATTTTGGGTTCTTGCAATTGTATGTTTCTTGTGAGTGTTTGTATATGAGTGAATGTATCCTATTTGATGTGGTTTCCCCAAGCTCGGGGGTGGCCTCATGAGAGGCCTAGGATGGGAGGTGAGCTCCCATGGTCTTTCCCTTGCCTTGTATATATTTGCAGATTTGTGGAAGCTCAAAGAGGAGCTATCATGGAGGTTTTCATCTTTTGGGTGGTTGTGAGAAGACAACCCGTTCATTCCTTTGTGTAACCTCTCTTTGTATTTGGACTTCTATTGATGTAAAAGAGTTAATGTAATGTTTTTTACTTGGAGCTATTGTGAAGATGAAATGGATGAGAGACTGTTATTATCTTGATCTTTTATTGTGTGGAATTATTCATTGCAATGCTTTGTTGAAACTAGGATGTTGTACACTTTATTGATGTATTTGTAAATGAGTTGAAATGGATTTCTTAATGTTTATGATGAATTCTTGCATACGTTATAAAAGATCTCTCTCTCTCTCTCTCTCTTTATAGTTGAAATTACTCTTTCTTTGCAAATGAGTTATCAACATTGATAGATTTTAATATTGTAACAAATCCATTATGATTCCAAATTGGGGTTGATATAAGAATATTGTAGTTCCTACAAGATGATTTAATTGTCATGATCATTGAAAATAATCTCTATATATGATTCATATCTCACTTTTAGTCCTTTCAATTGTAATGAAACATCTATGAAGGAATGAACAAAATAGTTATTTTGTTGATATCTCTATTGATTTGCAATCAAACCATATTTAATTCTTAATGATACACTATCAATTTTAAGACTATAGACTTCCTAATGCAATAAGGAAACTAATAAATGATAATGCTATTCTACTCATTGCTTTGAAGGAAATAGATAATATTCTTATACTTAGGAAAATTCATTTTCAAAGAGAAGTTGGTTTTCAACTCTCTGAAAATTATATGGGAAAAGACATACAATCTCTTACCACAGTCATATTTAAATAATAAATCCTGCCACCTCAACATGCAATAAACAAATAATTTAACATTGAAATATATTTCCCATACCTTATTTAATACTTCCCCCTAAACTAGGCGCATGTGGAGGGAGGTCTTGACTTGCATGAAGTTTCAAACCTTTTGATTAATGCTCCTGTCATAGTCCACATCACTCTTGAGCAGCGTGAGTTTTGGTTGGGTCCCACTACCCATACTATCTTCCTTGTGCGCCACCCCTTGTTGATTTTCCATTCCCCTGTTGCAGGCGTTGTTTGGTTGAGGAATTAATTTCTCTTACCTTTACCTTTAGCTTAGCATGGGGGCGCACTCCCATGCTTTAATACTCTTGTCCCCTCCCTTAAATGGCGCCAGCTTTTGGTAGATCATTTCAACTCCCTTAAATAGCACACCCTCCTCCTTGCCTTGTGATGGTGACTCTTATCTTGGGCACGTGGATTGAGGGAGATTCCTAGGGAGCTAGGAAGTGGGATAGGGAGCTAGGCTAGGAAGCTAGGGAGATAGGAAGTAGCTTAGGTTGTTTAGGTAGTTTAGTTTATTGTTAAGTTATTTTATTTTGTTGTAATAATGTTATGTGTAATAACAATAGATAGTTATTACTTTATTTAGTATGTATATATATTTAATTAATATATTATAGTTTATTAATTAATTAATAATTATATTAATTAATTAATATATTATAATTATTAATTAATTTTATTTATATATTATTTAATTTTAATCATTAATTATATGTCATTAATTAATGTTTTATAATATATTAATTAGTTAATGAATATATTAATTAATTAGTATATTATAATTGTAAATTGAATTAATACATGTTTATTAAATTATGGTTATTGATTTATTTGATTACTTATTTTTATGTACAACATTTTATATTGGCAATCTAATTATTATAATCAATTTGACATTTATTTATATATAGAAAATTATTAATCTATGTTTATAAGGAAATTATTTAAGGACTATATATATATACTGAGAATATTCTTTTACTCTTGATAACCTATATGATTATTATATTAACGTTATTAAATAAACATTCAATTTCTCTTAGATAAACTAAACACTTTATAGATCGATGATCTACAATATTGATCGATAAGGTGGTCAACGATCTTCTTCGATTATATTGATATCATCTAGCATCCCATGGATATTAAAACAACTTTGTTGAGGTTTGACCTCTTGTCGCTTTTGGACCTCGTCATTAGTAGTTTTGTCCCGCATCATAAACTTGGATCTTTTACCCATTAAAAAATAAATTTGTTGGTTGTGTTTTGACCCAAACTTTTGGGCATTACATAGTGGTATAAATGGTAGGTTGTTCGATTTTGTAAGGGTTCCTTCTTTTGCAAAATTTTTGAGGAGAATTGGTTCCAAGTGAAGGGTCTATTTCTTGTAGATTTTCTCCTTCTCTCTGCATATAGGGTGTTCTTCTTTCTCTTGTTGGTTCAGAGAATACAATACATTTTGTAACAGATTTGTCTTATGTATGAGAATTGAATATATTCTTACTGTTACTGAGCTATCTCCATTTGAATTTTGAATCATTAATCATGCATCAAGGGTGTTTGATTTGTTTGTTTGCATTGCCTAAGTGTTTGCAAGTGGAGTTATCTTCGTAGAGATAACTGGTTCAAGGTTAGTATTCTTGTATGTATGAGTTGAGGTGTCAAGGATATTTCATGCTTGTCTTCTAGTGGATGCTGGTCAATGTATTATCTGTTCATAGGTCTCTTCTAAGGGGAGGGTCAAAATTCTTTGATGGATAATAACATATTTGAATGCACAGGTGGGTACTAAGTTGAGATTTGGTCATGGTGTGTGATTGATGTCAGGCATCAACACATTGAGTGTATTATTTTCTTGTTTCATAGCTGTCTCTTGCAGTAAGGTATTTGACTCTGTGGCCCATTGGATAAGGCATTGGTCTATTAGGGATTTAGGGTATCTCAGGGGTCCCTTCAAATCCATTTCAAATCATTTCCATTCAGTCCCACCTTTTCCCTTTCATGTTGTTAGGATAGGTCTCTAGCTTTTAGTCTCATTCCATGCAAGTAGGGCTATTGCATGAGATTTTATGTCATTGGGGTACAGGATACCTATAGGAGATTGATTGCTATTCCACACTAATCTATCTGCAGGCCTTTGGTTTGTAATGAGGTGTCTTGAATGTGCAGATAAGGCAATACCCACCTGAGTGAATGTGGAGCTCAAAGAAGGAGGATTTCTCTCTATCCTCATCAATTGGTTTGTTTTTCTTGTCAAGCTTGAGTGCCTAACCAGTGTTTTAAGCTCAACTATTTAATTCAAGCTTGGTCCTGCAAGAAAAAGAGCCAACATCTTCAATGATGGATTTTCGAACCCATACTTGTCTTGTAGTTTTTTTCTTAGATATCTCTTTTGAGTTTATGTTTCCATGTCTATTAGAGGAGACATGGTGATCTTTTTTTTTTTATGGATTCGTGTATTGCTTCTTTTTCTTGTATTGAACATTCAAGTTACTTCCAAAGAACTTGGGACTTGTGGAAGAAGAAGGAGGATATGACTGGTTTAAATGGGTGGGTGGATGAAAAGGATTCAGGGATATGCATCTATGTTGATCTTGAGGAAAGATGAGAGATGGAGGGACGTAAGGATCCAAGATGGATGGCGAATTAGGAGAGTTAGGAGGGGAAAGTGAAGGGACATAAGGACCCAAAATGGAAGGCAGACGTGAAGCTCGTAATATTGGTGGAAGAGGTCCAAGCATGGAAGTGGAAGACACAAAAAGATAATCAATAAGCTCATTATCATCTGTATGACAACCAAGGACATCAGCATCTTTACAGTGAGCATTAAAATTTTCAATAGAATTGTGGACATCTTGAATATGAGCACCTTCTTTGATAGGATTGTTCAAAGCTTGCAAAGACTTAGGAAGAGAAGAAAGAATAAGTGAACATGGAATGGTAGAACAAGAAGATGGAAGACTTTGATCTTGACAAGGATCTTTGGATAGCATAGGATTTTGGATTTATTATCAAAATTAAATAATACGATTTAGGAATAAATAGAATTAACTTCAATTAAATAATTAAGTGGCAGAATTAAATCTAATTAATTAAATATTCAGAATATTCAATTAATCAAACTTTAGGATAAATATGATTTATCGCCAAATAATTATAAAATTAAAGATAATTGAGATAATTAAGAATATTACTAGGAATATTCCCCGATGCAGAATTTGAGATAATCAATTAGGATTCGATGGTGTTCAGATGTGCCTTTGGTTAGGACTTTGATGTCGATTTCATTTGATATGTCGATATAGGAGGTTAATGAACTTATAGCTCATTTTTGGGGTATTACACCATGAAGAGCTGAGAAAGATTGGCAGTAAAACAAAGTAAGAACAGGATAGTAAAATAGAAAAGAGCAGAGCACAATGAATTGAAATTGATATTAACAGAACACTGTAATTTTTCTAATACACATTGTATGGAGGACTGCTCTATTTATAGAGCTCATACAAACTTCTAGAGAATTCCTGAGAAGCTATGGTGAGAGGAAGAGAGTTTTCTGGAGAGTTCTGTTTGCAAAGAGAAATCTGGAATGTGAAATAAATGCTCAACTATTGAGCACTGTACAAAATAAAATAAGTATTATTCCAACACTCTTCCTCTTTCTATCCATATTTGTGCCTCTCTCTCCCTCTAACCCTTTTGAAACTATAACATGAAGCTAGATTGGTAATGTAATCCAAATAATTATTGACTTAGAGGTTTCATTTTAGCCATGCTTGGATTCCTATAGGTATAATGCATAGTTGATTTGATGCTAACACTTCTCCATTGAAATCATTGTTGTACAAACAAATCTTTCTCTTAATAGCCTAACAATTGATATCATTTGTACTTTACAAGTGTATGCAAAAATTAGATCACTAAACCAAGGTACAATTGCTAGTTGTAAGCAAACATAAGTTATTGCTTTTATTTTTGAAAATATTACCTTTAAACTTTCTTGTTTCTTTGAAAAAAAAGAAAGAGAGATCATAAACGTAATACCTTTCTACTAATGGGATAGGTTCGGGAGTTTTGTCAAGGAAAATTGAAAAGCATGAATTGAACGAAACTAAGTTTACGTTGAAATTCAAGCATTTTATCTAGTGCCGGGCACGACCGTATGTTTGAAGAATGCGCGTTTCCCATCCATTAGTAGCTAGTTTCCCATCCAAGACTAGCTAGTTTCCAAGACCAAAGGGCGGTGGGAGAAAGTCGATCAACCTACTTATCATGAAATTAAGCACGTCAATTATGACTGCAAAATAGTGTATAACATTAACGTCAATTTGTGTTCTCACTAGAGAAAGAGTGGATGAGCAAATTTCTAATACAATCAATCTCCAAGGTCAATCTTATTTATCCTCAACTCTCCATAATTCTTTGTTTGTGTGAGACGGGCAAGCGTTTTCTATACGATCAATCTCCATACCTAATCTTATCCACGACTCGCTACTAACTTGTTTGACCCGGAACAACACCTGTCCCCATTCGTAATCCTATATAAACCAAACTTCTTTGTAGCAGATTAGTAAAATTCAAGTATCATGGAGATGAAGGCGTTTCTTTCCATTCTCCTGCTTTCCTGCAATCTTCTTTTCGCGAAGGCAGCGGAGCCACGAATGGTGTTTGCTCACTACCTGCTTTTCCAGCCGGACACCATTGAAACCCTAAAACAGGAGATCCAACTCGCTCAGAGCAAAGGCATCGATGGGTTCGCCCTGAACAGCAACGTGTGGAGAGAGGCGCGAGCGGACGACATGTACGAGGCCGCAAAGCAAGTGGGTTCCTCTTTCAAAGTCTTCTTCTCCGCCGACATCCACAGCGACATCAACGGAAATCTCACCCCGGACCAGCTCGTCACCATGCTCAGCTCCAAATACACTTCCCACCCAAACCAGATGAAATACCAAGGCAAGCCATTGTTCACCTCCTGGCTCGGAAACAACGATACCTGGTGGGCGGAATACAACTACGCCTCTGCTCTCGACGGCTGGAAAGACGTGTTCCAGAAGGCCGGCGGCAAAGAAAATTTCTTCTTCATTCCCTTCTTCCCCACCGACGCCTCCTACTGGGGAGTCCGCGGCACGGCACAGACATACACCGATGTTATTGACGGACTCTACGCGTGGGACAAGTCAGCCTGGCCCTACTCCGACTCGGACTCGCAGAACCCATCTGACTCCAACGACGCGACCTATCTCAACGGCACCAAGGACGCGGGGAAAATTTACATGGCGAGCCCGAGCCCCTGGTTCTTCAAGGACTGTGACGTCAAGGGTAATTACCAGGGTCCCACACTCTGGATTACAAGGTGGGAACAGCTCATAAACCTTAGCCCTCCTCTGTTAGAGATCGTGACGTGGAACGACTGGGTGGAGAGCTCCTACGTGGCGCCCTCGCTCAGCTCCAGCACCGATGCTGCCAGCGTGGCCGATTTCACTCACCGTGCGTTCCTTGAGCTCGGGCAGTACTACATCAGCTGGTATAAGTCTGGGAGCGCTCCGACGATCAAAGAGGATTCGATCTACTTGTTTTATTACACCCACAGTAAATCAGTTGTGGTGTCGGGAAGCTCGTGCCAGGTGTCTGATTTCAGTGCGCTGAGTGATAAAGTGTACGTGACGGCCATGCTGACTGCGCCTGCCAACGTGCAATTGCAGTCTGGAAGTTCGTCTCAGAACTTCACCGCTCAGGCGGGGGTGTCCACGTGGAGTATGGATTTCCAGGAAGGGCAGCAGATAGCAGTCCTGAGTCGTGATGGTAAGGAGCTTAGTAAACTGGTTGGAAGTAAGAGCATCAATAATTCTGATGTGCAGAAATATAATTTTAATGTTTATTCCACATGCACTACTTGTGCTTAATGCTGCCCTATTGGAGAGGTGCTCATTTTCTAAATAAGCTCTGTCATAAAGGGGCATTAGGTATATATAATCTGTAACCCGTTTTTGTGTTAGGCATTTGCCTCCCCAATAAAACATTCTACTATATAATTTCATTTCTTCTACGCCATAAAACAACGGCGAAGAATTAAATCCAAAATTGCATTGAAACCTGTTTCTTTCAATGCTGAAAATGGATCCTTTCTGCTTGGAAGATATATTAGCATTTTCTGTATTTCTGTGTACCTCAACCCCTGAGCTCTGGCTCACTTCCGGCACAGCACAAAACTATTGTAGGACATCCATCGTGTGTGTCGATAACATGCAGTGCTTTTCCCAAGAGGAAGATGCATCCATCATCTTTCCTTTGACTTTCTCCTTCTTGGAGCTTTCTTCTTTTTCCTCCTCTCCATCTAGAAATGTCAAGATGTGTTATTTAATTCATTAAATAAAGTTTTAAAAAATTTATTTATTTCATATGTCAACCTATTAAATACATCAATTTATTTTAATTCATAACTATTTTGTCTATTTTATGTAACATATAAATTTTTATTTAAATAAGAAAATTATTTTATTTATTTAAAATTTATTTTATTTAGCAAAGATTTATTTTCTATTTTATTGACTTGTTTTAAATTTTGTCCTTAGATAAATGTTGAAATAAAGATACCTATTTTTTCAAAAAATTATATAAAGAGGTTTGATATCTCTTATTGTCTATCTTAACTTCCATTTAGCATTTACCTTGTAAATGCTCAATCTAGCTCATCAACAAAACCTATAAAATAAATAAATTATAAGAACAAAATACAATTTAATTAACATATGCACATCATAAACAATTAATTATCTAAGGAAAAATATAGAATTTTTTTCCTTTTTATATGTTAAGTGGTTACAAATCAATATAAAGTACAGAATACAAGCATACATTGTAGATGAAAACTAATGATAAAAATTTGACTATAACATACATAACTTATTATCCAAGTATCTTAAAATCTCAAATATTTAAATTAATTCAAAGAATAAAGATTTTCCTTTTTTTTTTTTTCCATGAAAGCTTCTTTAAGAAAGAGTAGAAAACTTTAGGTAGTTTCAAATTAGAGGATTAATTGCAGTGGACTGTTAAGGTGATTGTATCCATAGAACATCTTGACCTCTTCCTATTTTTTAGTGTTTATGTTCTAAATTTGAAAATTATATGAGCAACTACTATCATGAAAAATATAAAAGTATGTTTCAAATTCATAAATGAATGATATATTAACAAAATTATTTCTATTTTCTATTATTCAAAGTAAGTCTATTATAAAAGATAATGTCATTTTATTCAATTTGCAAGTAAAAATCAAAACTATTAAAGCTATTAGATTTTTACAATTTATTTTGAAAGTAAAATTATTTACATAAAGAACTATCTAAATAACCATCATTGTTGTCCATGTCACATGTACCTTACATAGACATCAACGAGTGTAATTGTCAAGTAAAGGGCAACTACGAGGGCCCGAGTCTCTGGATTGAGAAGTGGAAGTAGCTCGTAAGTCTGAAACTTGCTCTTGTAGAGATTGTCATGTGGAATGATAGGGCCGAGAACTCTTACATGGTGTCGCCTTACAGTCCAGCTGCATAGACTTATGGTGCCGAGACATTCAGCCACGCAATTACCTTCTTGGAGCTTGGTGAGCAGTATAGAAAATTGTACAAGTCTGGTCGATACTAAACTCTATTGTTCTATTTGGTGTCTTCCATTGGTAATCGAACTTGTGTGTGAAAGCACTTCCGACAGTATATGTTTCTCCGATGGCTTTCATTGGTGTAGCTTATCTGATGACTGATGATTTGGGTGACTTCTATTATCGGAATGGAAGTTAAAGGAACTTCTGATAGTGTGAATTTCTCAGATGACTTCTGTTGGTGTAGCTTCTCTGATGAACCTTAATAATATAACTCTTTGTTCGAAGAATGCACTACTACATACGAGAGTAATTTAAGACATATTTTAAAGACAAAACTAGCAGTTCGTCTTAAATAATTAAATTATTATTTAAACTATTTCAAATTAAAAATTAAAACTATTTTAATTGTCTCACTTTACAAATTAAGACAATAGTAACATGCAAAGAGGCGGGAAGTGAAATTTCCTTTGGCATGTACGAATTTTACTTTTGTTTATTCGGATTCTCTATTAGGGTTTGTCATATTCTGATTCCTATTGATCAGAAATGGGGACGAAGGCAAATAGTTCGAATGGCGTAAGTGCAGAGGTCGCATCAGCAGGGGCCATTGCCGTAACAATGCCAATCTTGCTTTTCATCATAAAGGTGAAGAAGATCAGCCGCTCATGTGACATATCCACCACTGGCAGCACCGCAGAGGTCAAAAGATCTCTTCTAACTGAGGGTTTGTACATATTGACTTAGCGCGAGCTCTGCCAAGTGATGGTGGGATTCGACCAATGACCTCAAAAACCGGCAGGAAAATTCAGAATCCCTTTGTGAGCAGAGGATTCCATTTAATGGTTGCGGCGCCCGATTTAACCTACCTATTTAAAGGAACTACCGCTACAATCTGGCAGAGAAATGTGAAGGTTTGGAAAATCGACCTCGGTGAGATTTTCTTTACCCAGAATCTATTAAAAATAATCGACCTTGCAGCTCTGCAGATGTATGACAGAATTTAAATGGACAACGATTTCATAATTCTGAAAAGCATGATGAAGCTCGAAAATGTGATCGGTGCCCAAAGCGTGGATCAACGAGGGCACTGGAATCCCCTCAATAGTGTCGTTCTTGTTTTGAAGAAAATGCATTCGTTGGTGACAGACTTCATGAAGATATTTGCCATAAATTTTAATGGCAACAAATGGGGTTATTATTTGATGGGGATTGTACAAGCGCACACATTTATACTAGAAGTGGAGCTTCTCTCGTGCGTCAGGTTGGGATTTGATTTTTCTTTATTTGTTTCAATATTTGTGTCGATTAGGCCATGTTATCCTTTTCTGTATTCTCAACTGTTTTGGAGTTCAAACCTGAAGCAAATGAAAAGGACTTGAATCTCCCTCCCAAAAACTCACTAGAGGAAAATCAAATGAAGATGTATCAAAAAGGGGAAATTGGCAGTGGAAGTTCTTCAGGGCCAAAGTAACTAAAAAGGCTACTATTCATCTGCTCTTCTTTCTCTCTTTCCTAAACCAGAGCTGACCAAGTATATACAATCCTCTTTTCCTTTTCATCTTTTATGTCTAAATTCCCCCATTTTGCAGATATCTTATTAAGGTCGGTATTCATGGATTTGGGTGTGTCGTCCTCCTTGTTCTCTTGTTTGAAACCTTGGCCATGGAACAATCCAGGCCAATGATATCTAGAACCGATGTTAGAGCCTCCCCGATATTTATCAGGAGAGACTAAATTCCATCCATAAACAGCAGCATCCTTTGGGCTTAAAACAATCATAGTGTTTAAATTGCCCAGAACAATTATATCCAGAGGCAGGGCTGAGCATATGGGGCATTGACCAAACATAGTTTTGAGAAAAATTCAGAGACTCTGCATTTTCTTTCAGTCATGGAAGAGCTGTCTTAGGAGGAGGTTGATAGAAGAACTCAATGCCGTTGATGACATGCCCTCTTTCAAAAATCTCTCTCCTGCTCTGGCATTCACATAAAGCTCTGTATTTGGTCATTAAGTCTTCTTTAAAAAACTTCTTTGGATCTAATTGATAGTTCGCATAGATTTATATGTGAGAGAGATAGATGGTGTGAGATCTAAAGAGAATTGTAAAGGATTTGTGTTTATTGCACCTTAGTGTTTGTGGGAATTGAGACTCATTTCTACTTTGAATGGGGGCCTTCAATGCCTTTTGGGTTACCTATATTGAAAGTTGACACCACGTATAGGCTCCTTGAAGAGACTTAAATAAATAATACAGTAGAATTTCTAATTAGTATCAGATATTCTCTAAATAGGGAAGATGGAAAGGGCCCTGCTTTAGAGTTTGGGTGATTGTCCTTTTAAGATTATTATTTTTTTGGTACAGTGTTCTGAACAAGAGAAGTGTCGAGGTAAGAATCCAAGCATACCAAATTGCATATAAGTTATACTAGATTTTTATCTCTTTAATTTTTTTTATTTCAAAGAAGTTTTATATTATAATTTGATTAGAAATTTCTTCGCAACTCTCCTGGCCAATACATGATAATCACAATCATTTTCGCAGTCTACAATGTTCAAAAATAGCTTTTCATCCTCATTAACTCTGTAAACTTATTCAGCCATAGGCATATACACCAATACATTATATATTTTTTGTTCTATTTTTGTATCATTGAAGCTTAGTAGAGTACAAAAATTGCTATACACATGCATCATGATTGCACGTGTATAAAATAAAATTTTACTTTGTTCATTTGTGGGGTTCTCTGCAGGGGCTTGCAAATTTATGTATCCTTTTACATTCTGATAGATCCTTAGGCCCTGTATTGAATAACTCGTATTCATGTAATAGGGGTGTAGTTCGGCCATGATTAAGGAATTATAAGAAAAATGCACTAAGTGAGTGCAAATCCAAATACAAATATATCCCCCAAGATGTACTAGACCATACATAATGTACCTTCAGACAAAAACTCAATAGGAATTTATTCAGTCCAACACATTTGTTTAAGCCAATTTAGTGTATTCTAAAACTTCATCTCAGCCCTAGGCTCTAGCTGTCCATTTTGTTTCAATATCACTCTCAGCCACCAATTTTTTGAAGTTCCACTATATCATTACCTTCAACAAAATCTATTTTATTAATTTGGAAACTTTTTGAATTACAAACAAATGATCAACTATCAGTTTCTTTTAAGATTTCCTGAAAGTCTACCTAAAAAATATTCACAGCAGATAATCATTCATCTCATTGGACCTAAAATAGATATTAAGTCCCCTGAAATATTTTTGTATGGGAGGCTGCAAAATTCTTATCTTGACCACAAGAATCAAGCATCTCCAAAATGCCATTTTTTCAATTCAGTTTTCACTTTTTTGATAAATAGATTTAAAGTTTAAACAACAACTATAATGGGACTGATAATGTTTTGTCTCATTTTAATTAAATTTCTAGTCTCGTAGGGTTTAATTTTTTTCCTCCTACAAGCACTGCTTTTTCTATTAGATGGCCCGAGCTATCTTGATTTTGTTGGAGTCTGTGGCCCACTTCCTAGACTTGGATACTAATGTAGATTTTTATGGAACCTATTATTATCTTTGCTAATACACGTAGGTCCTGGAATAATTTCTTGGCATCAGGGTTGCCACCTATCCTTTTGCATAACATGTAAAGACCAATTCCCACTGCAACATTCTTGTAGTTCATGGAACATGAGGTTCTCGTGCACTTCTGGTCCTCATCATTAGGTATCTATTTCTTATCTTTATCATCTGATCCAAGATCATCAAGAATAGCCGCCTTAGTGTTCAAACCTTTCAGCCCACCTACTACCTTTTTACCCTTATCTGCATGTTCATTTATTGCAGCCAAAATACAATCAGATTTAGAATGAAAAACTCTCTTCGAAGGAAGATTCCCTTTCTATAATTTTGTTTCTAGTATAAGGATGAATGCATCAGCAGCCTCACCCAGGATTCCTCTGCCATCTTTCTAGGTATCAACAAAATCTAGTATCTCCCATGCTTGAGATAATCTCTCACAACCTTGGGATGAAAATCATGAGAATTAGCCTGAGAAGTACTAGAGCATTCTAAAGAGTTAAAGATTGGAGAGAGCTCAATAATGATTCTAATCAAGCAAGTCGATATCATTTTCAAAGATTTTATTTTGGCATCTACAATTTTTTTATCAACCTGCAAAGAGTCATATTTATCTGTTTCCCACAAATATTGATATTCTGGAAGCTTGTTAGGGTCAAAAGTACTCATATTTATACCCTTTGGCCTATTCACTTTTTCTAGGAAAGTTACCAAATTTTTATAATTAACATCCCCACTATTATATCCTTTTCTGATCAGATGACGTGCTTCAATGGACTTTCTATTAGTCATCTAGAGGATTTTTGGAGTCTCCCCCAGCATATCGAAGGCTACCAAAATTTCTTTATATTATGGTAACTTTTAAAATACGTGTGTCGTGCTTGGATAGAATGGTTGTAGTCAATTTAGACTTCCATTTATTATGAAAAATTATCCAGGAGACCACCTAACATGGTTTACTGAATAAAACTTTTATGCATTGCAACAGTTCCAATACCTTCAACAACATTTATGGCAACTGATTTTTTGTTGGTTTCTTAGCAAATGAACTTCTCACATTATGGCTATAATAGTTATTTTAGGCACTCAGAATGTACGCTACATGACTTGATGTAAAAGGGGACTTATATCTTACCACCTTTTTGACCGTAGCCACAAAGTATGGTATCTTGAATAATAGATCAAGGTTGTCAGGAAAATCACATTTGATCCATCTCATTATAATATATTTTCAAAATCTATTTCTACTAGAGGTAGACCTCTAAATATACTTTCATATGGCTTTCGAATCACTCAAATCAGGCTTAAAATGAATATATTATTGGCAAAATACTGTTGAGTAGTCTAAGGCGTCCACCACTTCTCAGTAGGCGAAAGTTAATTTTGTTTTGATCTTTTGTCCCTTGATTTGATCTATGTGCACCATTTTTGAATTTTTGCATATCTATGTTATAGAGAGACTGGGCATCTCTTCTTCCACAATCTCATGTTTTATTTAGTTAAGTGCTAGTTTTATTGAAGTTTGTTGATTCTACAATTTGAATCTGTCCATCATTACTATCTAGTCTCTCATAAGTTTTGCAATTTCTGAACATAATTTTGATAATATTCCTTCTACCAAATTTTGTGTACTACAAATTTCTCTGTTACAAGATAATTTTGCTATTCCATACAGCACATAGTTTATAGATATCCTATTTACATTTTGTCCCTGAATTGTAAAGCTTCATTTCTATTTATTTTTAGTTGATTTTTTTGACTGAATAGGTGGAAGCTTTTGCAGAGATGGTGCAGTCAATGAAGAACATTGCCAAGTTCCAGAGTTGGGGCTAATTGTGGAGAGAAACATTCTTTTTATTGGCTATAAGAATGTTATTGGTGCGAGGAGGGCTTCATGGCATATCATGTTATCAATTGAGCAGAAGGAAGAAACCAAGGGGAATGAGAAGAATGTCAAATGGATTAGAGAGTATGGACAAAAAGTGGAGGATAAGCTTAGTAAGATATGCAATGATATTCTATTATAATTGATGGATATCTACTTCCTTCTTCCACTTTAGAAGAATCTACTGTCTTTTATTACAAGATGTAAGTTTTGCTATTGTCATTTTTTCTTTTTATGCAGTATAGAGGTTTTCCACGTGGTTCAATTTTACTCTTTCTTTGGTCAGGGAATGTTACATTGACAAATATTTTCTATATTATTTTCCATTTATCTATAAGTTCTATTATAAAATTTCATTGCAAAATATACTAAAAGCATCTTGAATAATATTGTTGTGTCATTTTACATTAGCGGAGGATTTTTTACATCATTCTTTCTCACTCATGAGATTCTATTTTATTTTCTATTTTATCTTTTATTTTCATTGATAAGGATGGTTTGTTGGAGTTGCACATGATCATTGGGTAAAAGTACAAAGCTGTGTCACACTTTTATGAAGGAAAAGGTCAACAACACAAATTTTTTACTTTAACGACATAAAAATGGCATTTATGTTTAAAATTTGGAGATGATGTAAACTAATGAAATGTGTAAAAGTGGATGAAGTTTATGCCTATAATTTTTAAAAAAAATTTGAACAAGAATTCACATAGTTTTTTAAAATTTTAAGTCCATTTTTAATTGTTGAAAAATGCTAAAAACGAGGGTCTTGTTCGCAACAAAAAAGTATATGCAAATAATCTTTTTTTCCTTTCATTTCAAAATATGTCATAGATAAAATGTATAGCTAGTGCAGAAAAGAAGAAAAATTAGTTTTCAAAGTATATTTTTTTTGTTATAACTACTCAAAGTCGAACATACTTGAAATTGACAGTTTTCATCTCGCACCAAATTTCTCCTATCAAATCTACACCATTCAGAAAATAAATTACACACTCTTGAAGATAACTCTCACCTCTAGTGTTAAATATAACTTTTCAATTTTTTTGATAAGCTTTACTATTCTTTTCTATTTTTTAAGGATCTTGTTCTCGAATGTTAAAATACCTACTTGGAGTATTTTGAAATTATAATATATTAGATCTAATTAAAATACTATAAAAATTATATGATGATAATCTTGACTCTGTGCTCTAAAAAATGGTATTTTTATATTTGTAAAAAAATATCATTAAAAAGAGTAAGAGTTATTGAAACATCGCTTTTCTGAAATAATTTTATTTCTTTAGTAATTGTTATAAAACATGGATTTAATAGATATTTCCAATTGGAAAAGGTGAAGAACTTATCTAACTTAGCTAGAATGAATTTAGCTAGACCATATGTTTGACAAAAAATAATTTTAGTTAGAAATACTCAAATTCAGCTGTGCTGATAAGTTGTCCTGAAATATGACACAACTTTGTGCTTTTACCCCATTATAAAAATGATAGAAATTAAAAAACTCTGCATGGCCTTCCACAAATAATTGTATAATTTTGTGGATATGTGTTTTTAAAATCTTGAATATTTAAAAATCTTTGTATGTTTCATAGCAATTAAGGAGATTGCTACTGATATCTTGTTGAATTCAAAAGTGGACATGAAAGGAAAGAGTCTTCTGACCAATCTTTAAGGCTTACTAGTTAGTTTAATTTTATAGACATGTTTTTATTCAGACATAAGTATAAGTCAAAATCTTGTACAAAGTTTTGGCACATGACATGCAATTCTTGGATACGCTTAATGAGACTACTTTGGTATTGCAGGCAGCTTCAAATACTACAGCTACAAATCTACCTTCCAGTCATCCTATATGGTTTGGCTTAGTACTAAATTTTTCAGCATTCAATTATGAAATTCAGAGTTCACCTAAAAGGTGAGTTTAAGAGATTTTTCAGTTCATAATATTGTAAATTAAAAATTAAAAATTTAAAAGATATTGTTATCATTAAAAAATATAAAAGAATTGTAGGATTTGAGCAACACAAATCCACAAAAACTCGAAGATCACCTGCATACAAAAACCTGTCACAAAAAGTCAAGAGAAGAAGAGGGCAAGGGTTTGACTCAGAAGATTAAGAAGAAAATATCTTCAAATAACTGAATGAATAATAGTGTACAATGGATCATCCATATAAAGGAGATCAAAGACCTTGAAAAGGCAAACCTAAAAAGTAGAAGTGCATATAATAATCAGTTAAACTATTACAAGACTAATGCATGCAAAAAACAACTGATGCATAACTAGTGCATGAGTCAACTAAAGCAAACTGATGCATAACTAGTGCATGAGTTGACTAAAGCAAAGAGTTGATATATTAAGAAGGGAGTAAAATATTAATAAAATTAATAATTTACTCTAACACCCCCCCTTAAGATGAGCAACGATGCAGCTACAAACAATGCAAGAAGAAAGCAAAGGAAACTACAATGCTGAAAGCAGAAATGGGTCTTGGCAACATGGCCTGATGAGGTACCCAGCACAACCAAATCTCTGTAAAATGGAGAAATAGAGAAAACCCAGTGGGAAAAAACCCTACTCCAAAAAGAGATAGAAAAATGCAGAAAAAGAAATGGCTCAAGAGACTCTCTCAAAACCATAAGTACAACCAGCCCCCCCATGAGAGAGGGATGAGACACCAAAGCCCCCCTAGAATAATGGAATCTCTGTGGAAATGATCGAACCAATGGAACTCCAATGCAGAAGAAACAAAGGCACGAGACAAGGAAACTCTTGAATGAGAGGTGAAACTGGAAGGCCTAACTGATGCTCAAAGAAGAAAACACGAGGAGCTTGAAAGGGAATCCCCAATGTAGGTGGTGTGACTGGTGTGCTGACACTGTCAGGAGAGAGGAGATGAGTGTCCTTTGTAGAATCCTCAACAACTGCACTTGGTAGCTCAATGAATGGAGCTGGAGGGTCAGGCAGTGCTGAAGAAGAATCCTGCTGAAGAGAAAAGACCTCAACAGGATGTGGTGTGGTAGTCATAGTAGTGATCTCAGGAACAATGCAAAGGTTCAAGCGAACTGACTGCACCACATGAGGCTCTCACGAAAGAGGAGAGCTGTGCTCCGATAATGGAGATGGTGGACCAAAGTGTGAGAAGGTGTAGAGACGGGTGGAATGATCAACTGTCCCTGTAGCAACAATACCTCCTGTCATACTATCTCGAATGAAGACTAAATCTGCAGTGAACTCAACTATCTTCCCTGAACCACTATGTGTAATCTGATAAATCGAGAGAAGGTTTACAAACAGAGATGGAACATACAATACATCATTGAATGTGCCATCCTAAATGCCGACTAAACCTTTCCCACAGACTGTCAGGATAGTGTTATTCCCCATGAGAATATGAGGAATGGGAGAAGCCTCAACAGTAGAGAAGACCCCTTTAGAAGATGCCATATGGTGAGAAGCACCTGAATCCAGTATCCAAGGGACCTGTGAAGGGGATGCAATGGATGCCCGTAATGCATGACTCTTTCCTAAATCCTGTCCAGATGTCGAAGATGTGGAGGAAGACTGAAAAGTAGACCCCTGTGAGGTAGAAGAGGGTGGAGAGGAAACAGTGCTCTTTTGAAGAAGAACTTGCAAATCTACAATCTGTTTCTCATAGCCATCAAATCTCTTTTGAAAACAATGTGACTCATCATGAGGTCCCTTCTGACAATAGGAACATGTAGGTCTCTTAGTCTTCTGTTTCTCCTTCTTAGAAGAAGATGGTGGGCTAGTAGAGTGCTGAGAAGAGGAATCTGATATCTGTTTTGGTTTCTGCTTCTGCTTTTCTTTGGATGGTTGGGCAACCAATGCATGGTTCTTTGATCCTATTAGAGAGTCCAACTGAGTAAGCTTGGCTTGCTCTCTAGTCAAATGATTACAGAACACCTCAAAAGTGGGCATGGTGAATGTAGGTCCCAAAGCATCCATGGTAGAATGAAAGGTAGAAGAGAAGATCTGAAAGTTCCCTCTTAGCTTTGACATAATCAGATAAATACACTCTTTATCAGTCTTTTGCTTTCCACATCCTTGTAACAAAGATCTCTGCTGTTTGAACTTCATCAGAAAGTCCTCAATGGAGGGAAAAGAATTAGGTACAAGAGAGGTAAGCTCTGCCTCAATCTGAAGTGCTCGAAACTCATTTACCGTACCAAACAATGTGTTTAGCTTGGTCCACATAGCTAGAGGGGTATTGCACCCATCAAGATGAAATTGCAAGCTATCTGATACCTGTAAAGCAATCAACCCCATAGCCTCATCCATCTTGTTTCGATGCTGCATGATCTCAAAGGGCCTTTGTAATACTGGTTGCACTACATCTAGTCAAGACCAGAGCCCTTTTGAACGGAGAAGCCGTGTCATCAGGGTTTTCCATGTGTGATAATTATGTGGGGTCAGAAGTTCTAGACAAGAAGAGGTCTCAGCCATATTTTTTAGAAGGGGTTTTGTTTTGACAAATATCTTTGTTAAACTGAAAGAAACAAGAAAATAAGACCCCCCCCATAAGCCAAATATCGAACCCCCAAGCCTAAAATGATATGTTGTATTAAGAGAAGAGCAAAAAAAACTTCAGATTTGAATCTTGTGTACCTTGAAAAAATTATAATGTTGAGAGGCAGAAATCTGGATGGGGCTCAAGAAGAGCTTTCCGACGCTTCTTCCGGATCGAAAAATGGAGCTAAAATGAGCAAAATAGCCCCCCTGGAGTGCAAGAAGGAAAATTTGGCTTTAACTGCAAAATCAACAAGCTAGATGATAAAAAAAATACCAAAAAATCCTCCATAAGAGCGTCGGGCTTGGAACCAGCTTTCTGGCGATATCTTGTTTGTTGAAAAACGATGCCCGGAGCTCTCAGAAACCCAATTTTAGTAGAAGAGCCTCTAAAAGGCAAAAAAAAATTCCCTGGCAGTTACTGAACCGCTAGCGGTTTTGGGATAGACCGCTGGTGGTTAACTGTATGCCGGCGACAGCGGAGGCTTGGTTCCCGGTGGCCGCCCGTTTCTCGGCGATGGCGGCTTGTTTCCCAACAGCAGAGGTCCGTTTCCTTGAGGAGGCAGCTTTTTATGCAGCGGTCGCTCTGCGGCTTGACTGGTGGCCGCTTGGTGGCCGCTGGGCGACGCGGGGTGGTCACTGGGTGGCCCCCCGTAAACAAAAAAATTTTCTTTTTTTTTTTGAAATTCTTGAAATCGCCGTATTGTACAGCCGCCTCAGGGTGCGTGCACAACCCCGGGGTAATTTTTTTTTGCCTCTCCTTCAACGTTGCCAAATTGGTTGTGCTTTATATCAAAATAGGGGTTTTTGGGCACTGTGAGCTCAACGGTGAGGTCCGTTTGAGCTCAAAGTGCACCAAATTTTAGGGGCCCCCTAATTTTAATAAAAAAAACATAGAAAAAGCCTTAAAAAGGGCAATTTTTTTTTTCTTTTTTGCAAGCAAAAAAGAAATAAAAAATAACGTCTTATAGAGAATACCAGATTTGAGAAATATAACAAAAACCTCTGAAATCCGTCAAAAAATCCCTGATTTGAATCCTTCAAACACGAACAAGCTGTAGCAGATTAGGCTCTGATACCATGTAGGATTTGAGCAATACAAATCCACAGAAACCCGAAGATCACCTGCATACAAAAACCTGTCACAAGAAGCCAAGAGAAGAAGAGGGCAAGGGTTTGACTCAGAAGATGAAGAAGAAAATATCCTCAAATAACTGAATGATAATAGTGTACAATGGATCATCCATATAAAGGAGATCAAAGGCCTTGAAAAGGCAAACCTAAAAAGCAGAAGTGCATGTAATAATCAGTTAAACTATTACAAGACTAATGCATGCAAAAAACAACTGATGCATAACTAGTGCATGAGCCAACTAAAGCAAACTGATGCATAACTAGTGCATGAGTTGACTAAAGCAAATAGTTGATATCTTAAGAAGGGAGTAAAATATTAATAAAATTAATAATTTGCTCTAACAAGAATAGTTCGTTTGGTACTCATAGTGTCAAAAGTGTTGCCAAGATGGTTCAATTTTCCAAGTACTAGAATTCCTCTATTTTGTTTAATAATTTAATTGTTGAGTAATTTCAATTAATTGTTGGAATCTTAATTGTTATTATATAATTACTTGGTGGTTGTTACAGAGTTTGTCACTTGGAAAAAAAAGGCTTTTGAGGAAGCCATTGTAAAGCTTGATACACTTAGTGAGGAGTCCTATAAGGACATTACACTGATTTTGCAATCATTGAAAGACAATCTTACTTTGTGGACTTCAGATTTGCAAGAAAATGGAGGTTAGTTAATGATTTAATACTAGGTTTATAATTAGATTTCAAATTTTTTATTTAGAATGCATTCTATAATTTTCTAGCTCACATTTATTATTGGTTTTAATTTTCCTTTAAATTAAAAAAAAGGAAGATGTGTAGTAGACTATGGTTTCCCAAATATAAATTCAAAGCTACCTAAATAATTCTAAGAATGACAACAACATTTTGAAATTTTACCAATTAAATTGGATCCTTCAGCTATCATGGTTTTTACCATTTGAGACTAAGCATTTTAATAGTTTCAGGTTCTGGTTGAGCCCTTAATTATGCATATATTTTATCCATTGTTTAATTGCAACTCAAATAATTTCTCATAGCTACAACTTTGAAGATAGACAAACACAATGAATGTGTTTTGAAGTCTTTCCAAAAATGTTATCTGCTATCCTATTTTTACAAATCAAATCTGTTCGTTAAGACTTCAACTATCATATATTTAACTAACTGAAATACAATAATAGGTTCAGGTTTTGGCTGGAAATTTAAATATACCCACTGTACAGATTTTATCAAAGGAATTTGTTTGATGTCCCTCTGTATAACACTATAGGTTAAGGTTAATGGGTACTAAACAACTCCATTACAAGACTGGGATTTAGTCAATTCACTTTCACCCATAGTTTTTGGTGACTGTATTTGTACAAAATCTAGTTATATCCCCATTTGTTGTGTTCCTTAATTTATTGGTGATTCCATTCCCATATTGTTTAGGATCTTGCATGACATCCACATACGTTTAATTTCCTTTATCTACTTACATGCTCTGATTTCTACTGTAATCTCAAGGTCTCATGACAAGATCAACTTCTTGTTTCTAGTTAAACATAGTTGGTTGTCACTTTTCTTACTTAATGACAATGTACATCATTTATACTATATTCCTCCAATGGAGCATTACTCCCTCTATTTTGACACATTTTTCATGAAAATTTTGTCAACTGATTTTATTTTTGGTTTCAAAAGGGGGAAAGGAAGGTCATCTTCTATGATTATGGCTCTTTTCTATGGATGGTTATATTCTCTCTCCTTTAGGCAATTCCTATCTACAATTTTTTGAGCTCTCGTAAGTTCTTTGGAACTGTACCAAACACCCCAATCTTGCCTCCAGGAATGCTAGCAAGATCCAAGAAAGGATTGGTATGGCCTTTTATCCACTTCATATCCTTTCAATAGCCTATGAATGTTTCCCATATCTCCAACATATTCGTGGCTCATCAAATTTTATCCTTACAAAATTTTCTAATAGATACCTCCTTTTGTTCTCTAATTTGTATGCCTTCAATATTAGAACTGCTCTTTCTTTTTTCGTCACTCACATGTTTGAGTTCATTAATTCATGACGCCAATAATAACCCAAACTATAGGTCATTTGTACGAGGTCCTTAACATGTTTTTTTATAGAAAGCATGTCCTTAACATTTGATGAGAACACCTTTACTTGAATTTGATCCTTTCCAACTATTGTTCTTAGAGGGTTGGAGGATGTTGTAAACATTCGAGTGGTATATTTGCTCTACTTTTTTTCTCAACACGTATACTAAATATTCACACCCATCATTTCCTTGATTGTAAATACATGTAGGATGTCAAAGTTGGTTTTATGCTTATTGTCAATACTACATAGTATTTTAATTGTGTACCAGTTCTATGAAAAGTAGTTTACATTCTTACTAACATCATTGTATGCATGGTGTGGGCCATTTACATGAAAACAGGGGTTATTTATCTTGTAACAAGATTCTCATATTTGCTACAGGAAAATAGGTTTTGGATCTCGAATAATCTATACAATCTACACCAACCATGAGTGCATATGAAGACTGTTGAAATTGGATTCTAGTTTTCTATCATTTTTGAAAATTCCTTGTAGTATCTTGTGCAAGCTATTAGTATTTTTTTAGGTTATGAATTTACTCTTTTTGAAGTAGTCTCCCATAACATTATAGTATGAGATTTACATGGTGCTAAATACTCTTTAAGAAGATACAATGCAAGATGGGAAAGTCGTTGTCTATAATCTACAATAATTGTAATACATACTTCCAAATAAATCTCTGATCATTTTTTATGATAAAAAATCTCTAAAAAGGTACAATTTATAATAACTGTCTCATTCTTTGTACACTATATTAATGTTTCATGTTGATATAACAAGATATCTTCTAAAAATTTGAGGGCTTTCAAAATCAAGCTGAAGCCACCCTATTCTTATGTACAGGTTGTGAAAATAGCAAGTAGGTTGATAGCAAGAGGAAAAGAGATTCTCTATCATGATATTGCTACAAGTGTTGAAAGTGGATGGGACTTTAGTTAATTATGGATAGGGTAATGTATATTACTATTGCAAACTTTGATAACTAAAATTATCGTTAGTAGAGATTTCCCAATGCATCTTATTCTTGTTTAAAAATTCTTATTGTTGTTTAACATTTTTTTTGTTAATAGAGCTTCCCCATTTAAAATTGTTGATTTTTTCTCCAACAGGGGATAATAATATTCTAAAATATTTTATTGATGTTATTTTTAGGGCCTGAATCTACTTGTGTTTGTATTTTCTCTAATTTCACTACTAAACCAAAGGGTGTTTGAAATAATAAATTGATTTTGGGACCCAATATTTTAAAGGTGTATTTATTATTTAAAGGGTTCTAGCTCAATGGAAGAGCACCTGCTTTACAAGTAGGGGTTTGGTGGTTCGATTCCATTGTGCCCTAACATGAACTAATTAGTCATATGTAGTTTACATTTAAAAATATTGATTTATCTAAATAGTGAGTTTATTTTATTAAATTCATTATTTTTATCATCTTTAGAGAGACAAATGTGCTATTGTCTCTCATGAGAATATTGTTTTTATAGGGACAAAAATGAAATTGTCTTTGAAGAGACAATAATATTATTATTGTCTATTGTCTTTATAAGACAATTTTTTAAGATAATAATTTAAGACACTCCCTTAAAGACGATATTTTAGACAATACACAAGTTTTATTTTGTCTTAAGTTAAGACAATTCTCTCAAAATTTGTCTCAAAAATTGTCTTAAAACCACCTTCCATGTAGTAGTGATGTTTTGAAGGCTTCATCGAAAGGTTGTGGAGATGGACAGGTGGGGATCACTGGTTGTCATTGTTGACTTTGCTGAGGTGGTTTTCGATGATTGGCTGAATGGTAAGTCTTATGTTGATGTGGAAAGTCTGTTTGAAGCCATTTTTTCATTTGAACAGTTGATCTACCAGATTAGAGTTGAACCGTCACACAGAGATGAATATATTGAAGGCCGAATTAGTTACTTTGGAGTGAGTAAAAGTGAACTAACTATGAAGAAGAAACTAGACAAACTTGGAGAAGTTGCAGAAGTGAATTTTGTTGGAACCTTTATAGAGTTGTTTTTTGATAAGAGGTTGTAAAATCAACAAAGAGTTATGTATACTAGTATGTAAATTGTCTTACTATAATACAAGGGAACGATGTATTGGTGTGTGGGTTTTTAATTTATAAAGGTTTTCCTACGGTAAATCTTTGTGTTCATTTTGTGATTTTTCGTTCTATTTTTTGTTTACTCTATTTCATTCATGTGCATATCTATAATTATAATTGAAATTGAAATCCATCTCTGGCATACTCTTCTAAGAACTTGACATTTAGGAAGATGTTTCTACACCTTGCTTTTCTTACAAGTGGTATCAAAACCTGGCCAGTTGTGTTATCTTTGTTGGGTAGGGTTGGTTTTTTGTGTCAATTTTGTTCAGTGTGAATCTTGAGAGATTTTATTTGTCTTGATTGTAGATTGAGATGGCTAGTACTTTTGGGAGAATAGAAATTAAAAAATCAATGGCTCAAACTTTGAGTTGTAGAAACTTAAAATTAAAGATTTCTTGAGAGAGAGAGAGAGAGAGAGAGAGAGAGAGAGAGAGAGAGAGAGAGAGCATAAAATAATGTTATCAAGACAAATCATATCTGTGTGGAACAAGATAATATGAAAGTGAGTAGATTAGAAGAGTTAATAGAAAATATTTCAAGGGATTTATGATAAAATCTTTCTTGACTTGTGCTGAGTTTTTTTTAAATGTACTGGGGATATTAAATTGATGGTACAACTAGGTAGTTGGGATTACAATCTCCAACAAACTTGCCCCATTAATCGTGAAGAAAAGTCTCAGAATACTTCCTAAATGTGCATGAGGATGATGATGAAATAGTTGGGAGGTACATTATTACAACTAGCAATCGCACCTTAGTGTGCAATGGGTACACTGTAGAATTGTGGAAGGGGACCAAGGGAATTTTTTTGTCTATATTTTATACATATGTGAAGTAGAAATTACAGAAGTGTAAGAGTAATTTTGGTTCTCCTATATGAATTATAATTGAGGAAAAAAAAAACTTTACAAAGTGGAGACCAATTTTGTATCTCCACTATTAAAATTACACTGACATGGAAATATATGATCAATATCCAATAGTTTGGCGGATTGGGGGCAACTGTGTAGAGACAAAAGCTTTGAAACATTGCATACAATGGGAGAAGAAATGAGGGAATAAACTATTTGTTAGTAGTAAAGAATACATTGGTGGGAAGTTGTAGAAGACATTTATTCATAAATGAAGTACATGAAGAGAGAAAAAGTTTAAAAATATATGTAATGCTTTCAATTGCTTGACATTTGTGTCATTCAAGTGAGAATGGAAATTGGGTTAAAGTAAATAATGAAACAAACTTGCAGGTCTGACTAATATGCTATGGTAAATCTAAGTAATGTGTCACTAATTACTTTAGAGAATAGCAACTAGTTTTAGTGGGCTTTTTTGTTCCTCAGCTAGCAAACATGCCATCGGCTATTCAGGCAACAAAATACTAAATCTTAGCAAGGAGAGTTAAAAAATACTAGGTCCATCCTCTGTAAGATTTAGTATTCTAATGGTGTATAGATGCTTTTAGCAGAAACCATCCTATCGCTAACGTGAAGGGCATCAATTCTCCTGACATATAGACCATTTTCATCAATTGTTCTCAAGCAATTGAACTATAATATTTTCCTTGTCTACTTTTTTTGTTTTGTATTAGCTTCCATTTTTGACATTAAATTATAATTATTTCCTTGATCATACGTGGTTGTACTTATAAGTCATTTATATGCACTATAAAAATATCTTATTTTAATACTATCAAAATTTAAAAATAATACCTCGTGTATAAGAAAATTAAAATTTATATCTTTTAACTCAATATAATTTATTAAAATAAATAAAAATAAAAGATTAATACTTCAAAAATTTCTATAACACTTTCAAACGGTTTTTACCTTTTAAAAACAAAACCAACTCAAATACTTTCACATTGGTGAAGACTTCCTATAATATCAAATCAATATCCAACATGAAAATTAAAAAATTAAACACTTAAGTACAAAGATATTTTCCTAACAAGACAGTATTACCAAGACTGGCCCTTAAATACAGTCTTTGTGCAGTGATGATTCTCTTGGTAAGATTATGCGCATCCACTATATGAGATGGAATGTGCGGACCCACGTTTATAGCGAGTTATTACAGAGCAGGTGGAGCATGAGAAAACATCATTAGGTAAAGGTAAGTGTCAAAAACAAACTTGTTCACATGGTCCGACGTGAATCACAGACTTATCTTTTGAAATCATGTCAAGAGTTACCTCAGATGCTAAAATGCACGTATGTTTCATTAAGCTTAATAAAAACTGACATCAGAAGAGATATCATGTGTTATAAAATCACAGACTAATTTCGGATTTCATCAGCCAATGCTTTATAGTGGAACTTGGTTGGACAATTCTTCATCCATAATTTGCAATCCGCAGGTTAATTAATTACTCTTTCAATGCAAATGTGTACTTGTGTTTCAATGGAAATGGGTATCTATGTTTCAAATTGGAGAGACTTTGGAGAGCAACGCTTTGTACAAGGCAGAATGTGTCTTGCAGCACCCGAGAAGAGTAAAGAAACTGGGAGGAAGGTCTCTTGCAGTGCCTGTGCAACGTAAACATGGAGTACAAGGAAAGAGGGAGGTACCAAGAATGTCAAGTTAAGGCACGGGCTAAGTTCTTTATAAAATGTGTCAAAAAAATGTTGAACTTTTTTTTTCAGATTTGTGCTTAAAAAAATGTCAAACTTTTTTTTTCAGATCATAAAGAAGAGATGTTTGAAAATTTTGCAAAAAATTATTATGTTTTCTGATTTTTAAAATTTGATCAATAATTCATTTTGTGGAGAGCTTAGCTTCATCCTCAAGTTAATACCAGTTTACTTACGGGATAAGATCGCGTATCGCAATTAATAAGAAGAGGAGGATGTTACCAGGATAGAGAGGGTCTGCCAAAAGGGCATACGAAAAATTTTAGTCAAATTTGACGCGTCTGATCGCACACTGGCAAAATCTGGACCATGCAGTTGTCCCATCTCCCGCCCCACCAATTTCACGAGTCTCCTCTATTGCAATACGGACGGCTGAGATTTTCTAGATGGTCGTCTATGTCTGTTCTACGAGTTTCACCTATTGATTGAAAAAAAATTATTTTCTGCATTCAGATAGAAAATGCCTACGACGTAATGAGCAGTTTTTCTAATTTTTGAGCGGCCATGTTCTATGACTGTGATCCTGTTTGTTTGCAGAATTGGAATTTGAGTCAAAATCTGATTATCTCAAAATCAAGTTTTGAAATTCTGGTTTTGTGTATTCGAAAGATAAACTTAGACTGTTTGGTTGCCATTTTCGGAATTAAAATTAAGATTGAGAAATTGTAAATCTGCTAGCTTCTCTGGTTTGTAACTGTTTTGGATATTGTTTTTACAAAGCTTACGCCGGAAGCAGGATTGCCATATTATCTTTCTGCATTTCCTTTCCCTGGGCCAGAAAGCCTACCAAAATATACCTTAATTCGGCTGAATGTCATTGTTGCCTTTGATTTGAGCGCAATGAACACTTTCTTGAAAGACTACCATTTGACGGAAGAGATTGGTAAAGGCAGCTTTGGCAGTGTGCACCGCTGTTTAAATACACAGACTGGACAAGTTTTGGCCTGCAAAATCATACGCAAAGCCGATTTACGAGACTCCTTGGACAGGGAGTGCGTGCTCAATGAGATCGCCATTTTGAAATACATGTGCGGCCATCCTAGAATTGTTGAGCTCCGTGACGTTCATGAGAATGATGAGTGCCTCTGGCTATTCATGGAGCTCTGCTCCGGCGGAGATCTTTTTGACAAGATCGTTCAGAAGAAAAGATTTGAAGAAAAAGAGGCGGCAGTAGTGTTGAAAACGTTGATGGAGACGATCGGTTACTGTCACCGCAAGGGCGTCACTTATCGAGTCTACAAAAATGAATAATGGACACATATCCGACGGCCAAACACGGATCCAATCAAATTATTAAATTTGGTTCAGAAATTATCAAAACTGGAATATGAAAACAAATTTCACCTCCTGACTGGGAAGATAGTGCTGATGGTTTTAGAGCCCAAACCAGGTTTTGCCCCACATAACCCAAATTGCAAATTGAGGAACCAAACAACGAATTTCGTGGAAATTGGAAAGTGTCGCCGCCAATTCCGATCTAATTCCCGCAAACAAACGGGGTAAATCTATGTTCCCTGTTTCACGTTGGAATCTTATTATTATTAATTTTCACCAAAAACAAGTGACGAGCGGTAGGAAGGGGGTTCGTGCTACTGAACCGTAGCAATTTATGTAAGAATAATCCAAACTGCACGATTTTCTTGCGAGGTGGAAGACGTGCTGGTTCTAGAAAAACAAAGAAAAAGAAGATAGTTGACCTGGGAAAAGCAAAGGCCATGGAATTTTAAATGTTCGGACTTCAAATTGCATTTCGAAAATGTTTGTCTTGACTTCGAGTATGACAATTGAAGGTGAAGGAAGGATGTAGCAATAAAATTTAAATATTTAACGGATGTCTCAGAAGAGAAAAAAATGACCCAGTGGATAGTGAGTATGTGGACGAACAAATCAAAAGGAAAAGAAGAGTTTGGAAAATCTGTATAAACATGGGCAAGAGAAATTCAGAGATAAGAAATCATGTTTTTGTGCAAACAAGATTAGAGCGTTTGAACTCCCCACATAACTTTGTTATTTCAGAAGACTATAATGTGGAATTTGGCGCACTTGGAGAATGTTTTGCCCCATAATTGGCTTGGACAGAGCCAGTTGCTATGGGTTCAGTGGGTTTACGATTTCTAGTAGTTTGTACACGACAATCCTTTAGCTCTTCTTGTCTTGTCATTTTTGCCCTTTAACGTGAGACAAAAGCTCAGGAAGAAAAAGGTGGTTGTTGTAACTTGTAAGTGGAACCAAGGATATTGATACCAAGGATTACACGCCCGGACAGTATCAAGTGGTAAATATGGAGATAGTGTCATATGGAATCCCTCCAAGTTGTTGCATGGTGGAGCACAATGGGTGTTATTACATCACATGAGAATAACATGTGTTAGTTAATGTCAGCATGTATTGACTTGTATGGGGAAGATGTAATCTTCGTTGAGAGACTTCTAGCAATGTCTGGATCAGTTGCAGTCGGCAAGATGTTATCAGGAATAGAGTCTTATGAGAAGGTAATGTCAAAGTGTTACTATTTAATCCAAGGCCCCAAATATGTAGTTCCAACATGCTTAGACTATTTTGATTATAGCAGCAAATTTTGAGGTATTTTGAGCACAATTCCCATTTTGCTTCAGGCCAAAAATTATAATAAGTTTTCCACTTTACTTAGTCTGGTCATTAACCTGTTAGATTTCTTCAGGGGCACCTTGTATAAGCTATATGATCCATGACTGGCCTTTCAACTATGTTACCAGATTTGTTAAACTGAATATCTTCAGAAAGAGGACATATTTGTACGATTTCTTTTATATATTCAGCAATAGATGGAGATCATACAGTGACACTGTTAAGAAATATGCTTACTAGCAAAACCAAAAGAGAAAATGAATATTATGTGGAGCTACAATCTGATCAGATCTCTAGGCGACATAAAGATTCTCGACTTGTATGTATGGAATTATGATCCTGTAGATCAGAACATATTTATGGCGCTATATCTGAAAAATTGTGTATTACATAGCTGAATGTAGCGTTATGAAATATACAGAGCAATATTCAATATTTTTAATAAAGAAGCATGTTTTTGTCCCTTAGATTATAGTCTTACAAATATTTTTCTTCTTCCATGATGTTATCTACCTCGGCTGAAATGTTTCAATGTTTATTGAGTGGTTCCATAGCCTTAATTTCAATTGTATCTTATCTCGGGATATATTTCAATTTATGTTGGGCATGACATGCCTTAAAATTGCATCTATACTAAAAATGAAATAGCATTCTTCCACGTTTATTAAGATACTTAAACTTTGTGCTTAATTATTTAGTTATTAGTTATATAATTGGTTGGTATACTTGAAATTACTAGTTTTCTTTGTCACCATTACCTTTTTTTTCTTTCTTACATTAAAAAGAGAAAAACTAAGGTCCTAAACAGTAGGTTTTCTATTAATATATCCTAATTAAATTTGGGGATTTAAGACCTAGAAATCCTCTGTTAATGGGGTCTCTATTTTGTTTTGATTTTCTTTTTTGAAGCCAGTTTCTTTTGGAACCTCTTTTTTTGTTAGTGTATGAAGTCTAACCGTATTTGGTGCGCTGTTGACCTTCGAGTGAAGACTTATTTTTCTATTAAATATCTCAATCAGTTTATTCATTTGATATTGTATTTTGTATGTTCAGAATTACAGAGGTTAATAAAAAGAATTCTCATGCTCTTCAATGTGGATGTAGACAGTATTCACTGAACTATTATAAATCATTGCTCTTCAAAGTGGATGTAGACAGTATTCAATGAACTATTATAAATCATTGTGTTCACTACTTTTGTCACTATTACATAGAGGAGATTTTAAAAACAATATTTGAGACAATTATTAAGTAAATTGGCTTAATTTGAGACAAAATAGAAGCTGTATATTATCTTAAATATTGTCTTTAAACGAATGTCTTAAATTATTGTCTTCACAAATACAATAAAAAACACAACTATTATTATCTTTGAGAAACAATTTTTTTTAATCAAATATATTTTTAATTTCACTTACTGTCTTTCTTAAGACAATAGAAATATTCTCATTACATAATATAAAATAATGAACATCTCATGTGACACAGAATTCCTGGCACCGGACTACCACCGCGCGCCTCTCCGAAGAGGCAAGCAGACCATGGCAATGAGAACCAAAAAGGAAACTAAACGAACCGCCATCGTCATCATTTGAAGTCTCTTCATTAGAAGCTCCCTCTGTAACCCTAGAAACCCTAAAAACCCTGCTCCCGCCGCCCCTCCTCATTTCAAAAGCTGACCCTTCTACTTTGTTAATATAATTGGTCAATAATTACTTTGAATAAACTTAAGGCTTTGGACTCTTCGCCTCTATTTACGGTTGCCATAAACCCTGCAATAATTTCAGACTCTCCAGGCCAGCTTATTTTAAGATTACGCTTCCCTGTGTGTACAAGCGTTACTATCCGTTCCACATCAGAATGAAAACCACGTTCTAGTTCAGAATAATGAGCAGCGAATTCCACTAGGAAATGAGCGCATCCAGGTGATATATGGAATGCGCAAATAATGATTGCAGTGGATGGGTTTCAAATCTCCTCCAACTTTTGACAATAGTCTCTACTATTTTGTATCTCAGCAATTGCATGCAAATCTATCACGTCAGAAAATAAACTTACATTCAATCTTGACACAGCTTCATCCACTGCATTCCTTGCTATAATGGTATACTCAGATGGTAGTCTCTGAAACATTTGAAAAAATACTAGTGTTAAACTCCCACACACTAGCTAAGCAATAAAATAGTAAACATTCAGAAGACAGTGTAAGTTTCACCTTCAGCCCAGAAGCGAAATTCAGTACGCCTGCATGTCGAGACGCTTGAATTACCAGAAATTTCAATTCTTGCAAGTCTTGGACACCTTGTATACTCTCCAACTCATCACATAAAGCAATCTCAAGGCGCTCGAGCCGACGTAGAGGTGCAAGGCTTGGGAAACCTCTCAACGCATAACACCCATTTATGAATAACTCTCGGAGGCTTGTTAGAGAAGACAAGCCTGATATTGTTCTCAGATCGTCACAAAAATTAAATATAAGCATATCCAGAGTAGTTACTAGCTTCAAGTGAACTTCATTTAGTTCTTTCATTCCTGCAATCAACAGATGTTTAAGAGTGGGACATGCCTCTCCGCTAATTACCAACTTTGAAAAACCTACACTTTTTAAGGATATCATCTGAAGGCTATTCAACTCAAAATGAGATGAACCTCTACTATTGTTCAGAACCAGTTCTCCATATGATTCCACCTCGTCAAAGGCCAGAGTTTTAAGATTTCTGAGTTGTGCAAGTGAATTTGACAAATATGTACCTTCAATGTCTAGGAAGGGTGAACTAAATATTTTTAGTTCTTCCAATGAATTTAACATTCGTAGCAATTCTGGAAGATTTCGCAATCCACCACAACCGCGAAGAATCAGCCATCTCAACTGAAAACCGTCCTGGAATTCACAATTAACTTTCAAAAATGACTTTACAAACTTTTCAATGGTATAATAATCTTCACCAAATTACTATTCTCAAATGTTATTTGATCTGAATCTCCATAAGAAAACTCACATAATCCAATCCAAAGATATATTAGGTTAATATATAATCTGCCCTGAGAGTTGTAATTTACAACAAAGAGAAACAGAATACCTGGGTATCAATTTGACTTTCAGAAGTGCTCCACAAGGACAATCCTTCAAAAACTGCTAAATACTGCAACTGTCTCACAGGAATCCATGGAGGAACTGTTTCCCACCGTGCCCTGTCAATCCCAAGCCACAGGAGGACAGTTGATGTGCCAGCACGGTTATTTGAATTTCCTATAAAATATTCAATTCTAGCATTCAGGGAGGAGTCCCAAAAATGATTGTAACACCGGTGATTTGTTTCTTGTAGGATTTTTTGGAATCCCTTTTCTCGCTGCATTCAATAATCATTGTTAAATTTAGGTACTTTTGCTACAAGAAGTAGAATAGATAAAATAAGAAACAAGGGCCTTTTAGAGTTTTAATTTCAGAAATATAAAATAGCTTCGCACCAGAGATTTAAGATGCTCTGGCCGCCACAACCGAGAAGGGACCGCTTTCCTCAGCCATTTGTCTTCCCAAGTCACGGAGATGATCATGCATTCTGAATACAGCTCCTTTTACCCACCTAAATGTATATGCTTCTTTTTCCTCTACTTCAACGAGGCACTTCTCTATCAGTCTTTGAACTGCGTGTTCGGCCGTCCTCCACTGGCACGCCTTCCATATTGTTATAGCCATATCCTTTAATTTGGCATTAAAGAAACAGGCAATATCCATAAATACCTGTTTCTCCTCACGGCCCAAACCGTCAAAGCTGATTTTAAGAGATTGCATAACATCATTAGGCTGGATATACTCAACTTTCTCCAATTCCAAATTCCAATAGTTCTCATCCCTTCCACAAACATGGGTGCCCAAAACTTTGAGGGAGAGGGGAAGGCCTCCACAGAAATTCAAAAATCTTTCGATCAGCTGCTCACATGGAAATGTTGGGGTTTTTCCACCGAAAGCATGGCTACAGAAGAGCTCTACAGCATGATCTCTGCGCAGTGTTTTCATCGGATAACAATTACTGATTTCTGCACTTATGAACAGACCCTGGTCACGGGTTGTGACAATTACCAAAGTGCCAGGACTTAAAAGATCTCGGAACCAAAGGGCACTTAACTGGTCGGGATGATCTATATCATCTAGGACTATAAGAAAACGCTGGTCAGATCCTGCCCTTTTCAGACAGTTCTTCAGCAGTTGCGTGCCCTCATCAATATGTTGTAATTCCTCATTTTTCTTGAACAGATCTTTGAGGAGCTTTCGTTGCAAGACGTGCAATTCACGTTTTGCGTGTGATTCTCTCACATCATAGAGAAAAGAGGATGCATTGTAGTCTGAACGCTTCCTGTTGAAGATTTCTTTTGCTAGGGTGGTCTTGCCAGAACCCCCCTGTCCAAAAATCCCTACAATCTTCACTGATTCTGCGAACCTACTTTCAAAATCCCTTGCAAGTTCATCCAATCCCACTGGATATGTCGCAACATGTAACGGTGTCCTCCTTTTAATTTCCTTTTCCACACAGGACACAATCTCTTCACACAAATTGCTGAAACTCGGGAAGAAGAATTTCAAATTTAGGGTGATAGTAATTTCTACAATCATTTATTCATTTTAAGTTTAAATTTTCCAGTATTTTTGATCAATCTATTATCAAAATCAAAATAATAATTAGAGAGGAGAAATATGATCCAAAATATTGATAACGAAAACATAAATAAATCTAATTTCAAACTTTCTTAAAAAGGACATTCGGCTAAGGTACTACCTAGGTAGTGGGAAAATACACAAGGAAGAAACAACATGATGAAATGGCAATGAATCCAAAGCACATAAAAGTAAACTTACTCTCCAATCCTGCAATGCTCAAAGCCAACACTGTGTGAAGCAGTTTCGATGGCTATTTTCCATCTCTCGAGCTTTTCAAGGTTTCTGCCTTCGCGGTTATATTTGAAAAATGCTGCAGCATACGCTCCTTTCTCAATGTAACGAAGATCTGAAGGCTTGACATCGTAGAACACAGGAATGAAGAGCGAGCCTTTATGATCTCGTTGGTATAACATAAGAACGAGTTCATTTAAACACCACCAGGAGTCTGCATATCCTTTAGAAAAAATAGCTATCTGAACAACAGACGATGATATGGCGCTGTGAATAGCGCTAGGTATAGAATCTCCCACTTGTAACTCTCGACGATCTAGAAACGCCCGGCACCCTCGATCCTCGAGAAGTTGATAAAGCTGTTTGGCAAGAGTTTCTTTGACGTCAGGGCCTCGGTGGCTGATGAAGGCGTCATATAATTTCGTCGCTGCAGTCGACCTCTTCCTTTCCAGCTTATGTTCCATAATTTCCAGGTGAGATAAGGAAGAGGAAGCCATTAATGGAAGATTACAATTAAGAAACTCTTGGGCAAAACGAGCTAGATTTATTGAAACGATACAAGTATAGCCGATACTTGGTTGTTAATAAATACAGACAGAGGGGAGAGAAATGCAAGGCTGTTAGATCCCCCAACTGGCCGTTTGTTTGAATGCTATCTGCAGGTTGTGATTAAATAAATGGTCATTCTCTCGCAATGACAAAGGATGGGAGACTTCACATGGCAACTTGCCTAGTTGAAGAATTTAATAATGATACCCTTATTCGCCTATTCCATCCAATCCCAAAATTAATTATCTTACCTAGGGCCCATCCATTTATTTGGGATTTTGGGAACTGTCGTGACCCCGTGGCAACCTACATTTTCTTCCCCCACTCCTTACCTTTCCTATTGATTAACTTACATTGCACGTTAGATGCTGTACTTTCCAAAAAGGAATCTAGATGCACCAAAGACAAAAAATAGTCAATTTTTTTTTTTCAGAATTGCAAAAATAGAGTCATTTTTTTGCAATTTTTTTGTAGTTTACGGCCACAAAATGTACAGATCGTAAAAAATAGATGCTGAAAATTTTGATCTGGAACTTAGCCGCATCCTCTGAAAAATGCTAAAACACTTATTGGTGCTCACATCATAGCTCATTTTAGCTTTTATTTATCTCAAATCAATTAATATTTTTGATAAAATAATATTAATATTTGTGAAGGTTTATTGTAGGTTGTAGGTGTTGGAGTGGAGTGGAGTGGAGTGGAGTAGAGTGAATTCTCCAACATGGTATTGTTAGCCCCAATCCTAAACTTGAGAAATTTTAAAATTTTAAAATCGAATTTTCAATCCGTAATGTATGTGTATGTATATACATACATATACATATATCCATTTACATGTACATGTATATGTCATATACATATACATGCATTGTACATGTACATACATATATATATATATATATATAGAGAGAGAGAGAGAGAGAGAGAGAGAGAGAGAGAGAGAGAGAGAGAGAGTACAAAATATATTAAAATATATACTATATAGGAATATAAACTAATAAACTAGAGTATAAAATAAAAATATATTAGACTATATAAATTAATAGAAAATATATTAAAATATATGCTATATTACACTATAGTAAATATTTTAATATATAGACGTAAAAATGAGGATTAATATAATTATAAAAGTGAATAAACAAAAGTCAAATAAATACTAAGTAAAAACTAAAGACCAAACATAAAACACACACATATGCATGCATATATGTGTATATATACACATATATGCACTCATATTTATGTATACATATATATGCATTCATGTGCGTGTGTACACATATATACATACATATATACAAATGTATAAAGGACAAATATATGAAACTAAAAAAAAACAATAAAACTAAAATTAAAATAAATAAAAAATAACAAAAAAGGGGGGAGAAAACGGAATTAGGAAGAGAATAACTCAAAATCAAAGCACGGGCTAGAGAGAACCCAAGCCCAAGCACTAAACTGAAAATAAACATGACCTCCTAAGACCTAAACAAACCCTACCAAATCTAAAGAATTGATAAAAGATGAGAAAGAAATGAATGAAGACATAAAAAATCCTATAAGGATAAAGATCTGATAAAGCTAGGACAACAAAGGAACATAAACACCAATAAACAACTAAACAAAACAAACACTAAAAGAGGAAAGAGGGGAATAAAATAAAAAAATAGAGTGAGCCACAAGAAGGGGCGGGGAAAGAAAGCATCAAGAATTATGGTGGTTGTCGAGTGTGCTTGAAAGAGGTTTCCAAGAGAGGCTTCTAGAACACGCATCATCTCAATTGAGATTAATGAGATGGTAGATGATTTTTATGTCCTTGTTAAGATTCCTCTTGAAATAGGCATCCTCCTTGGAGAGGATTTGGGTGCTCTCCAAGAAGGTATTATGTTTTTTAGATGATGAGTTATCTACTAAAGCGGGTTTGTGGACCCTATCATGCTTGATGTTAGCACTATGCTCTCAGATTATGGTGTAGAAAGAGCAACCCATTTTACCTATATAGGGTGTTTCACAGGAGAAAACTATATTATAGAATCCAAAGTATAGAAATGAATCTTTGGAATCTTTGAGTGAGGGGAACAATTTCTTAACCTATAAAGGTTTTTACAAGAAACATAAATCCCCTTTCTAGAGAGGATTTTAACATTTTTTTGGGAGATTCCATCCACAAGAGGAAGGGCTGCACTCAAGAGAGGTTGGGTTAGGGAGGGTTAGAATATGAGATGAAAAAATAGGACTTGGATTGGGTAAGATCCTTCAAAGATAGATGGCCTTTTTAATGAAACCATCCAAAACCCTGCAGATTGAGGAAATAGGAGTACTAAATTTCTCCTTGGTGATGGTAGATGGAGTAGAAGAATCCTCTAGAGAAGCCACTCTATTCTAGAGGTCATTAACTTGACCTAAATTTTGGAGGGGATATATTTTTTAGTATCCAGTTAAGGGTAACATGGGGTATTTTCTACAAACTCTTCACCAACGAGAATAGGGGAATTACAAGCTATGTTCATAGCTTCTAGTAATTCATTCAAATTGACTGTAATATAAAAATATTTTTCTGTTTCCTCCTCCCCTAACTCCTCTTCTACCTCTTCATAGTCATTGTCCTTAGAATCATCCATAGAGGCACCCTCTTCAAGTTCATATTTGAAATCCATTTTTGACACCACTTCCTCCATAGCTTTTTTGCCTTTCTTTTCTTTATTTAGCATATGAGCCAATCTCCTTTCCCTCGATCTCATATCCTACTTCATCTCCTCTTTTTTTTTTCTATTTCCTATGTATCCCCTTCTTCCTTATCAACATCAATTAGCTCGGGCTCATTCCCTTAGCTCCTTTTTTATTTTTCTCACTTTCGAAGGGCTCACGTTGTAGGAAGGGGATTTTTTTTAATAGGAGTGGCATCTCGAAAGGCATCTTCAAGAGAGATTTTGGGAACATAGAGTTAGGAATTTTTACCTTTGTCTTTCCACTTTGTTTAGATTTTTTAGGTAAGGGGATTCTCTCAATGAGCTCAATTTTAACAGATCTTTTGGAGGGTTCAATATTTTGGTTCAACTCTTATTGAGGGTAAGATAGGAAGTGTCTATGAAATGGATTCCATTGAACTCATACTAACATAGAGCATACATTAAACGATGATGTAGAGGAGGTGAGGCTCCTTTAGCAATGCTACTACTTAATGATGAAAAAAGGAAAAATGGGTCATTAATCCTTTGGCCATGCCTAATGTGGTTCAGAATGAAGGAGTGATAGCTATGAAAAGTAGTGTACTGACCCTCTAGGGTAAAATACTTCATGACATAAAAAAGATGAAAGCATAGGGGCGGTGGGTAGAGAAAATATGTCATACCCATTTCCATTTGCAGTTCCACCACAAGATTTTCTCCTTTCTTGAAGAAATTTTTCATGTACAACTTGTAGTCCCCAAAGCTATGCTTCTCAAATTTTCACCATCACACTTCAACCTCATGGCTTGGGAAATCAATTTCAGAGTAACACAAAACTTTATGATCCCAATAATAATATTCCTTTGATTTTGGAGAGGTTACTATTGTATCCTCACATACCCTAAAAGTAAGGCGTACACTCTACATTGGTAAAGATATCCCATAAATCATTATTTTGTATTAGTTCTCTATGGTCCTTGGGCTCAGATATTTTGAGAGGCCCATCCATCACTTTTACCTCAGCAAAATTCATCTGGAGATCATAGGTAGTCATCTAAAATGGACTACAATAACTAGTTCAAGATAAAACTCTACAAACCCCTTTTATGTTGTTTTCCTAATCAACCATGAATCTTTTTGAAGATACTTATATTATGCCTTCGCATTAAACTAAAAATAATTTTATCATCATCTTTCATCACTATACAGAAGCTTTAATTGGTATAAAAGATTTTAAAATGATCCTTTGAAATGTTGAAAAGACATTTTCCATAAAGGAAGGTTTTTAATTTATCATAATCATTTGTGGTAATTTCTGTTACAAAGTAAAGTCCACAAGGATAACTAAGAGGAGGGGGGAAATAGTTATCTGATAATTACAACTTTTATTAACTTCAACAACATTTAACCATGAAAGAAATATAACCACTAGTAGTGGACCATAGAAAGATATTCATACATAATAACACAATGACACAAGATATGTTGACTAGGGAACCTCTTGATCAAAGAGTAAACCCCAGTGGGAATGATGCCCACAAAAGATGCACTAATATGAATATTCCTTGTGAAAGGATGGACTCTATTAGGAGTCTTATGAAATACTTTCAGTACATATAAATCCCTGTTAGGAGATTTTGAATCCCTATTAAATATTCTAACCCTGTTAAGAGTTATGGAAGACAGATGGACCCACTACCCAAACAACTTCAATGGCATGATCACTGAACACATTGTCCAACTAATCTCTAGATTATTCAACAGAATAATATCAAATATGTTACCTCCTTTCTTATTGTACCAAACCACACTCTCTGCCACACCAGATCTCAATTTCAGATCTCTGTATCTCGCATATTTGCTTTCACAACTAGCTCTTTTCTTCACTTCATGCATGCATCACCACATCATCATCATATTACAATATCATTGTCATCTTACAACCTCATATTAAAAAAAGGAAAAAATTCCTTCCTTTATAGCACACTCAAGTAATTACAAATGAGTCGACATCCAATTATAAAAATAAAAGTTTTCACATGCTACAACAAAATTACACAAAACTATCGGCTTCCAATTACAATAATTCTTCACTGGTGTGACCTCAAAGTTTGCGCTGTCATCCATGTCACTATAATTGTGTCTCTAACTTCCCTTTAACTGTGCAAAACCAGCTTCCATCCCGATTAGGAGATATCATCCGATTTCCACAAACCGCTACTCATGAACACTGCCTAAATACTACTTCCACCAAAATGCTCATAAATTTCATGAATAAATGAATTTCTATTTGTGCTCTTAAATATAGACATATAACATATCAAAGAGTATAACCTTAACATCGCATAGCTCCAACTACAATATCCCACGTGCGCTAATCCAAATAGTCTACTTCTCTGCAAGTCTCTGGTAGATCACTGTGTTGACATCAATGACAATCATAGTCATGAATGCAACAACAACTATTACAGAATGGTTGCCAAGCATTTAGCATTCATTCCTAACAATCTCACCCATTGGAATTGATGGCAACATAGATGAAAAAACATCCAATGTTCCAAAAATCTAATACTGCAACACTGCTGTTCTAAAAATATTTTCAAGTCCTCTTCATCAATCAAATCTTGCTTCGTTATCCTATTCAGATAGTACAAATGGTTTTTCATGTATACTTCTCCCTTATTGACATCAATGACATAAATTTTATCATTATGTCAACAATAACTCCAATGTCAAAAGACACTATTCAAAAAATACATTCACAAGAGTCCTCATGACTTAGCTCAGATACACATACTCCCCCATAGAGGAAGTACCAACATCCAGTCCAGAAGAAAGATAAGGCTCATATACCACTGGATGGATGCAACCAACTGCATCATTACTCAAAAGTAGGCTGGGGCATAATCCCAAGCATACCTCTCATATACTCAAATGTATCCTTAGGCAAAGGCTTTGTAAATATGTCTGATATCTACTCCTTTGTGCTTATGTACTCAAGTCTGACTTCTGTCTCAACAACTTTCTCTCTTACTACATGATACTTAATCTCTATATGCTTTGTCTTAGAATGTAATATAGGATTCTTAGACATACTAACTGTGGTGGTGTTGTCACAATGTATGAAAATAGGTTCAACAAACTTTATTCCAATATCCTTCAGCATTTGCTTCATCCAAATCATTTGGTTACAATTGTTTGCTGCTGCTACATATTCTGCTTCTATTGTGCTTTGTGAAATACAATTGTGCTTCTTGCTTAGCCAAGAAACCAATCTTCCTCCAAGGAAAAATGCTCCACCACTGGTGCTCTTTTTATCATCAACACTACCTCCCCAATCAACATTTGTATATGCACATAGAGTAAAATCATCATATTTTTCATGCCACAATCCATAGTCCATTGTGCCTCTTAAATATCTCAGTATCCTCTTTACTGCTGAATAATGTGATTCTCTAGGTTTAGCTTGAAATATTGCTACAATTCCAATTGAATGTGCTATATTAGGTCTTGTATGAGTCAAGTACTACAATCCTCCAATCATAGATCTGTATTTCTCTATTCAACTGCCGGTGTTTCATCTGTGCTAGATAGTTTGTGTCTAGTTACCATAGGTGTTCCAACTAGTTTACAGTTCTCCATTCCAAAAATTTTCAACAAATCATTCAAGTACTTTGTCTGACTTACAAATATACCATCATTGTTTTGTGTTATTTGTAATCCCCAAAAGTATTTCATTTCACCAATCATAGTCATTTCAAATTCAATCTTCATTTCATCAGCATATTTGTCACTAGCTTCATCTTCTCCTCCAAAAATAATGTCATCAACAAAAATAACTATAATCAACAAACCATTTTCAATTTATTTTGTGTACAGATTGCTATCAGTTGTTCCTTTTGTAAATCCTAATTTTAACAAATATTTATCCAAGCTTGCATACCAAGTTCTAGGTGCTTGCTTTAGTCCATATAAGGCTTTTTTTAGTTTACATACCATGTCTCCTTCTTGAGTCAAAGGAAAACATTCACACTGCTCAATGTAGACTTCTTCCAATTCTCCATTTAGAAATGCTGACTTCACATCTATTTGATATACTTTGAATTTCTTAGAAGCTGCATAGGCCAAAAACATTCTTACTACTTCAATTCTTGCTACAGGTGCAAAAGTTTCTTCATAGTCAATTCCTTCTTGCTGTGAGTATCCCTTACATACCAATCTTTCTTTGTTTCTTATCACTTCTCCTTGTTCATTCATCTTGTTTCTGAATACCCATTTAGTTCCAATAACATTCTTGTCTTTAGGTCTAGGGACCAATTCCCATGTCTTGTTCTTTTCAATCTGATCTAGTTCTTCTTTGATAGCATTAATCCAACTTTCATCTTCACAAGCTTCACTAGTAGTTTTAGGTTCAACTTGAGAAATAAAACATAACTGTTCTTGTACCTTATTTCGAGTTAGAACTCCCCTTTTAATACTTCTAATAATCTGCTCAATAGGATGATTTCTTGATAAATTCTTGTTAGGTGTCACTATCTCTGATCTCACTTTAGGTGTAGGTTCTTCAATGACTTCACTGTAGCTTTCAATCAACAAATCACTGTCAGTTTCATAGAATAATTTAGTATTTTCAATTTTAGGTTTAGGATGAGCTTCTCCATCTGATTCATAATCAAGCATTCTTTCTTGAATTTTAAACTTTTCATCAACTTTAACATTTGCACTCTCAACAATAGTATTAGTTCTTTTATTGTAACATCTATAGGCTTTTCTTTTCAAAGAGTATCCAAGAAATATACCTTCATCACTTCTAGGATCAAACTTTCCAATATCATCATCTCTTTTTATATAACATTTGCTTCCAAAAATTCTAAAATACTTAACTGAGGGTGCATGTCCAAACCATAATTCATAGGGTGTCTTGTTTGTGTCTCCTCTGATTTGTACTATGTTCATTGTATACACTATTGTTTTCACTGCTTCTCTTCAGAATATCTTTGCCAAATCATTCTCAAATAACATAGCTCTTGCTGTGTCAATCACTGATCTGTTCCTTCTTTCTGTAATACCATTTTGTTCAGGTGTTCTAGGGGGCTGAAAACTATCTCTTAATGCCATTTACTTCACAAAAGGTGTTAAACTCTCTAGAAGTAAATTCTCCACCTCTATTAGACCTTGAACATTTAATCCTCATTCTAGATTCATTCTCAACTTTATTCTTAATGATCTTAAACTTATCAAATGCTTCAGACTTTTCTTTAAGAAATGCAATCTACATCATTCTTGTAAAATCATCAACAAAAATCATAAAATACCTTTCTCCATAGAATCCTCTAGTCCTGGTAGGACCACTCAAGTCTGTATGAACAATCTCCAACTTCTCTATAGGTGTAAACTTCTTACTGGGAAAATAAATTCTCTTCTCTTTAGCCATCACACATTCTTTGCAAATCATGTTAGTAGGCTTCATAATTTTAGGTAAATCCCTTACTGCAAGTGTGGTACTTATTTTCACAATGTTAGCAAAGTTTATATGACAAAATCTTCTATGCCATAACCAACTGTCATCAATCTTAGTAATCAAACATGTCATCTTAGTAAGATTCAACTAAAATACATTACCTCTGGTTCTAGATCCAGTTCCAATCAGATTTCCATCTTTACCCCTTATCACACAAGTTTTCTCAGTAAACCAAACTTGATATCCCTTATCAACTAATTGTCCAACACTCAAAAGATTATGTTTCAATCCATCCACAAATTAAACATCATAAGTATTAGTCTTTCCATCAAGAGTAATAGATCCTATAACTTTAATCAAACAAGGTGCATTATTTCCAACCCTAACAACTCCTCCATCATAATTGTTCAACTTTATAAACTTTTTCATGTCTCCAGTCATATGAAGTGAACAACCACAATCTATAATCCAATCATATTTCTTTTCAACTTGGGAAATTAAGTCTTTTTCTTCCTTAACATCAGTTTCAGGATTCTCTTCTTTAATTGCTACAAATCCTATGTCATCATTATTCTCAGTATCACTTTCACTTAGAGTTATTTCTATATTAGCTTCAAGATCTTCATCATTAGCATAATAACATTCCTTAGATCTTCTAGGCTTAAAATTGTTTCTATACTTTTTAACTCTCTTAGGACATTTAGATGCAAAATGACTATATTCTTGACAAGTCCAACATTTAAAAATTTTCTTACTGTCTGGTTCTCTCTTTACAAGCAAGGCAATACCTTCTTCAATCTTCCTATCTTCTTCATTTCTAGATCTGCTACTACCAGCATAATCTCTGCTCACACTGATGCTTCTTGACAAAGTAGGGTGAACACTAAGAGTACTGAATGTTGTCTCCATTGTAGGTAAGTCCCCTGATAGCCTCAGGTTCATCTCTGCTACTTCCAATCTTCCAAGAAGAGTCTCTCTTGTAATGTTTGAAGTACAAGGTATAACTTGTTCAATCATCTATGTTGTCTGCTTAAATACAAGAGTCAATGTCCTCAGAATTTTCCATGTCACTTCATTCTCTGTCTTTGTTCCTCCAAAAGATTTTATGCCTGCAAATTTTTTTGACATTCTACCAATATAGCTTCTAACAAATTCATCTTCCATCACTCTTATATCTTCAAATGCACATATCCAATTATGTAATCTAACTTTCTTTGCATGTTCATCACCTTCAAAAGTAGAGTGTAAAGCTTTCCAAATTTCATAAGATTTCTTTAAACATTTTACCTGACTGTATTCATTCTCCGGAAGGGCTATCAAAAGTGGTTCTCTTGCAAGTATGTTACACATGAATAGATTTCTCTCATCGCTAGTACATGTTTCAAGACCATCCCCTTCAATGATAATCATATCATTCTTTGTAATCAACCAATAACCTAGTCCTAAACATAGTAGGTGTGTCTTCATCTTTTCTTTCTTGCTGTCAAAATTTACTCCATCAAACTTAGGGCTTTCTTTCCTGAAATTCACCATGGATCTCCTTATGCTGTTAAACTTTCCTTTCAAGGACCTGCTGCTCTGATACCAATTGTTAGAAAGTAAAGTCCACAAGGATAACTGAGAGGGCGGGGAGGGGGGGGGGGGGGGTGAATCAGTTATTTGATAATTACAACTTTTATTAACTTCAATAGCATTTAACCATGTAAGAAATATAACTACCAACCATAGGAAGATATTCATACATAATGACACAATGACACAAGATATGTTGACTAGGGAACCTCTTGATCAAAGAGTAAACCCCGGTGGGAATGATGCCCACAAAAGATGCACTAATATGAATATTCTTTGTGAAAGGATGGACTCTGTTAGGAGTCTTGTGGAATACATTTAGTACATATAAATCCCTGTTAGGAGATTTTGAATCCCTGTTAAAAGATTCTAACCCTGTTAAGAGTTATGGAAGACAGATGGACCCACTACCCAAACAACTTCAATGGCAAGATCAATGAACACATTGTCCAACTGATCTCTAGATTATTCAATAGAATAATATCAAATATGTTACCTCCTTTCTTACTGTGTCAATTCGCACTCTCTTCTGCACTAGATCTCAATTTTAGATCTCTATATCTCGCATGTTTTCTTTCATAGTTAGCTCTTTTCTTCACTTCATGCATGCATCACCGCATCATCATCATATTACAATATCATTTTCATCTTACAACCTCATATTACAAAAAGGAAAATATTCCTTCCTTTATACCACACTCAAGTAATTAAAAATGAGTCATCATCCAACTACAAAAATAAAAGTTTCCACACACTACAACAAAATTACACAAAACTGTCGGCTTCTAATTACAATAATTCTTCACTCGTGTGACCTCAAAGTTTGCACTATCATTCATGTCTTTATCAATGTGTCTCTAACTTCTCTTTAACTATGCAAAACTAGATTCCATCCCAATTAGGAGATATCATCCGATTTCCACAAACTGCTAGTTAGGAACACTGCCCGAATACTGCTTCCACCAAAATGCTCATAACTTTCATTAATAAATGAATTTCTATCTGCGCTCTTAACCATAGACATATAACATATCAAGGAGTATAACCTCAACATTGCATAGCTCCAACTACAATATCCCACATGCGCTAATCCAAACACTGTCTGCTTCTCTGCAAGTCTCTGGTAGATGACTGTGTTGACATCAATGACAATCATAGTCATGAATGCAACAACAACTGTTACAGAATAGCTGCCAAGCATTTAGCATTCATTCCTAACAATATCTTGATAGTTAGTTCTAATATAATCATTTTGATATAAAATACTTTTCAAAATATATTTTCTCCTTGGATGCTAGATAATTGAAGAGTCTATTTGATAATCCTTTAGTCGAGTGTGATAAAATAATACATCAGTTCTATCTAATTTTCTCCATAAAGATTTAAAAAAATTCCTTTTCATGATGAGAATTGAAAAGGGGTCCCACTTACTATCTTCAATATGATCTTTAACCTTAACATTTAGGTGACAATCAATCGACAAGTAACTGGGTAAGTAGTTATTTCTCATAAGTCTTATAGCAAAACCATGCTTATAATTTAAATATTTGAGCTTCATAGTGCTTCTCCCATAATTCCACACTAGAGAAATCATTAGATAAACAATAATCGTGAATACATTCCTCATAAGATAAGAAAAGAAGAGTGGACAATTACCATCTCTCATTAGCAAGGATTTCTTTAATCCTCTCTAGGTATTTTTGAAAGGTAATATAGAACCAATCTTGGGAGTTAGACCAAGATTAGTCTTTAATTCTATAGAACAAATTCCTTCTCTTATATTATTATTTTAATTTCATATTGTCTCAAAGTAGACAACATCCATTTTCAATCCTCTAGGAGTCTTAAAAGATACTACAAACAACCATTAGTTCCCTTCAAGCAATCCATTATCATCTTGGAGTCTCCTTCAATTATGACATTACCATAGTTCATTTTTCTTAGGTATTTAATTTACCATGCCAAGAAGTTATAGCTTCAACATGATTATTGGAGCCAACCCCTATATTTTTGTTGAATTCTTCAATATGGTTCCCTTTCCAATCTCTAATAACTCCCCCCTCCCCCAAGAGATGAAATCCTAGTATTTCCCTTGGCACAACCATCAACAATGCACTTAACCCATCCTTCCTCCCATGGAATCCATCTAGTTAACCTTCTCTTCATAATATTGGCCCAATTTATGTTTAAGAGGTTTTGGTGTATACTCCATTTCTATTTAATCCCCAACTCTTGATTATTACGATGATCTTTCCTTTTCCATATATAACAAAATTTATATTTTCCTTAACTTGTTCTTTTATGATCTAGAATAGGGAAAAATTGTTTCTTGATTGGTCTTTAAAGATTCTATTGCTTAATTCTTTCTATATATTCTAGGTGAGGAAAGGGTTTAGGCCAATAAATTATTTATTATTGGGTAGTTAAGGGGGAAATAAATCCATTGGTTAATAAGAAACCTCATAGTGTCAAGCATGACCCACCCAACATTCATTAAACGCCTAGTTCTAAACTTTAGTAACATAGGGGCACTATATAAATATATGACCAGTACTTTAACAATCTAACTAACATAAGACACACATGTCAACCATAAAAAACCCTCTTCTACTAAGGTTGTAAATTGTAATAATCTTCCAATGATTAATGATCCACCAAAAATAGTTAACCTTGGGGATCCATATAAGCTTACATAAGTGGTTGTTCTCTTCTCCATTTTCCTAGGTCCAATAAAAAGATTTTGTTAGAAAGTAAAGTCCACCACGATAACTGAGAGGGGGTGGCGGGGGGAGGGGGGGATGAATTAGTTATCTGATAATTATAACTTTTATCAACTTCAACATCATTTAACCATGTAAGAAATATAATCACCAACCATAGAAAGATATTCAAACACAATAACACAATGACACAAGATATATTAAATACGGAACCTCTTGATCAAAGAGTAAACCCTGGTGGGAATGATGCCCACAAAAGATGCACTAATATAAATATTCCTTGTGAGAGGATGGACTCTATTAGGAGCCTTATGAAATACATTCAGTACATATGAATCCCTGTTAGGAGATTTTGAATCCTTGTTAAAATATTCTAACCTTGTTAAGAGTTATGGAAGACAGAAGGACCCACTGCCCAAACAGCTTCAATGGCAAGATCAATGAACACAATGTCCAACTGATCTCTAGATTATTCAATAGAATAATATCAAAACATGTTACCTCTTCTCTAACTATGCCAAACCGCACTCACTATTACACCAAATCTCAATTCCAGATCTTTGTACCTCGCATGACTTTCTTCACAATTTCACTTCCTCAATTCATTATCTCTTTTCTTCACTTCATGCATACATGATCACATTCACACTTCTTCACTATATTCATTCCATTACACACTAAAACAAGAAAAAAATTCCTTCCTTTATACCACACTCAAGTAATTACAAATGAGTCGGCATCTAATTACAAAAATAAAAGTTTCCACACGCTACATCAAAATTACACAAAACTGTCGGCTTCCAATTACAACAATTCTTCACTTGTGTGACCTCAAAGTTTGTGCTATCATCACATCACTATCAATGTGAATTCAAATTCCCTTTAACTGCACAAAACTAGATTCCATCTTGATTAGGAGATATCATCTGATTTTCACAAACCGCTACTCAGGAACACTGCCTGAATACTGCTTCCACCAAAATGCTCATAACTTTCATGAATAAATGAATTACTATCTGTGCTCTTAACCATAGACATATAACATATAAAAGAGTATAACCTCAACATCCAATATCTCCAATTGAAATATCCCACATGCGCTAATCAAAACACTATCTGCTCCTCTGATAGTCTCCAGTGGATCATTGTGTTGACATCAATGACAATCAAAGTCATGAATGCAAAAAAAACTGCTACAGAATGGCTGCCAAATATTCAACATTCATTCCTAACAATCTCCCCCATTGGCATTGATGGAAACATAGATGAAAAACATCCAATGTTCCAAGAATCCAACACTGCAACACTGTTGTTCTGAAAAATACTTCAAGTCCTCTTCATCAAGCAAATCTTTCTTTGTTTTCCTATTCAGTTCTCTCCAATAGATGGTGCAAATGGTTTTTCATGTTTTTCATGTATACTTCTCCCCCATTGACATCAATGATATAAAATTTCATCATTATGTCAACAACAACTCTAATGTCAAAAGACACTATTTAGAAAATACATTCACTAGAGTCCTCATGACTCAGCTCAGATACACATACTCCCCCATAGAGGAATTACCAACATCCAGTCCAGAAGAAAGATAAGGCTCATATACCACTAGACAGATGCAACATTCTGCATCACTTCTCAAAAGTAGGTTGGGGCATAAACCCAAGCATACCTCTTAGATACTCAAATGTGTCCTTAGGTAAAGGCTTTGTAAAAATGTCTGATATCTGCTCCTTTTTTCTTATATACTCAAGTCTGACTTTTTTCTCAGCAACTTTCTCTCCTACTACATGATATTTAATCTCTATATGCTTTGTCTTAGAATGTAATACAGGGTTTTTAGACATACTAACTATGTTGGTGTTGTCACAATGTATAACAACAGGTTCAACAAAAATTATTCCGATATCCTTTAGCATTTGCTTCATCTAAATTATCTAGTTACAATTGTTTCCTGCTACTACATATTCTGCTTCTGTTGTGCTTTGAAATTCAATTCTACTTCTTGCTTAGCCAAGAAACCAATCTTCCTCCAAGAAAAAAGGCTCCACCACTGGTACTCTTTTTATCATCAACACTGCCTCCCCAATCAGCACTTGTATATGCACATAGGGTAAAATCATCAGATTTTTCATACCACAATCCATAGTCCATTGTGCCTCTTAAATATCTCAGTATCCTCTTTACTGATGCATAATGTGATTCTCTAGGTTTAGCTTGAAATCTTGCTACAATTCCAACTGAATGTTCTATATCAGGTCTTGTATGAGTTAAGTACTACAATCCTCCAATCATAGATCTATATTTTTTGTGTTCAATTGCCGGTGTTTCATCTGTCCTAGATAATTTATGTCTAGTTACCATAGGTGTTCCAACTGGTTTACAGTTCTCCATTCCAAATCTTCTCAACAAGTCATTCAGGTACTTTGTCTGACTTACAAAGATACCATCACTATTCTGTGTTATATGTAATCCCAAAAAGTATTTCATTTCACCAATCATGCTCATTTCAAATTCAGTCTTCATTTCATTAGCAAATATATCACTAGCTTCATCTTCTCCTCCAAAAATAATGTCATCAACAAAAATAACTATAATCAACAAACCATTTTCAATTTATTTTGTGTATAGATTGCTATTAGCTATTCCTTTTGTAAATCCCAATTTTAACAAATATTTATCCAATCTTGCATACCAAGTTCTAGGTGCTTGCTTTAGTCCATATAAGGCTTTCTTTAGTTTACATACCATGTCTCCTTCTTGAGTCAAAGGAAAACCTTCATGCTGCTCATTGTAGACTTCTTCCAATTCTCCATTCAGAAATGCTGACTTTATATCCATCTGATATACTTTGAATTTCTTATACGCTGCATAGGCCAAAAACATTCTTACTGCTTCAATTCTTACTACAGGTGCAAAAGTTTCTTCATAGTCAATTCCTTCTTGTGGTGATTATCCTTTAAATACCAATCTTGCTTTGTTTCTTACTACTTCTCCTTGTTCATTCATCTTATTTCTAAATACCCATTCAGTTCCAATAACATTCTTATCTTTAGGTCTAGGGACCAATTCCCATGTCTTGTTCTTTTCAATCTGATCTAGTTCTTCTTTCATAGCATTAATCCAACTTTCATCTTCACAAGCTTCACTAGTAGATTTAGGTTCAACTTGAGAAAGCAAACATAACTGTTCTTGTACCTTATTTAGAGTTAGAACTCCTCTTTTAATGCTTCCAATAATTTGGTCAATAGGATGATTCCTTGATAAATTCTTGTTAGGTGTCACTGTCTCCGATCTCACTTCAGGTGTTAGTTCTTCAATGACTTCACTGTGGATTTCATTCAACAAATCACTGTCAGTTTCACAAAATAGTTCAGTAGTCTCAGAGTTATGTTTAGGATGAGCTTCTTCATCTGATTCATAATCAAGCATTCTTTCCTAAATTTTGAATTTTTCATCAACTTTAACATTTTCACTTTCAACAATAGTCTTAGTTCTCTTATTGTAACGTCTATAATCTTTTCTCTTCAAATAATATCTAAGAAATATTCTTTCATCACTTCTAGGATCAAACATTCCAATATTATCATCTCTCTTTATATAACATTTGCTTTCAAAAATTCTAAAATACTTAACTAAGGGTTCATGTCCAAACCATAATTCATAGGGTGTCTTGTTTGTGTCTACTCCGATTTGTACTCTATTCATTGTATACACTGTTGTGTTCACTGCTTCTCTCCAAAATATCTTTGCCAAATCATTCTCAAATAACATAGCTCTTGTTGCTTCAGTTACTGATCTATTTCTTGTTTTTGCAATACCATTTTGTTCAGGTGTCCTAGGGGCTGAAAGCTGTCTCTTAATACCATTCACTTCACAAAAGGTGTTAAATTCTCTAGAAGTAAATTCTCCACTTCTATCAGATCTCAAACTTTTAATCTTCATTCTAGATTAATTCTCAACTTTATTCTTAATGATCTTAAGCTTATCAAATGCTTCAGCCTTTTCTTTAAGAAATGCAATCCACATCATTCTTATAAAATCATCAACAAGGGTCATGAAATACCTTTCTCCATAGAATCCTCTAGTCCTAGTAGGACAGCTCAAATCTATATGAACAATCTCCAACTTCTCTATAGATGTAAACTTCTTACTGGGAAAAGAACTTCTCTTCTGTTTAGCCATCACACATTCCTTGCAAATCATGTTAGTAGGCTTCATAATTTTAGGCAAATCCCTTACTGCAAGTGTAATACTTACTTTCAGAATGTTATCAAAGTTTATATGACAAAACCTTCTATGTCATAACCAACTGTCATCAATCATAGTAATCAAACATGTCATCTTAGTAGGATTTAACTGAAATACATTACCTCTTGTTCTAGATCCAGTTTCAATCATATTGCCATCTTTATCCTTTATTACACAAGTTTTCTAAGTAAACCAAACTTGATATCCGTTATCAACTAACTATCCAACACTTAAAAGATTATGTTTCAAACCATCCAAAAAATAAACATCATTAGTATTAGTCTTTCCATCAAGAGTAATAGATCCTATACCTTTAATCAAACAAGGTGCATTGTTTCCAACTCTAACAAATCCTCCATCATAATTGTTAAACTTTATGAACTTTTTCATGTCTCCAATCATATGATGTGAACAACCACTGTCTATAATCCAATCAGATTTCTTTTCAACTTGAGAAACTAGGGCTTTTTCTTCCTTAACATCAGTTTCAGGATTCTCTTCTTTAATTGCTACAAATCTTGTGTCATCATTGTTCTCAGTATCACTTTCACTTAGAGTTTTTTCTATGCAAGCTTCAAGATCTTCATCATTAGCATAATAACGTTCCTTAGGTCTTCTAGGCTTGAAATTGTTTCTATACTTTTTAACTCTCTTAGGACATTTAGATGCAAAATGACCATATTATTGACAAGTCCAACATTTGAAAATTTTATTACCATCTGGTTCTCTCTTCACAAGGAAGGAAATACCTTCTTCAATCTTCCTATCTTCTTCATTTTTAGATCTACTACTACCAACATAATCTCCTCTTACACTGATGCTTCTTGACAAAGTAGGGTGAACACTAAGAGCACTGAATGCTATCTCCATTCTAGGCAAGTCTCCTGATAACCTCAGGTTCATTTCTGCTGCTTCCAATCTTCCAAGAAGAGTCTCTCTTGTAAAGTTCAAAGTGCAAGGTATAACTTGTTCAATCATCTGTGTTGTCTGCTTAAATGCAGGAGTTAGTGTCCTCAGAATTTTCCATATCACTTCATTCTCTATGTTTGATCCTCTACAAGATTTTATGCCTGCAACAATTTCTGACGTTCTACCAATATAGCTTCTAACAGATTCATCTTCCATCATTCTTATATCTTCAAATGCAGATATCCAATTATGTAATCTAACTTTCTTTGCATGTTCATCACCTTCAAAAGTAGAGTGTAAAGCTTTCCAAATTTCATGAGATTTTTTCAAACATTTTACCTGACTATACTCATTCTCTGGAAGGGCTGTTAAAAGTGCTTCTCTGGCAAGTATGTTACACATGAATATATATCTCTCACCATTTGTACATGCTTCAAGATTATCTTCATCAATGATAGTCTTCTCATCCTTTGTAATCTACCAATAACCTGGTCCTAAACATAGTAGGTGTGTCTTCATCTTTTCTTTCCTTTGTCAAAATTTATTCCATCAAACATAGGACTTTCTTTCCTAAAATTCACCATGGATCTCCTTAAGCTATTAAACTTTCCTTTCAAGAACCTACTGCTCTGATACCAATTGTTAGAAAGTAAAGTCCACCAAGATAATTGAGAGGGGGGGGGGGGGTTGTATCAGTTATTAGATAATTATAACTTTTATCAACTTCAATAGCATTTAACTATGTAAGCAACATAATCACCAACCATAGAAAGATATTCATACACAATAAGACAATGACACAAGATATGTTAACTAGGGAATCGCTTGGTCAAAGAGTAAACCCCGATGGGAATGATGCCTATAAAAGATGCACTAATATGAATATTCTTTGTGAGAGGATGGACTTTGTTAGCAGTCTTATGAAATATATTCAGCACATATGAATCCCTGTTAGGAGATTTTGAATCACTGTTAAAATATTCTAACCCTGTTAAGAGTTATGGAAGACAGAAGGACCCACTGCCCAAACAACTTCAATGGCAAGATCATTGAACACACTATCCAACTGATCTCTAGATTATTCAATAGAATAATATCAAAACATGTTACCTCTTCTCTGATTGTGCCAAACCGCACTCACTGTTACTGTTGCCCAAAAATTCCTTGTCGTTCATTTTCAGCCACAGTCTTGTTTTCCAATGAAATGCTCAAGTGTCGAAAACCCAGTGTGTTTTCGACCTCCTCTCTGCAGGCTCAAGATGTTTTCTGCCTTTTGGTCCAAAAAACCAGTGTGTTTTCAACCTCCTCTCTGAAAGTTTCAGATGTTTTTGACTTTCAATGCAAAAGATTCTCTATGTTTTCGACCTCGGTCCGAAAACCTTCTATGTTTTTGACCACTTCTACACTTTACCCTTCTCTGGCGTCTGCATTTTTCCATCCATGCAACTTTGACCAGGTGGGTCCCTTTGGCATTTTTGACAATTTGCTATGGCTTGTCGCATGATCGCATAGCCCTTTTTTAGGCCATGCAAACATGCAACTAGTCATTAAGTACGCAACCCCGAGGTTCCAGCCGGGCCATGTTCGTGGTCTTCAAGCCTTCAAACCGCCAGAAGTCAGCACACAATAGTTTCATGTTGGTCGCATGATCGCATGGGCTCTTTCGAGCCCATGCGACCATGCGACTAACTGTTTGCAGTCATTGGTTAACATCATGTGACAGGCAGTTTGTGGGGTCCCATTTGAGATGATCAACGACTGTCGTGATTTCGCAAAGGATCCGTCAGAGCCTTGTGAAATCATGACAACCGTTGATCTTGCCTTCTCTGCAACGTTTCAAAGCTTTGGTTGGTCTAGTGCCACGTATTCTGATATGGAAGTTTCTCATTGGCCAGAGGTAATGACTCATTCCAATCTGTCAGAGCGAGCTCAGTAGACTTCCTAGAAAGAGATCTAACGGCTGTCGCATGATCACAAGGAATATTTCTTGCCTTTGCGATCATGCGACCACCATTGGATCAGAATCTAAGTTGTAGTGGGACCGTGTCAGAGCTCACCGAGGTGTATGCTTACGGAGCAGTTAGGAATGAATAAGAGAATGACAGGTGGCAAGGTGGACTCAGTTTTGTGGTTTCAGTCACGTAATTTCCAGGAAGAGCCGGGGTTAGTTAAAAGGTTAAGCGATTCAGCGACAAGAGGAAAATTGAAACCTAGGGTGAATACCAAGTTAGTTTTGCAGTCAAGAGGAGCCTGAGGTTAAAGTTCAGGCGACTTGGCGACAAGAGGAGATTTGAATCCAAGGTGGAGCCAGGGTTATTTTTGCAGTGCGATCATAAGCCCGAACATTTGTCAAGCGGAGGTAGATTATAAAGACTTGTCGCATGATCGTATGAAGCCTTTTTGGCTCATGCGATCATGCGACCGATGACCTTTTCGTAGGGATGCTGAGGTGGCTTTCCTTGCGGGCCCGAGGTGTCTTGTGCGACAGTTTTTAAAAAAGCTTATCGCATGATCGCATGAAGCCTTTCGGCCTCATGCGATCATGCGACCATTGCTTTGTCAGTGGTGGCAGTTTCAAAGAGTGTTGTCACATGATCGCATGAAGCTTTTTTAGCTCATGTGATCATGCAACCAGTGTTATTTCTAGTGGCCTATTTTTTTATAGGTTTTTCTTTTGAAGATCTTGCGAGTGCGGGTAGCTAAAAATTTATGATTTCAGGGGTGGTTGCGGTTGGATAGAATTTGCAGAGATCTTTTAGGTTGTTGTTTTGGGTCCTTTCTAGTATGGGATCGGATTTGAACATTCATGACAGAGTCCAGCTTACAGGGAGGTAGATGGATGAGGTTTTTGTCAGTAGGCATGATCAATTCAGGCATGGGCACACAGACAAAATATCTGATCGACCATGATATTCATAGAACACATTTATGATCAGAAGTGATTGTTTTAGGGATGATTATTATAATGCAGATTTATGTAGCCCTAATTCAGAGATATTTTGATTCCTGCCTACGTGCAGGGATGTATATAATTTGTTTTTGGAGCTTTTGAAGCTCATAATTCACATTTTGTAAAAAAGGAAAAGGCTCTTTTCTTGGAAAACTATCTGTAGCATTCCTTCCTGCTCTCTGATTTCCCACATCTTGTAAGTTTTCATTGATGAATTCAAATATTGCAAAGCATTCTGTGGCATTCTTGTTGTCCTCATGCCTTCTTGTCTGAGTTTGTCTCTTATTGGATTGAAGTTTATGAATGTTGTCAATAGAAATTGGGGTTCCTAGTCCCTCTCATTTTCTGCAATTTTGTGTGTTTCCTGTGTCTAATCTGATTTAGATGTTTTTTGGGTATGCTACAGCCCCTAACGGTCTTGTCTCATTCCTACACCTAGTTGTAGAGGAGGATGTTTGTTTGCATGTCATAGGTTGAGTCCTCTGTTCAAGCCTTCCTATGAAATACTTATGCAAACCTATCCAGTGAGTGGTGACTTATTAGACCTAATTCCTCCATTGTTCTCATCCTTCTATACTAAGATCCTAACCCTAGTTTCAGTGCATCACCTAGTAGGTAGATTTGCTTTCATGTCATTTCCCTTTCCATGCATTCCTTCTATCCCTTTCCCCTCAAAGTTTACTTTCCTATTAAGAGAAAATCATTGTGATTATCCAAGAGGAACCAGCCTAGAATCTGGAGGGCTCATCTCGGTTAGCAAAAGGTCCCACAACCTTGAGATGATTCCCTTGTTATACTGAGTTTTCAAGACTATGAGAGCTTGAACTAAGGGTACAAATTTAGTGTATAACATTTCTGGCACACCCGATGGGATCAAGAGGTCATAGTTTTCATGGTTCTTGCTGGTTTTGATATGCTTCTAGCAGGTTGCAGACCTTTGAGAGGTCATTATTCGGCATATCTAGTGACTCCAAGCTCACATGTACTGGTTTCAAGGAGATTTAGTACCTAGGATTGATTACCATCCTTCTTTTCATGAGGGTGTCCATTTCATGGAGGTCAACAGTAGTCATCTCATGCTTGCCCCCCACCCACCCAACTTCCAGCATCATGGAAACATAATTTCTCATACCAACAACCTCAAGAGGAGATGCTTTCTTTGAAAGAACATGCTCATTGTGCCCAGATCCAACAACGACAAGCTTTGACTCAGCAGGATCAAGGTTACAGGAGGTATCTGGCAGAACAATACAAAAGAAATGAAGCTAGGCTCACTGAGGGGTTGGAAGCATAAAAGAAGCACTATGAGGAGGTGCTGGAAACACAAAAGGAGCATATGCGGACACAAGCAAAGAAGCAGTTTGATGCTAGATGGAAGCAGTGTGATGAAGTCATTACAGGACAATGAAAAAGTCAAGCAGCCCTTGCAGGTAATCTGGCCTCACTGAACAAAGTTTACAAAGAAAATTTAATTAAGGTTAGTGATGCTATAGCTGAGAAAGAGGAAGATTTTCAAAGAACATTGGCAGCTCAGCAGGTTGCTTATGAGGAGTTGGAAATTCATAAGAATAATTGTGAAAAGGTGGTTCAAGACCAGAAAATTTTGATGGAGGCCATGTTTGATAGAGGCAATGAGTTTCAGCTTGAGAAGGAGTAGGAGATGAGAGTTCATGAGGAGTTTCATGAGAAAGAGCTACAGGATCTCAAGAAAAATATAAGATTCCTGGCTTCTGCAGCTAAAAAATATAAAAGAGGCTATCAGATGCAGATTGAGAAATGTTCTCAACTTGAAGAAGAAAAGGAGAGCATAGAGCAAAAGATTGTTGATCTAAAGGTGGCTCTCTCCGAACAGGTTAGGACAAATGAGTCCTCAATAAATCATGATTATGTTGACAGCAGTATATACTTCTCCTGCAAAAGAGTCTAGAAGAAGAAGAGGAAGATCAATTCTGGGACAAGATGGAGTACTTTTGCTTGCATCTTGATGACAAGCCCACACTTCTAGAGAACACCTGTAATTTACAGGAGATAGCCATTTCCAGTCAGCATAAGAAGGAGGTCAATCAGACTAAAGTAACCTCTCAAGAGCCTAAGTTTGTCAAGGAAAGCTCTAGGTCCAACATCTCTCATGGTTGCCCTATTAGGTATTTGGCCAGGATGGAGGTTATCAAAGGAGTACAAATCATGCCACCATCTGAATGTGTTTTTCCATCAGGAGTTGAGGCTGAAAATGAACCAGATCTTCTTATTGCCCCCATTGACCAAGTAAGTAAAGTCTCCTCGCTGCTTGCTATTTCTCCTTAGAATGATGGTGCCTACAATTAGCTTGACCAAGTGAGCAAAATCTATATTAGTCAAATCCTTGTCAAGCAAGTGACCCTATATATCTCCTATGTTTATCTTGTAATAGCTTTCCAGAGGCATGTGGATTATTGTAAGCTGAGAAGGATGGGAAGCTATTTTCCACAACTAGTTAATGGTTTCATTTAACCAGGTTTCTATACTGGTTAGTCTAGGTTAGGTGTTTCTTGTTTTCCTAGAGTAGTTTCTTGCTTTCCAAGAAGTGCTCATGTACAGTTTGTCTTCCCGGTTTGGTTTTTGCCCCTGCTAGTTTTGTGCTTAAATGAATCCTATGCCCAATGGATCCCTCTTTGGCAACTGGTCTAAATGTCAAGCAGGCTGACATCCTGTAGAGGTCACCAAAATGTTGCCCAAAAATTCCCTATCGTTCATTTTCGGCCACAGTCCTATTTTCCAATGAAATGCTCAAGTGTCAAAAACCCAGTGTGTTTTCGACCTCCTCTCTGCAGGCCCAGAATGTTTTTTGCCTTTTGGTCCGAAAACCCAGTGTGTTTTCAACCTCCTCTCTAAAAGTTTCGAATGTTTTTGACTTTCAGTGCAAAAGATTCTCTATTTTTTCGACCTCGGTCCGAAAACCTTCTATGTTTTCGACCACTTCTACACTTTACCCTTCTCTGGCGTCTGCATTTTTCCATCTACGCAACTTCGACCAGGTGGGTCCCTTTGGCATTTTTGACAATTTGCTACGGCTTGTCGCATGATCGCATAGCCCTTTTTTAGGCCATGAGAACATGCGACTAGCCGTTAAGTACACAACCCTGAGGTACTAGCCAGACCCAGTTCACGGTCTTCAAGCCTTCAAACCGCCAGTAGTCAGCACGCAACAGTTTCATGTTGGTCGCATGATCGCATGGGCTCTTCCGAGCCCATGCGACCATGCGACTAACCATTTGTAATCATCGGTTAACATTATGTGACAGGTAGTTTGTGGGGTCCCATTTGAGATGATCAATGATTGTCGTGATTTCACAAAGGATCTGTCAGAGCCTTGCGAAATCGCGACAACCATTGATCTTGCCTTCTCTGCAGCGTTTCAAAGCTTTGGTGGGTCCAGTGCCACGTATTCTGATATGGAAGTTTCTCATTGGCCAGAGGTAATGACTCATTCCAATCTGTCAGAGCGGGCCCAACAGACTTCCCAAAAAGAGATCTAATGGCTGTCGCATGATCGCAAGGAATATTCCTTGCCTTTGCGATCATGCGACCACTGTTGGATCAGAATCTAAGTTGCAGTGGGACCGTGTCAGAGCCCACTGAGGTGTATGCTTACAGAGTAGTCAGGAATGAATAAGAGAATGACAGGTGGCAAGGTGGACCCAGTTTTGTGGCTTTAGTCGCGTAATCGCCAGGAAGAGCCGGGGTTAGTTAAAAGGTTAAGCGATTCAGCGACAAGAGGAAAATTGAAACCTAGGGTGAATACCAAGTTAGTTTTGCAGTCAAGAGGAGCCTGAGGTTAAAGTTCAGGTGACTTAGCGACAAGAGGAGATTTGAACCCAAGGTGGAGCCAGGGTTATTTTTGCAGTGCGATCGTAAGCCCGAACATTTGTCAAGAGGAGGTAGATTATAAAGACTTGTCACATGATCACATGAAGCCTTTTTGGCTCATGCGATCATGCGACCGATGACCTTTTGGTAGGTATGATGAGGTGGCTTTCCTTGCAGGCCCGAGGTGTCTTGTGCGACAGTTTTAAAAAAAGCTTGTCGCATGATCGCATGAAGCCTTTCGGCCTCATGCAATCATGCGACCATTGCTTTGTTAGCGGTGGCAGTTTCAAAGAGAGTTGTCGTATGATCACATGAAGCTTTTTTAGCTCATGCGATCATGCAACCAGTGTTATTTCTGGTGGCCTATTTTTTGTGGGTTTTTCTTTTGAAGATCTTGCGAGTGCGGGTAGCTAAAAATTTATGATTTCAGGGGCGGTTGCAATTGGATAGAATTTGTAGAGATCTTTTAGGTTGTTGTTTTGGGTCCTTTCTAGTATGGGATCAGATTTGAACATTCATGACAGAGTCCAGCTTGCAGGGAGGTAGATGGATGAGGTTTTTGTCGGTAGGCATGATCAATTCAGGCATGGGCACACAGACAAAATATCTGATTGACCATGATATTCAGAGAACACATTTATGATCCGAAGTGACTATTTTAGGGATGATTATTATAATGCAGATTTATGTAGCCCTAATTAAGAGATATTTTGATTCCTGCCTGCGTGCAGGGATGTATATAATTTGTTTTTGGAGCTTTTGAAGCTCATAATTCACATTTTGTAAAAAAGGAAAAGGCTCTTTTCTTGGAAAACTATCTGTAGCATTCCTTCCTGCTCTCTGATTTCCCACATCTTGTAAGTTTTCATTGATGAATTCAAATATTGCAAAGCATTCTATGGCATTCTTGTTGTCCTCATGCCTTCTTGTCTGAGTTTGTCTCTTATTGGATTGAAGTTTATGAATGTTGTCAATAGAAATTGGGGTTCCTAGTCCCTCTCATTTTCTGCAATTTTGTGTGTTTCCTGTGTCTAATCTGATTTAGATGTTTTTTGGGTATGCTATAGCCCCTAACGGTCTTGTCTCATTCCTACACCTAGTTGTAGAGGAGGATGTTTGTTTGTAGGTCATAGGTTGAGTCCTCTATTCAAGCCTTCCTATGAAATACTTATGCAAACCTATCCAGTGAGTGGTGACTTATTAGACTGATGCAAGAGCATCCTGGGTGTAAGAGCAATCTTGCATCACCCAAAAATATTTTTGTTTTTATATTCAATAAGGGCTAATTTGTGCAGAGCTGCTATTTATGGAAAGTTACTATTTTTGGTAATTTTCGTATGTGCTCAGAATGATCTGATTTCTTTCTTGGAGGTTCATTTTGGTCATATAAGTCTGTCAGTAAAGTTTCATTGCCAGATCAAGTGTATATTGGAAGATATTGAAGATTTTCGGTATTGGTAGCAGGGTACAAAAACTTTGAACTCAATTTTGAAGGCTTTAGAGGCCCCGGATGAGGTCAAAAATTTGGGTGACGGGCGCTTGCGCGGGTCAAGCCTGTAGAGCGCTTCGTGGCATTTCTGAAATGGGGTTATAATAGCCGATCGGGTCAACTGGTGATGACTTATGGTCTTCGGAAGTTGGGCCACCCGAAATGGCAGAAAATAATTTTTTTCAAAATTTCTGTTCGGGTTTCAAAGGTTATCTTGAGCCGACTATGATGTAATAAAATATAAAATAAAATAATTCTAAGTTTGGTCGGCCTTATTGGCTAAAATTCTGGAACCTTCCCAGGCGGTGGAAAATTGCCTATATAAGGAAGGCTGTATTATTGTCTTCGGAGTTGAGAATAGTCCTGGGTAGTAGATCTGGGTATTGATTCGAGGCTTGTCCTACAGAATATTGTAAGGGAATGCCCATGTGGCTTTGCATATTGTAATTCTGAAAGTTTGTAATTCCACATTTGTGGAGATAATAAGAAGCCAATTTTCTATTCTTGCATATTATTGTTGTTGTTTCTCTATTTCTCTTATGTGGTTGTGGTATTAAGGGGAGCACCCTTCATCAAGTGGTATCAGAGCAGGGGTTCTTGAGTGTGTAAACAGATCGCCGACTGTGAGGCAATTTGCACCAGGACCGTGGTTAGGGTTTCAGCGCGCATCACGAAAATGCCTCCACAAAGAGAACGTGACGGAAGACCTGGTGTTGTGACACCTGAGGTTAGAGAGTTGCAGAGACAAGTGCAAGCATTACAAGAAGAGATTCGTAGAGGAATGAATCTTAATGTCAGAGACGAAAGTGAGGATGAAGCCGAAGAAGAATATCAAGAAGGAGAAGTTGAAATTGTGAACCAGGAGGAAGAAAGACTTTTTCGGGCGATTTCCAAGATCGGGAAAAGACCTAAGATTGAGGTTCCTACATTTTCTGGAAATCTTAACCCAGAGGAATTGATCGACTAGATCAATGAATGTGAGGAATATTTTGAGTATGAAGATGTTGAGGATCCTGATAGGGTCAAATTTGCGAAGGCCAGACTGAAAGGTCATGCGAAGATCTGGTGGCAAGAAATTCAATTGGAGCGAAATAGAAGAGGGAAAGATAAAATCACAAGATGAGATCGGATGGTGGAAAAATTGAAGTGACAGTTCATTCCTGTTGATTATGAGCTTGACCTACTAAAGAAAATGCAGAGTTTGAAGCAAGCAGGGAGATCTATTCAGGAGTATACAGAGGAGTTCTATCGACTTCTCATCAGAATAGGCCATGCAGAAGCTAATAAGGAGAAAGTTGCCCGATACCTTAATGGGTTAAGGCCAAGCATCCAGGAGGAGTTGAATCTGGTTTGAATGAACAGTATTGAAGAGGCATATCAATTTTCCCTAAAAGTAGAGGAAAAGCTGAACAAGAAGTTTGAGAGCAGACAAAACGGAAGAGGTCGCGGTGGACGATCTGGTGGACGATCATATGGTGGCCGAAATGAAAATCCGAAAAAGAAGGATGAGGCCAGTAGCAGTCAGAATCAGCATGGAAATAATTCCAATCGCTTCCAGGATCAGAATAATAGAGATCAGAGAGGAAGAGGAAGAGGACAAGGATCTGGAAGAGGAGGCTTCCGTGGAACATGTTTTCACTGTGGAGAAGAAGGTCATAGGGCATTTGAATGTCCTCAGCGCCAAGGCAGAATAGACAAGAGAAATGAAGGCCAGGCCAGAGTTACACATGTAGATGAAGATGTCAGATCATCAAATTCTGAAGATGCTGAAAGAGGAGAAACGTTGATTAACAGAAGAGTCTTGTTGAGTGGTGAGAATGAACCTGAGCAAAGGAGGAGCCTGTTTCGCACCAGGTGCAAGTGTGAAGGTAAATGTTGTGATGTGATTATTGATAGTGGAAGCATTGACAATTTGGTGTCAGAAGAGATGGTGACAAAGTTGAAGCTGAAGAGACAGAAACACCCACATCCATATCGGATTGCCTGGGTACAGGATGACCACAGGGTCATGGTCAATGAACAATGCCTGGTGAAGTTCAAGATTGGCGGATACCAAGATGAGGTATTGTGTGATATCATATCTATGGATGCATGTCATATGTTGTTGGGTAGACCATGGTAGTTTGAAAGATGTGCTGTACACGATGGCCGTGCGAATACCTATTCCCTGACAAAGGATGGAGTGCGGCATAAGCTAAAGCCATTGAAGGAGACCGAAGAAAAGGTATGTGGTAATGCAAGGATAACTTTTGTTGATGGAAGAAATTTTCTAGATGGTATGAGGCATGAGCATGTATGTTTTTCTTTAATTCCAAAAGCTGGTAAAGAGGAAGTAGAAGATGTTCCTGTAGAAGTTGCAGATTTGTTGAATGAGTTTCAAGATATTGTATCCGATAACGTGCCTGATGGATTATTGCCAGTCAGGAAGATCAGTCATCAGATGGACTTGATCTTAGGAGTGAGTTTTCCAAATAAGGCAGAACACAGAATGACACCTGCAGAAAGTGAGGAGCTGAATAGACAAGTACATGAACTGTTACAGAAAGGATTGATTCGTGAGAGTCTGAGTCCCTATGCTGTACCAGCGGTATTAGCACCAAAGAAGAATGGAGAATGGAGGATGTGTATAGATTCTAGGGCAATAAATAAGATCACAATCAAGTACAGATTTCCATTGCCACGAATGGATGATATTATGGACTGTTTGAGTGGAGCTGTGTATTTCTCAAAGATAGATCTGAAGAGTGGATATCATCAGATTCGGATCAGAGAAGGAGATGAATGGAAGACTGCCTTCAAGACAAAGGAAGGACTATATGAGTGGTTAGTCATGCCTTTTGGGCTAACCAATGCACCGAGTACTTTCATGCGGCTCATGAATGAGGTTCTGAAAGAATTTCTGGGTAAGTTTGTCATTGTTTACCTAGATGATATTTTGATCTTTAGTAAGACATTGGATGAACATATGATGCATATTCGTATGGTATTTGAGAAGTTGAGAGATGAGAAATTGTTGATTAATTTGAAGAAGTGCAGTTTTGTGAAGAAAGAGTTAGTGTATTTGAGATTTGTAGTTTCAACCGAAGGTCTAAAAATGGACCCAGAGAAGGTACAGGCTATCCTTGAATGGCTTACTCTAAGGAGTGCTACTGAGGTAAGATCTTTTCATGGTCTAGCTAGCTTTTACAGAAAGTTTATCATAAATTTTAGCAGTATTTGTGGACCCTTGACTGAAACAATGAGAGGGGATAGAAAAGAGTTTAAGTGGACTAATGGGGCAGAAAAGAGTTTTCAATTGTTGAAACGAAAAGTTACAGAACAACCTATTTTAGCACTTCCAGATTTTAATAAGGTGTTTCAAGTAGATTGTGATGCTAGTGGTACTCCAATAGGAGCTGTTATGAGCCAAGAAGGTAAACCTGTTGCTTATTTCAGCGAGAAGTTAAATGATGCCAAGAGGAAATATTCTATTTATGATCAAGAATTTTATGCTATAGTTCAGGCATTAAAAACGTGGAGGCACTATCTGCTTCTTAAAGAGTTTGTTTTGTATACTGATCATCAAGCTTTGCAATATTTGAATAGTCAAGGAAAATTGAATCAAAGGCATTTGAAGTGGGTTGAGTTTTTACAGAGTTATACATTTGTTTTGAAACACAGGAGTGGAAAGTCTAATAGGGTTGCAGATGCTCTTAGCAGAAGGCAACTATTGCTGACAGAAATGCAGATTGAAGTGGTTAGGTTCAAGGAACTCAAGAATTTATATCCAGAGGATCCTGATTTTGGTGAAGCTTGGAAAGCTTGTACAGAACCTATTACTCTAGACAGGACGAAATGGCTGGATTTCATCATCCAGGACGATATGCTATTCAAAGGGAGTCAGTTGTGCATTCCACGAAGTTCTATGAGGGAGAATCTCATCAAGGAGAAGCATAGCGAAGGATTGGCTGGACATTTTGGTCGTGATAAAACCCTTGGTTTGGTTAGTGAGAATTATTATTGGCCACAGTTACAGCAAGATGTGAAGAAGTTTGTACAGAGTTGCAGAGTATGTCAGATGGCGAAAGGAGTGAGGCAGAATACAGGGTTGTATCAGCCATTACCTGTACTAGAGAAGCCTTGGGAGGATATCAGCATGGACTTTGTTCTGGGTTTACCAAGGACTCAGTGGGGACATGATTCAATTTTTGTGGTGGTTGACAGATTTTCAAAGATGGCACATTTCATTCCCTGCAAGAAGACTAATGATGCTGTTCATGTAGCAGAATTGTTTTTCAGAGAAGTAGTGAGACTTCATGGTTTGCCAAAGACCATAGTTTCAGATCGGGACACTAAGTTTGTTGGATATTTCTAGCGTACATTGTGGAAGAAGTTGAAGACAGATTTTAAGTTTAGTTCATCACATCATCCACAGACTGATGGACAGACAGAGGTGGTGAATAGGAGTTTGGGAAATTTGCTGAGATGTTTGGTTGGAGATAAGCCAACAGGATGGGATTTGATTTTACCACAAGTGGAATTTGCATACAATAATTCTGTCAACAGGAGCACTGGTAAATCACCATTCTAGATTGTATATGGAAGTAGTCCAAGAAATGCATCTGAATTGAGGAAGATAGATAAAGGAGAAATAAGTAGTGCTGAAGCTAAGGATTTTGCAGAACACTTGAAGAACATCCATGAGGAGGTGAGGAAGCATATTACCAAGATGAATGCACAGTATAAGGCTAAGGCAAATGAGAAAAGGAGGTATAAGGAATTTCAAGTTGGTGATGCAGTCATGGTTCATTTGCGGAAGGAGCGGTTTCTAGTTGGTACATATAACAAGCTGAAAATGAAGAAGTTTGGACCATGTAGGATACTGAAGAAACATCATTCAGGAAACGCATATGAGGTAGAATTGCCTACTGAGCTAAATATTTCACCAGTGTTTAACATTTCAGATCTGACAGAGTATCATGAAGGAGGTGTTGAAGATGAGATCACAGCAGCACAGTGGAGTATTCCAGCAACTAGTTTAGACACTAAGGAGATCGAAGATATACTGGACAGTCGTGTTGGCAGAAGCACAAGGAACAGGACATATGAAGAATATCTGGTCAAGTGGAAAGGACGACCTGTTGAAGATTCCTCATGGCTAACAAAGGAGGAGGTTAACCATCTTGGTTTTCCTCTGCACACCTAAGTCGTGACAGGGTCACTTCTCAAATTACCCTGGGTGTCTGATGCAGGAGCATCCTGGGTGTAAGAGCAATCTTGCATCACCCAAAAATATTTCTATTTTTATATTCAATAAGGGCTAGTTTGTGCAGAGCTGCTATTTATGGAAAGTTACTATTTTTGGTAATTTTTGTATGTGCTCAGAATGATTTGATTTCTTTCTTGGAGGTTCATTTTGGTCATATAAGTCTGCCAGTAAAGTTTCATTGCCAGATCAAGTGTATATTGGAAGATATTGAAGATTTTCGGTATTGGTAGTAGTGTACAGAAACTTTGAACTCAATTTTGAAGGCTTTAGAGGCCCCGGATGAGGTTGAAAATTTGGGTGACGGGTGCTTGCGCGGGTCAAGCCTGTAGAGTGCTTCGTGGCATTTTCAAAATGGGGTTATAATAGTCGATCGGGTCAACTGGTGATGACTTATGGTCTTCGGAAGTTGGGCCACCCGAAATGGCGGAAAATAATTTTTTTCAAAATTTCTGTTCGGGTTTCAAAGGTTATCTTGAGCAGACTATGATGTAATAAAATGTAAAATAAAATAATTCTAAGTTTGGTCGGCCTTATTGGCTAAAATTCTGGAACCTTCCCAAGCGGTGGAAAATTGCCTATATAAGGAAGGCTGTATTATTGTCTTCGGAGTTGAGAATAGTCCTGGGTAGTAGATCTGGGTATTGATTCGAGGCTTGTCCTACAGAATATTGTAAGGGAATGCCCATGTGGCTTTGCATATTGTAATTCTGAAAGTTTGTAATTCCACATTTGTGGAGATAATAAGAAGCCAATTTTCTGTTCTTGCATATTATTGTTGTTGTTTCTCTATTTCTCTTATGTGGTTGTGGTATTAAGGGGAGCACCCTTCATCATATACCTAATTCCTCCATTGTTCTCATCCCTCTATACTGAGATCCAAACCTTAGTTTCGGTGCATCACCTAGTAGGTAGATTTTCTTTCCTATCATTTCCCTTTCCATGCATTCCTTCTATCCCTTTCCCCTCAAAGTTTACTTTCCTATTAAGAGAAAATCATTGTGATTATCCAAGAGGAACCAGCCTAGAATCTGGAGGGCTCATCTCGGTTAGCAAAAGGTCCCACAACCTTGAGATGATTCCCTTGTTATACTGAGTTATCAAGACTATGAGAGCTTGAACTAAGGGTGCAAATTTAGTGTATAATAGTTACACCAGATCTCAATTCCAGATCTTTGTACCTCACATGACTTCCTTCACAATTTCGCTTCCTCAATTCATTAGCTCTTTTCTTGACTTCATGCATACATGCTCAAATTCACACTTCTTCACCATATTCATTCCATTACACACTACAAAAAGGAAAACATTCCTTCTTTTATACCACATTTAAGTAATTACAAATGAGTTGGCATCTAATTACAAAAATAAAAGTTTCCACACGCTATATCAAAATTACAAAAAACTGTCGGCTTCCAATTACAACAATTCTTCACTTGTGTGACCTCAAAGTTTGTGCTATCATCCACATCACTATCAATGTGTCTTCAACTTCCCTTTAACTACGCAAAACCAGATTCCATCCCGATTAGGAGATATCATCTGATTTCCACAAATCGCTACTTAGGAACATTGCCTAAATACTACTTCCACCAAAATGCTCATAACTTTCATGAATAAATGAATTACTATTTGCGCTCTTAACCATAGACATATAACATATCATAGAGTATAACCTCAACATCTCATAGCTCCAATTGCAATATCCCACGTGCGCTAATCAAAACACTGTCAACTCCTCTGATAGTCTCCAGTAGATCACTGTGTTGACATTAATGACAATCACAGTCATGAATGCAACAACAAATGCTACAGAATAGCTGCCAAACATTCAGCATTCATTCCTAACAGATTTCATAAAGGAGATAAAGGAATTATGTTTCCAAACCCATTTATCTCTTCTCACTTGGGAGAAGATAGAACAATTAGGCAAGAGAGGAGTCAAAGAGACTAATTCATCTTGTAGTCACTTGGTGACTTGTTGAGATATTCCATCACTTATTTATACTTGAACTTTAAAATCCTTCCACTATGGCTTACCTTCATGTCATACAATATAGTTTTTAACCAATTCTCTATTCTTCCTTATGATCTATCTTTTGACATGTTGAGGTTGTTGAAATCTTCTAGGGGTTTTTCTTGGTCCCAAATGGCCTCCCAAAATCTAGCATTTTTTCCCTCTCCAATATTCCTCCTACTTCATTTACTTAAGATATGCTTAATGTTGAGGATACTGCTCCAAAGTGGGGAACCAAAGGTAGTCCTAGCTTCATATTAAAAGTCTATTAGAATGACTGTTATGGAGATATTTAGCCCTAATAAGTTTTACCTAGTACTTTTAATTCTTAATGAGTTTCCAACCAAATTTAGCAATAAGGGAGTTTTTCTGATTTTCATGGTGTTGAGCTAGTGATCAAACGTTGTTTCAAGAAAATAATAATAGAAGGTGATGCAAAGAATTTGATTATAATTTTGAAAGGTGTGAGTACCCTAGGATGGGAAACTAGAGAGATCAACATTAAAATCAAAGAGCTCCTTTACATAGTGGAGATGTTTAAGTTCCAACACAACTTTTGGGAAATTAATGAGGCCCCTGATAGACTTGTGGTGATGGGTCACTTTACTAAAACCATAATTACTTGGTCTACCACACAATATGTGCCCCATGTTGTTCATGTGGATATTGTGAAGGAAATTGCCAATCTCAGTAATAATGGTATTTTCCCTTAATTTTTTATGATGATGAGAATGACTATTTGCATCACATGGGTTTTAAGATTTGGGGTTTATTCTCTAGCTCTTATTTGTTTTTCTATTTCTCTATATTCTTCTGTTAGCCAAATATGTGATTCTATTTTCATTATGGTGGGTGGTATTAACCAATTTGAACCTTAATCTTATGATGAGTTTAAAAAACACTCAATTCTTTGGACTATTATCTAGGCATGACATATGGACTAGTATGTGGAGGGAATGAAAGGCTATAAGGCATAGCTTTATAAGAAGTTTGCATAGTCGTAGGAAGATGGTAAGGTGAGCATAGGTGGGGTGTCATTTTTGGTTTCATTGGAGACCATAGTGATGGTTACTATTTTGTTAATAAAAGGAAAAATGATGCCAATAAAATCTAATGGCCACTATAAGCCTGACATGAAGAGGTTTCTTGACCCTAGAGAAAATATCCCGAGGTTACAAAATGGTTTCAATAAGGAGGAGCTTCCTATCAAGTAGAAATATATCACCATAGTGTTGATCAAGTTCATTACCCTAGAGGGAAGATTTAAGAGGTTCCATTCTCATATCTTCCACATGCTTAATCATTTTTGTTGTGATATTACGTTCAATTTACCATACTAGATTTTATATTCTATGTATCATTATGTGTCCAAAGTTAAAAATAGGGGTGGTATTCCCCTTCATAATTTTTTTTTTTCCTCTACAACTTTTACCTAGTATTGACCCTCAGGCTGTCCCTAACCTGTATCTGACTATAGAATTAAATAACCCTAGGTTTACCCCTATTTGTCTTCTGGTGAAAAGTCCTTCTCTAAGGTACAAAAGAGCTAACCCTCTTAGACAAGCTAAATACAAGGCCCTTGGAATTAAGAAACCCAAGGAAAGTAATATGATTGTGTCAAAGGAATCCTCTTGTGTGTAGTGGACTGAGTGTGATTGGAATCCTAAAAATATTGCGACTTTGATTCCCCATCCCAATCTCTTAGTCGTCCTTCCCATGCTTTAGCTCCTTGGGGTTACTTGGATGATCCTGTCTTCCTTAGAACATTTCCCATCGTACAGTGGTAAATAATACCTCAACTGAAGGTCACTATGATCTTGATTATTTTAGGAAAAAGGTGGATCAGGTTGTGAATTTTGTGTAATTCAGATACAATGCAGTCACTAAATGGCTCTTAATGAAACTTCACATTGCTAGGAAAAAGATAAATAGATTGGATTTTATTGTAGACATAGAGAAGAGGGTGGAGTATTAGACCTATGGCAAGGAGGATGATAGCATATGGGATGTGGCAGAGGATTTTTCTCAAAAGCTCAATGATTTAGAGATTATGGAGCAACATATTAAAGATCTTACGACCTAGATTTTGACTAAAGAGGAGAAGAATGAGATGGTTAGTGCTCTAGCGAACATGATGGCAAACCTATCTTAGCTCAATGAAAATCTTCTCGACTTGGGTTCTTATAGAATACAAATGATGGAAAAGGATACTCTTTCCCTTAAAACGTTATAGGTGGACATGAAAGAGAAAATAACTAAGTGCAAGAAAAGGGATTAAACTCTACACATGGTGCTACAAGGAAATGATTGGAATCCTATTGATTTTGTTTCTATGGTGTGTTCTCCCAAGATGGCTTCTTTCCTAGAAAAGAACAAGGATTAGAATGAAGACTAAAAAGGGGTTCCTATGCCCCCTTTGTAAGGTCTTTTTAACAGGTCATATGAGAGTGTTTTTTGTCCATGTGTCCATTACTAGTTATTTTTCTATATGGCTATAGTTAGCTAGTTGAATTCACTTATTATGAATTGCCTTTGTTTTGTTTGTTAGATCCAATGTTACTTTAATATTAGTTTTAGGCCATATCCAACCAAGGATAACTTTAAGAAACCCTCCCTTCTCAAAAAGTATAAAATTGTGGCAAATCACATGTATTTTGGAGGGAAAAATTTTAATAGTGATGATGAATTATGTGCCAAAATATGGATATTCGGTGGCCAATTTTTTTAATAGTGTATACCATTTTTATAAAAAAATGGCTACTCTAATATTTATTTTAGGAAAATTATTAATATTAGTGGCAAATTATGTTTCAAAATATGGATATTTGGTGGCAAATTTTTTAATAACGGATACCATTTTTATAAAAATATGGTGAAACTATTTTCCAAATATTTGAATTAATTTATTTTCATGGTGAATGATTTTCAAAAATTTATAATTGGTATGGCGATTGAATAATTGGAAATATAAAGAATGACTCGTGTGATGATTCCAAAGAGAATTTTTAGTAAAGGAGTTATCTCACCACATTCCATCCAAAATGTACCTTCCACCATTCATCTCTCTTAATCCAATGGTTGTGATTTGATATTGAAGTTGCATCGGGTCCCACTCCCATCACTATGACATCATAGACTCACATGACACACATCTATTGGATTTACAACATATCAATGGCCAAAGGTGAATTTCAAGCCTATTGTTTCTCTTCATAATATTTACAAAAAACTCTCAACGAAATCATGACTGTTGGACTACAACTGATTTGGAATCTGATTGAAGAATCCATGATTAAAGATCACCGAGGAGTTGCTGATTAGATATGTAATATGATTAAATCAGTATTATGTTGTCATTGATGTCAACTAGTTTGACAACACTTATCTTGTAAGTTACTATACCGAGACATCTGCAGAAAGGTGAAAGAGATGAAGAATAGAGAAATCTACATGGGGAAAGATGTAGATTATAGATGAGGATAAGGAACACATTGAGTAACTTGTTGATGAGTCTATGACTTGATGATATTGACTTTATTATGTTGCATTCATCTATGATGGAGTATAGAGCTAAAAGACACAAATCAATGTTGTCGGTAAATGAAGCATTTCTAGTATACACTGATGGAGTGTAGTGTATACCGCTCATAGTATTAACCAAGTAGTGTTCACTGACACATTTCTTTGTTAACTGAGAAAAACCGAATGAACTAAATGATTAGTTTAGCCGCTAAGATTGATGAGCTGTAAAGTATCTTGATTTCAGTGATAACAGATAATGTTTGTTATGAAGATCGATGGCTAACAAAATTAAAGGAAGATCCAATGGAGCAGATTGAAATGTGTTATCAACATGTCAGCTGAGAGAGTTTGAAGTGGCAAAATCTATGAATGTGGTTAAGCGGAAAAATCTGATGGAGGAGAATAAAATGATTTACTCATCTATATAAGGGAAAAAAATTTCATTATGAAATGATGCTAGAAGAAGTAGAAGCTACAAGAATATCACGTGAACAAGATTTTCATGCATTCTGATCATACTAGTTAAGTAAGAACCGAGTTGCAGAACAATTACCGAGCTATAGAGAGCAATTACCGATGGACAGTAAGTTGATACAGTATTGAATCTGAAGTGAAATATTGGTCAAAAGGATTTGTATGGACTGAATATTGATTTGTAATCTGCAATTGAAGTTGTGTTAAAAGTAGATCGTTTACTATTACATATTTAACCATTGTATACAGTCAAAATCTCTTAACTGAGTGGACTCTGAAAGTCTTATGATGTATCATTCATAGAATGAACATTGTTATCTTGTCAACCCCATAGTGAATGTTGGTTGGACGATAACTTCTAGTCTAAAATCCTCTAACAAGGTCACACTTGACATTGTGTTTGTAAACCTTTAACAGGGTTGGGTCTTAACCAACCTCACTTCAGAAGAGTGAACAATTTTGGGTTGCCGGTCCTAGGTGGTTTTTCCCTTTACAGGGTTTCCATGTTAAATCTCTTGTGTTATCTGTTGATTGTGATTTTTTTTTTTATCATACTTTACATGTTACATGTTAGATTTGATTGGTAACTGTTATAGTATTAGACTGGTAATCGGTAAAAGCACAGACAGTGACATTAATTATTGTTTACCGAGGAGCAGGAATTAAAGAAGATGTTTTTGAATTATACATATTATTGTGGGACATTGGATAACTGATTCACCCCCCTCTCAGTTATTCTAACAATTGGTATTAGAGCTATGGTTGCTTAGAACAAAGTTTTAAGGACTTAAGCACAAAGGTCTCAAGATGTATAAGAGGGAAGTACCGAAATTGAACAAAGAGAACTTCATAGTATGGAAAAGCAGGATGAAGCTGCACATATCTGGAATTGGGAATTCTGCACTAGATGTGATGGAGAATGGCTACATATAACCACCCACTGGTCCCTTAACTCTTGATCAATTGAAGGACAGGCATGAACACAATATCACTATGATGGAACTTGTTGCTGCCTGTAATGATGCCAAATTTGAAGACATCAAGTGTTGTGATACTGCTAAGAAGATGTGGGATAAGTTAAATCTGATATACAGTGGAGATTTGAATGTTAAAAGAGCCCGAGCTGAAAGCCTAAGAGGAAGATTCGATGATATGAGAATGAAAGAAGGTGAGAACATTGTACAATACTCAAATAGACTAAAAGAGGTGATACATGATATTAAAGCATCTGATGGAGTGATTGATGATGAAATAGTGATAAGCAATATTCTTATAACTTTGCTACCAGTTTATGCAATCAGGATCTTTGCAATTCATGAAACAAGAGCTACATCCAACCTTACTCTTGACACTCTGATTGGTAAACTTACAACCTTTGAATTAAATAACTTTGATAATAGTGTTGTTCCTTTTGTTGAATCTGCTTTCATGTCTTCTTTGAAGATTGGAAAGTCTAGCAGGAATAGTAAGAATTATGATAGTGATGATAATATCGATGATGAACTTGATGAGATTGAAGCTTTTATGGCCAGAAGATTTCCCAAAGGAAAGGGAAGGTATAGAGGTAAGTTACCTTTGGCATGTTTTAATTGTAAAGAAGTCAGTCACATCACTGTTAGATGTCCTTAGAAGAAAGATGATGATAGATCCAAAGAACGATCTGAAGGAAGCTATGGGAGAAGAGTCAATAGAGGCTACCGACACAACAATAGAGACAACTGAGACAATAAAGGCAAAAAGGTATGTTACATAGCTGAAGATATTGAAACTGAATCTAATTCTGATGATGATATAGAAGTTGTATTTGTTGAAATGAAAGATGACTCAGAGGAAGAAGAGAAACATGAAGAGACAACACTGATCTCAAAAGTAAGTAGAAATGATACATGGATCATAGACAGTGGCTGTACACATCATATGACCGGTGATGTAGAGAAGTTTGATCATCTTGTTGAATATAATGGAGGATCTGTGAGAATGGGAAATGATGCACCTTGTATGGTAAGAGGTAAAGATTCACTAATGATCAATGATAGAATACAATGTGAAAATGCATATTGGGTCGATGGATTGAACTATAATTTGTTAAGTGTGGCTCAGCTGAACAATTCAGGCCACCAACTGGCTTTTGAGAGAAAAAAGGTGAAGATCTATGATGATGAAGAAAGACTTGTCAGAACTAGTACACAATCCAGAGGTAATCTATTCTATCTTGATATGGATCAGTCTTCTTGTTTGTTAATAAAGGATGAAGATGCTTGGTTGTGGCATAGAAGGTTATGCCATGTGAACTTTGACAACATGATTAAGATTAGTAGAAAGAAAAGAGTTAGAGGATTGCCTAACTTGACAAAACCTGATCATGCCATGTGCCATGAATGTCAGAAAGGTAAGATGACTAAGTCTAGTTTTAAAAGTAAAGACTACTCAACAAAGAAGATACTTGAGTTGGTTCATACTAATCTATGTGGTCCTATGAGAACTCAGAGCTATTCTAGTGATAGATATTTTATTCTTTTTGTTGATGATTATACTAGACTGATGACTGTTATGTTCCTGAAAGAGAAATCTGAAGCCTTTAAAATGTTTAAGTGGTATAAAGCTAAGGTAGAGAAAGAGAATGGAAAAGAAATAAAATGCTTAAGATCTGATAGAGGAGGTGAATTTATCTTTGATAAATTTACTAATTTCTGTAATGAGCATGGAATTAAATGATAGGTCTCTGTACTAAGGACACCTCAGCAAAATGGCATTGCTGAAAGAAGGAACATGACTATAATTGACTGTGCTAGAACATTGATGATACAAAAGAATGTTGCTCAAACATATTGGAGGGAAGCTATCAGTATAGCTGTGTATGTTCTTAACCGAGTACAATTGAAGAAGGACACCAACCGAACATCTTATGAGCTATGGTTTGGACACAAACCTACTATAAGTTATTTCAAAATTTTTGGAAGTAAATGCTTTATTTTGAAAGATGAGAGAAATGGAAAATTTGATTCTAAAGGAGATGAAGGGATATTTCTGGGATATTCCTCTACAAGTAAAGCATATAAATGTTTGAATAAGGTTACAAATAAGATAGTTGAAAGTACTAATGTTCATGTTGATGAGTTTGATGACAAGAATAGAGAGGAAAGTACAAAGGAACTGGAAGACTACGATATATTCACTTACATTGAACATCCATAGTATCTACCAATGCCACAAGTTGTGACAACCGGTTAGCAGGGAAACAATGCAGGACAATAGGCAACACAAACCGATGAACAAGATGGAGCTACCAAGCAAGGAAATGACCCTGAACGGGATGAACAAGAAAGGAGAAACTAACTTCGAGCTAGTTTTGTCAGAAGACATTATCCTGAGACACAAATCATTGGAGACAAACATGCTGAAATGCAAACTAGAAGCAAAACAAGACAAGGTATATGTCTAGTTTGTGAATTTGAACCTAAAAATGTGAAAGTTGCATTAGAGAATGAAGAATGGATTAATGCAATGAAGGAGGAAATAGAGAAAATAGAGAAGAACAAAACCTAGTCCTTATTACCCCGACCTTAAAATAAGAATGTTATCGGTACTAAGTGGATATTCAGGAATAAATTGAATGAAAATGGTGAAGTCACAAGAAATAAAGCTAGATTGGTATGCAAGGGATATGCACAGGAAGAAGGTATTGACTATGGTGAAACATTTGCAACTATTGCTAGATTGGAAGGAGTTAGAATGCTACTTGCATATGCTAGACACTAGAAATTCAAAGTCTATCAAATGGATGTGAAGTCAACATTTCTGATTGGTATACTTGAAGAAGAGGTCTACATCGAACAACCTAAAGGATTTGTTGATCCCAACAATAAAGACATGGTATGTAGATTACATAAAGCTTTATATGGTTTGAAGCAAGCACCTAGAGCATGGTATGAAAGACTACATACTTGTTAAGTATTGGATTTGTTAGAACAAGTGAAAACAACAATCTGTATATGAAAGGTGATACTGATGATACTATTATCATTGCTGAAATATTTGTTGATGATATTATTTTTGGAGGCTTAGATCTTGTATGCAAGACATTTGCTGATGAAATGAAAAAGGAATTTGAAATGTCTATGTTTGGAGAGATTAAGTTCTTTCTTGGACTACAAGTGATTCAACAGAGTGATGGAATATTCATCACACAATCTAAATACATAAAGGAAGTACTGAAGACATTTGGCATGGAAGATGCTAAACCTGTGGGAACACCGATGGCTACTGGATGAAAATTGACAAAGGAGGATGGAACTACAGAGGTAAACCAGACACTTTACCAATCCATGATTGGTAAGTTAATCTACGTAGTTCACAATAGACTAGATATAGCACATGCTGTGGGTATTGTTGCAAGATTTTCTGCTAACCCTAGAGAATCACACATGATAGCTACAAAAAGGATCTTAAGATACTTGAAGAAAATAGAGAATTATGGATTATGGTATCCTAAGGAAGGGAAGTTTGAACTAAAAGTTTACACCGATGCTGACTAGGCTAGAAATGTGGATGATAGAAAAAGCACCACCGGAGGAGCATTTTTCTTTGGTGAAAGACTTGTAACCTGGACAAGTAAAAAGCAAGCTTCTATTTCTCAGTCTACAGCTGAAGCAAAGTATGTTGCTACTACTACTAACTATTCAAAAATTGCATATATCAAGAAAGTTTTGGAAGGGATGAATGAGGTAATGACTGACCCAGTGATTATATATTGTGACAACACTAGTGCCATTAATATTTCAAAAAATCTTGTGATGCACTCTAAGACAAAGCATATATCTATTAAGTATCATTACTTAAGAGAAAAAGTGCAAGAGAAGCAAGTGAAGTTAGAATTTGTCACATCTAAAGAACAACTTGCAGATATTTTTACAAAGCCTCTACCGAAAGACACATTTGAATACTTGAGGACTACACTTGGGGTCTGTCCCCTGTCTATCGGTCACTAAGGTGATCTGGTTGTTGCATCAGCCTACTTTTATCAGAAGATCATTCATGTTGATGCAGCATAGTTCACACTTTTAATCATGTTCAAGGTTGTGATTAAGTTTGAAGAGCTGAAGTAGATTGGGATATTTGTATACTAAGATATAAAGGAAGTATTGGACACTAGAGAGTTACTTAGCTACTACAGAGCTGATTATTTATTTGTTTCTTTGGCATTTCTGTCAAAGGGAGAGATAAATAATATGAAAAAGAACAAGCACTGATGAGAATTATCTAAGGGAGAGACAATCTGAATGAGACAGAGTATTGAAGATCAGTTACAGAGAACAGGAACAAGAGAACTAAAAAGAGAACTGAAAAGATCACAACTACAGAATGGTAAAGTTGTATTATCTAATGTTGTTTAGTAATGTAGTGATTAAACATATTAAGTCTACTCAACTTAGAGCATTTTGTTCACAAAGTTGTAGAGTATATGTTTGGTATGTGTATGGGACATTTCATATTACTTGAGTTTCCATCAATGCCAAAGGGAGAGATTGTTGGACTACAACTGATTTGGGATTTGATTGAAGAATCTATGATTAAAGATCACTGAGGAGTTGTTGATTAGATATGTAATATGATTAAATTAGTATTATGTTGTCATTGATGTCAACTAGTTTGACAACACTTATCTTGTAAGTTACTATACTGAGACATCTGAAGAAAGGTGAAAGAGATGAAGAATAGAGAAATCTACATGGGGAAAGATGTACATTATAGATGAGGATAAGGAACACATTGAGTAACTTGTTGATGAGTCTATGACTTGATGATATTGACTTTATTATGTTGCATTCATCTATGATGGAGTATAGAGCTGAAAGACACAAAGCAGTGTTGTTGGTAAATGAAGCATTTCTAGTATACACTGACGGAGTGTAGTGTATACCGATCGTAGTATTAACCAAGCAATGTTCACCGACACATTTCTTTGTTAACCGACCAAAACCGAATGAACTAAATGATTAGTTTAGCCGCTAAGATTGATGAGCTGTAAAGTATCTTGATTTTAGTGATAACAAATAATGTTTGTTATGAAGATCAATGGCTAACAAAATTAAAGGAAGATCCAATGGAGCAGATTGAAATGTGTTATTAACACGTTAGCCGAGAGAGTTTGAAGCGGCAAAATCTATGAATGTGGTTAAGCGGAAAAATATGATGGAGGAGAATAAAATGATTTACTCATCTATATAAGGGAAAAAAATTTCATTATGAAATGATGCTAGAAGAAGTAGAAGCTACAAGAATATCGCGTGAACAAGGTTTTCATGCATTCTGATCATACTAGTTAAGTAAGAACCGAGTTGCAGAACAATTACCGAGCTATAGAGAGCAATTACTGATGGACAGTAAGTTGATACAGTATTGAATCTGAAGTGAAATATTGGTCAGAATGATTTGTATGGACTGAATATTGATCTATAATCTGCAATTGAAGTTGTGTTAAAAGTAGATCATTTACTGTTACATATTTAACCATTGTATACAGTCAAAATCTCTTAACCGAGTGGACTCTAAAAGTCTTATGATGTATCATTCATAGAATGAACATTTTTATCTTGGCGACCCCATAGTGAATGCTGGTTGGATGATAACTTCTAGTCTAAAATCCTCTAACAAGGTCACACTTGACAGTGTGTTTGTAAACCTTTAACAAGGTTGGGTCTTAACCGACCTCACTTCAAAAGAGTGAACAATTTTGGGTTGCCGGTCCTAGGTGGTTTTTCCCTTTACAGGGTTTCCACATTAAATCTCTTGTGTTATGTGTTGATTGTGATATTTTTTTGTTATCATACTTTACATGTTACATGTTAGATTTGATTGGTAACTGTTATAGTATTAGACTGGTAATCGGTAAAAGCACAGATAGTGAAAGTAATTATTGTTTACCAAGGAGTAGGAATTAAAGAAGATGTTTTTGAATTATACATTTTTTTGTGGGACACTGGATAACTGATTCACCCCCCTCTTAGTTATTCTAACAATGACACGTGGTATGATTGATTGTACCAATAAGCCCACGATCAATCATACCACGTGTCATGATTCCTCCAAGATTTTTCTGTAAAGATTATGAAGACCAACAATATGCCCAAAATTCACCTTTGGCTATTGATATGTTGTAATCAAACTTATGTGTGACATTATGAGTCTGCGAACTCATTTTCTAACACTAGAAAAGTAGAATTATTTTGGCAATATTTGGTAATATTAGATAGAAATATTAATTAATGGCATCAATTAAAGTAATGTAAATTAATTAAAGTAATGTGAATTAATGGTTTCTTAGATGGCACCTTTTAATTTTCACTGACAGATATGTGTGACATCATATAACTATTCATTACCTCAATAGAATAATGCCTTAAAGTTAAGGCTTGAATGAAAATGTCATCTCATCTAAGGAAATTGTTTTCTGACCATTCGATGATCTTACATCAATGGTAAAGCTTCATTTCCTATCACCATTTTGTAGCTAATGTACTTTGCTTATTGTTTCTGCGGAGTGGGCACAGGTTTCAATTTTGTTTTATAATAAAAAATTGTTATGTCCACCTGCGTGGTGCGATCCTCTTAGCCTTTTCTATTCCCAAGATAGAAAATGTCTTATCATAAGTGTTTTTTCCAATTTCACACACTGTTGCATTAAATATGAAAGATTTGGAGATTTTTGGATAGTTACCATTTATCTTACAAATTATTAGATCTTTAGGGCAGAGAAAAAATTTCAATTAGGACTTATAAATAGATCGATCTATGCTCATTAATTTACGATTGTGAAAGCATATTTGTGAAAATAGTCTATGGGTGCTAGGTTCTCTTTGATTTTTGTCATAATCTAGAATACTAATATTAGTTTGATTTTTAATGGACACTCCAATTCATTTGAGATGCACTACCTTAGAGGATCAAAAGGCCTTTTTGGGCCTGGTAACAGATCCAATCCTGGCATCTGTTGCTACAGTGTTGGGATCCTTCACCAAGGAGGCTATAAGGATGGTGCTCGGACGTGAATTTCTAGAGAGTGAAAATAGGTATAGATTTAACACTGACATTTCATCTCAGTTCTTGGCATCTCTATTGGATCTGGGTGGAAAAGGTGGATATTATCATGCTTTTGAGGAAATTTTTCAAAGAAGAGTACCTCGGTGACAATATGCATGTTATCTTATTTTTAGAAATTGGGTTTGGAATCCCTTGGGCAAATGATTTTCCTGAGTTTCTACAACTAGGAGTAAATGTGCCTAGGGAACCATTTCTACTGAACCTTGATGTTGAGCAGCTCATGCATCATCGGAAGTGGGAATAGATTGGGAGGGATTTCCTTCAGAAGTGGCACGTACTAGAGGATATCAGGGACTATCGATGGCTAGAAAAATTCTTTGATATTATCCTCTCTTTAGAATTCCACATAGAAGGAAGGGAGCCTCAACCTGATAGTCCCCGAGTATAGTTCTACCTAGTCTCTACTCTCTAGTCCCTCTACTATGTCTCCCTCTGGTGGTAGTAGCTTACTAGGGTTTTTGTAATGATATAGATTGTAATCACATATGTTAAAAAATAAAATATGAAAATGTTTTAAGAAATTCAAAGTGCTACTTATTTTCTTTTTTGTTTTGATTATAAGAATCATTAATAGATATGGTCTATGGGAATATTTGAATTGTAATGAAATTTTTCTTATATAATATAAAATATTTGTGTTGCACTTTTGTTTCATGTAATATTTTAATGTTTCCAAACTTTATCATTTAATGGTGACTAGTTCAAATTTCATGGATAAGATATTCTAAGTGAATATAGTTAATGATTAATATTCATTAGTGTGTATTAAATTATTAATATTTTAAAATCATGACAATCGTTGGATTATGAGAGATGAATGGTTGAAGTTGTATTTAAGAAGTACTATGGGTTTCAAAAATCTTTTGTAAAAATTTGCTCCAGAAACGTGACACGTTGACATGTAATTCATTGAAAAGATTACGTGGTATGTTTTAGAAAGATGATGAAGTCAAGGATGGTGGATCCAATTAAGGATAGTCCAAACCTTGCAGCCAACAATCAACACAATGGAATACTTAACAACACAAAAATATAATAATTGTTTCAAAGTAATTTTCCATTAACATGCCCGACTGTAAGGCCTTCCGAGTTAGGGCCAATTACAATCAGAAACAATTTTGCAAGATCACAAGATCTAATTACAACTTTAGCTAGTTTAGTTCTGAAACAAATTAGCAATTGATGGAAACCTTAAGGTAGATTTTAACTTGAGCTCATAAGCCTCAAAGAAATCTCTTTGTCTCCAAGTATGCAAACCACTAGCTCTGCTATGACAAGCTATCAGAAAACTATTCTTATATGAAAGATCATGCAAGATCTTTTCCACAACTTCAACAACTCCAGCTTCCTAGATCTAATGTCATTCTTGTCTCATCACCCTTTGATGTCATATCCTAAACAACTACCCCAAACACCCCTTAAATATCAATAATCAACCACAAGTTAGCTGGATGCACCCATTAACTCCCCCTAAACAAATATTAAATGCAATACAAGTCAGCTTATAAATCACCTTAAAAACATTTAATATAAAATGTCAGCTTCCAGATCCACTTAGGATAATCCAACAAAAGATACAAACAATAAATGCACCAAGTCAGCCCAACAAATCAAATAGAACTCCAGTCGGTAAACCAGAACTGCCAAGCAACAGTGAAATAATTGAGCAAGCCAAGCATTTCCAAGCATCAATGTCGACCGAGCACCATAGGCATCACTGAGTAACACTTTCACTGAGCACTAGAGATTATCAAGTTCCTTCAGTGACCGAGCTTCCTTCAATGATTGAGTCCATTGGTCAAGGCTGCAATCGAGTAACATTAGCCAAAATACCACACCTCCATGCAAATTCACCGAGTACCCTAGAATGCCCCCGCATCAGACATCCTAGGTTCAAAAAGATGTTCATATGTGAGAAGAACATCTTCTAGGATTGAACACATAAATCCTAAACTGGTTATTCACATATAAAGCCTCCACCTTTTTAGATTGCATACTCTTCCACTTTAGCTTTCTCTGTCTCTTCAAGTCTTTTCTTGACAACACACAGGCTTGTTCTCTAAATTGATCATTCATTCTCTCAAGATCTACCAACTCAACTCAGGTACCAATAATCATGCTTCTCCTACTGAGCGTTGTATCTGTCAAAGGCATCAAGGAAAAATTTATGTCATCTTTCTCAATAGTAAACACATTCTTCACACAATTATACATAGCTTTGCAATCAAATTACCAAGGTCTACCGAGAAATATATGACAATTGTTCATGTCCACAATATCACAAAGCATAAGATCCTTATATTGGCCAATCTGAACATCAATGAAGCATTATTCTCTTACTTCCAAAGCATGATCATCTTGCAACAAACCAATCTTATAAGGACGTGGATGTTTCATTCTATTTAGACCAAGTTTTTGAACCATGTCCTCAGCAACATGGTTATTAGTACTACCAATATCAATATTAACATCATAGAGTTTACCTCCAGACTTGCATCAAGTCCTAAACAAGTTACTCCTCTGACAAGGCTCATCCTTTGTACCAAGCAATGTCCACCGAAGCAACAAGTTCTCAGATTCAGGTTCATTCTGAATGTTCTCATTCACCACAACAATTCATTGATCAACCTTCTTCTGTGTACACTCAAAAGATCAGTGTCCTTGCTCTCCACAGTTATAGAAAGTACCCTTAAAGATAACTCTACTTGTATTCTTCTTTGGTTCCACAGGTTTTGGTTCATCTTCTGCATCAGTTGGTTTATCCTTCACTGAGTGATCAATCTTTTCCTTCTCTTAGGAGTTACCATGTTGCTTCCTCTTCAACTTATCTTCTTCCTTTAGAGCATACTGATAAGCATCTTCAACAAAATCAATCTTTAGCATACCAATCTCATCCTGAATATTGAATCTCAGACCATTCACATACTGAGCTACCTTTTCCTTACAAAGTTTTCTATGTCCAGATCGAATACTAAGTCTGTAGAACTCCTCAGTATAATCTTCAATAGACAAATCCTTTTGCTTTAGATTCTACAATTTCTTAAATAAGTCAGGCTCATAGTCAACCGGTATGAACTTATCTTTCAATTTAGTCACCATCAACCTCCACCGATTGATCTTTAGTTCACCTTCATCTTCTCTTTCTCTTTGTAGTTCTTTCCACCAAAGAGCAGCATGTCCTTTCAACTTTTTCTGTGCCAACCTCACCTTAAAAGGATCTTCAATTTCTTCTAGCTCAAAGAAATCTTCAACTTCACTGATCCAGTCAATCAAATTCTTAGGTTTCAAAGTTCTAGAGAAATTAGAGATTTCCATTTGGTAAATACTACTTAATCAAGCTTCAAATCTATGCAACTAAGTAGTTTTATCTTCACCAAAACTATCCCTCTGATCATCACCACTAGATCCAACAACTTTGAATTCATCAACAACTTCTTCATAAGCATCTTTTGTACCAACATTCTGAGGTACACCAGCAATAGATCTAAAATTAGATTTCACCTTCTCTATAATCCTAGATTCCATAGTATCACAGAGATCTGAAATTACTCTAGGGTCCAATCTTCTTAGAGGCATCCTTAAAGATAAGAGAAAACCCTCAGCAAGAAACCCTACACCAATCACCTTGTGAAACCCTACACTAATTACACTTTACTTAAGTTTACTTAGGATAATGCATTTTCATAATAGTTGTCATTGTGACACCTAGGAGTTTGCATTTCATTTTAGCACATGGTTAGGAGAATTTCTACTTTAGGTGTGATAGTTGTCATCACATAACTCTTTGTGTGTGAGATCCACCTTTAGTGTTCTTATCACATTATCATCCTCTCATTGTTGCACATGCTTCACATAATTTCATGTATAATGGAGGATGATCCACCTTCAGTGGACATGTGATTCCACCTAGTGTGGGTGATATCTTATCATCTCCTTATCATGTAGTCTTATTGCATTGCTTATATATTCAGACACTCCTACTTTGTAATCAACTTAATTAGCTATAATCAATTATTTGATTATTTTTCCTATCTCTCTTGTGCTATCTCTTGAGCTTCTAGATCTTGGCATTTTATTCTTTGCCTTTGGCAAATTCTTACATGGTATCAGAGTGATATCAAAATTCTTACATAGGTTCACAACCTACTTGTGCTATCTTCTGCTAGCCAAGCATGCTACAATATTAATTAGCAACAACATCAAGCTTGAAATTCAGAGGGGGATGGGTACTCCAATATATAACTAGACACCTCAGATAAGAATGTATGATAACAAAAGGAATTACAGTAATTTTGTAGACTTCTTTTTGGCACCATTGTACAAAAAAATAACAAGCACATCAATGCCCAGATTGTCTACTTCATATAGGGATTGCATCCAACTTGGAAGTATAATTCAATTGGTGGACTGGTACTTAATGGAAGAATACACTATCCTAAGGTTTTACGGATCACAACTGCAACCGCACAAACTTCAAATGCATGTAACAAACAAGGTGTTTGCAGTAGAATATGTAGTACAACTAGAGAGCACAGATAGACTCTTCACTGGCCAATCAAACAAGAGCATATTCCCTTCCTTACATTTCTCAATTGGAGGGTTAACATTTGAGAGAAAGGCATTCAAAGTGACAATTTTTTTTATAGATATTTTTCAATTTGATTTAGAGTGGTACTAGAAGTATGATCCACTCAACGTCATTCAAACAATGCTTGTTGCTAATAAGAACTCTACAAAATTATTTTAACATGAAAGTAAATGATTGCTAGAGAAGTTGAAAAACAAGGCTAGCTGGGATGACATTATGAAAGAGATGGAGAAAGTTTCCGCTGAGGATTAGTTGAATAGTTGTCATCATAAATTATGACAACAGTAAATCAAGGAATTGTACATCCTAGGATGTCCTACAATTTCTATGAAAAAGCTTCTAATCCATCAAACATAAAAATACCAAAGAAAATAGCAGAAGCTTGTAAGGATAGAAAATGGACTAGAATGAAAATGCATGATTTTTGGAGTATGAGAAAGGATCTTGGTGAACCAAAGACCAGTGAAGATTTGGATGAAATAGACAAGGATATAGAGTTTAGAAAACTATGGAATTTAGCGCATCCTAACTCAACATATGACAACAATGATCTAGACAGTGAGGATGATAATCTACCAATTGTATTTACTCCAAGGACTGGGAGTCAAAGTAGAATCGGTGAGGACCTGAAAAAAGTATATAGAAAAGGGGAAATCATTTTGGAAAAAAATGGGTTATAAAGGTGGTGGTTTGGGTCCCACAGGAGAAGGCATCTGGAACACAATTGAGACAGAAAAAACTGCTTATGATGATGGTGTAGGCCTTGGGTTTGAATCTACTACTACTGGGTTTGGTAGTGTCACTGGTTCTAGTGGGACTGGGCAACTTATACATCAAGATCCCTCTCTAAAGAGGCCACTAGAATCTACACAGAATCCCATAGAAGAAGATAGTGTCAAGAAGAAAAAGCTTTCCGCTTCCAGAACAATGACAACAATGACATTCGATCCTAAAGAACTGTTTGGAGTTTCAGGTTTAGCAAAACCCTCTAGAAGTTTAAATCCTCAAAGAGCATTAGTTAGATCAACAAGCATTGCAAGCTCTACCTCTGGTTCACCTTTCAAATATTCAAATCCTTCTACAACACCAGATTTTCATTTCAAATATTTCTATAATAAATTTGTAGAAACAAGAACCAAGAATAAGGAAATAAAGAACACATTGCAGACTGGTGCCCTTAATGCATCTATAGAGGAACAACCTGCATCCAACAGGGTTTTACCAACATATGACCCAAAAAGAGACATGATGGAGTTCATGGTTGTTATTCCACAAAATAGTTGTTATTCCACAAAATAAAGATGGAAACCCACCAGAGAGTCAGATAGATCCGTTTGAATTTCAAGTTAGCACTCTCCAAATAGAATTTTCCAAAGTTAAAAATGTGGACTAAATCAATGTGTCAAAGTCTACAAACCAAGTCGTCTATAGTGCACTGTTAAACCTGGAAAGAGAGAAAAGAAAGCTCAAGAAAAATATAGAAAAGTTACAGGCAAACATTGGCAATGAAAATCAAAGAGGAAAGCTTCACAGAATAGTTTGAAATAATTATAGAAAAAGATTAAAAAATCAACCTCTACATCAGCAAATACAGAGCAAGAACATGTGGAGATAGTATTGAAGGAACACGAGCAGGAAGAGCTAAAGGAACTTAGGGGAAAATTGGTAGAAATAAGTAAAAATCTAGAGGAAGAAAGAGTCAGTTGAGAAAAGTTATTTTAAACTATGGAGAGTAATGCTGCCTGCAACTGGGAATTGCAAAAGCAATTGGACTCTTAGGTGGATAAAGCCAATCATTGGGAACACAAAGCAGTGGAAGAGAAAAAGAATTGTGAAAAAATGGTAGAAGAACTAAAGAAGGCCAATAATACAATTCAAACTTTAAGAAATACTAGTAATAATTTAGTGAAGATTGCAAAAGAACACATTTGTGACCAAATATTGGTGATGTCTAATTGCTTGTATGAGTGGTTTGAAATGCTTCAAAGTATGAGAGTAAGTTATTTGAAGCTCCATAAGAACATTGAATAGAACATGGATGTTTTCAAGAAATAAAAGAAAGCAACAGATATTATGCAACAACTCTACAGTAAGAGTGATAGTTATCTATCAAATAAAAGAATTAGCAACCGCCTTGATGCCTTAGTAAAGGTATCAAGTATCATTTGAAAATGTGAAAAGCTACGGGAAGCACAAGAATTGGATGACAAAGCTAAGCAGAAGATCACAAAGATGGAACAAAGGAAAGTGAAGATGGAAAGTCTTGGTTTGCCTAAGGGATTTGACACAAATAAGTTCATTGAAAGAGAAAACTACAAAATAAGGTTGCGGGACAAAATAAATATTGATTTATGCTTTCTTCCTACAAACATATCTCCTGATACATTCATGGATTTCATCAAACTAGTGAGAACTTTGAATGGAGTTTTAGAAGAAACAGTGCTATCAAGTCACACTTCCAAATATGAATTGCTAACGAAGTTGTAGGAGTGTGACTATACTATGAACCAAATTGTTCTTCGATCAGAGGATGTTTGGACTAGCCTACAAAGATTGCTCTGAATTTTGAACTACTATAAATTGTAATATATTGCAAATGAATACAAAAACAATTGTGCTCTATCTAATTTTCATGTTTTCCAATTCAATGTATGTTGAGTTACTCTATTTTGTTTAGTTATTCTTAGTTGATTTACTCTGTTATATGCTATTGGAATACAAAATTTCATTTAGGAATTTCAAATTCAAATATGAATGATCATTGATGATATGATACAAACTACACTCTATAGTAATAATACTCTTTTTTCTCAAATTTTAATGATGAAACATAATACATTCTTTCTTTTCTAAAATGAACATTGAATGATAGGATATAGTAGTTAATAAGTTCAAAAAATACCTATTGATTGCTACTACTAATTTAGCAAAAATTTCCTAAATTTGCCAATTCATCTTTGCGTCGTCATCATCATCCAATTCTGGTATTCCAGTTTCTTCATTGTTCTCTTTATTTTCATTTGTGTCTTCTTCAAACTGACCTTCGCTTCTATGACTCCCATCACCACCTATAATTATCCCATTCGGAGTCACTATTGGAGATTGGTTAATGGTGTTTCCCAACCCTCTTCTTTTGCATCTTTTCTTCCAGATTTCCATTTCTTTTTGATAAGGAAAAGTATTGAAATCATACCTAGATGTGTAGAACCTCAAGGATGTTTCCAAATTCTTGTCTAGTTTGTTTCTTAGCTTTTATTTTAGGAAGCCCAAAGTACTAAAAAATCTCTCATCCTCCACTGAACTCGATATCATGGTTTGACATAGATCAGCAAGCTTGAAGAACTCTAAAAATTTCTTCACGCAACATTGTGCTTTGTTTTAGTTCTATCGAAAGCCTTATTTCTGAGCCCGCTTCATGTGGGTTATGCATTAATTGATATTGATGCTTCATAGTCTTTGCAAAAGTGCTTTATTGTTGTCTAAGAAGACACTCATCTAAAATTCCATTGATAGTCACTCTATTGAATTCTACAGATTTGCAAAATTCCTTTATCAAAGTCAATAGCCTATTACGATAATCTTCCTTAGAGTTTAAGGACCAATATTGTGGAAACACAATTGCCATGGCCTCAAGCAGTTGTTCATATGGGAATCAGGATCTTATTTTAGAGGAAACTTTATAGGCCGTGTCCCTTGCATTACCTGATATAGACTCGACAATCTTGGTAAACTCTTCCCTTATAAATCTTGTAGCTCGCTTCTTTGGGGCACTGTAGTACATTGGTATTTGAAATTCCCTTACACAGACACATAAATCCCCATTTTCAATGATCTTTAAATAATTATTAGGATTGTCCAAATCTGTTAGTTTCTACTAGTGATTAAATCTTTCATCAAATAAATTTAGGTCATTTCGATAGAGACTATCGAGGGTTTGGCATGATATTTTACACAAGTAAGCATATTCTGCAATATACATGGCTCTTTTCTCAGCTTTTTTCATAATGAACATCATTTCTTCTAGCATGGGAAGAAGAGATTCTAAAGTCAAAAGTGTCTCTATATTGCTTAACCTCTGAAGCAGGTTGCCACGTCTCTAATTTTCTGCATTGTCCTAATTTTCGTACATCAGTCCAATCAAAGATTGATATTCGAAAAAAAATCGATGCACTAGTCCATCCAAAGAGATCCATCTGGTATCAACATCTTTAAGAAGCTTGTTTCCATTGGTAATTCCATTAGCAATGTGCTGAAATTCCCTAAAACATTTGGGACTTTGACAAAAATATGAGTACAAATCTCTTACTAAATCTTCAGCCTTGTTTACTAAAGGAAACTTCTTCACAACTCTAAAAGAAAGATTCATCTTGTGGGCCATATAGTGAATGCCAACAAAATATGGTAAAGAAGAAGCCTGCATCTTTGTGCAAAGACCATTCCTTTGACCTTGCATTATTGAAGCTCCATCCACTCTAACATAGATAAACTTCTTCACTATTTTCAATTCATCCGTAGCTCCATATTCAATTAAATGGCTCTTTACTAATTGAAATAAAGTTTTCATTGTCGCATTGTCCCTCAATTTTACAATAGCTAGTAGATGTGGTTGGCGGACATTATTCTATATAGTATAAAAATGCATGCATACCCACGACATATTATGTATTGTTATAACTTCATCTATTGACAATGCAATAAAGGTTGACTCTTTTATTTATCTCTTTACATCCTCTATTTCAACCTAGGCAATACAACTTGTCAATTCCCATCCACTATTTATTGACCAATGAGTGACAGGATAGTTAGGAACTTTCAGAAAGTGTAACAAACCATTGATTTCTTGATAGTTTGTCATTGGACGCCCTCTACTCAAAATATGGAAAACATTACTTAATTGAATAAATTTTCCACCTTCTTCTACTTCACTTGCTTTTGCAAAAATAGCATTAATAGAACCTTGAACTTCACCAGGTTTCATCTTAAATTTCTAAAACAAATAATATTCATCAACATTCCTTTTATGTTGACATTGCTCCTTTGTTTTATATCTTACCATTTTTATTTCCTTTATATCTATAGTTGAGGTTTCGTAAACCTTACCAACATGTTTCTCTATGGTGTCTAGTTTAAGCTGCAACCACTTTTCCTTTTTATACTTCCAACTACAAATCGTACATTTGCATTCTACTAGTGGCTCACCTACAATTGGATTGTCCATGGGCTCAATGAATGGATACTTTTCCACCCATTCAAATTTAAATCTCCTCGACATCTCCCATTGACGATCAATTTTTTCTTTTGATTTTCTTCTCCCTTTAGTGTTACTGAACAAGTAATTGAACCATCATCATCACAAAAGTCGATCGATTCATCCTGGTACTAGTTATTTACTTTAAATTCTTCTTCAAGGTCATCTTCATTAGAGATATTAGGTTTCGCAACTTCATCACCAGATTTATTAGGCTCCCCAATTTTTTGATTAGACTCCTATGTAGGTTGAGATTGAACGGGTTCCTCTGATGATGTACCTTCCTCACTTTGACCAACACTATTTCCTCTGCCCCTGCCAAAGTATGAAGATATATTTCTGTATTTTTTTGGCCTCTCTTGGACATCTCCACCTTCAATAGTCCTCTTCCTATTTAACTTTGACTGTGACATCTCCAACAAATTAAGGCTGCAGTAAAATTTTACTTGAATAAGATACTACGGACTCGTAGTTGTTCTGGTTTGGTACCGTTCGTAATTGTGAGCTCAGAATTAACTAAATTTTTGTACTACTAAATCTCTTGAAGTCTTCTTCTCTCCGACATGTTTCAATAATGAAACTCATATCTCTTAAATAGACAAGTAAACCATTTTCATATCAGCCATCGAATTTTGCGTCATAATCTCCATCGTCCATTTTGGTGAAGGGGCTAAAAATTGCTTATGATACCAACTAATATTTGGAAAACCCCATGTAATTTAAAATAATTGACTGGATGAATAGGAAGGGAATTTGGGACATGATTATGTATGATGCATGGTGAATTGGGTGTATTTATCAAGGATAACTGATCTAACTAATTCACCCCCCTCTTAGTTATTCTAGCAATTGGTATTAGAGTGTTGGTTGCTTGGAATAGAGTTTTAAGGACTTCAACAAAAAGATTATAAGATGTATAAGGGAGAAGTGTCAAAGCTGAATAAGGACAAATTTACTATATGGAAAAGTCGAATGAAACTTCACATATCTTGAATTGGCAATTTTGCTATAACCTTACTGGAAAATGGCTACATAGAACCGCCGATTGGACCTTTGACTCTTGATCAGTTGAGAGACAGATATGAACAAAACCTTACTATGATAGAGATTATTGCTGCTCTATCCGATGCTGAATTTCAGGATGTCAAGAATTGCACTACTACATAAGAAATGTGGGATAAACTTTTTCAAGTCCATGGTGGTGTTGCAAATGTAAAGAGAGCTAGAGAGGAAAGCTTGAGAGGAAAATTTGATCATATGAAAATGAAGGAGAAAAAATTACACAATATTCAAATTGAATCAAAGAAGTAGTCATATACTATCCGAGGATCTGGTGGTGTCATTGATGAAGATACAGTGGTAAGTAAAATTCTCAGAACCTTGTTGCCTACATATGCAATCAGAATATCTGCTATACATGAAATGAGGTATGCACCTGGCAACACTCTTACTCTTGATAGTCTGATTAGTAAGTTGACAACTTTTGAGCTAAATAACTTTGATAATAGTGTTGTACCATCAGTTGAGTCTATTGTTATGTCTTCTCTGAAGATCGGTAAATCTAGCAGTAGACATAACATAAGGAATTATAGTGAAAGTAATATTGATGATGAACTTGATGAACTTGATGTTCTTATGGTCTAGAGACTACCTAAAGGTAAAGGTAGCGTATCATCTTAAAATGGAAGTACTTCCATGTTAAGAACATTTAGCTCTCTAAGTAAGTGGTTTTGGGTCATGTTGAATGCCTTGAATGGGTATTTGACTTGGATCTAGCTTTTTCCCCTAGTTTGCCCCATTTTCCACTTCTTCTTGACATAATTTTGGCATCCTGAATTGCAAGCCTAAGATTCTTGACCTCAGGGTCAAGGTTGACCTCTTAGGTCAAGGTTGACCTCGACCCTGACCTAGGTCAAGGTCAGCCTTGACCCTGACCTAGGTCAAGGTCGACCTCGACCTTGACCCTAGGGTCTAGGATCCCCGGGGTTAGGTTCCTATTTTAGGGTTCATCAAAATTATATCTTTTCCCTTTTTAGGGCCACTTTTTCTTGGGTTAAGTGTCAAATTATCAAATTAATATTGTAGATGGACCTTTCTCGAGATTTGTATATGATTCCTAATTTATTATTGGAGATTAGCCTTTCTTGAGTTTTGTGTCTAATTCTCAAATTAACTTTGGGGTTGGCCTTACCTTGAATTTTGTGACAAGGCTCTCAAATAATTATTTTTATTTCTATATTAAGGGTGGTCCCCTTCTAGAGTTTTGTGTCAAGACTTTAATTCAATTTCCTCTCCATGTGCACCTCTCTAGATTTTTGTCCCATGGGCCCTTAATTATTGTTTTCTATGTGGCCTCTCTAGAAGTTTGTGCCCTAGATCACTATAAAAGGAGGCCTTCCTCTCTCATTTTCACATCTCATCTCATAATCTCTCAAGCTCTCAAGCAAGAAGATCAAGTATTCAATCAATAATATCAAGCATTCAAGTATTCAAGCCTTCAAGCATTCAAGATCCAATTCATCAATGAGATCCATTGTTATCCATTGAAGGATTCAATCTTTATGGAGCCCTCTTATTGAATATTTCTCTATCCACATTCATCCAAGCCTCTTCCTATTCCAAGATCCACTCAAGATTGGTGTTAAAGATCCAAAGACAATTGATTAGAGATATCCTACATCTGATTCTACATTCATCCATACTTGTGGATTCAAGGATTCAAATCCTCTAGAAGGGTTTCAACATAAGCAAGATGAATTGTTCCATTTACTTTATTTACTACTATAATCTCAATTCAATTTAAAGGTTAATTTCTAAATTGGGGTTTGACTAAGGCAAACCCCTCACCCCAACAAACAAAACCATTTTTCTTGTAGGTACAGGTGCGAGATGATGAATTAAAGTACAGATTTGGATACCCTTTTCGTTAAACTTTCCATCTAAGCTGTGAAGGTCAAGGTCAACCTCTTAGGTCAAGGTCAAATTTTGGGGTTAAGGTCAACTTTGTCTACCTAGGTCAAGGTCAAGCTCTCATCAGATCCGAAAAATATTTCTAGGTTTTGTAGATCTCGCAGTTTCAGGTTAGCATAGCAAAAATCAACAGTTTCTGAGACTGGTTGACAAGGTTTTCAACCAATTCTTTTCAGAGGTAAGTACCTTAATTTCTTCATTTCAATATTAGTTTTCTATATTTACATCCCATATCATTAAAATTCTATGTAAGTGTAAAATATCGGTTTTGGGGTCTCTTTAATGTGCAAACCATTGTTCTAGGACCCCACTGCATATTTTACCTTATACAAGTAGATATAAGGGAAAATTACCTCTAGCTTGTTTTAACTATAAAGAAGTTGGCCATATTGCTGCTAGATGCCCAAACAGCAAAGAGGAAGATAAAGACCAAGACTGATTTGGTGATGGAAGCTATAGAAGAAGAAACAACAGAGGTTACAGACACTACAATAGAAATAATCAAGATCATAAAGATAAGGGAAAAAAGGCATGTTATTTAGTGGAAGATGAGGACACCGAAACCGACACCGATGATGATGATGATGTTGAGGTAGTATTTGTTGCAATGAAAGATGATTCTGAGGAAGAGGAAAGGTATGTAGAAACATCACTCATTTCGAAAGTTAGTAAAAATGATACTTGGATCATTGATAGTGGTTATACACATCACATGACTAGTGATGAAGATAAGTTTGATCATCTTGAGCATTATAATGGAGGATCAGTAAAAATAGGTAATGATACACCATGCATGGTTAAAGGAAAAGGATCTTTATTGATAAATGATAAAATTAGATGTGATAATGCTTATTTGGTAAAAGGACTGAATTATAATTTTCTAAGTGTGGCACAACTTAACAACTCAGGTCACCGAGTGGCATTTGAAAGCAAGAAGGTGATAATCTTTGATGAAAGTGGAAAGCTTGTCGAAATAGGAGGACAATTAAAAGGTAATTTATTTTATCTTGACAATGCTGAGACTTCTTATTTACTGGTGAAAAATGAAGATGTAGTGTTATGGTATAAAATGTTATGTCATGTAAATTTTAATAACATGATTAAGATTAGTAGAAAGAGAAAAGTTAGAGGACCGCCTAGCCTAACTAAACCAGATCATGTTATGTGTAATCAATGTTAGAAAGGTAAGATGACAAAATCTAGTTTCAAAAGTAAAGACTTTTAAGCAAAAGGAATCTTGGAGTTAGTTCACACCAACCTATGGGTAGAAGCAAAAAGTTGGGTGCCAATTCCGTGGAAGTCCGCGGCTTGAAAATTTGCACCACTTGAAACGGGCACCCATTTTTTAAAAACGGGTGCCCGTTTTAGGCTCAGACATCCGATTCAAAATTAAAAAAGTGGGTACCCATTTTTCTAGAAATGGGCACCCATTTTTTTTCAAAACGGGTACCCATTTCTAAAAAAAATTTAATTTTTTTTTAATTTAAAATATTTTTTTAAACACATATTTTTAAATTTAAATAACGGGTGCCCGTTTCTTAAAATATGCACGCGGGAGTTTTCACTCTGCCTCAGTTTTTGGTTTGGGATAGGTTTGGTGAGACCAAGCCTATGTCTTAGCCTCCAAAATTTTGGCTAAGGCATTGGAATAAAAATTTTAAGGCTTACCGTAATTTTTTGAAGCCCTTCTGGATCATTTTTTTGACAAAACAAAAACCCATTAAAGATCTCACTATCAGGATTCTAGAAATATAAATTTCATAATAATATGGTTATTTTTAATATTTTTACATTATTTATTAGTTGATAGTGGTACATAAACGTAAAATAGTGAGACTCACTAAAACTTTAATAACTTTTTAATTTTGAAGTATTTTTAAAAATAAATTATATGTCATCAATCTAGATTCAATTCTTTTGAATTTTAAAAAAAGAATTTTTGAAAAAAAGAAAAATTATATTAAATTATGGTGGCCGTACACGAGAGGTTTGAAAAATAAGCTTTATTGTTAATTAAAAATTAATAAAAAATAATTTACAAAACAAAAAAATAAGAAAAAATATTCTCATCAATATTCTATGTCTTAGGTATCTTCCCTAAAAAGGATTTAAAAAATTCATTTATTTGTGTCAAAATATGGTGGCCGTACACGAATGTGGTATGGTCTTGAAACAGGCATTTTGAAAAAGTGGTTTTCAAATATGCCTATCAAAATATAATTTATACCATGTGGGTATTAAAATAAATTATATATTTGAAAAGTAGACTCCAAGTACTACAATTTCTATTAGTGAATTTTTCTGAGATTCAATCTCTAAGTGCCTCAAATTTTGAGATCAATTCAGATAAATTTTGAAAAATAGGAAAAACACTTCCACTTTTTGCAAAAAATTGGCACCCAACTTCTTGCAGCCACCCCTATGTGGTCCCATGAGAACTCAAAGCTACTATGGAGATAGATACTTTATTTTGTTTGTTGATGATTACACAAGATTGATGACTGTTATGTTTTTAAAAGAGAAATCTGAAGCATTTAAGATGTTTAAATGGTAAAAAGATTTATATGGTTTAAAGCAAGCACTGAGGGAATGGTATGAAAGGTTACATACTTATCTTTTAAGTATTGTTTTTTTAAGAGCTAGTGAAAACAATAATTTATACATGAAAGGAGGATCTGATGATACTATTTTGATTGCTAAAATATTTGTGGATAATATAATCTTTGGAGGACAAGATCACATATGTAAATCTTTTATTGATGAGATGAAAAAGGAATTTGAAATGTCTATGTTTGGAGAGATTAAATTCTTTCTAGGCTTCTAGGTTATTTAGCAAAATGATGGAATTTTTATCACACAATCAAAGTACGTTAAGGAAGTATTGAGAACATTTCACATGGAAGATGATAAACCAGTTGGAACATCGATGGTCACAGGCTTCAAATTAACAAAAGATGATGAATCTACATAGGTTAATCAAAATTTTACCAATCTATGATTGGTAAACTGATGTGTGTACTACATAGTGGGCCTGATAGTGCACATGAGGTGGGGATTGTGGCTAGATCCTCTTCCAATCCAAATGATTCACATATGATTGCAGTTAAAAGAATCTTGAGATACTTGAAGAAAATAGAGGATTATGGTTCATGGCATCCCAAGGAAAGAAAATTTAGGCTAAGAGTTTACACTGATGCAGATTGGGCTAGAAATATAGATGACAAAAAGAGCACAACTGGAGGAGCATTTTTCTTTAGTGAAAGACTTGTAACTTGGACAAGTAAGAAAAAACCTTGTATTTCTCAGTCTACTATTGAAGTAGAATATTTTGTTGCTGCTACAAACTGTTCAAACATTGCTTATATCAAACAAGTGTTGGAAGGAATGAATGTGGTAATCACTAAGCCGATGATTATATATTGTGAAAAAACTAGTGCAATAAATATTTCTAAGAATCCTATAATGCATTCAAAGACAAAGCATATTTCAATTAAGTATCACTACTTAAGAGAACAAGTACAAGAGAAGGAAGTCAAACTATAATATATTAGATCAAAATAGCAACTTACTAATATTTTTACCTTGAAGCCTCTACCAAAGGAGACTTTTGAATACTTGAGGACTAGAATTGGGGTCCGTCCCCTATCTACTGGTCACTAATGTGATCTGGAGGTTGCATCAGTGTATTCTTATTAGAAGATCATTCATGTTGATGCAACATAGTTCACACTTTGGATCATGTCTAAGGCTTTGAAAGATTTGAGGGACAAGAACAAAGATTTGCATATCGGTATACAGAGATACATTGTCTACACTGAACAACAGAGAGTTACTTGGCTATTGCAAAGCTGTATGTTTTATGTTTTCTTTGGCATTGTTGTCAAAGGGAGAGATAAACAATACAAGAATTAAACAGAGAGATCAATGGGATATCTATCTAAGGGAGAGATAATCTAAGAAAGTCGGGGGGAGCTTTGAATATTTGTTTCTGAGAACAAAAGGAATCTAAGAGCTAAAAAGATCAAATCTGTAGAAGAGAGTCTACACTGGTAATGCTATTATGTAACATAGTGATTAAACATATTAAATCAAGCTAGGGAGAGCTTACCAAACTACAACATTTACTTACATAGTTGTAGAATACATGTTTGGTATGTGTATGGAATATTTCATATTGCTTGTGTTGCCATCAATGCCAAAGGGAGAGATTGATGAACTACAACTAATTGAATAACTGAATGACTTGAAGATTAGTGATTAGAGATCACCAAGTTACTGAAATATTATGTAAGATAATTAAATCATCCATTATGTTTTCATTGATGTCAACTAGTTTTGACAGTACTTATCATGTTAGTTACAAACATCTAAACATCTGTAAAAAGCGAGAAAAGATGAAGAACTGAGATATCTACATGGAGGAATATGGATATGATAGATGAGGATAAGGAATACTTTGGGTAACTTATTGATGAGTCTATGATCTCATGATGTTGACTTGATTATGTTGCATTAATCTATTATGAAGACAGAAGAAAAATTGTACAAGGCAATGTGGTAGGTAAATGAAGCACTTCAGTATACACCAAGCTAGTGTAGTGTATACTGAGTGACAGTATTCACCAAGCTTGTATTCACCGACGCATTTCTTTGTTAACTGAGTATGGATGATAGTATTAAATGCTTAGTTTATCCGACAAAAAATGATGAGCTATAAATTGTTATGATTTCAAGATTGAGGATAAAGTTTGTTATAAGATCCACGACTAACAAAATTTGAAGAAGATCTAAAGGATAGAATTGAAATGTGTTATTGACATAGCTGCCGAGGAAGGTTTAAGAGGCAAAATCAACGAAGAAGATTAAGCAACAAAATATGATGGTTGATATGAAAATGGTTTATCTGTCTATTTAAGAGACATAGGTTTCATTGTTGAAATGTTGCCAGAAGAAAGAAGACTACATAGATTTTGCATGAATATAGGTTCATGCATGCCTAATCAGACTGGTTGAAGGAGAACCGAACTACAGAGTTAACTGAGCATTAGAGAGCTATTACTGAGTATAAGTAAGTTGAGAAAGTGAATTGAGATATTGATTAGAGGATTTGTATGGGCTTATAATAGATCTGAAAATCTACAATTTATGTTGTATTATAATAAGATTAACTACTGTTTCAGATTAACCATTGATACATAAAAGTCTCCTAACCAAATGGACTTAACTGTCTTATGTTATGCCCCTATATCATTCAAGGAATTTACATTGCTATCTTATCAACCCCATAGCGAATGTTGCTTGAATGATAATTTTTAGTCTTAAATCCTCTAACAAGGTCACACCTAACAGTGTGATTGTAACCTTTAACAGGGTTGGCTCTTCACTGAACTTACTTCAGAAGTGTGAAAAATATTTTGGGTTACCGGTCCCAGGTGGTTTTTCCCTTAAGAGGGTTTCCACGTTAAATAATTGAGTTATGTATTTTTGTGATGATTGTTTTATTGTCATAATTTACATATTGCATATTTGATTTGGTCGATAATCACAGTGAGTTATTTAACTGGTAATTGGTAAAAGGCACAAACAGTATATTAGTATATGTTATCGAGCTGCATAATTTGTTGAAATTCTTTTATGTGTTACATTTTTGTATTTTGGACTGTAGGATAACTGATCTAATTGATTCACCCCCCCTCTCAGTTATTCTAACACTCTACCATTCCACTCCAATAATTTATTGCCATCTGTAGGTGGTTTTTCTTTTCCGCTTACTATGCCCCATAGATTTTTATTCATCAATTGCATTTGCATTTTTATTATCCATGTATGAAAATTAAAACCAGAGTATTTATCTAATGGAATATCCATTTCAAACAATACAATCCAAATCAATAATTTTAAATGCAAGTATCCTCACCTAACAGATTTTGGAGACTTCTGTTTGAAATCATTTCTCTATAGTGATGACATGAACAATCTTACACATTAAAAGATGTATGGAGAAACGCATGTACATGAAATTCAAAACCCTATTAAAAAAAATAGTTTTCCCCGCTCTAAAAAGGCCCATGCAAACTAACCATATTGATTCCCTCATTTTTCTGCACAAATAACTTTATGTTTTCCCTTTATAATATAAAGTCAATTTGTAGCTCCATACCTTTGTAATCAAAATGGAAGACTTGTATGTACATACAGGTGTCTATGATAGCACTCCAATGGTTCTAGCAGTCAAAATATGTATCAACGCAACTTCAAAAAAATGACAATTTCCAGTGCATCACTCTCAAAAAAGATCAAATGGCATTGATACTTAACTCATTGTTTTGATGCAATGCAGAGAATATTGTGTCTGGAAGATGTTCATTTCTTCAATATAGTTTTGGGTTCTCTAGCATTTGGAAGTACACCTCCATTAGCAATTATCATAGTATTGTCCCTTGCAACATTTCCAGCCAACTTAGGAACCTATGGCGAGATACTAAAAAATGGCAGCCATATAGACAGGGTCTCATGCAGCTACACACTTTGTATACTTCCCCGCCTTGAGAACGCTCTGATACCAAATGTGAGGAGATTAAATATTTGATTTGATACTTTTGATAATATTGACAAGAGATGAGGTTAATTTATACCATGAAGGCAATTACAACTATAAACAATTTGGAGGAAGTTAACAATTACCAAACGGTAACAACTCTTACAAAAAAAATGTAATATAAATACGTTCAGCAAAGATACCTTTTCATAATCCTTTGGTTGGGATAGGAACTTACCAACATCAAGTGATCTATATAATGTCAAAGCTCTCTCAACAAAGATTACATTTTCACCAAATAGACTTGAGCATTTGTCCATATGACACATGGAAAATGTAATTGATATGTAATAAAACCCATTGTGCTTTACTATGTAACAACAATTGAAACTCAGAGGTTATTCACATGAAACTACCTCCATATATATCACTTGATGATGGTCCAAATACTCATATAGTTCCTCATATTTTTTTGTATCAATATCTTTGGTTTTACCTACAACAATTAGTTTTTTCTCCTTGAGCTTTTTTCTAATATAAAAGGGAAAAAATGAAAAGAAAATGAGCTAGAGCTAGGCTTGATCCACCCAAAACCCTCAGGCATTGATGACATGTCCCAACTAAAAGATCTCAATCATCCCAAATTGACACTTGGACCTCTCCACAAACAATTACTCTAATGCCATGATTCTTAATACCTCATCCAAATTCCTTAAATTCTCATCCCATATTTTATTGTAAATAAGTATGTTATCAAAGAACAACAAAAACTGACACAACTTCTTGCTGAAGATGTGGTTCATGCAATATAGGGAAGTGGATGGAGAATTGGTCAATCAAAATGGCATGATAAAGAAGTCATAGTGTCTGTAATGGAAATAAAAAGTTGTCTTTTGTACATCCAAGTACAAAGCTACCAATTTTATTTCTTCTTGTTCAGACATCATATTGAGCTATAATTAGGTATCTTCTTTTTGTACCCATGCTCTTTTTGATGCATTTCTAAGCCAATCAAAAGTAGATAGGAACTTATATTTTTGATCTTCTTCTTGATGTCATTATTGCATTGGACATGGTTCTTATAATATCTCATATAGAAATCCACATAATCCTTTAATGGTAGGTCTTCTCCAAATCTTCCATCAAACCATTCTTGCCTTAATTGATCATGCATCTCCAAGAAGGTAGTCTATTATTATCTTCATTGTTCACTCCTTTGGGGAAATTTTGACATGATTGGGAATGTGTAGGAAATTTTTTATGGGGACTCTAATTGATAGAATTATTTTTGGGCCCATTGTGATCTCCATTTGTCTTTCCTTCCTCCAAAAGTTGAAGTGTTTCACCAATTTTTTGTTGTCCCTTTGCCAAACTCTCATCGAGTTGTTTTTGTCTATTCACCAAGGTATCATTGAGTTATTTTTGTCCTCTTGTTATCTCCTATAGTAGTGTCATCATTTTAGTTCTTGATTCCCACATCCTGTCTACTGATTGAGATCTTGTATGCATCTAATGTTACCTAAAAAATTAGAAAGACCACCATCTTTGGCATCATTATAATGGACTAATCACGTATTCCTATATGGCTTTCCATGACAATCTTCTCTTTTCTCCATTCTCTCCACATATAGAAAGGTATTCCACATATACAAATGTCAAAGTTTTACATTGTATGACACTAAACTATACCATAACTACGCATATGACTCACAAAACAATCAAACACTTCTCATCCATAAAACAAATATGAACTCTTTCATGTAGCTAATGTAATACCCTCCTATTTGTGACATTTAGTTATTATCAAGGAGGTTAAAGAATTAAACTATATCAATAAGATATTAACAAATGGTATAAATGATTAATACCTACTTACCATGGGATTCTAGAGAGAATATATATATATATATATATATATATATATATATATATATATATATATATATATATATATATATCTTAAGTCTAATGTTTAATAGTGAAAATTTATTGTGGAATAACATGTTACTAATAGTGTAACTTATTTCTAATAAAATAATAATAATAATAATTATAATGTTCATAATTGAAACTCTTTAACATAGCTATAGGTTGTATGGCTTAATCTAATCTTTAGGGTAATACCCATTCCATAACTTTAATTTACTTGCATAATGACTTTTAATATTTTGCTAAGAAATTTAAGTGGTCACTTAAGCTATATCAACATAGATATATTAAGCTTGTAGTTTAAATTTGAATCTTTAAAATAGATGAGTTTTAGACCTTGTAAAGACATAATTAAATATAAATGTATCATTGATAATCTAATTATTATTCCATCCTAAGGTTAAGAATTTTATTTTGTCTACTGTTATTGACCCCTTTATTAAGCTAATAATTTAATTAGTAGTATGAATTGGATGCTAGATTTTAGGAATGTTCTAAGAAAGTTAATGGTTCTACATGTCTATAAATTAATGAATAGATGTTTATTTTATAAAAGTGTTATCTTTATTAATAATGCATAGATATATTCTCAAATCATGTTACCAAGTATGATAAATCGATTTGGCTTGTAAATTTGAGATACTGAGAACAAAATTGGATTCATTAAATATTTGGAAAATACGATTCTCTATTATTTAAGGATGGAAACATTACGAGAACTATATAATTTAGAGATAATTAGATCTGTTGAATTATTAAGAATATTTAGATTTGATCTACTCTTTAGGGATTAATCTTAGCCATTTTATTTTTTGTTATGATATCAATAGTTTTATTATCAATCGATAATGTTTGCATTTATGAAGGAATATCATATTTGTCAAAACAACAAGAAGGTGAAGTTAGACATAAATTGGGTTTGACAGATGTTGATGAAAACAAGAAAGGCAATTTTGAGATAAGCATAAATCAAGTAAAAGAAATACCCTTGATTAGTATTGCCGATGTTCTCTTTTCTGAAAGGATGAAGATTAAATTTGGTCAGTGGCGTGATAATCTGCTATGAGATCAAAATAGTGGACATTGTGCTACAGTTGCTGGAAATGTTGAATTTCATGAGCAAGGATGTGAATCTGAAACCAACTTTTACAAGAAACATCCTTCCCTTCTGCTGAATGGATTAAATTCTCACCAAAGCATATTAGTTAAGCAGATTAATGTAGATGGCTAATAGCAAAAAGATGTGTGGCCCTTATCCACCTGTCTCTACAGTGAGTAGTTGATGTGAATAAGTGCGCATTCAATTAAGTTAGTGTGCTTTGATCTGGCTGCTAGTGTGAGAACAGGCTAGATAGTACAAGGTGTCTCTTGAGGAAAGCAAAGGCCCAATCATATAGGGTAATCTATTGAGAATGGTACAAAGGGACAAGAGATTAGTTCTGCATACAGGATGGTTGCCCCCTCATTGCAGATAACGTATAAGGATTTGATATGACTGATGTTATGAAAAAAAGTGCTTACTGGTGTTATGAGACAAAAATCTTAACCTGAAGTGAGATGCCTCGACAAGTTAATATAATGTCCAATGAGCTAGTAGAAGGGGGGGGGGGGGGGGAATCTTTGATTGAGCTAAGAATTTTGATAGAATGTTGCATCTCATTGGCAATTCCTACATCTGGTTTGGATATGGCACTTGGATTCATTAGCTAAATCTTATGAATTTGTAGTTCATGCCAATTAAAGTTGTTTCTAGAAAGTAATCAATTAGTATGCTTATCATCCAAAAAATCCTGGACTAAATACGACAGTCCCCTTGTGATACTCAGAAAAGGCTATGGTGGATGCCAAACTGCTTGCAATCTCTGCATTAGGTTCTAGGAAGCAAACCATATGCAAAAATACGTGGGAGTATGGACATAATACAGCTTAAAAGCAAAGGGAAAACATTTTTGCTGGAGTTGAACACACTCATCTCAGCATTAAAAACAAAAGAGAAGAAGATGGGAGTTGATTGAAGGGCGACCCTGAGAGCTGCAGCGGTGGGTGCTGTTCTGTCTCCAATTTGTTCATTGCCATACAACTCTGTTGTGGGAGGAAGAGGAGAAGAAGGATATACATCCAGAGGTGGAGGGGTCATCATCGTCATTGTTTTGCGTATGTATAAATATGCAAATATTTCTAGGTTTGACTCAATTCGCCCTCTGATATGAGAAGTTGCAGCAAATTCTGCCTATGAAGACCACGTTCTTTCTTTGCATTTGTTGGATCGAACGAAATAGAGTGAGAGAAAAGAGTATCTTCTTAGTCATCTTCCGGGTGAACCAAACGGGTCATCCCATATTTCAGAAATCATTTTCAGAATTTGTATCTTCCAGAATTTCAGAATCTTCCAGAATTGACTATATTTGGCATTTGGTATTCCATGGTCCAAACGGGCCCTAAGGAGGGATATGTTCAGAACCTTTGACCGGTAGTTGCAAAACCAAAAAAATGAAAGATGTTGATAAGTATGATGGATTCATTGTACCAGCAGCAAAAGTGACGCCCATGGCAATGCTATTCAGATTCTTGAACTCTGTCAACTGTTGAGAGGTCTTTACCAAATGCGTGTCAAGGAGTTAGGGAAATGCTTTGGTCACCAGGTAAGTAACGTCACCTACCTCTAAAGGATTGCATTTTGCATTCATGACCGTTAGTATTAGGGAGTACACTCTCAGGAAAATGAAAGATTTAAGAGTTATAATATTTTTTTTTAACAGTATTATCATAATCAACATAAATATAAAGGGGATCACCTTATAATGATTTAGAATGATATATTGTAATCATTATTAATATTGATCACTATTAAAATAATATATTAAATATTAAAACTTCAATTAAAGATATATAGTTGATTTATTATGCTTTAGAACGTCAAGTTAAAATATAGAGACTGGAATTAATTTATTACAATTTAGCTAGATTTGAAGAGAGCTAGAATTGATTTGGGTATTTGGATAGAATTTCTAAATTTATATTAAATAGATTAGCTATTATTGTGGTTTTTTAAGATTGATATATGTTTGAAGAATTATTGGATAAATTATCATTTGTATTGGTATTATAAGTTAATTTTAATATCCTTCTAGAGAATTAATTAATCTCATTTTGGAAACTAGAAGCTTAGTTTAAAAAGAATTTGGTTCATATAGACATAGATGCTAATGAGAGAGGATTTATGAAGAGATAATCATTGATTATTAATTTAAGTTTATTGGTTGGAATTAAATACTTATTTTAAATTAGGACTTTATCAAAATTATTTATGCTAGAATTTAGAATATTGATTTTATTTAGAAGGTTTAAAATAGGAATTGGTAGATTGAATGAAATGTTTTTCTTAATTCTATTCAGTAAAGGATAAGTAATTTTTTTATGAGGAGATGTATGCAAGAGAACACATGTTAAGGGTAAAGGGTACTCTATATGATATGTTATCTATTAACATTGAGTGTTTAGATGAAAGTCTAGTGACGGTATGACATCTAGTCCAAAGGAGATTAGAGAAGTAACCACAAAGTTGATAGTGTGAAAATTTGACAACTAGAGTAACAGGTAGTGGAGCTTTAATTATAGTTGAAAGCCTTAGTTATTTATAAACTGTTAAGTTTCATATAAAGTTGATTGAAATTAGCTTGTGATAACCTTAAGACTTTATGTGCCAAATTAAAGTAATGACCTTGAGTTAAGATGCAAGACACCATTGTTAGTGTCCCTGTGATATTTATAGTTTTTCTAAATTGTCAGTTATGTGCCTTTTTATAGGAGTTAGAATTTTAAATATATAAAAAGCTAAAATTGAAGTATAATGGAAATAAGGTACATGTGGCGGTGTGACGAGTAAGACATTTTAAGACAGATGCATGTTGGGAAGTAACTATTATATGCTTAGTTTGTAATGATGTAAAATTGTATAGAAATTTATTAATTTACTTGATTATTTGAAGATAAATGTGTTGTGAGTAAAGAAATGATTTATGTCAAGTTATTTGTTCTAGGGGGTTGGGATTTTTGAATGTGGATGAATGGAAATGTTTGATGTATGAGTTTATGTTTCTCCTTTGGCTCCCCATGGTTGGTCATGGAGGAAGCTTTGATCTTGATTCTTGTGGTGTTTTAGCTCCCATGGTTGGTCATGGTGAGAGCAAGCACCTTTGTTTTTTCTTTCGTCATTGGATTTGGGTTGTATGCTCTTGGCTCACTCACCCATGGGAGGGAAGAGAAACCAAGAGGGAAGTGTGGGAAAGTGAAGCAACTCCCTGTGCAGAGTCTCCTCCATGTGTGGGGAAGGATGAAACTTGGGTGAGTGAATTTCCCCAAGTAACCTTGCATTTAGCCCATGAGGCATTGGGGGTATAAGGAGGGAAGATTGGTCCATGTGTGGCCTTGTTATGATATTGTGTTTATTTGGGTCCATGTGTGGCCTTGTTTTGATATTGTGTTTATTTGGTCCATGTGTGGCCTTGTTTTCATGCAATGGTTATCTCCATGGGTTGTCCACCCACACCCCACAAAAGGAGTTCTTGGAATTTCTTAGTTTCACCCTTGAGAGAATTTGGGTTTGCAATTTATGTTTCTTGTGATTTTTTTTGTGTTTGAGTGAGTGTATCCCATGTTAGGGTCATTTGATGAACCCTCGAGCCATGTAGTAAATCTTGGATCTCATGATGTCACCCTTGGGTATTATGGTAGATGCTTGTGTCTATTTATGTGTTTTCTTTCTTTTATGAAACTTGTAAATTGTGGTTTGAGATCCAAGTACCGAACTACGAAGACTCTATGCATGACGTAGGCAAGGCCATCTGGAGATGAGCCCTCGAGTCTCTAGGTCTGGCTCTTAGGTCTTCTCCTTCCTTTCTACATTTGTAAACTCTCTTAGTTAAAATTAATGGAAAGGATTGCTATATGATCGAGTATATTGGTTAGTAAATTTGATGTTGATGACAGAGAAATGCCACATTTATTGCACCTCATAATTGATGTTATGTAGAATTAATGGTACATTCACAAAGATAACTTAAAACCTGAATTTTATCCATTAAACATGTTGTATTAATGAAGCATTTATGATTCTCTAAGATGTTGTATGATCTAGTTAATTATAAATCTTGTGTTCAAAATTTTTTTTTGTTGCGATTCTCTTGCCAAAGTTTGGGCATGACAGCTAAGAATATCTATACAATACTCATATGACACAATAGAGACACTTTGTATGAAAATATCATCATTCTTTGTACAACAAATCTTATCTCTACATATGCCCAAATTCAACCATATGGTGCCTTTGACCCTTTTCCTGTAAGGAAAGATTAACCTCAACTCTAAACAAATCTCCACCCTTAACTCATATAAAAAAAATGCCTATATGAAAAAGTATGCCCACTTGCACTACACTCATCCAAATCTTTAATTAGGGTCATTCAAGTATCAATGTATTGCCAATAATATTGTGTAGAACAATGAATCAAAATAAGGAATATAATAATAACGAGTTGAAGCCAATAGAGTAATCATATTTTTTAGGTAATATGAACATCCTTAATGATTAAAAAAATTTCTTTAAGTGAAGACCTTGCAAAGTTGGATAGACATGTAGATTAGTGTTAGGCATGACTCCCACCAAAATTACAATCACTAGAATAGGGGGGATCTTGCACCTCCAAAATAAAACACCAGAAAATACAATTACAATTAGAATCATAATACACAAGAAATATAAAACTCCATGATGATTTCCTACAATACCAACCAAGACCTTATAAATAGCTCCAAATAGTTTCCCAAAAGGATACAAATAGTAAAACGTATTTTATTACTTTTATTTTTCTAATTAAATTAATTGATTAAAGTGGGTGTGTAAGATATTTTTTAAATTTTGGGAGCACTTAATTAATTAATTTAATTAATGCATTTATATATTTTAGATACTATATATATTAGCCTCTATTTATGACCACAAAAGGCCAATAGAGGATTGTAGTTTCATGAGGGAGGAGAAGATTTCTAAAGGCCTTACTACCATGATCGCTTCAATTAAGGATATACTTTTCCCACCATCAATTTTTCTTTGCTTTGCTATAGATTTTTTTCCAAACACATACCCACTTGTTGTATGTCGTACATGTTTTAAGTTGTCACCTAGTTTGCAAAGCCATGTCCTAACGTAAGTCTCAATTGCATCTCTCCAGCCTAGTTATGGAAATTATACATCATTGTTAGCTTTGGGGGAAGGTTGACAAGGAACTAAATGTAAATAACTTAAGGTGTCCAGTTTCATGAGTAGCAACATTGCATGTTAATTTTAGTTCTACATATACAATTATAATTATTAGTACATTGTAGAGTTTGTCCCTTAGAACACATCATTATATACAAGTCAAAATTGTCTACAAGGGAGATGTAAATTAAAAAGACATTAGATCTCTGTAAAATGTCAAGATATGTAATAAACTAGACATATTATTAGCACCATGTTAAAATTAGATCTCTTTAAATATAATGTGTCTTATTTCTCTAATCACAAACTAATGACTTCTATTATAATGAATGTGTAAATAGAGGTGCTAGCAAAAGTGGCTAGAAGATAGAAAGAAGTTCAAGTTTGTTAAGAGATTAAAATATCTTTTCATGAAAATGGATTCTTCCTTTTCTCCTCAGAATATTTTGATTGTAGGAGATACATCTTGAACTAACCTTTCCTAATTTAATGTGATGTATAATTTTATATACTAAACAACTATTTTTAAATTAATGTAAAGATAATAGAGGACATGGGGTTGTTAGAGTAGTCATATTATAGCTAATAATTAATTTATTTAATTATTAGTCTATTATTCTCTACACTTAAGTTAGACTTAGGCATCTCTTATTCTTTAGGGTTTTCTCCTTTAGGGTTTCGGTATCCTTTTATAAGGATTCCCTCTTTGTATTTTTTAGTAACTCAATGCATTGTTCATAATAGATATTGTTCTTTTGAATGTGCATATGATGTCTCTGGCTTTTTGGCCTCCATGATTTTCTTGCTTTCTGTTCTTTGCTTCTTCCATGTGACAGGGTTATGCATGCAGGTGTTCTTGGGAAATTAGTTTTTCACCTAATCTAACAGGGGTTTGTCTAACATTGCCAATGTATTAAGAATTGCAAAGCCATTTTAATAGAGAATTATTTAATTAAGTTAAGAAAAAAAATCATATTAAGTGCAAAGGGGCATAAATTTTAGTACCATGTCTATCTACCAATACATTTATTTAGGTTTGGCATCGTATCTATATACCTTTTGTTTCAGAACCTCCTGTAATCACCTTCTATATAGAAATAGAACATGGGAAAAAATAGTGTACATGGTAAATAGGGGCAAACTCTATTATAACTAGCTTAATGGAGGAAAAGCTTAAAAAAGATAATGGATTCCATGACAATCAAACTTGAGACATCCTGTTATAGAGTTAGTATCACATCTTGGTAATAGCACTGAATTTGAAGACTTAAGTTACAAACTTCACAAACTTCATAGTATACAATATTTTCCCTCTCCAACAACGTGATTAAAATGTAGAAGACTTTATACATTTGTTCATGTATTCTGAAAATTCAATTCCTAGATGTCCCAAAATATTCAAGATGTACACCTTCATTGCAATTCCTAAATATGCCAACAAAATAAAGAGCATTGATATAAATGAGGATATTTACACCAGCATTCAATGGGAATGAAATTTTGACCTGGGCTTATAAGTCTTGTGCAAATTACCATGACTTCATACCCACAAATTAAAAATCAAAAGAATCAATAAAAGTGACATGACAAATATGTACCCACAATACAAAGCCTTAAATAAATTCAAAACCCAAATTGGGTATTAACGAAATCAGCTAAAACTATTATTAGATGGTGGGTGTACATAATCTTTCTCATCATCCCCTGCAACTTTATATCTACTTTGCAAGCACTTACAAGCACAACAAACATAAGATCACTGCTTTGTTGAAAATACTATTAAGGCCAACAAGATCACGGTTTATTCTCTTTTCCTTGTAACAACAACATCAACAAACTCAAATTTTCTACTATAAGTAAACCTTAATAGGAAAGAAGTGAAATTCGAACAAGTAGAGCCAGCCCACTGCTGATTTTCTTAAGAAAGTTGTGGTGAAAGAGTCTATTATAGAGTACGTGTCAAAAAAATCAGTTACTAGATTCATTGATCATGTACACCAATGATCTACATCTCTATGAAGGAAATGCATTAGTGAGAGCATTTTCCTTCACTCTGTTTAAAGAGAGCATCGGTTCAACAATGAAGGAAGAATATCATTATTAATGCCATAATAAAGCCATGCTAAGCAATGTATCTTTAGAGATCACAAGTTAACTCTTCTGATCAAAATTACTCTACAAGTAGCATTTGATAAGAACTACGCTGCAATGCAACTCTTGTTACATAAATATATAACATAATTTGTATGAAATTAAATGCACTCTAGACTATCAGCTTAACATAAACAATTTGTATGAAATTAAATGCACTCTAGACTATCAGCTTTTTTATTGTTCAGGGACTTCATTTCCCTTCAAAGAAGACCTACCTTGACTAACAAAAAGCATTCCCACACACACATATATATATAATTTCAAATAATTCAGTTTATTTTACTACACATGAACATTTAGTCTAAACAAAACTTAGCAACTTATTTAGTGTATTTTACTACACACTAAAATTTAGTCAAAACTTCTACAGAAACTTAATCACTCTTGTGCCTCTGTTTTCCCGTTTTGTTTCACAAAAAAAATCCTTAGAAAGAAAAGTAGTGATTCCATTGCTAGCATCCACTTATATGACAAATAAGTATAGTTAAGTACAAAAAATTCAGTATCCTATTAAATATCAGAGAGATATAATTCAAAATATACGTGTAGTTATAAAGCATATTAATACCCAGCATAAGTAAAAATATATTCAAGGGAAGATAGAGTTGAAATGATATACTAAAAATCCAACCACTATAAAAAATTTAGCACAAGTATGAAGAGTCACGTGACAAGATAAATAATGATAAGATTGTAATCAGAGGACATAAACAAGATTCTTTCATAATGTTATTGCATAAGATCCACTATATTGCATACCTCTACATTTAGCTCTGTAATCAGACTTTTCCGAAAATAATATCATGTAGCGATTTCCCCATATTTAGCCCGACGATTGCACAAACCCCACTCAAAAATCTCTATGTCATTCGGAGATCTCAGTTTACTATTCCAAAATATTTTCATTCTCTCTCCTGGTTGTGCTACATAAGCATGCTTATTTATAGTGTCGCTTTATCCCCATCAACTGCTGAAAATTGAAAAGAAATCGTACAAGAATGTTCTCTCCTTGAAGATGTTCAGTTTAAAAATTTGGGCAAAGTGATTGAAAAGCCAGTCATAAAGCCTATACAACCGACCTCTGATGCAATCTAATAAGATAATCAAAATTGGTGAAACTGGAACAAGAAGAGCCATCTGATTTCCAATTTTACTAAGCAAGTAGCGATAAATGGGCCTATTATAGAGTACATGTAAAAAAAAATCTGTTACTAGCTGCATTGATCATGTACACCAATTATCTGCATGTCTACAGAGGGAAGGCATTGGTGGGAGCCTTTGGCTTTCACTCTTTTGAAAGAAAGTCTTTGTTCAATAATGAAGGAAGAATACCACTATTAAGGCCATAATAAAGCCATTTCAGACAATGTGTCTTCACAGATCTCAAGTTAACACCTCTAAACAAAATTGTTCTAGTAGTAGCATTTGATAGGAACTACGCTGCAATGCAGCTCTTATTACATAAGTACATAACATAAACAATTCGTACAAAAATTAAATGGAGTTTGTCCACTGCTAGCCTTTTGATTGTTCAGGGACTTCATACCCCTTTGGAGAAGAGCTACCATCACAGAAAATGACCATGCCAAATAACAAACAAATATATATTTGATTTCAAATAATTCAGTGTATTTACTAAACATTAGTATTTAGTCAAAACAAAACTTAGCAACTTATTCAGAGTATTTTACCACTAAAATTTAGTTAGCTTAGCAATTTAATTACTGTAATGCCCTGGTTTCTCCCTTTTGTTTTAAAACTAAAGAATGCCCAGAAAGAAAAGAAGTGATTTCATGGCTAGCATCCAATTATATGACAAATAAGTATAGTTAAGTACAAGAATTCAAGTATCCTATTAAATATCAGACTGAGATATAATTCTAAAAATATACATTTAGTTCTAAGGCATATTACTGCCTGGCATAAGTAAAAATATATCCAAGGGATATAGAATTGAAATGATATACTAAAATCCTACCTAATATAAATATTTTAGTAGAAATATGAAGAGTCATGGGACAAGATAAACATTGATATGACGGTAAATAGGGGATATATACAAGATTATTTAATAATGTTATTGCATAAGTTCTACTATATGAAAGAACATTGCATTCAACTCTATAATTAGACTTGTCTAGTAATATTGTCATAGCTATGTTTCCATCTTTAGGTTGACGATTCCACACACCCCAGTCAACAATCTCTATGTCATTCAGAGATCTCAGTTAGGCATTACAAAATATTTTCACTCTCTCTCTTGGTTTTGCTACATAAGCATACTTCTTATAGTGTATCTCTATCACTGTCTACTTCTGAAAGACCTCACCATTTGATCCATTCATAGCCAAGTCAAGCTCAAGTAAGTCCTAAGGGTTCATCAAAAGATTGCCCATTAACCTAATATTTGACACATTGCTTTCCAAGAAAGGAACTAGAACCAAACTATCTGTTTCCCCATTCACCTTCATCTTGTTGTCCCCATCTTTAGGTATTTCCAAAATCTTTGTTTTCCCCTAGGAATCTGGCTCACCATTCCCTTCCACATAGCTATCGCCATCTTTAGGGCCTTCCATCATCTTTGGTTCTCCCTGAGATGTAATATGTGACTCACTGGGTCCTTCCATTGAAACATCCTTATCTGTAGCCTCTACTGAAGCTGTAATATTTCTAGGGTCCTCTTTCCTCCAAGTCTTCTTAGCTTATTTTGGCTTCAGTGGGCATGTGTTAGCCCATTGACCAACCTTCTTACAATGGAAACATGCAAAGGGAATAGACTCAAACTTCAAGCTTGAAGTCATTCCTCTAGCTTAGAGCTAAGCATAACTTTCTCAGGTAGATCAATATTTTTTTTTACATTGACACAAATATGTGCATCTACAAGTTGCTTCTAGACCCCTAGCATATTATATATAGATAAAATCCCCTCAAAACAAGTTGCAATCTGTCTAAAAACTTCCTCATCCTAGAACTTTGATGTGGTAGCATCTTGGGTCTTTGGCAATCCTGTGTCACCAAAAGAGAGTTTGAGTTGTTAGGTTTTCTCGGTAGCTTTTTTTGGCTCTTGGTGATGTTTTCCTTTTTTTACCAATGGGTCTCGGTTATTGCTCAGTTCCTTCATTGACCAAGTTGGCTCGGTTCCTTTGTTTTCTAAGTTATTTTCTGGCGCTTGGTAGTCTTTCTCACCAATTGGTTGATTTTGATTTCTTGTTGAGGCCGACTTATGTATTTAATTTTGGTTGAAGACTTAATATTGGTATCAGTCATTGGGAATCATGTGGACCTAGATCTAGTAATTTCTTTCTCCAATCATGGATCTGAAGGCTGAATTATTCGGTAGCCTCTTGTATAAATAGAGTTGTTGGTTGAAGTTTTAGGAGGGGATTTTTTTAGGAGTTAGAAGATAGTCACTAAAGATTGAATCCTTGCATGTTGGAGGATGGTTGTAATTGATTCGAATATAATTGGCCGTAACTAGGAAGGCCTTACAGCCCGACATGTATGAATCAATTGATGAATAAAATATGATTTGTTTTGTATTCTCTCTCTCTCTCTCATTGTATTGTTGCTTCTATGTCTTGTTTGGAAGGAGGATTTGGATTAGGGTGTGCCTTTGTCCCCTCATCATGCCCTACCTTGCGTCAAACTCTAAAGGAAAACTTGGGAATCCAACCTAGACTAGAGTATCATCACATATAAAGTCCAAAGAAGAGAAACTAGGTTCTCATCACTTAAGAGAGACAAAACCCTTGCTGAGCATCCAATAGCCACCGGCCAAAACTACAAATAAGTCCTCTACAAAGGAAAAAGTAAATGAAAAAAAAACCCTTAGCCATAGCTAGAACATCAATATGGCCATTATTTTCCAAATTTCATAGCCATTGAGAAGCGAATAGAATCAATATTGGGCTTAACCCCAATAATTCTTCAATAAAAAATAACTCCATAGAGGCTATAGACCATAACAAAAAATTGACCCGAGGAAGGATCCAATGAATTAACCATTGAAGAGATTGACTTACCTCTAAGCATGGAACTAAAGATCTTGGTCTACTTTTGACTTTCCTGTTGAGGACCCCCTCAAACAGTAAAAGGCCCAACTTGCCCTCCACCCACATATGCCACCTTGGATGATACACCATAAATCTACAAGGGCATGGATAATAAGGGGGTTTAGATTCCCCAATACCATCCATAAAACCATCCTTTGACACACTTGAAACACCTACGGTTGACTTGTAGAGGATTCCTTCCTTCGCAAAACTCAAACACACACCTCCTCCCATCGCTTACAAAGCATAAAATCCATACAATAGTAACGAGTTGACGCCAATAGAGTGGTATTTTTAGATAATATGAATATCCTCAATTATTGCAATGTTTTTTTCAAGTGAAGACTTTACAGATTTGGATAGACAGGAAGATTTGGGTGAGGAGTGTCTCCCACTAAAGTTGTAATTACCAAAATAGGGAGGATCTTGCACCTCTAAAATGACACACTAGAACACACAATTCTTATTGGAATCGAAATACACAAGAAATATAAAACTCCATAATGATTTCTTACAATGCCAAGCACGACCTTAGAAACAACTCCAAGAAGTTTAGGAAGTGTTACAAATAGGCCGACATATTTTATTACTTCTTTTTTATATAATTAAATTAATTAATTAAAGGGGGTCCATAAGCTATTATTTAAATCTTGGAAATATTTAATTAATTATTTTAATTAAGTTATTTACATATTTGTTGAACATTACATATTAGCCTCTATTTATACTACATAAGGCTAGTAGAGGATTTTAGATTCACAAGGCAGGGGAAGATTTCTAAAGGCATTATGTATTTTTCTTGCCTTCAAATTTTCTCTAATGTGCTATATATTTTTTCCTAACACATACCCACTTGTTGTATATTACACATGTTCAAAATTGCCACCTTATTTTCAAAACTGTGTCCTTACTTAAGTCTTGGTTACATCTCTTCTAACCTAGCTGTGGAAATTCATCACCATTCTTCAATTTAAGGGAAGATTAACAATAAACTAAAGGTAAATAACTTGTGCCATCCACTTTCACAAGCAATAACAATGTATGCTAATTTTAGTTCTACATATATACAATTATAATTATTAGTACATGTAACTAGATTTCTAATTTAGAATGAGAAATCCATGATTGATTTTGTCTCTTAGAAGACATATTTCTATATGAGTCAAAATTACCTGTAAGGGTGATGACAATTGGAAAGAGATCCAGATCTCTACAAAATGTCAAAATATGTAGTAAAATAGACATATTATTAGCACTGTGTACATATTATATCTCTTTAACTATCATGAACTAATGACTTCTAACAAAATGAATGTGTAAATAGAGGTGCTAGTAGAAGTGGCTAGAAGAGAAAAAGAAGTTGGAATTTGTTCAGAGGTTAAAAGGTTCTTTCATGAAAGTGGATTTTTCCTTTTCCCCTTGAAATATTTTAATTATAGAAGATAAATCTTGAACTAACATTTTGGGTATGTGCAGGATCATGGGATGCCAAAAAGGGGCGATGTGAAAATATAAACTTTTCACTCATCCAAAAGTGCACTAAAAAGTTTGTTGACTTTTTAGTACGCTTGGATGTCAGTACACTTGGCCAAGACAAAAGCCAAAGCACATGCCTAATTGGATATTTGATATTATTAGATATCTGATTTTATATCGGACATCCAATTTTCACCAGTAAATTGTATTTATAGCTTGCGGCCGCATTGAACATTTGTACTATGAAAACATTGTAAACAACACAAAGGATTTCGCATATCAGAAATAGTCTGATATCCAATTTTCTCAAGATCAAAAGGTAAGTTAATTTTTTAAGTTTTTATTAATTTTTTTATTTTTTAATTGAAATTTGTAGTTTTTTTTATAAAAACTATGGTTTAAATGAGATTGTTTATTATTTTTTAAAATTGATTATAATTGTCTATTTTGGTTTTAATTGTAATCAAACATGGACTCAAACCAATCAGAAAACCCTCCCAATGATCCCGCAAATAATCTAGAACCACCTCCAAACCATCCCCCACTTTCAGAAGACTAACCAGTCTCAAACTCTCGACGTTAAGAGGATCTCATAGGAGACAATCTTAATCGGCTTAGAGGATATCAGACCACATATGCCAATATCCCCACATTGTGCCCCATGTTTTCCATGTTGAACTCCATTATTGAAAACATGGAGAAACTTACAAAGCAACATAATGTTGCACTTCTTTGGCGCAATTCCATGTATGCCTAGTTTGACGATGGAATTGACTATGATCAAGTTATGAGCCTAAATAGAACAAAATATGACATATGCAATCTTTTTGTGGATCCCAAAACCAGTTTAAAAGTGGACCCTAAAAAACCCTATTTGTTAATTATAATTTGGTACAAAAATGATGCAATATGTGACAAGTTTTGGGACCTTTGGTGGATGATTTGTGATAGACCACCCCACAATTATTTGAATATCCCATTATATTTCATAAAAAAATTATATGATGAATTTGTGCTTTGTCACAAGGTAAATTATTGGAACATGAGACCAAACCAGGGTGTAGGCTTAGGCACTCCTCAGGATAGGCCATGGGCATGTCAGGTGAAATCCCTCACATATATATCCCCCACTCCTGACATTTCACCACCTCCTACAATGCAACATCCTGATATTACTACTGAGGCAAGCTCATAGACTATTTGAACCATTCACACCTTGACTGATCTACTAGTTACGCAGAGTGTAACATTATTGCCTCTTTATATTGATACTTTTGGCCATTTCATATCCTCCATGAGCTCACATGTTTGTGTGCCCCACACTTGCATTAAGTGCAAGAATTTGTGCTTGGGTCCCCTGAATGATAGTGATGCATATAAAAATGTCTTCGAGGTGGACAATACTACACAACATACTACAAGAATTGAAGCACCTCATAAAGATATGCATTAGGGGCATACAAAGTCATGGACTCCTACTATTACGGTAAGATTAAAAAGTTCACTTGTTACATTGTATTTAATTTTAAATGTTAATATTTTTAATATAATTTTATTATATAATGATTGCCCACTTATTTTTTTATGTTTTCTATTTATGTTCAGTTGATGACAGAGGAGGACATGGCACATGTGGAGGGGTCCACGCTTTTGGCCATTTCATTTGGCCTTGACATTTCCATAGTACATATGTTTTAATGTATTCATTGGTTTCCTTTTATTATAATAGTATATACATGTGTTTTCTAATTTTTATGATCATCTTATTACATACTGATGCAGGTGTCACTAGTTTCCACTAGGGGAAATGTGAGGCGGTTCAAGTGTCTGGCATTGATAAGGGGAAGGTAATTAAGTATTTTAGATTATTTATGCATGCATGTACATACTTGTTAGTTGTGTGTAATCATTTTTAATTTACATGGTTTATTTGATAGAGGGTGGTGTCTAATGATGTCATGAGACCCTTTTGCCATGATACAGTCATAGGCATCTTAATTCATAGTGATAGCCCCACGGTAAATATATTTCTAAAGTTATTTGTGTATATTTTACTATCAGGTATATATAATATGATCAAGTCATGATTGTATGACATATATGTTTGAATTTTGCAATTCATCCCTAGTTTAAGTGAGGTACAATGCCAATGGTTTGCATCGTTGATGACTAAATCAACATTTCCTAAAGAAAGTTCAACACAAGTAAGTTTTAATGTTAATTAATTTTTTTTGTAAACATATATTTTGTACCAAGGATTTAACATTAAATAGTATAACTTGTAGATCAATCTCATGTTCGTAAACATATACATGTCTGAGTTGACATTGGTGGCATTGTCCCTTAGCCACCAAGGACATATATTAGGTCTCCTATCCGCGCAAGGAGTTAGATAGGTGAGGTACATAAGAGTTCAATTTTTAAAAAAATTATTTATTATTGTTGACTATGATTTTGAATTTTTATTTTTATTTGTAGAAACCATATAAATTAAGTAATCTAACTTTGGGTTTCACTTTTGTGTATGAATGCAGGATCCATCAGATCCAAAGAGTATTTCAAAGAGGCTACATTTTGGGGATCCACTAGTAGAATAGGATGTCCTAGAAACATTTATAGTTGAACTTCTTATTTTGAGATGCCATATGACACATTTT